>CM074722.1:41332142-41935424 GCA_037306005.1 Rhinophrynus dorsalis | reverse complement strand
TATATAAGTGTATCACCTTGGTGCCCCTGTGTTTAGTAGATCAGACTGTGTGGTGTGTATATAAGTGTATCACCCTGGTGTCCCTGTGTTTAGGAGATCAGACTGTGTGGTGTGTATAGAAGTGTATCACCCTGGTGTCCCTGTGTTTAGAAGATCAGACTGTGTGATGTGTATATAAGTGTATCACCCTGGTCTCCCTGTGTTTAGGAGATCAGACGGTGTTGTATGTATATAAGTGTATCACCCTGGTGTCCCTGTGTTTAGGAGATCAGACTGTGTGGTGTGTATATAAGTGTATCACCCTGGTGTCCCTGTGTTTAGGAGATCAGACTGTGTGGTGTGTATATAAGTGTATCATCCTGGTGTCCCTGTGTTTAGGAGATCAGATTGTGCGGTGTGTATATAAGTGTATCACCCTGGCATCTTTGTGTTTAGGAGATCAGACTGTGTGGTGTCTGTATATAAGTATACCACCCTGGTGTCCCTGTTTGTGTAGGAGATCAGACTGTGTGGTGTGTATATAAGTGTACCACCCTGGTGTCCCTGTGTTTAGTAGATCAGACTGTGTGTGTGTGTGTGTGTGTGTGTGTGTGTG
Source organism: Rhinophrynus dorsalis (assembly GCA_037306005.1). Classification (NCBI taxonomy): domain Eukaryota; kingdom Metazoa; phylum Chordata; class Amphibia; order Anura; family Rhinophrynidae; genus Rhinophrynus; species Rhinophrynus dorsalis. Next base: position 41,934,829 of record CM074722.1, on the reverse strand, counting down.
TGTGTGTGTGTGTGTGTATAGAAGTGTATCACCCTGGTGTCCCTGTGTTTAGGAGATCAGACTGTGTGGTGTGTATATAAGTGTATCATCCTGGTGTCCCTGTGTTTAGGAGATCAAATTGTGTGGTGTGTATATAAGTGTATCACCCTGGCATCCCTGTGTTTAGGAGATCAGACTGTGTGGTGTGTGTATATAAGTGTACCACCCTGGTGTCCCTGTGTGTGTAGGAGATCAGACTGTGTGGTGTGTATATAAGTGTATCACCCTGGTGTCCCTGTGTTTAGGAGATCAGACTGCGTGGTGTGTGTATAGAAGTGTACCACCCTGGTGTCCCTGTGTTTAGGAGATCAGACTGTGTGGTGTGTATATAAGTGTATCACCCTGGTGTACCTGTGTTTAGGAGATCAGACTGTGTGGTGTGTATATAAGTGTATCACCCTGGTGTCCCTGTGTTTAGGAGATCACACTGTGTGGTGTGTATTTAAGTGTACCACATTTCTCCATAGCAATAAAACTCACATTAATGTTTGTATAAACTTCCATATATGTGTTTAACCCTTGGAATGTCAGAGGGATATGGAATGCATTGCAAAGCAATGCGTTGGGTAGCCCTCTGGCACTTAGAGGGTCAAACATTAGTCTGAAATAAGCTGATCTTACTCTACATTCTTTATTTGGTTACATAAAGAGGTGTCAATAAGTCATGAAATTATATAATTCCTGGTAATGCCCCACACCCTAGTCACGCCCCCTAGCTGATCTTACTCTACATTCTTTATTTGGTTACATAAAGAGGTGTCAATAAGTCATGAAATTATATAATTCCTGGTAATGCCCCACACCCTAGTCACGCCCCCAGAGCCACTATCTAAAACAAAAGTGTCCCTCTTTCTTCATGCGCTTTTCATGAATGAATGAAACCAATGACCGGGTTCACTACTGGGAGTCCTACTTGAGCCGGCTATTACAGAACAAGCAGTAGGCTTGAGTATGGAGAAAAAGGAACACAACAATTACCTTCCTTGTTGCCACAGAGATCACCTATCCTACTGTATAGGTGGTCAATGCCAGGGGGGTATCGGGGGGGGGGGGCATCGGTAGGGTCCTGACGCCCCCTGCAAGGTCTGATATATATTTTTAAACAAGAAGCATTTTTTACACAAATAAAGGCCAGTGGTATGCAGCCTCATACCTTGCCTATTAACCCTTTGAGTACCAGAGGGGTACGCAAATGCATTGCAAATCAATTCATTGCATACCTCTCCGGGATTCAAAGGGTTAACTGTGGACTATGTGTGCAATTGAAAAACGGGGGCAGCATGTCAGATTGAAGAGGGGGTGGTAGTATGTCGGAGGGGGGTAGTGTATGTCAAATTTAACAAGGGAGGGTAGTATGTCAGAGGGGGGTAGTATGTCGGAGGGGGGCTGTGCATGTTGAATTTAAAAAGAGGGGGCAGTATATGTCGGATTTATAACATGTTGGGCAGCATAGGGAACATCACCATTGTGTGTTAGCCCCACATACACTGTCTGACCCCCCAGCCTTGTTCCCTAGTCCAGGCAAGAAAAAAGGCCCTTATTTATAGAACAAATTTCAGTTATTCTGGAGTAAATCAACTGTACCATATAAAAAATCCTAAATTTCCATGCACTTGAATAGACGTTTTTAACCCCTTGAATGCTAGAGAGGTCTCCAATGCATTGTTAAAATACAAATTGAATTTAATGGGAATTTTTGTTTGTCCCCTATGGTACATTTGCTTTACTCCAGAATAACTCCAGATGGGGAGATGTACCAAGGTGTGCAAAAAAGAGGTGATAAAGTGGAGATGACTTCTCCAATGCGATAAACTCCGGTACCTATGTTATTCTATGGAGCCTATGCACTAAGCTATCTCTTACTTTAATTGGTTCCATAGAATAACATAGGAATTGGAGACGTTATCACACTGGATAAGTCATCTCCACATTATCGCCTCTTTATCACACCTTGATGCATATAAATTATAAAAAACATTTTGAAATAAAGTTTTCAATTTAACAGAGGGATTTACCAAGGCAGGGGCCCTTAGCATATAGGTTTGGTATAGCTAGTTATAAAAATTTTCATTCAATCCGCGCACTTCTGTTGCCTGAATGTAATGAGATCTATTTCAGCCTGCCTTTATTTAAAGGGACAGTAATGTCCCAGAAAAAATCTTTATAATTCTGTAGTGCTTAAAATTAAATGATATGCAACAAATCCTATCTCTCAAACTGATATGGTTGGAGAGATATTCGCATTCAAAGTTCCCCCCTACCTCCCCTTCTCCTGATGTCAACTGTAAAGCTGACAGCAGGAGATCTGTGTCGGCCGTCACGAGGAGGCTCTGCAGCAGAGCAGAAATAGCATTATGTAAAACAAATTACTTTACATTACATTGGAATGGTCTACAAAGTGTGCTTGCAAACCAGGCACACTTTGTAGACCTTTCCAATGAAGTAATTATTTTCCAATAACATGATTTCGGCTCTGCTGCAGAGCTGCCGGATGGTACCCGGACCAGGATCTCCTGCTGTCAGCACAGCGCTGACATCGGGGAAAGGGGGGGAGGGAGGGGGGAACTTTGGTGCCGAATATGTCTCAAACCATAGCGGTTTGAGAGATAGGATTTATTGCATATTGTTTCATTTTTTAAGCACTACAAAACTATAAAGATTTTTTCTGGGACATTACTGTCCCTTTAACATTTTCTCCCAACAGACAATTGAATTCAACAGTCTACAGGAGGAATCCTTCATTAGCCCCAACTATGATTCATTAGAACAATGTGATCGTTTTCAGATGGCATAGTCCAACTATAGACAACAGAGTTCCAAGTAAAAAAAATACAAATCCTATATAATAATTCGCCAAGTTGTGTGTAACGGCCGACATGCGCAGTAGACACTGCTGCGCGTGCGGCAGTCATTCACAGTAGAGACTGCCCGCGCCGCGGCTGATACAGAGCTGGGCGCTCCGAAGGAGCGTCCAGCTCTGTATCAGCCGAGGCGCGACCAGTCTCCACTACGTGTGACTGCCCCGCGACCGGCTGCCAGAGGCACTGTGGCCCGTGTAACGGGCTGTTCAACTAGTAAAGTATATAAATATACATGGATTGTTTGAGAACACTGTATGCATTTTCAGACTGTGAAACAACACTGTCCAGCTTTAGACTTAAAGTTCCAAGATAAAAATATATATAAACATATTATAAACATATTGATCTACTTCTTCCTAAAGTACAAATCACCTTTAGAATTGCACTAATGCATGAAATCCCTTCAACACAAAATGATGAGATATATGTAGCAGATTGTTCATACAGATAACTTTTGGGTTTGCATTCACCTTGGAAACCTCCAATGAACGTCTGGTCCACAAAGGAGTCATCCAATCGTGAATGGCTGATGCCAACATGGACCAGAAGACAGTCTGCCTCTCTGTCCAGAGAGAGGATTACTGGTGGAATGAAAGTGGAGGTGATCAACAAATGTGTGGGATGAATGGAGCTAAATCAGAGCTCTATTAAATTTACCTTAAAGGGATAGTAATGTTTCACACAAACAGCAGCTCCAATTAATCATCATAGTATTTGGGCCATGGAGAGTGTTATATCAAAACTGTCAGAGTTGTGGTCCAAGAGTAATTGAATGATAAAGTCCCCCCCTCCCTTTTACCTAGTGTAAGCCGCCTCCCCTCAGATGTGGAATCCAGTCCACAGACCAGACAGGTCACAGCAAGGGACAATCTTCTTACTGTGAGAACAATGAAAACCCTGCCCCCCTTAAGAAGTTTTTCAGGTTTTTCCCTTATCTTAATTGAAGATTGTCCCTCTCTGCAGTCAACCTGGGCACCTCCCTTCTGCTGTGGCTGAGCAGTTAAAGGGGCGGGAGGGGGGACAATTACTCTTGAACTACAACTCTGACAGAATTGAAATATTAGAGCTGCTTTTATTATGAAAAATTACTATCCTTTTAAAGTGTGTTTAACTGCTGGAGGTCCAGACAGGGCTCCCTTATAGTATAACACAATACGTTGTAGCATTCTCTAACCTGAAAGGTGTTATCCTATATAATAAAAGGCCAGAAAGTTTGTCACAATGTAGTCATGCGCAGTAGAGAGCAGGTCCGGTTAATGTTAACCATTTGAGTGCCAGAGGGGTATGCAATGCATTGCACTCAAAGCGTTAAGAGGCCGGTTCTGCTCTGCGTACTGCGGTTACCTCACTGCTCCATGGCCCATGCACACGGGCTTTTACACTATCCTATAGAATAAAAGGCCAGAAAGTTTGTCACAATGCAGTCATGAGCAGTAGAGACCGCTCACGTTCGGCCATTCTCTACTGCGCATCGTGCAAGTGAGGCAGCACAACTGAGTGGAGCAGTGAGGCAAGGGCAGTACTCAGAGCAGGTCCGGTTAATGTTAACCCTTTGAGTGCCAGAGGGGTATGAAATGCATTGCACTCAAAGGGTTATGAGGCCGGTTCTGCTGTGTGTACTGCGGTTACCTCACTGCTCCACGGCCCGTGCACACGGGCTTTTACACTAGTAGGAAAATAGATCAATAAGGAAAATTAATTAAAATTCCCTTGAACTTAAATATGTCAACATTATAATGAGGTGTTAACAGTGAAATTGATTGTCTTTATCTCAGACTTCTATCTGGTCCTTACCTTGTACACTCTTTTAATTGGTTGGCTAATTGACAAGGTTGTGTTTAAATCTAATTATCTTATCACTAAAGGAATAACAGTCATCATCATCACAAGAAGAGAGAATAATATTTAGTTTGTGAAAAGGTTTTTGAACCTTGTGTTGTATAATTGTACTTTGGTCTGATGATGTAAATACTGGGTAATATAGCCTTATTGTAACATATAAGCAGTTATATACTACCTTAATATGCAAGGAATTTGATGTTTTTGAACACTGAAAAACATGTTTTGACACGTAAACTTTTGGAGTGCAAGAAGTGGTGTATAACACATTGCAGATCATTGCGTTGTGCATCCCCACAGAGGGTCTTATGCAATGAGCTGGTTCTTGTTCTGGAAATGTGCTTGTTACTGTTCAGAGGTGTTTAACCCTTTCAATGAAACTGAGGTTTCAAAAGTATTAAATGCTTAAAGGGATAGTAATGTTTCAAAATAAAAGCAGCCCCAATTAATCTTCATATTATTTGGGCCATGGAGAGCGTTATTTCAATATTGTCGGAGTTGTAGTTCAAGAGTAATTGAATGATAAAGTATCCACCTCCCGCCCCTTCTACTGATGTAACACTGCTCACCTCAGAGCAGCAAGACTGTCCGGATGGATCTCAGAGAGGGACAATCTTCAGTGATCGTAAGGAAAAACCTGTCAAAGAAGGCAAGGTTTTTCTTATGTTCACAGTAAGAAGATTGTCCCTTGCTATGAGCTGACTGGTCCCAGGATTAGATTCCACATCTGAGGTGAGCAGTGTTACACTAGGTAAAAGGGGTGGGAGGGAGATACTTTATTATTCAATTACTCTTGAACTACAACTTTGACAGTATTGAAATAACACTCTCCATGGCCCAAATACTATGTAGATTAATTGGAGCTGCTTTAATTTTGAAACATTGCTATCCCTTTAATGGAGCAGTAAACTTCATAAAGGAGTTTTTCCTGTTCAGTAAAACCTAGAGAGATTTGACATTCAAACGTTATTAAAACTGAAACTCATTGTGGCGAGTCAGAGACCCTTCTCTCTGCTTCGACACTTGATCTCCACTCCGCTACTGAGGAAGTGAATAAGCAGAGAGAATGCGCTCAGACCTCAGGGTTGCCTACTGCTATTGATGTATATGGGAGGGCATCCCTTCTACATTGCCAGCAGTTCGACAACCCTTCATGCTTATGACTGATTGAGGGCTGTTTTTGCCAAGGAAACTACAGGGACATCACATCTTCACCAACCTCAGGTAGGTAAAGCTGAGACTGTGAACAGAGGCTGCTATCGGAGTTTAGTGAATTTGGTGAAGTGCCACATTAACATATAAACATACTCCCATGAATATGATAATGGTTATTTATCCTGCATTTCCATATGTAAATGACTCATTATGCTGTATTTCCATATGGAAATAGGCCTTTGTCGAGTGAAAATTCATAAACCTGTCAAAGGCATGACATATTGATGTTGATATGGGCAGATTTTTGTTAGATTGACGGGGATATGATGTTGAAGACACTTTAGTGCATACGGCTGGGATCTTGCTGTAGGCGCTTTCTACACCTGCACCGTCAGTCCATTCCGGTGCCTTAAGGTAACCAGGATTTCAACTCACCAATCATGGAGGTGAAGGGGACGGACATCGCAGACTCAGTGATGCCTTCTCTGCAAGATGTCTGCTCTGTTGCACTCTACTGTCTGCCAAAAGAGTTCTGTTTTTCACTAATGCTGCAATTATTCTGAAAAATACAAGTATGTATATACATATTGCTATTATAATTAGGATTTGGGGCTCAGTATAAGTTTGATGATAGTTTCACTTTAAGGGTTAGTAATGTTTGATTAGACAAGCAGCTAATATTGTTCTTCATGGTTAATAGTACTGATGTCCGATGGAGGCAATATTCAGAACTTTCTAGTTATGTTGTAATGACATTATGAAGTTTACCCCTCCTGCCCCTTTTCCCAATTGTAAGCCACCTCCCTTCTGAAAACCGGTTATCAGACCAGACAGATAACAAAGAGGGACAATCTTCCCTCTGTCAGTATAAGGAATGCCCTACCCTCCACGACAAAGGAGGGCAGGTTTTTCCTGATACAGATTCAAGATTTTCCCTCGTCGCGATCCACTTTCAGATCTAAGCCAAAGCAGACTGAATTCAAGAAAAGGGGCAGGAGGGGTAATCTTCATAGTAACACTTTATCTGTTGCTGGCGGCTTGTGCCTGCTCGTGATCTAAGCCTTCTTGCAGTGACCAGTATCCAGTTCTGTTCAAGTGTTTCCAGTACTCATGACCCAGCTATTCTTGACTTCCCCTCAGATTTCTGGTTTGGCTTCATGTGTGGTGTTTACCATTACTGATCCTTGGCTCTGCTTCTCCAGCTACTCTCCTGTCTGCTCCTCGATTGCTTTGTTGTCCTTGTGGTTCTCGACTTCAGCCTGAAAGACCTCTACCTTGGTACCATTTTGTCCACTAATTACCGACCTGGCCTGTCGACCTCTCTCTATCCCTTGTAGCCTATACTATCCTGTTCTCGGTCAAGTTTGATTTACCCTTCCATTTCTTCGACCTTCCGAGCCTTCAGACCTTCTCACTCCCTGTCAAGCCTTTTGACCTTCTGACTCCCTGTCGAGCCTTTTGACCTTCTGACTCTCAGTTGAGCCCATCACACCTTCCAACTCTTAGCTGAGTTTGACTATTCATATACTTCTGTTTCCGACTCCTGGTTGTTGGTTCTAGTTTCCTCGACTCCCGTCGGGTCTACCACTCAGCCCCCTAGTGTACGACCTTTGTTGCTGTATTTCATTCCATTTTATGCAACAGAGACAAATCCAGCTGCGGGTAGTTTCAACTCTCTGTTCCAGTCTCAGTGAGTAGTTGTCTGTATCCAGAGGTGTTATCCTGCTCTGAGCTTAAATGGGCGCTTCCTGATCAGAGAGTTACACAGTGCCACCATCAGACATCAGGCTGCCTGTCTAATCAAACATTACTAACCCTTTAATCCGTGGAGCCAATGCATTAAGATTTTTCCAGCTTTGGGGATCTTGGTGCATAGGCACAATAGAATAACATAGGAACTGGAAAAGAGAAGTTATCTTTGTGTTATCACCCCTCTATCACACAGTAGTGCATAACCTCCCCCCCCCAAGTTGGCACTGTTGTCAATAGTTTGATTTAAAAAAGTTTGATCTGTAATAACATTTGAGTGGAAGTTCCCCAAGCAGTAGGTGTGGTGTTGTTTTATTCAGCAGGAAAATCCATTTAAGTTTACTGCTCCTTTAGCTATCAGCAGTAAACTGTCTTATGAAAAAATATGTATGAAAAAATATGTGTGTGTTATAGTGCTATTCCCACTGCTGGGAGACATTCCATTCCAAAGTTATTGTAGATGCAATTTGTTTTCCTTTTAGCTACACTGCAATTTCCATATTTTTCCATAAAATAAAGTTTACTGTTCCTTTACCCCATATGCATTAGGCATACCTCTCTAGCAGCCAGGAGATCAATTGTATGGAAAAAAAAATTGTGGAAACACAAAGCACAGGACACAGCAGATTCTGGACTTAAGCAAATATTTTTCTGCATCCCAGAGAGATCTGAGTGCTGTAATTACAAGCTGCCCTGTGCATTTCATGTGTGTTCCACAGATAAGTGATGGAGGGGAACGGGGTATTATCATGGTGCTATGAATCACCCATAGCTGTAGCCTATATAGTAGAAATACATTAGCATATAAACCAGGTGATTATCAGCATGTTTTCTTCCATCATTTCATACGGTGCATTGAGCAGACAAAGTCCAGCAACATGACAGAAGCACTTAGGTGCCTATAACCCCTTTCATTTCAGAGAGGCCTTCATTTTCCAGGCCAGATGAATAGGTGTGGGGCAAGGTCATATCAACACTTTATATCTCAGAGAAGACATGGGGATCCAAACATTTCTTTCTTATAAAGATAAAATAAAAAGACCCTACTTTTCTTGCAGGGGAGGGCTGGCCTGGGGGGCAGGGGGGCAATTGCCCCCTGGGCTGGCCATGTGTCTGGGCTGGTGGGCCAGTGCCTCACTCAATCTCCCACTTGCTGCTGTAAACGGAACTACACTAGTGATACCACAGACCTTATGAAATGAATCTATATGCAAGTGATACCGCAGAGATACAATCCAAACAGAGCTGCACTAGTCGCATAATCCATTTCCCTTGCAAGCTCTATGGCATCACTATTCAATCTTTACTTAACCCTTTGAGTGCCAGAGGGGTACACAACACATTGAAAAAGCAATGTGGGTTAAATTGTAAGCACTGTAGTATCACTAATGTAGCCCCATTTCAACAGTAAGCTATGTGGTATCACTTGCTTTAATTCACAGCATTAAGGACAATTTTAAAATTAAGGAAACAGGGGTGGGCTGGGACAATGGGCTGGGATGATAGCAGATATGGGCCACTTAATTGTATTCGCCCCCTGGGCCGTATGTTGCCAGCCCTCCCCTGTTTTCTTGTGTAACCGGCTAGTAAGTACTTCTGTACATATCAGCTGAAAAGCTACAGGGGGTTAACCTCCAGAGACGGCTTATTTGATGAGTCTGGAATAAGCAGAAAAATAAAGTAGGGATGTATCTGTGAACTAAAAGAATACATAATTTAATATAAAACAAACTAAAAAGAAATAAATAGAAATGTGTTACTGGGCCACAAATGGTCTTTTCCTCAGGGCTAAAAACCATAATATAAGCCTATCAATGATTTGGGTAAGATGATCACTTATCTCTTTAAATCAGGGATGCTTATGAAAATGGAATTTGGAGGATCTCATAGGAATCCGTGTAACCCAGCATGTTTCTTTAAGATTGCCTGATTTAAAGGGATATGTGGGGGGAGATGCACTAAAAGGTGATAAATCTTGGATCACTTCTCCAGTGAGCTCACTTCTCCAATTCCCATGTTATTCTATAGACCGTATACACTAAGAATTCTCCGGTGGGAGAGATGTTAGTGCATACGCTCCATAGAAATACATAGGAGTTGTAATAACCCCTTAAAGGGATAATAATGTTTCATAATAAAAGCGGCTCTAATTAATCATCATAGTATTTGGACTTTGGAGAATGTTAGTTCAATTCTGTCAGAGTTGTAGTTCAAGAGTAATTCAATGACAAAATATCCCCCTCCGCCTCTTTTACTGATGTAACACTGCTCAGCCAGAGCAGAAGGGAGGTGCCCAGGTAGACTGCAGAGAGGGATAATCTTTAATTAAGATAAGGGAAAAACCTGAAAACTTGTCAAGGGGGGCAGGGCTTTCATTGTTCTCATAGGAAGAAGACTGTCCCCTTCTGTTATCTGTCTGGTCTATGGACTGCATTCCACATGTGAGAAGAGATGGCTTACACTAGGTAAAAGGGGCGGGAGGGGAAACTTTGCTTGTGAATATCTCTAAAACCATAAAGGTTTGAGAGATAAGACTTATATCGTTCCTAGTGTTTTTTTAATGCCTACAAAATAAAATAAAGATAAAACGAAGTATTACTATACCTTTAAATTGACTGTAATGTCTAAACAAAACTCTATCGCTCATTCTTCTTTAGATTATAAGAAACACTTTGCTCTGTTTAAAAACTCTTACTTTTGCATCGTTTTAAAGTTATGAAGTGGAGAAGGATCCCCCGCCCGCCCCTTCTGTCTGCATCAGTGCTGCAGCTCTCTGAGGTCTGGATGGATGCGGCGAGGGACAAAGTTCAGTAAGCAAAGGGAAATCCTGCCCTCATTCATCAAGAGGGACAGGATTTTCCTTATACTTACTGACTGAAGTTTGTCCCTCGTTGCAGCCGTCGGGTCGCACTACACCACTAGCCATTCGGTAGGAGGCGGCCAGAAGGAGGGCAGGGGTTCCTTCTCCACTTCATAACTTTAGAACGATGCAAAAGTAAGAGTTTTTAAACAGAGCAAAGTGTTTCTTATAATCTAAAGAAGACTCTGCAACAGAGGCATAACTAGAAGCCACCGGGCCCTGGTGCAGAGACTGCCATGGACCCCCACCCCTGACCACATTGCCCCCAGTCTCCACATTTTCCACCATATCTCCACATTTCCCCCCATATCTCCACATTGCCCCCCCATATCTCCACATTACCCCCCAATCTCCACATTGCCACCACATTGCCCCCCTAATCCCCACATTGCCACATATCTCCACATTGCCCCTATTGCCCCCCACCAGTTGTCCATCTCCTACCTCCCTGGTGGTCTAGTGGAGTGGCAGAGCTGTAGCTCACGTGCGGTTCTCAGTTATGCAGAGCGATGGGAGAGGATGTCATCTCCCAGCGTCCTCCATTACTAGAGCGCTGGAAAGGGTGAAGGCACAGACCTGGTTGCTGCGGGCGACAGGTGAGGGGGTCACAGGGGGAGGACAGGCCCTGGAGTGACAGGCCTGGTTGCAGGTGCGACCCGTATTGTTACGCCAGTGCTCAGCGATAAAGTTTTGCTTAGACATTACAATCCCTTTAAGTTTGGATTATATGCACAAAGAAAGTAAAGCAAAAATGGGGCAAACCAAACATTTCAACTGATTTCAATGAGGCATTTTATCCCATGAATTCTTGTGTAATTTTCCATGCAACATCAGCAGCAAAAAAAACTATTCAGGATGACGGAGAGGTGAAATTCCTGAATAAAGTCATTGCACCATAGCGGGCGAATGAAAGGCTCCCAAATTCCCACTGGTTTCCAGACAGCATGTTAACCCTTTGAGTGGCAGAGGATATGCAACACGACCCCTCTCGCACTCAAAGGGTTAACCCCTGCCCTGAATGCTAACGTGCTCTCCACTCTCCAGTGGTTCTCAATCTTTTTTTGTTTGGGGCACCCCTAACACGTAATCTAGAACATTCGGGCCACCCCTAACATATTTAATGTACTTTATCAAGGGCGTAAGAAGGGTACAATACCTAAATACACAGTTATTATTATGTTTTATAATCATAATAGCAAAACTAAATATATTGCGCATAAAAAATTCTATAAATCTTTATTTAAAAGTCCATTTTTGTTCGTCTTCAGTGCATTGCAGTAGATACATTTCTTGCATTCAAAGGGTTAAACTTCCCATTTAAATTCATGAGAATTTGGGGAATGTCGGTTTCCTACGCAGCTGTAACTTTTTAATAGCTACAAAATAAAAATGTATAAAAATAATCTATTGCAAAGCAATGCGTTCCATACCCCACTGGCACTGAAAGGGTTAAAATCTTCAATGCTGGATAGATCTCCAGTGCATTGTAAAGCAATGCACTGAGGACATCTCTAATAATTAGAGGTTAAAACCCCCATTCACATCAATAGTTTGCTCCAGAAATGTTCCAGTTGTGAGAAGCACATCAGTACCAATCAGGTGATGTACGATATTGGCCCCTGCCTAACGCCTATGTACTATACTGCTTACACTGAAAATGAACTTCTTTACACCAGGGGGAGGGCACTAGGGGGGAGTGCTTGGGGATTTTGAGATGTTTTGTTCCTCTGTACCTTGTTTAACCTTTTGAGAGCCAGAGGGGTACGCAACGCATTGCAAAGCAGTGCGTTGTGTACCCCTCTGGCATTCAAAGGGTTAAAGCCATGTACAGGGGTGTAACTACAAGAGGTGCAGAGGGTGCAATTGCGACCAAGCTTGACATCAAAAGGGGACCCAGTGCCCAACTTATTCCCCAAGGACAAATTTTGTTTTAGGAGTCCGAACAAATATTTGCACTGGGCTCTCAAATTTATAGTTAAGCCACTGGACATGGTCTATCTTTACATGTGCATGCTAAAGAGATGAAGTTATAACTAGCTCACATTAAAACTTTGTACTCAAAGGGTTAATGTTGGCGGTTAGGTTATATATGCTAGTATGCACTAAAGAATTCATGCAAAAGCATAGGTGTGGCAGGGCTCAGATTTCAGATGTCCTTAGCCAAAACAACCCTTAGCACTGTCCATGGTTATACTCCCACTCCATTAATGACTCCAACCACATGTTCATCCAAAAAACATTATCTTATAACATACAAAACACTTATCACAGTGAACTGGAGACCTCTTCAGCATTCAGAGGGGTTAAATGATTGTCAGAAATGGGGTACTGGTAGATAAGTTGGTCACATAAACCTGGAGCAGGTATGTGGTACAGAGGTCACACCCACAACATCCTTGATACACTCCTCCAGATGTAAAGCTCAAAGCAGTTGTCTACTTTTGCCTAATGGGAAGCCGAGGCCTGGGTGTAGGCACATAGAAAATGAACCGCACTGTTGGATTCGTACAGTCCTCCCCACTGCAGGGGATACCAAGAATGCAGCTGTGATGGGCTCAGCACCCAAGGGGACCTTCTTCCCACAGCCCAGTTTGTTGTAGCTATGACCCTGGGAGAATATTTTTGTACTGGGGGCCCACAAATTGTTTGCACAGGGGCCCCACCAGTGACTATTTACACCACTGTCCCACTACCTTTTACTGATTATTAAAATGTATTTAGGAAAATGGCTAGCCCAAAATCTCCACACTAATGTTGCACAGAGTAGACAACACCCTGATGAAATACACAGGCCTTGTGAAATGCATTCCCGCCAAAGACTTTCAAGAAGCATTGGGCTATGGTTAGACACACTTCTCTATTTGTTTTCCTACAAATGATGCTATCAGTTTCCACACAGTCCATCTTGTGGTTTAACACACTGTTTCCAGTAAAGAGGCTTGTGTCGCTCATGGCAAGCTTTCAAGAGGAAGCGCTTCAGAAGGTCATCTTCCACAAACAGGAAGTTGAGGGGTTTCCTGTTTTTGATCTGTGGCTCCTTATGGTGTGACACACAAGGGGTCCTGTAGGAAATAGCAACAATGACAGCACATCTGCCTGGCTCCAGCACTTCTGGGACATCGTTCCGATACCTTTCTCTCCCCGTGTCTGTCTCCTCTCCGGCAATCCGTCCTCTCCCACCATCCTGCTCTCTGATCTCATTGTACCAGACCCAACTAACAACTTTCCCTCTGGAGTTACTCATTATTATACATTACATTTGTCTTTTATACGCCCCCACTCCCCACAACCACGATACATATAATATTTGCCTAGTGATTAATGTTTCCCTACTGGTTGCTGCTAAGGTCAACTGAGTAATAGGCTGTGCTTTACAATAGTAAGAATACATTTTGCATCTCTGTTTTTATCAAGTGTTCACGTGGCAACTGCGTGATAACTTGCAATCTATTTATTACAAGGTTATGCAATATGTTTTATAACGCTCTTGTCCTTTAAGACACCAATGTATTATGCCAACATTCTCCCTGCTTAAATGCCTTCCTTTACTACCTTCCTCCTCCCTTTACTTCTCCCCCCACAACCAGCTAAAAACAAACATCTGTGATAAATAAAAACACTGACACGTGTATGTAATCTATAAAAAGGTCACATCTTCATTTATGGATTTGATTTATTTAAGGGAACTCTGGGTAGAGCCTAATGACATCTCTCCCAACATTTCAAAGTGCCAGAGAGGGTCACTTGTATGTTAGGGGGTGTTGCTGGGGGCGTGGCTGGTGGGCGGGGCATTACCGAGACTTTTTAGGCGATTTCATGCTCTACTGACACCTCTTTGTGTAACATAATAAATGACTGATAACAAGACCATAGTATTTTATTTACACAGACTGATTTATAGACACATATACTGACATTTAAACAAACATTAATGTGAGTGTTATTGCTGTAGAGCAATGTGATACACTTCTATACACACCACACAGTCTGATCTCCTAAACACAGGGACACCAGGGTGATACACTTATATACACACCACACAGTCTGATCTCCTAAACACAGGGACACCAGGGTGATACACTTATATACACACCACACAGTCTGATCTCCTAAACACAGGGACACCAGGGTGATACACTTCTATACACACCACACAGTCTGATCTCCTAAACACAGGGACACCAGGGTGATACACTTCTATACACACCACACAGTCTGATCTCCTAAACACAGGGACACCAGGGTGATACACTTATATACACACCATGCAGTCTGATCTCCTAAACACAGGGACACCAGGGTGATACACTTATATACACACCACACAGTCTGATCTCCTAAACACAGGGACACCAGGGTGATACACTTATATACACACCATGCAGTCTGATCTCCTAAACACAGGGACACCAGAGTGATACACTTATATACACACCACACAGTCTGATCTCCTAAACACAGGGACACCAGGGTGATACACTTCTATACACACCACACAGTCTGATCTCCTAAACACAGGGACACCAGGGTGATACACTTATATACACACCACACAGTCTGATCTCCTAAACACAGGGACACCAGGGTGGGAAAGAGGGACAGAGATTTTGGGTCTTCAAGAGGGACTGTCCCTACTAAAGAGGGACACTTGGGAGGTATGCTAATGAGGCACCCCACACCCATAGCTGCAGCATAGGCCAAAGCCTTTGCCCAGCTCCACACCCCCAGTGATGTGTGGGGGAAGGGGCTTTCACATATTAATCTCAACACACTCAGATCCAGCAGGTGGCTACCCCAAACCAAGGAGATAAATTGGAGGTAACTGGCCCTTCACAGCCCTCCCACAATGCCTCCCATTTACCCTCATGGCAATAGCTTGCCCTAAGTGTAGTATCACCTGACTACGGGGCCAGGGACATATGCAGCTCAAACCATTTTGGCTAAGGCACACTTTCTGGGCTTGGGAGTACCCCATTACTGCAGAACTAGATGGCTGCTAACTATCAGGGACGTCACTTCTGATGTAGATATTGGAAGATAAAGAGATAGCTTAGGGAGGGTGGGAAAAAACAAAAGTAAGTTAATACCCCCTAAAATTGTGGCATAATTTTATTCCTATTCCTTCTCCCCCTAAATTCCCTATGTGGCCTCCGGTTTGCCCTCTTTTTTTCCCACCACCTGGTCTGCACACATCAATTGTACGCACAGTGAGCCATCCTTCCCAGTCAGCAGAGAAGAAGCAGATCATGGCTTGTAGTCTTAAGACACCGATGCAGGGTATTATTTTCTTTATTTATTCGGGGAAGTGAGGAGAAAATGGGACTTATTTATTTGGGGGGGGGGGGTTGAGGACGAGATGGGACGTTATTAAAGGGATAGTAATACCTAAAATGTAAAAAAAAATATGTTGTAGGGTTTATCCCCCTGAGTAAAACAAGAGTACTCCCACTGCTGAAACGTGTTTCATTCAAAAGTTATTAATTTTCAAAGTTGAATTTTTTAGGTGCAATATCACAGTGGCCTGAAATTGTACAGTGGCGCTGTTGCTACACCATCCTATGGAGATTTATGGTCCTGAGACCAGAGCTGTCCATAGGATCGTGTAGCAACAGCGCCACTGTACAATTTCAGGCCACTGTGATATTGCACCTAAAAAATTCAACTTTGAAAATTAATAACTTTTGAATAAAACATCTTTCAGCAGTGGGAGTACTCTTGTTTTACTCAGGGGGATAAACCCTACAACATATTTTTTTTTACATTTTAGGTATTACTATCCCTTTAATATTAAGGCACAGATGGAGGGTTTACAATACTCTGTTTTCTTGTCGACACTTAAGCATGCGACATCAATTGGGCGACATTCTGATCTCGTTGTTTTGATGGTCAACAAATAGAGGGTGACAGTTCAATAGGACACCTCTTAATATGGAAACCTGGCTCATTCAGTACCTTAAAGTGTTAAATAACATTGTTATATAGTGGATGAGGTTGAAAAATAGAGTCCAAGTTTAGCCTTTGCCAGATCACCACCTGGTAATGACCAGAATCTTACTGGATAGTCCATTAGCTTTCGATTCTATTTAATTTTTTAACACTTTGTATGCTGGTGATGATCACCTCCATTGTGTTGGAGACTTTTCTAAGACACAAGGGGTTATGCAAGTCTGATTAACAAATATATAGGTCTAAAAAGTCCCATTTCATTGTAGATGACATTGAATAAAACCATAAAGTCCAACCTTTGCCAGGTCTCCTTTCATGATCCAGAAAGCAAACAAAAATCCCATTGAAGACACTGAGGTTGTTGGACTAAGGAGAACTGCAGTAATTCTGGAGGAAACCAAAAATAAAAATTCCCCATTGATTTAAATGGAATTTTAACCCCTTTAATGTTAGAGAGGTCATTGTGAAGCAATGCACAGGAGACCTCTCTAGAATTTAAAGGGTTTTAACCCTTTGAATGCCATAGGGATATGTAACACGTTGCTTTGCAATGCGTTGCATACCCCCTGCCACTCAAAGGGTTAAGCCTCGTTCAAATTAATAGGAATGATAATGCCTGGCTATTATCAATAATGACAAATCATTGACTTTGGCTGCAAAATATATAGTAAGAACTGAGTTGAAAAAAGCTGGAGATGATCCATCATATTTGGGTGTTCAGAGTAATCTAGTGTAACCTTTACTCAATGATCCCACCTTATCCCATAATATCGCGCTATCAGACATGCATAACATTTTCTTCCAATCCTATGACATAATTCCCAGGCATGTTCCTGTGCTAAGAACGACGTGACTGAAGGGCATGTTCCCTCTTGGCATCAGAAGATAACAAAGGGATATCAAAGGCTTTAGGACAATGGATACAGCCCACTTGGCGTCTGTGCCATTTATCTTTATAATATCAATGACACAAACACAGCTCTCTCCATTAGACATTGGTATAAGAGGTTTGTCTCTGGAACTTCAGTCAATTAAAAGAAAAGTGTTTTGGTTTCCACACCAAGTACACAATGGCCTGGCTGTGTGGCAGTGCATGTTTCAGATGACATATTAGATGCACATTCTATATCCTTAGCTAAGAACAGTCTTATTGTTGACCAGTAGGCTGGTGAGAATTTAAATTGGGCCTATCATTTTTAGATTTGTTTAGTTAATTTTAAAGACTAATAATGTCATGCTATAAAGGCATATCCTATTATTCCTTTTACTTTTTTTTATAATGCTCTGTACCACTCAAAATGTCCATATTGGTGTAGTTTTATTGCAATTTTAGTTTAGCCCTTTGAGTGCCAGAGATGTATTTAGTGCATTGCAGCGCAGTGCATTGGATGTCTTTCTGGCACTCAGAGGGTTAAAGTTTCCCCGTCCTGCCTCTTTTCAAAACGTCATTCTTCTTCCCTCATATCTGAAATCCACAATGAAATATTGTCTCTTTCTGTATAAAGAACCCCACCCAGGGTTTCCCTTATGCTGACACAAGATTGTACCTCGTTGTGATCCGTCCAGGGTATCCTTTTGAAATGTTGCACACTTAAGAGCGTGCAACATTTTAACTAAATCACTAGGTCACCACGATCAAAATGGTGACATGACAATCTCACACTGCAGCCCCTGAGGAGGGCTACAAAACTAGTAAGGGGAATAGAAAGTTTTAGTTATGAAGAAAGGCTAGAAAAGTTAAACTTGTATACACTAGAGAAACGGCGTCTTAGAGGGGATATGATAACACTATATATATATATGTTCAGGGCCCATACAAAGGGCTCTCCAAAGACCTGTTCATTAACAGAACAGTACATTGGACAAGGGGCCACACGCTTAGACTTGAGGAAAGGAGATTTAATCTACGACAGCGGAAGGGTTTCTTTACAGTAAGGACAATAACGGTATGGAATTCACTGCCTGAGGAGGTGGTGCTATCCAATACATTAGACGCCTTTAAAAAGGGCCTGGATACTTATTTAAAAGAGCATAACATAGAGGGCTATGTACATTAGTATTGGGATTAATATTTACTTAGGGCTTGTTGATCCAGGGAGAAATCTGATTGCCATTTGGAATCAAGAGGGAATTCCCCCCCCCCCCCCCTATTCAAGGCAGAATTTGAAATTGCTATATTGAGGGTGTTTTTTTGCCTTCTTTTGGATCAATAATGGTAAACAGGAAAAGGAAAAGGGTTGAACTAGATGGACGCAAGTCTTTTTTTCAACCTAAATTACTATGTTACTATTTAATGGTCGGATATACGGTCGCAGTGCAAGATCACAGTTGTAACGCCAAAGGGTAAAATATTTTTAAAAGCTGGAGTGCCTCCTTGTTCTGCTCCGTCTGCTGTGTCCTCATCCAATCTGTTTGTCACTGTCCCACTCTTTATCACTGTCCCCTTTCTATCTTCAGTCTCATCAATGTGTATATTCCTCTAATGCAATACTGTCACTCTCATCTCAATGTCTTACTGTCCTTTCATTGTATCCTATTCTCTGTCACTGTCCCATCTGTTACACTGTTCTCTCTCTCTAAGCTATACTCTTACACAGTATGAAGGTTTCTGTCTTTTGATTATGGATTTTATTCTACTGGTGGTTGCAGGAGGTGGATATCATGTGTGTAAATGAGGACAAAGTTCTACATCGACATCAGAAACTGTCATAGCTTGATTATCGAGCTGATGCTCTCCAGGCTGGAGTGTCACAATTTGAGACATGGAGCAGCACATGTAGGCGCTCCAGCTTTTAAAAATATTTTACCGTTTGGCGTTACAACTGTGATCTCACACTGCGACCGTATATGTGACCAATAAACAGGTGACATGACAATCTCGAGCTGTCATGCAGTGCGAGATTGTCATGTAGCCATTTTGATCCTGGGGACCTACTGAATTAGTTAAAGAGATAGTAATGTTTCACAAAAACAGCAGCTCCAATTAATCTTCATAGTATTTGAGCCATAGAGAGTGCTATTTCAATACTGTCAGAGTTGTGGTTCAAGAGTAATTGAATGATAAAGTTTCCCCCTCCCGCCTCTTTTACCTAGTGTAAGCCATCTCTTCTCAGATGCGGAATCTGGTTGCTAGACCAGACAGATAACAGCAGGGGACAATCTTCTTCCTATGAGAACAATGAAAGCCTTGCCCCCCTTGACAAGTTTTTCAAGTGTTTCCCTTATCTTAATTGAAGATTGTCCCTCTCTGCAATCTACCTGGGCACCTCCCAGCTGTTCTGAGGTGAGCAGTGTTACATCAGTAAAAGGGGCGGGAGGGGGATACTTTGTCATTGAATTACTCTTGAACTAAAACTCTGACAGAAATTAAATAAAACTCTCCAAGGTCCAAATACTATGATGATTAATTAGAGCTGCTTTTATTATGAAACATTACTATCCCTTTAAAAGGTCTCACGCTCTTTCACGTGCGACCTTTCAAAAGTGAACCTCCGTCCAGACTGGCTGGGGAGATTGTACGAATTTGTCAGTGCAGATACACTACTGCATGTGTCTAAACCAGTGACTGCACTTAAAAGCATGGTAATGTTTTATTTTCAGCAAACGAGAAAACACCAGATAGGAGTGCTCAATGGAGCATCCATAAAAGTAGAGCCAGTCAAGTCGTAATGTAAAATTTCTTTATTGAAGATATTAGAAACAAGCAGGAAAAGGACAAACACAAAGGGCAGATTAGCCACTTAGCCATAGGCTTATTAAAGAAGCAGTAAACTTTTTTTATGAAAAAAATATATATTGTAGGGATTTTCCTAATGAGTAAAATAAGGGTACTCCCACTGCTGAGAGATGTATATTTCCAGAGTTATTACAGTTTAAACCCATGTTTTTTTTGTTTGTTTTTTTGTTTGTTTTTTACATTAGCAGTGCCCTCTAGTGGTCAATTTCTAATTAGATTTCCTGTTACATTCTAATGGAGAGGAAAGTCAGAAAAGTCAGAGACATACAGTTTTCCATAGAATGTGATAGAAACTGCCGATCACTTCCTGTCAGTTAGAACTATCAGGAAGTAAGCACAGTAAATTCACTTCCTGGTTATTTAAACTGCCATAAATTTTGAATAAAACATCTGACAGCGATGGGAGTGACCTTGTTTTATTCATCAGGAAAAGCTCTGTAAAATATGTGTTTTCATAAACAAAGTTTACTGTTCCTTTAAGTGATTAAGTGACTAATACTCACGAAACGCGTAAGGCGGATTGTGTTGAGACTCATCTGTCCTTTGTGTTTGCGTCGTTTTCCCGCTTGGTTTTAATATCTTCAATAAAGAAACTGTACATTACAATTTGACAGGCTCTACGTTTATGGACTCTCCGTCTAGCGCTCCCATTTGGTGTCTTCTTGTTTGCTGTGATTGTAGGGGGCTGCACCGGAGAGTGCAAGGCCCAGAGGGCCTGGTGAGTGAAGTAGTTTCTAATGCTCTGTTACAAGTGGATACAACGTACTTTGGGAAGTAACATTGTTGCAGTAGTTCAAGTGTAGCGGCAGACCTTCTCTGTTTCAGTTCATAATCTTTTATTTTGACTTAAAGGAGCAGTAAACTTTTTTTATGAAAAAATATATATTGTAGGGATTTTCCTACTGAGTAAAATAAGGGTACTCCCACTGCCGAGAGATTTATATTTCCAGAGTTATTACAGTTTAAACCCATGGTTTTTTACATTAGCAGGGCCCTCTAGTGGTCAAATTCTAATTAGATTCCCTGTCAGATTCTAATGGAGAGGAAAGTCAGAAAAGTCAGAGACATAACAGTTCTCCATAGAATGTGATAGAAACTGCCTGTCACTTCCTGTCAGTTAGAACTATCAGGAAGTAAACACAGTAAATTCACTTCCTGGTTATTTAAACTGCTATAAATTTTGAATAAAACATCTGACAGCAATGGGAGTGACATTGTTTTATTCAGCAGGAAAAGCTCTGTAAAATATGTATTTTCATAAAAAAAAGTTTACTGCTCCTTTAAAGGGGAACTACCACCCCGCAATAACTTAAGCTTCACTGATTGCTCATCTGGCGACTAGCTGCTTAGTAGCGCTAGTCGCCAGAAATATTACCCGGTTCAGCAGATATTGGAGTTTTACCGATGGTGACAGGAGCAGGAAGCACGGACGTCTCTTCACAGTGACGTCCGTGCTTCCTGCTCCTGTCACCATCGGTAAAACGCCGATATCTGCTGAACCGGGTAATATTTCTGGCGACTAGCGCTACTAAGCAGCTAGTCGCCAGATGAGCAATCAGTGAAGCTTAAGTTATTGCCAGGGTGGTAGTTCCCCTTTAACTTATTCTGAAAAAGCATAATATGTGAAGTCAAATTGCCTATACTTATTTATTTTGTAATGTTATTATTTTAACACTTTTATGCCCCTGACAGTGAAGTCGTTGTATATCCAGGCAGTTATCTGTCTCTGACAGAAGAATCAGGGTTATTTATACAATGTTGCAAGTCTCCCTGATTAATCTATATGCACTGTGGATGGCTTTTCTACATTGTTTCACTGTATTTTTTTTATATTGTATCTTTATTACATTGTTGCATGCAGGCTGATTTCATAGCCCCACACAGAACGCTGTCTGAAAATAAGTTCAGATAGCTCCCTTTCAGGAACATACAAATTTAACCCTTTGAATGCCAGAGGAGTACACAATGCATGTACCCCTATGGCACCCAAAGGGTTAAAAAAATAGAATAGGGGAAGATGAAAATAAGAATGAAAAGTATATACAATTTAGCGGTACATATTACCTGCTGAATATATAAAGTCAAAATAAAGGATTGCTGTTCCTTTCAGGGTAGGCACAATAAGCTGTGACTGCTGTAGTACATACTGTAGGGCTCTCGCTCACAGTGTAGGACTTTAATGCCAGCAAGCATCCCCACACCAGCACCATGTTATTCCATATCACTAACGCCATGTCTACTATGCCTTGGTCTGAGCAATACATAGAGGCAAGAACCACCCTTACATGGCCACACACACTTCTCCCTTGTCCTTCACTTAGTGCAAGTGACATTAACTGTTTGAGTACCAGAGCAAAGCAGTGGCATGCCAAGGTTTAAAGGGAGAAAACAAGAGTACTCCCACTGCTGAGAGATATTTTATTCAAAAGTTATTAGAGCTCAAACTTAAATTTTCTAGATGCAGTATCAAAGTGGGCTGAAATTGTAGTGGTGCTGTTGCTATACCATCCTATGGAGGTTTATAGACAACTGACCAGAGCTGTCCATAGGATGGTCTAGCAACAGCGCCACTGTACAATTTCAGGCCATTGTGAAGCTACATCTAGAAAATTAAAGTTTGAGATGTAATAACTTTTGAATAAACCACCTTTCAGCAGCGAGAGTACCCTTGTTTTACTCAGGGGGAGTACATTTTAAGTATTACTATCCCTATAAGAAGACATTTTTTTTGTGGATGAAGCTTTTTAAACTGACATTAAGCAGCGTAGGGACAGAAAGCCAATTCCAGCCCCTGTTATTGTGCTGAATCAGCAAAATACATTTGTCCTACTGTGGGTACACATGCAATTTGATGCTGAGCTACTGAGGGATGAGGCCTAGCTGTCCTCTGCATCTATCTAGTGTAACGTTTATCAATGTTTCTGTCACAGTCTTTACAGTGTACATTGCACAGTAATACATTATTGACACGTTAAAACAAAGCTGCAAAATTATTAAGATCCTAGATCCAAAATCAAGGTAGAGTAATTCTGTGTCAAGCCAACTACACCAGGACATATAAAAGTTACTCCACAGGGACTGTAAACGTTTGTTAAAGAAGCAGTTAACCTATATTTATGAAACCCTATCTGTTATATGCTGAGTAAAACAAGGGTACCCTCACTGCTGTCAGTTGTTTTATTCAAAATTTATAACAGTTCAAGTAATCAGGAAGTGAATTTACTGTGTTTACTTCCTGATAGCTCTAACTGACAGGAAGTGACTCAGCAGTTTCTATCACATTTTATGGCGAGCTGTTTGTCACTGTCTTTCCTCTCTAATAGAATGTAACACAATAACTAATTAGAATTTGACCACTAGAGGGCACTGTTGGTGTAAAACAACACACTTTTAAACTGCAATAACTCTGGAAATATGCATCTCTCAGCAGTGGGAGTATCCTTATTTTACTCAGCACGTATAGCCCTACAATATCTATGTTTTCACTTAAAAAAGTTTGCTGCTTTATTGCTGCTCTTTTAAATTGCATTATTTCTTCATATTTTTTTTTACCTCACCCGTTCAGTGCAGTACTTTCACCCATTCGGTGCTTACTGAGAAGAAATCTCTACAAAGCCCCTGATATAATCCACTTACAAATCCAGACAATGCTACACTCAGAACAATAACTAAAGAATATGTGTGATGCTGATGCATCTGCAAACTGTTATGTCCTCCCTGATTTTTTTCCAAATACATTAACCCCTTAACGACCCTTGACGGTCATAGTAAGTCAAGGGTCGATCTGACTCAACGACCCATGACATACTATGACTGTCACGGAATTTCGGGCTCCCCTCGCGGCCGCACGCCGTTCGGGGAGTTCGGAAGCGGAAGGAAGGAAAAAAAATATTGCTCCGTTGTCCTTAACTGACTACGCCACGCCGATTGGCCGGTCGTTAAGGGGTTAAAAAATTTTGATTTTTTTTTTTTAAAACCCTTTGAGTGCCAGAGGGGTAAGCAACGCATTGCGTTGCGTACCCCTCTGGCACTCAAAGGGTTAAATGCTGTTTATGGCTTATATTCTTCATTATCAGTCCTGAGTGCAGCTCTGTCTGGATTTGTAAAAGACAAATAATAGTCATTGACTTAAATTGGGATTTTAACCACATTAATGCTTGAGAGGTCTCCAAAAAATCACCCACAAATTAGCAAAGTGCCACAAAGTTCTGAACAATCAAGTATGGCAATTTTGGGGAAGACCAAATAGAATGGAATCAAAATCCTTTCTTCCAAAACGATTCCATCATTCCCAGGAATGTTCCTGTGCTAAGAGGGACGTGACTGAAGGGCGAATTCCCTATTGGCATCAGAAAATAACAGAGGAACATCAAAGGGTTTAGGACAATGGATGTAGCCCACTTGGCGTCTGTGCCTTTTATCAAACTGCTCTATAACATCAGTGCCACACAAACAGTGTAAAGACAGCGCTTGTCATTAGATGATGAAAAAACAAACTTTTGTCTGTTTTGATATTTAGTCCATTTAAAGCAAAGTGTTTTGGTTTTCACACGAAATACACAATGGCCTGACTACCTGACTGTTTCCATTGAGGATGACATATTAGATGCCCATTCTATTGCCTTGGCTAAGAACAGGCTAATTGTTGACAAATAAGCTGGTGAGAATTTAAACTAGGCCTATCACCTTCAGATAGGTTTAGTTAATTTTAACCCTTTGACTGCCAGAAAGGTATGCAATGCATTGCTTGGAGACCAGTCTGGCACTCAAAGGATTAACCCTTTGAGTTCAGAGGGGAACGCAATGCATTGCTTTGCAATGCATTGCGTTCCCCTCTGGCACTCAAAGGGTTGAAGATAATTAACAATTGTCTATGTGTTTTACTAGTAATGTGTTTTCAATATAAATACTTTTTATAAAGCTGACAGAAGGAGATTCAAGTCGGTCAACTCGAGGAGGCTTTTCAGCAGAGCCGAAATCACATAGTAACATAGTAATTTAGATTGAAAAAAGACTTGCGTCCATCTAGTTCAACCCTTTTCCTATTCCTGTTTACCATCGTTGATCCAAAAGAAGGCAAACCCCCCCCTCACTTTATTTAAAAAGAATTACTTCACTGGAATGGTGTAAAAAATGTGCTTGCAAACCAGGCACACTTTGTAGACCTTTCCAATGAAGTAATTCTTTTCCAGTAACGAGATTTCGGCTCTACTGCAGAGACGCCCGCTGGTCCCCCAACCGGGGTCTCCTGTTGTCAGCACAGTGCTGACGTCAGGAGAAGGGGAGGGAGAGGGTTTGAACGTGTATATCTCTCAAACTATAGCAGTTTGAGAGACAGGATTTGTGGCATATAGTTTAACCCCTTAAGGACTATTGACTATTGACCTGGTACGTCACGTACTTTTACTCACCACGCTCCTACCGGGGGCTAAAGTTGATCGCTCCAAGACCAAAGCGATTTTTTTCAGTCCCCCGTTCGGTGTACCGCCCCACGTGATCAGTCACTTGGGATCGCACGTCAAAGTTTCCTATCTGGTCCTTAAAGGACCACACACCCCGGGACCGCTGGTCCTTAAGGGGTTAATTTTTTAACCTCTACAAAACTATAAAGATTTTTTATAGGGCATTACTGACCCTTTAAATCCCTATTGTGGGGAGGTGTCCAGAAAAAAATAATTTGGTTATCATGGTCATTAACAGGGGCTTCACTTGTCCTTTTTACCTGTTGCAGTAAAGTATGCT
This sequence comes from Rhinophrynus dorsalis, assembly GCA_037306005.1. Lineage (NCBI taxonomy): Eukaryota > Metazoa > Chordata > Amphibia > Anura > Rhinophrynidae > Rhinophrynus > Rhinophrynus dorsalis. The sequence continues at coordinate 41,908,902 of CM074722.1, read as the reverse complement.
GCTTCTGCAGAACTTCTTGGGAAAGACAGCTTCCAGTCAGCTGCGAATGATTTCCAAGAGTTTCTGCAGCATCTGAAATCTTAATTCTGCAAGCCCTCTTGAGTGCATTGGTAGGTTAGATGATGCTAAAAATAGGACTTTCATTTTATATTTTCAAATAACCATTATTTTTATTTAGTAGAGCACCCTTCATACCCTATCTCTTGGCAGTCTAAGTTTATCAGACATCCATATGTGTGAGGGTTAAATTGCATTTTTTTATTGATAAAATGGTGAGTTATGACCCATTAGTAATTGAAGGGAAAAAGTTGAATGGAGTTTATTCATATAAAAACGCACAGTCATAGGCCTAGTGCAAGTCATTTATCAATATTGATTACGTCAATGAGAATATAGGTGTTTAACAGGCTCAGCTGTACTCAAGAACTATAGAGTGTCAGGGTTACTAGCAAGTTAGGTAAAAAATATTTTCAGGAGGGCTGTACTGTGGTCAGTATTTCATACCTCCCAACGTTTCAAACTGCCAAAGAGGGACACTTGTGTTTTAGGGGGTGTGGCTGTGGGCATAGCTGGTGGGCAGGGCATTACCAAGAATTTTTAGGCTATTTCATGACCTATTGACACCTCCTTGTGTAACCCATTAAATTGATCATAACAAGGCCAAAACATTTTATTTACCCAGACTAATTTATAAACACATATACTGACATTTAAACAAACATTAATGTGAGTTTTATTGCTGTAGAGCAATGTGATACACTTATATACACACCACTTAGTCTGATCTCCTAAACACGGGGACACCAGGGTGATACATTTATATACACACCACACAGTCTGATCTCCTAAACATAGGGACACCATGGTGATAACACTTATATACACACCACATAGTCTGATCTCCTAAACACAGGGACACCAGGGTGATGCACTTATATACACACCACACAGTCTGATCACTAAACACAGGGACACCGGGGTGATACACTTATATACATATCACACAGTCTGATCTCTTAAACACAGGGACACCAGGGTGATACACTTATATACATATCACACACTCTGATCTCCTAAACACAGGGACACCAGGGTGATACACTTATATACACACACCACACAGTCTGCTGTCCTAAACACAGGGACACCAGGGTGATACACTTATATACACACCACACAGTTTGATCTCCTAAACACAGGGACACCAGGGTGATACACTTATATACACACCACACAGTCTGATCTCCTAAACACAGGGACCCCAGGGTGATACACTTATATACACACCACACAGTCTGATCTCCTAAACACAGGTACACCAGGGTGATACACTTATATACACACCACACAGTCTGATCTCCTAAACACAGGGACACCAGGATGATACACTTATATACACACACCACACAGTCTGATCTAATAAAAACACAGGGACACCAGGGTGATACACTTATATACACACCACACAGTCTGATCTCCTAAACACAGGTACACCAGGGTGATACACTTATATACACACCACACAGTCTGAGCTCATAAAAAGAGGGACACCATGGTGGGAAAGAGGGACAGAGGGATTTGGGTATAAAAGAGGGACTGTCCCTCCTAAAGAGGGACACTTGTGAGGTATGGTATTTGGATCACGAGCCACATGTTATATGCCCATGTTCATTATAAAGTGAGATAAAGTAGATTATTTAATACATTGTAATCATCTGTGGATAACTGTGGAATTCAAACTAGAGAAATACTGGTTAGCTGGGGATGATGGGATTTGTAGTCTAGAAACAACTGACGGTCCAAGTTTCCCTACCCCATGAGCTAACCACATAGAATCTAGAATATAGAAATACTACTTTATTTATGATCACATTTATTAGTTTTGTCTTAGATGTAAATTATTATTTAAAGTAGTTGCAGACACATTGGTGAGAATATACAATCCACAACCAGAATTCCAGTGAACATAGCCTCCAACTCCAGGGGCTGCACTTAGAGGTATGCAATAGAGAGTATGATTGCTTTAGGATACAACACTGCAATGTGTTTTTTATAGGGATAGTAATGTTTCACAATAAAACAGCTCCAATTAATCTTCATAGTATTTGGGCCGTGGAGAGTTTTTTTTTAATACTGTCAGAGTCGTAGTTGAAGAGTAAATGAATGATAAAGTATCCCCCTCCCGCCTCTTTTACTGATTTAACACTGCTCACCTCAGAGCAGCAAGACTGTCTGGATGGATTGCAGAGAGGGACAATGTTCTGTGAGCATAAGAGAAAACCTGAAAAACCTGTCAAGGGTGGCAGGGTTTTCCTTATGTTCATAGTAAGAAGATTGTCCCTTGCTGTGATCTGTCCGGTCAAGGGACCAGATTCCATATCTGAGGGGAGATGTCTTACATTAGGTAAAAGGGGCGGTAGGGGGACATTTTATCATTCAATTACTCTTGAACTACAACTCTGACAGTATTGAAATAACACTTTCCATGGCCTAAATACTATGAAGATTAAAGTGGAACTATCATGATGATAACATTGTCCCCCAATACATTACTAATAGTGATGAGCGAGCACCCCAATGCTCGGATGTTCGGGTGCTCTGACCGAGCACCCCCTGAGGCTCGAGTGCTCGGCCGAGCATCCGAGCCCCATTGAAGTCAATGGGAGGACTCGAGCATTACACCAGGCACCCCCTGCTCTGATGAGGGGAGGGTGCCTGGTCCATAGGAAAAGGGCAGAAAAAGATGGAAACACTACAGAAATGGTTCAGGGACAGCATAGGGAGGATGTCTGGATGCATCTTGGACTCCAACATCGCTGCTGGGAACGATCTTTCGCCCGTAGTACGCCATTTTTACAGACTGACCGTAAAACACACAAAAAGGAAAATAAAAACGACTTTAGGCGAAAAATTGTTACCAAACAGTATTTGCTGTATATTTACTTGTATATCATCTGCAAATTCTCCCAAAAATTTCATCGATTTTCTGAAGTGAGGCCATGATTAAGAGGGAAACGTGCGCAGAGGCAAATTATCCCAAAAATTTCCTTGATTTTCAGAACTGAGGCCATGATTAAGAGGGAAACGTGCGCAGAGGCAAATTCTCCCAAAAATTTCCTTGATTTTCAGAACTGAGGCCATGATTAAGAGGGAAACGTGCGCAGAGGCAAATTATCCCAAAAATTTCCTTGATTTTCAGAACTGAGGCCATGATTAAGAGGGAAACGTGCGCAGAGGCAAATTCTCCCAAAAATTTCCTTGATTTTCAGAACTGAGGCCATGATTAAGAGGGAAACGTGCGCTGAGCTGACCATCTAAAACATTATGGGTGAGGGTCTGCTGCAGAGCTGACCATCCTAAACATTATATGCGAAGGCCCGCTAGTGAGCTGACGCTATAAAACATTATATGAGAGGGCCCGCTAGAGAGCTGACCCAATAAAACATTATATGAGAAGGCCCGCTGGTGAGCTGACCTATATAAAAATTGGCAAACAGGGCCCGCTGGTGAGCTGGCCCTATATAAAAATTATATCACAGGGCCCGCTGGTGAGCTGGCCCTATATAAAAATTATATCCCAGGGCACGCTGGTGAGCTGGCCCTATATAAAAATTATATCCCAGGGCATATGGAAGAGGAGGAGGAGGATGAGAACATTAAGAGTCAACCATATACCCGTTTTTGGGGTGGAAGGGGTGAATGGGAATACAGAGTATTCCCATCATTGTAAATAACATATATAAAGTGAGTTTATGTTCCCCCGGGGCTTTCCTCCAGTGGAGTGGAGAAGTCAGGGGAAATCCAGGCCTTGTTCATTTTTATAAGTGTCAACCTATCAGCATTGTCGGTGGAAAGGCGGATACGCTTATCTGTTATGATGCCACCAGCAGCACTAAATACCCGCTCAGACAGAACGCTGGCGGCAGGGCAGGCCAGCACCTCCAAGGCGTAGAGTGCCAGTTCATACCACGTGTCCAGCTTGGACACCCAGTAGTTGTAAGGCACAGAGGGATCATTGAGGACGCTGACACGGTCTGCTACGTACTCCTTCACCATCTTCCAAAACTTTTCCCTCCTTGTGACACTAGGCTGCGCATCAGGGTGAGGGTGCTGGCGGGGTGTCATGAAGGTGTCCCACGCCTTGGAGAGTGTTGCCCTGCCTTTGTCGGAACTGCTGTGTGCTCCCCTTTTCTCCCCTTCTCGGTTGGCCAAGGTAGCACGTACTCTGCCGCCAGCGTTGTCAGATGGAAAATTTTGGAGCAATTTTTCAACAAGAACCTTCTGGTATTGCACCATTTTGCTTGTCCTCTCCACCGGAGGAATGAGAGATGAGAAATTCTCTTTGTAGCGGGGGTCCAGAAGGGTGAACACCCAGTAATCCGTGTTGTCTAAAATGCGTACAACGCGTGGGTCACGGGAAAGGCAGCCTAACATAAAGTCAGCCATGTGTGCCAGAGTACCAACAGTCAAGATTTCGCTGTCCTCACCAGGAGGCTGACTCTCAATATCCTCATCCTCTTCCTCCTCTTCTGCCCACCCACGCTGAAGAGATGGAACTAAAGTTCCATGGCTACCCTCTGTAGCGGAGGCAACCGTGTCTTCCTCCTCCTCCTCCTCCTCCTCCTCCTCCTCCGCCTCCTCCAATTGTCGCTGAGAAGACGAAGTGAGGGTGCTCTGGCTATCACCTTGTGTAAGCTCTTCCTCCCCCATTTCCACCTCTTCCACATGCAAAGCGTCGGTTTTAATTGTGAGCAGCGAGCGTTTCAGTAGACACAGAAGTGGGATGGTTACACTGATAATAGCGTTATCGCCGCTCACCATCTGTGTCGATTCCTCAAAATTGCGTAAAACCTCGCAGAGGTCTGACATCCATTCCCACTCCTCACTTCTGATTACAGGAAGTTGAACGGAGAGGCGACGACCGTGTAACAGCTGGTACTCCACTACTGCCCTCTGCTGCTCACAAAGCCGGGCCAACATGTGGAAGGTGGAGTTCCAGCGCGTGCTCACGTCACACAGCAGCCGGTGAGCTGGCAATTGTAAGCGCTGCTGCAGCTTCAACAGGCCGGCCGAAGCTGTAGATGACTTACGGAAATGTGCACACACGCGGCGCACCTTGGTCAAGAGATCATGCACATTGGGGTAGGTTTTTAGAAATCGCTGCACCACTAAATTAAATACATGCGCTAGGCATGGTACGTGTGTGAGCTTGCCGAGCTCCAAAGCCGCCACCAAGTTACGCCCATTATCACACACAACCATGCCTGGTTGCAGGTTGAGTGGCGAGAGCCACTGCTCGGTCTGGTGACTAATCCCCTGCAACAGCTCTGAGGCCGTGTGCTGTTTGTCCCCAAGGCAGATCAGCTTCAGCACGGCCTGTTGACGCTTCCCCACTGCAGTGCTACACTGCTTCCAGCTACTGGCTGATGGGGGAGTGGCGGTGTGTGTAGAGAATTCGGAGGTGGAAACGGAGGAGGAGGAGCCAATAACGTAGGTGCTGGTGGAAACCCTGATGGAGGTAGGGCCCGCAATCCTCGGCGTGGGTAGCACCCGTGCCATCCCAGGGTCCGAGTCGCTCCCAGCCTCCACGACATTCACCCAGTGTGCCGTCAGGGAAATGTAGCGTCCCTGGCCACAAGCACTTGTCCATGTGTCAGTCGTTAAGTGGACCTTCCCAGTAACTGCGTTGGTCAGGGCACGGGTGATGTTACGGGACACATGGTGGTGTAATGCGGGGATGGCACACCGGGAAAAGTAGTGGCGGCTGGGGACCGCGTACCGAGGGACAGCTGCTGCCATCAGGCTGCGGAAGGACTCAGTGTCCACAAGCCTAAATGGCAGCATTTCGATGGCCAGTAATTTTGAAAGGTGTGAGGTTAGTGCTATGGCCTGTGGGTGGGTGGCTGGGTACTTTCTCTTGCGCTCAAATGCCTGGGGTAACGACATTTGGACGCTGTGCTGGGACAGGGAAGTGGATGTGGTCGCTGATGGTGCTTCAGATGGTACAGGTGCAGGGCGGGAGGTATGCGGGCCTGCGCCTTCGACAGGCGATTGGCCGGCACCGAAAACAGGGGAAGAGGAGGCAGTGGTGTGGCCTGCAGACACAGATGGGCGATCCAGGCGTTCCTCCTGTGTCGGATCATGCTGGTGGTGGTGAGGTTTCTAGTGTTCATGCCTCGGCTCATTCTGGTGTGGCACAGGTTGCAAACTACAATTCTTTTGTCGTCCGCACTTTCCTTAAAAAAACGCCATACCGCGGAACACCTACCCCTTGGCAAGGTAGATTTACGCAAGGGGGTGCTCCGTGGAACATTTGCGGGCCGGTTTGGTGCGGTCCGCCTTCTTTCTGTAGCCACACCACTGCCTCTTCCAGCCTGTTGCGGTGCTGCAGATGGCTCACCCTCAGGACTGCTGTCATCGCTCGGCTCTACACCTTCCCAGGTGGGGTCAGTCACCTCATCGTCCACCAAGTCCTCCTCCACTTCCTCACTCTGATCATCCTCCTCAAGTCTTGATCCCACCACATACTCAGTCATTGACAACTGTATAACATTCTCCTCAACAAGGTCTTGAGACGGAAATAGTGGTTGATTTAATGGCAACTGTGTCTCATCATCATCATCATCATCATCCACTACTTCCTTTGACCTTAAATGCCGTTCACATCTGTCATCTTCTTGTGATTGGGTAGCCTCTAGAGGTTGTGAATCAGGGCACAAGATGTCATGTTCCTCTGCAAGCGTGCTTGGAGAGAGGGTCAAATGAAGGATTGGTGATGAGACGAGCTCATCACTATATCCCAGTGTGGGATCACTTCTTTGACCAGACCGTGTATGGTGGGAGGAAGGATGATCAGAGTGAGGATTATGTTGACCAGACTCTTGGCTACTGAGAGTGGACTTGGTGGAAGACAGGGTGGTGCTTAACCGACTGGAAGCAGTATCAGCTGTCATCCAACCGACCACCTGTTCGCACTGGTCGGACCTCGAGAGTGATGTCCTGCGACGCCCTGTGAAATCAGACATGAAGCTAGGTATGGTGGATGTCTTTCTTTCTTGTGCTCTGGCACCAGGCACAGTTTCTCCGCGTCCTGACCCGCGCCCTGAACTTTCAGGATCACGTCCACTTCCCCGTCCCTTTTTACCCGCCTTCTTCATCTTACACGATATATATGACTTTAATATATATGAGTTTGAAAACTTAACAGTATTTCTTATAATTCTGGAACTGTACAGAGTACACAGAATAGGCTGTTAAACGGCGGTGAAAGACACTGAATGGAATATGTGACTTTAATATTTGAGTTTGAAAACTTAACAGTATTTCTTACTATTCTGCAACTCTGCAGAGTACACAGAATAGGCTGCTAAACTGCGGTGACACACACTGAATGGAATAAGTGACTTTAATATTTGAGTTTGAAAAATTAACAGTATTTCTTACTATTCTGCAACTCTGCAGAGTACACAGAATAGGCTGCTAAACTGCGGTGACACACACTGAATGGAATATGTGACTTTAATATTTGAGTTTGAAAACTTAACAGTATTTCTTACTATTCTGCAACTCTGCAGAGTACACAGAATAGGCTGCTAAACTGCGGTGACACACACTGAATGGAATAAGTGACTTTAATATTTGAGTTTGAAAAATTAACAGTATTTCTTACTATTCTGCAACTCTGCAGAGTACACAGAATAGGCTGCTAAACTGCGGTGACACACACTGAATGGAATATGTGACTTTAATATTTGAGTTTGAAAACTTAACAGTATTTCTTACTATTCTGCAACTCTGCAGAGTACACAGAATAGGCTGTTAAACGGCGTTGAAACACACTGAATGGAATATGTGACTTTAATATTTGAGTTTGAAAACTTAACAGTATTTCTTATAATTCTGGAACTGTACAGAGTACACAGAATAGGCTGTTAAACGGCGGTGAAAGACACTGAATGGAATATGTGACTTTAATATTTGAGTTTGAAAAATTAACAGTATTTCTTACTATTCTGCAACTCTGCAGAGTACACAGAATAGGCTGCTAAACTGCGGTGACACACACTGAATGGAATATGTGACTTTAATATTTGAGTTTGAAAACTTAACAGTATTTCTTACTATTCTGCAACTCTGCAGAGTACACAGAATAGGCTGTTAAACGGCGTTGAAACACACTGAATGGAATATGTGACTTTAATATTTGAGTTTGAAAACTTAACAGTATTTCTTACTATTCTGCAACTCTGCAGAGTACACAGAATAGGCTGTTAAACGGCGTTGAAACACACTGAATGGAATATGTGACTTTAATATTTGAGTTTGAAAACTTAACAGTATTTCTTATAATTCTGGAACTGTACAGAGTACACAGAATAGGCTGTTAAACGGCGGTGAAAGACACTGAATGGAATATGTGACTTTAATATTTGAGTTTGAAAAATTAACAGTATTTCTTACTATTCTGCAACTCTGCAGAGTACACAGAATAGGCTGCTAAACTGCGGTGACACACACTGAATGGAATATGTGACTTTAATATTTGAGTTTGAAAACTTAACAGTATTTCTTACTATTCTGCAACTCTGCAGAGTACACAGAATAGGCTGTTAAACGGCGTTGAAACACACTGAATGGAATATGTGACTTTAATATTTGAGTTTGAAAACTTAACAGTATTTCTTACTATTCTGCAACTCTGCAGAGTACACAGAATAGGCTGTTAAACGGCGTTGAAACACACTGAATGGAATATGTGACTTTAATATTTGAGTTTGAAAACTTAACAGTATTTCTTATAATTCTGGAACTGTACAGAGTACACAGAATAGGCTGTTAAACGGCGGTGAAAGACACTGAATGGAATATGTGACTTTAATATTTGAGTTTGAAAAATTAACAGTATTTCTTACTATTCTGCAACTCTGCAGAGTACACAGAATAGGCTGCTAAACTGCGGTGACACACACTGAATGGAATATGTGACTTTAATATTTGAGTTTGAAAACTTAACAGTATTTCTTACTATTCTGCAACTCTGCAGAGTACACAGAATAGGCTGTTAAACGGCGTTGAAACAAACTGAATGGAATATGTGACTTTAATATTTGAGTTTGAAAACTTAACAGTATTTCTTACTATTCTGCAACTCTGCAGAGTACACAGAATAGGCTGTTAAACGGCGTTGAAACACACTGAATGGAATATGTGACTTTAATATTTGAGTTTGAAAACTTAACAGTATTTCTTATAATTCTGGAACTGTACAGAGTACACAGAATAGGCTGTTAAACGGCGGTGAAAGACACTGAATGGAATATGTGACTTTAATATTTGAGTTTGAAAACTTAACAGTATTTCTTACTATTCTGCAACTCTGCAGAGTACACAGAATAGGCTGTTAAACGGCGTTGAAACACACTGAATGGAATATGTGACTTTAATATTTGAGTTTGAAAACTTAACAGTATTTCTTCCTATTCTGCAACTGTACAGAGTACACAGAATAGGCTGTTAAACGGCGGTGAAAGACACTGAATGGAATATGTGACTTTAATATTTGAGTTTGAAAACTTAACAGTATTTCTTATAATTCTGGAACTGTACAGAGTACACAGAATAGGCTGTTAAACGGCGGTGAAAGACACTGAATGGAATATGTGACTTTAATATTTGAGTTTGAAAACTTAACAGTATTTCTTATAATTCTGCAACTGTACAGAGTACACAGAATAGGCTGTTAAACGGCGGTGAAAGACACTGAATGGAATATGTGACTTTAATATTTGAGTTTGAAAACTTAACAGTATTTCTTATAATTCTGCAACTCTGCAGAGTACACAGAATAGGCTGTTAAACGGCGGTGAAAGACACTGAATGGAATATGTGACTTTGATATTTTAGTTTGAAGACTTAACAGTATTTCTTCCTATTCTGCAACTCTGCACAGTACACAGAATGTGCTGCTACACTGCGGCGAAGCACACTGAATGGAATATGTGACTTTGATATTTTAGTTTGAAGACTTAACAGTATTTCTTCCTATTCTGCAACTCTGCACAGTACACAGAATGTGCTGCTAAACTGCGGCGAAGCACACTGAATGGAATATGTGACTTTGATATTTGAGTTTGAAGACTTAACAGTATTTCTTCCTATTCTGCAACTCTGCACAGTACACAGAATGTGCTGCTAAACTGCGGCGAAGCACACTGAATGGAATATGTGACTTTGATATTTTAGTTTGAAGACTTAACAGTATTTCTTCCTATTCTGCAACTCTGCACAGTACTCAGAATGTGCTGCTAAACTGCGGCGACGCACACTGAATGGAATACGTGACTTTGATATTTTAGTTTGAAGACTTAACAGAATGTGCTCTAATCTGCAACTTTGCACACTAAACAGAATGTGCTCTAATCTGCAACTTTGCACACTAAACAGAATGTGCTCTAATCTGCAACTTTGCACACTAAACAGAATGTGCTCTAATCTGCAACTGTGCACACTAAACAGAATGTGCTCTAATCTGCAACTTTGCACACTAAACAGAATATATATATATATTTTTTTTTTTTTTTGTTTTTTTCCCCCCACACCAAATAACCTGCTGCCCCCACACACAGTAGTCCTAAAAAGGACTTTTGGTTCTTTTTTTTTCACAATTTTTGTTTTTTTCCTCCCTACACTGCCTTTCCCTTCCTATCCTCAGCTCTCCCTGGCTCAGACTGAGCCGAACTCGATGGTCAGGTGCTATACAGCACCTGACCACGGGTTCTGGCCAGCCAATCAGTGTAATGCCAGCAGCCAACATGGCTGCTGGCATTACACCGATGTCAGAGCCTCCCTGCACGTTTATTGGCTGCGCAGCAGCCGCAAAACGTGCGGGGAGGAGACCCGAACATGGCGGGCGAGCACATGCGGTACTCGTACGAGTACCGCCATGTGCCGAGCAGAGCGATGCTCGAGCCGATCCGAGCATCGGCCGAGCATGCTCGCTCAACACTAATTACTAACACAACTACGTTGGCAGGCATCAGCTTACAAGAGATGCACTGTACGCCTGCACTGTTAGTAACTTCCCTTATCTTAAGGTAACCAACGAATGTAACTCACCAATTCCGACAGCCAGACTCAAAGGTACATTCTCTCCTTGATGTCTGCGCTGTCTACTAGTTCCTGCCGAAGAAGTTGTATTTCCGCAATAACTGGAGCTGCTTGTTTTTTGAACCATTTACTTTTATAAGTGTAAGCCACTTACACCTTCCCCATAGCGTGAGAAAGAGGCTTGGATAAAGTTATGGAATTTCCTCTGCACACTGTTTAATAAATTACATTAACCCCTTGAGTGCTAGAGAAATCTCCTAGACATTACTTTGCAACGCAGTGGACACTTCTCTAGAACTCAAAGGGTTAAACAAGGGGCAGAGAAAATGCTGTTACCTGAAATACCTGTACACTGCGCTGCCCATGGTATCAGGGGAGTTAAGAATTTGTGGTACAAGTAGTTTAACCCTTTGAGTGCCAGAGGGGTACGCATCGCATTGCAAAGCAATGCGTGCTTACCCCACTGGCACACAAAGGGTTAAAAATTGCTTTAGGCAGGCTTACGGATAGAGGATTGATTCTTCCACCTGGTGTAGCACAGAATCATTCTAGCCCATTCCCCAGTGAGGCAGATGTATTAAGCAGTACTGGAGTAATTCTGTACTAAGCCAACTGCTCCATGGGGCAACAAAAATGCCCCAAATCCCATTGATTTAAATGTGCCTTTTAAGATAGAGAAGTAAAAATATAATAAATCAATAAGCATGTTTATTTTTCACCTATAGTACAGTTGGTTTGTTCCGTGATTACTCCAGTTCCTCTTAGTAAATGAGTCTTATTAATTAGCCCTGCGTGAATAATTACATCATTGTATGTCCCCCGGCAGTCTGATGTTCTTCTGTTATGGGGAAGGGGACAAACTGTCCTGTGTCTCTGGTGTAATGTTTAGCAATGCTTCTGTAACTACTTCTCATTGTACATTGCAGAATAGTACATTACCGATACATAGACACACAGCACTTCACAGAAACGAAGATCCTGTGTTGAAAAGCAAGGTGGAGTCATTATGTGTCAAAAGGCTCCATATGTGACAAATAAAGATTCCTATCATTTAACCATTTTAGTGTCAGATAGGTATACAGTATCACTGAAATGGTTAATTTGTGTTCTTTCTTACTTGAATGTATGAGAAGTCTTGCATCTATCTATCTATCTATCTATCTATCTATCTATCTATCTATCTATCTATCTATCTATCTATCCAACTATCTAATATCTGTCTATCTAATATCTATTATCCATACCTGGGAACTCTCAGGATTTGACCCTGAGACTCAGGATTTGACCCAGATCTCAGGGTGAAGGGCCAATTTCTCAGGGTGAGAGAGTTCTGTGTTACCTCTTATATGATTCCCCCCAATTAAATGTTTCCTTAGCTTCTAAATTGATGCCATTTGTACCATAAAGGCAGGGGGATATGTCCATCCTGTCTTGTTTGTGTTTAGGTAGTGATATTTCTGAAATATAGAATGTTAACAGTTCCTTGCAGACCAACTGGAGCACCTCTGGGTTTGAACAAGCATGTACATATTGCATAAAATCTACATTATGTGAATAAGAGTTAATGTAAGCTCTCACGAGCAGGGCCCTCTGATCCTCCTGTTCTCCACATCTGATTGTACTATTTAATACCTCTCTATGTCTATTCCCAATTGTACAGCGCTGTGGAATTAGTTGGCGCTATATAAATAAAGAATAATAATAATAATATTTAAAAAATCTCAGGATCAGTTCATCTTGAAAGTTTCCAGGTATGCTAATATCTATCTAATATTTATCTATCTAATTAGGTATGTGTTTATTTTGTAGCACCAAGAGTGATCCTATAGTTTTTCATAAGGTGTGCCCAACATTATCTCTCTCTCTCTCTCTCTCTCTCTCTCTCTCTATATATATATATATATATATATATATATATATATATACAGACTGGTAGTCTGTATGTTCATAGTAAGATCATATAGTTTCATTTTTACAAAGTTCTTATGAGTGCGCATTGGTTGAGCTTGTTCCCAACTGGACATTATCATGTTTACAATATTTGTAAATATATATATATATATATATATATATATATATATATATATATATATATAAGATAGATAGATATTCACATTAATGTGATGTGTGATGTGAAAATACAGCTAATTAAACTTTTATTTTTGTACTGATTTTGTATTATTGTTAAAAAGTACATATTTTTGAATAGCTAACGGGCTATAAATCCCTATTTTTATCAATAAGCAAATGAATGCAGCCCTTTCACCTATGGATTTCTGATCATGTAGCCCACAATACAGGAACTCGGATTCTCCTGATATAGCATGATACAGAGATAGAGAGATGGAGTAGTTCAGTGAGTGGTTGAGATAGATAGAGAGGTGGAGTGGTTCAGTGAGTGGTAGAGATAGATAGAGAGGTGGAGTGGTTCAGTGAGTGGTAGAGATAGATAGAGAGGTGGAGTGGGTCAGTGAGTGGAAGAGATAGATAGAGAGGTGGAGTGGTTCAGTGAGTGGTAGAGATAGATAGAGAGGTGGAGTGGGTCAGTGAGTGGTAGAGATAGATAGAGAGGTGGAGTGGTTCAGTGAGTGGTAGAGATAGGTAGAGAGATGGAGTGGGTCAGTGAGTTGTAAGGAAGACAGATAGAGGTGGAGTGGTTCAGTGAGTGGTAGAGATAGATAGAGAGGTGGAGTGGGTCAATGAGTGGTAGGGAAGACAGATAGAGAGGTGGAGTGGTTCAGTGAGTGGTAGAGATAGATAGAGAGGTGGAATGGTTCAGTGAGAGAGATAGACAGAAAGGTGGAGTGGTTCAGTGAGTAGCAGAGGTAGACAGAAAGGTGGAGTGGGTCAGTGAGTGGTAGAGATAGATAGAGAGGTGGAGTGGGTCAGTGAGTGGTAGAGATAGATAGAAAGGTGGAGTGGGTCAGTGAGTGGTAGAGATAGATAGAGAAGTGGATTGGTTCAGTGAGTGGTAGAGATAGAGAGGTGGAGTGGTTCAGTGAGTAGTAGAGGTAGACAGAAAGGTGGAGTGGGTCAGTGAGTGGTAGAGATAGATAGATAGATAGATAGATAGATAGATAGATAGATAGATAGATAGATAGGTGGAGTGGGTCAGTGAGTGGTAGAGATAGACAGAGAGGTGGTATGGTTCAGTCAATGGTAGAGATAGAGCAGTGGAGTGGGTCAGTGATTAGTAGTAGTTATAGACAGAGAGGTGGAGTGGGTCAGTGAGTGGTAGAGATAGATAGAGAGATGCAGTGGGTCAGTGAGTGGTAGAGATAGACAGAGAGGTAGCGTGGTTCAGTCAGTGGTAGAGATAGATAGAGCAGTGGAGTGGGTCGGTGAGTGGTAGAGATAGACAGAGCGGTGGAGTGGGTCAGTGAGTGGTAGAGATAGATAGAGAGGTGGAGTGGTCCAGTGAGTGGTAGAGATAGATAGAGAGGTGGAGTGGTCCAGTGAGTGGTAGAGATAGATAGAGAGGTGGAGTGGTCCAGTGAGTGGTAGAGATAGAGAGATAGTTTTACAGGAAGAGGTAGAAATACAGCAAATAGAAAGGGACAAATAGATTATAGATAGAGAGAGAGAGAGAGAGAAAAAGAGAGAGAGAGAAGTATTCTGTACATGTCTGTAACGGTTTGTTCAACACTCAGACACAGTGGTTTAGGATAAAACAAAGTTTTATTGAAATAAACACAATGATAATTACCCTTAACGGGCAATAGCGTATTTCTGCAGAAATATACAGGTGCTATTCAGGACTTAGATACATATGCCTACACAGGCCCAGTATAATGGAAGCAAGAGAGTTCATATACTGTCACAGGTCAGGCATGTTGTGGTGATTTCTCAGTAACGCCCAGTATGATGGAATAACCGCGATAGGAGACAGAGCACTGGTAATCTGCCGGAGCAGAGCTGAGACTTATACCCACTGCTGTAGCAGTAACTGAAGGCAACAATAATACTCTGCAAGAGCTGAACGGAATAGAGCCAATGGCACCCTGCCGGGGTAGTAACGGAGGCAACAGTACTCTGCAAGAGCTGAACGGAATAGAGCCAATGGCACCCTGCCGGGGTAGTAACGGAGGCAACAGTACTCTGCAAGAGCTGAACGGAATAGAGCCAAAGGCACCCTGCCGGGGTAGTAACGGAGGCAACAGTACTCTGCAAGAGCTGAACGGAATAGAGCCAATGGCACCCTGCCGGGGTAGTAACGGAGGCAACAGTACTCTGCAAGAGCTGAACGGAATAGAGCCAAAGGCACCCTGCCGGGGTAGTAAGGAGGCAACAGTACTCTGCAAGAGCTGAATAGAATAGAGCCAAAGGCACCCTGCCGTAGCAGTAACGGAGGCAACAGGGTTCTCTGCTAGAGCTGAGCAGAAACGCAGCCAATGGTATACAGTCACAGAAGTAACGGAGGCAACAGTGAAGCTCTGCAAGAGTTAACGGGAGGCCCAGCCAATGGCACACTGCCGTAGCAGTAACGGAGGCGACAGTAAGCTCTGCAAGAGTTAACGGAAGGCTCAGCAATAGGTACACTGCCGTAGCAGTAACGGAGGCAACAGTAAGCTCTGCAAGAGTTAACGGAAGGCTCAGCAATAGGTACACTGCCGTAGTAGCAACGGAGGCAACAGTAAGCTCTCCAATAGTTAACGGAAGGCTCAGCAATAGGTACACTGCCGGAGCAGTCACGGAGACAACAGTGAGCTCTGCAAGAGTTAACGGGATGCTCAGCAATAGGTACACTGCCGTAGCAGTAACGGAGGCAATACAGAACACTCTGCCAGGTAGGCCCAGTCAATGCGGAAGTCAGAATGTCGCCCAAGCGACACAACGAGCAGGAACAGGAGAGCTGGGCCGGATCACGGAGCAGGAACGTCAGACAAGCCGGGTCAGGTCACGGAGCAGGAACATCAGCCAGGCCGGGTTGAATCACACAGCAGGAACGTGAGACAAGCCGGGTCAGGTCACGGAGCAGGAACGTCAGCCAGGCCGGATCGAATCACGGAGCAGGAACCAGAAGCAGAGTAGTCTAATGGGCCAAGTCGGTACACGGGAACACCGCAACTCAAGTCAGCACTGGTACAGGAACACCACGAAAGGGAACCAGACAGGTGCCAGGGCCCAGTATAAAGAGGCCATACTGGGCGGGCCAAACATAGCTCAGCCAATAGGAGCGCATCACACAGAGACTGACAGGAAAACACGGGCACCGTGATAGTGTCAGGAACCCGGTGGACTGCTGCAGCAACAAATCTCACTGCAGGGATTTTCACAGGAGAAGAAGGGGGCAAACCCCTGCCCATTCCTATGAAAATCATAGCCCCTTATTCTCTGCATGAGGCAGGTCTCTGCCTTCATGCTACCCCAGGATGGGGTAGACAGTGACTCAGAAACCATTTTGAGTTTTGTAGATACAGAAAACTAGATAGATGATATCACTGAGTCCACACTGGGTTCAGTGGAACCCCAGGGTTCCTTGAAGAAGCATAAGGGGTTTCTTAGAAAGTATTTACCCCGTTGAGTGACAGAGGGGTATCCAATGCATTATGAAGTTACGCAATGGTGGACATCATAGATTCATTTTCTGTTAGATGTTATATAGACTCTATCTACTAAGAAAAAATCCTGCCACAGGAAAACATATGTGGTTTTATAGTTACGATTGCAGTGGGGAAGGGGGTGTTAATCTGTTTGGGTCTATGGCTACCATGGGACAAGGCTGGAGGGGTTAGTATGTGTAGTTCTATGGCTATCACAGCAATGGTAGGCAGCATGAGTAGGCTGACCAGACCTTCCCTTTAACCGGGGACACATAGGAAATGCACTGAAATCAAAGCAGGCCTGCAGTATGCATTTTTCATATGTGTCCATGGTTAAAGGTGAGGTCTGGTCACCCTAAACATGAGGCCTTTCAGCTACTGCAGACTACAACTCTATTCATTCCCCACCAGCCACAGAAGCAGTGGGACACAGCTGGAGGTCCGTATGTGTGGTTCTGTGGTTCTATGGCTACTGTGGGGGAAAAAAACCTTGCACATTTCACTGGAATTACCAAAGGAGGTGAAAGTGAAAGCAGGCCCTGAAAGGCAAAGAGAGATAAGCAATAAAGTCGGCAGCAAATTCAAAAATGTAGCCAACCAAATATATAGTTTGTCGAGCAGCTCAGTTAAAGGCTGTGCATGAGTACAGCTGTTACTCATGACCACAGTAAAAATGTGGTATGGTGGCCTATGGGGTGCCAGCAGTGCTTTCACAACCTAGCATGATGACTGATGTGTTCATCACAACCTCCAGTGAATGACAGTCTCACATGGGAACCAGTCATATTGTGCTGTTGCTCACTTAGACTGGAAAGTGCCACACTGCAGTGTAATCGCATGGAGAATACAAAGGAAGGGGAGTAGAAGAGCACAGGGGATGGAACTGTATCATGGGTGGCTAGAATTCTGTTTCCCACATGTAAAAGCAGGGGAGGGCTGGCCTGGGGGGCAGAGGGGCAATTGCCAGCTGGGCCGGTCATATATCTTGGCTGGTGGGCCACTGTCTCACTGAATTTCCCTCTTGCTGCTGTAAATGGAGCTATGATTAAGCTCTGTATAGCACGAAATGCATAAGACGTTTTCTATGTAATTTTTCTTCTTTGTGCTTTGTGTCCAGAGAAGTATTTTATATTTTTCAATAAAAGCAAGTTTTTTTTATACCAATTCATGTGGATCTGTTTCACAGTTGATGTATCCAGCTGACTGTGAGTGCTACCACAACAACTGTTTCTGGATCTGCTATAAATGGAGCTACCCTAGTGATACCACAGAGCTTACAAATGAAACGGAGCTACACTAGTGATACCACAGAGCTTACAACTGAAATGGAGTTACACAAATGATATCACAGAACTACAATCCATATGAAGCTACACTAGTGACATTAACCCATTTCTTTTGTAAGCTCTATGGTATCACTAGTGTAGACTCATTTCAATTGTAAGCTAAGTGGCATCAGTTGCCTTCCCTCTCAACATTAATGCCAATTTTAAAATTAACAAAAGGGGGTGGAGTAGGACAGTAGGCTGGAACCATAGTAGAAATGGGCCACATAATTGTATTTGTCCCCCAGGCCACAAGTTGCCAGCCCTCCCTTGTGTAAAAGCCTTAGGGTTACACAGAGATTTCATGCAAATGCATAGGGTTCCACCACAGCAAACAGTGGGTTAGGTAAACAGACAGACAAACAGATATTTTATGAAATTGTTTTGGTCACATTGTAACCCAGTCCAAGCCATGGCATGTGAAAGGGGGACAATATATACATTAGGGAGAAGAAGTTTAGCATTTGTTTAAAAAGAATTCCAGTAAAATTGCCAGTAAAAACAAGCTCCTTTTTCCTCTTTTGAAAGAATGCAACTAAATTTGCATCAGGAACTCTGCGTGACCTGCAAGTACAAAAGTAAAAGTTGCCTAACGAGTGTGTCAAGTTTCTGGGAATTGTAATTTCCGATCAGCCTCAACGTTTGCTTCCCCTCTTCACATAACAACAATTCCTACTTTATCAACAGCAAAGCATGTGGGAGGAGCTTCGCGCTTGTATTGTAAGCACGTTTTTTCCTTCGTTAACTCCTTGGGTGATATAGAGGACTCCAATTCCAAAGCATTGTGAAGCAATGCATTTGAGAAATCTGTAGCATTCAAGGGGTTAAAGGGATAGAAAAAATGTGTTTTATCTTTATTTTATTTTGTAGGCATTAAAAAAACATGAAGAACGATATAAGTCTTATCTCTCAAGCCTTTAAGGTTTGAGAGATATTCACAAGCAACGTTTCCCCTCCCGCCCCTTTTACCTAGTGTAAGCCATCTCTTCTCAGATGTGGAATGCAGTCCATAGACCAGACAGATAACAGCAGGGGACAATCTTCTTCCTATGAGAACAATGAAAGCCCTGTCCCCCTTGACAAGTTTTTCAGGTTTTTCCTTTATCTTAATTGAAGATTGTCCCTCTCTGCAATCTGCCTGGGCACCTCCCTTCTGATCTGGCTGAACAGTGTTACATCAGTAAAAGGGGCGGGAGGAGGATACTTTGTCATTGAATTACTCTTGAACTACAACTCTGACAGAATTGAAATAACACTCTCCAAAGTCCAAATACTATGATGATTAATTAGATCAGCTTTTATTATGAAACATTACTATCCCTTTAAATAATGTCATTTTGTGTGTGTGCCAGTCTTCATAAAGTTCTGTTCCTGATAGACAAGGGGGGTTATGCACTAAGGTGTGATAAAGAAGTGATAAAGTGTAGATGACTTCTCCAGTTTATCACTTCTTCAGTTCCTATATTACTCTATGGTGTCTATGCACTAACATCTCCAAAGTTGAAGAAATCTTAGTGCATAGGCTCCACAAAATAACATCGGAATTGGAGAAGTGATAAACTGGAAACATCATCTCCACTTTATCACCTCTTTATCACCTCTTTATCACCACTTAGTGAATCTTCTCCAAGATGACTTCTCTAAGTCCTATGTTATTCTATGGAGCCAATGCATTAAGATTTCTCCAACTTAGGAGATCTTAGTGCATAGGCTCTATATAATAATATAAATACTGGTGAAGTGATATCACTGGAGAAGTCAGGGAAAATTCACTAAGCGGTGACAAAGAGGTGATTGAGTGGAGATGACTTGTACATGATACCACTTCTCCAATTCCTAGGTTATTCTATGGAGCCTATGCAATTCAACTTTGTAGATCTTAGTGAATAGACACAATAGAATAACATAGGAACTGGAGAAGTGATATCACTGGAGAAGTCATCTCCACTTTATCACCTATTTATCACCGCTTAGTGAATCTCCTCCTTCGTCTCAAAATTATCACCACTTTATCACTCCTTGGTGCATAACCCCCATTGAGTCTGATGTACTAAACAGAACTGGAGCCATTTTGGGGAAAACAAACCACACATAGGGGATGAATAAAAGTAGTCCCACAATTATTGTTAACTTTTGGCAAATTTCATAATTTCTTTATAGTCTTTTATGTCACCCCATCTACCATTCTGCTGTACTTTTACTCATTCTCTGCTGGCCAAGAAGACATCTCCCCAGAGCCTGTGATATAATCCATTTGTAAATCCAGACACAGACACACTCAGAACAATGAGTAAGCATAAAATATGTGTGCGAAACGCGTAAGGCTGTCTGATGTGCTGAGGCATCTGCAAAACATTATGTCCTCCCTTTTTTTAGAAGTTGTTGATTTTTAACCCTTGGAGTGCCAGAGGGGTATGCAACGCATTGCAGAGCAATGCACTGGGTACCCCTCTGGCACCCAAAGGATTAACCCATTGACAGCCATAGAAGTATCCTATGCATTGCATCGCAATGTGTTGGATACCTTTCAGACACCTGAAGGTTTCAGCTCTGTCTGGATTTGCAAGGCAAATAAAATTTCCCTAAATTCTGATAAATTTAAATTTGAGTTTTAACCCCTTGAATGTTAGAGAGATCTCCTAAAAAAATGAAAAAATGAGCCAAGTGCAGTGTGCTGAACACCTGGGAACACTGGGGAATATGTGTAAAGTCAAAAGTAGGCAATTCTGGGGAAAACTAAATGCTTTGCAATGCATTGGAGACCTCTCTATCATTTAATTGGCTAAAGCACCTTTTAAACCTTTGAGTGGCAGAGGGGAACGCAACGCATTATTTTACAATGCATTGCGTACCCCTCTGCCACTCAAAAGGTTAAAAAGCAAAAGGAATTTGGGGAATTTGTATTTGTCCCCTATGGTGCAGTTAGTATGTCCAGAATTGCTGGAGTTCTAATTTAGAGCAGCCTCAATGTGTCAGCATGCATCTCCCCTGCAACTGGGCCCGTCACACCAGGGGCCCATCCGCCCCCTGCGATTCCCTGCCCGGCGTCCGCAACATGCTGAGGTCTGTGCCTTCTTTGGCACAGACCTCTTGCAGCTGAGCATCCTCTTCGGCTCTTTAGTAATGCAGAGCGCTGGAAGATGACATCATCTCATTACTGCATTACTGAAGAGAAGACTGCACAAGAGCTCCAGCAGTATAGAGGTCTGTGCAGAAGGAGTCACAGACCTCTCCTGCCACACCGCTGGACCACCAGAGAGGTAGGAAATGGACACTGGGGGGTGCATGAGATGTGGCGGGGTCATGTGAGAAGTGGGGTGTGGTCATGGGCGGAGCTAAGGGGCACCTAGATTGCCTTGCCTGTGATGTAAATCTGGCCCTGTCTGGTACAGAGTGAGAATTTCTAAAGCTTTAAACAATTTTGGTGGGAGATTTTGTGATGCTACACTCCTCCTAACCTGCATCATAACATTCTCCTGTTCATTACTGTGAGCAAGAAATCATTTCGATATTCATACCTGGGAACTTATTATTCTCGTGTCCCCAGAGGGGACTTATGTGGTGAGGTGAGGAGGAAAATAATAATGCGATTTGCATCACAAATGGGTGGGGTGTAATCATGTGTGTGGGGCGGAGCTTTCCAGGCTATGTATAAAGTTGGCGGGAAGTGGGCAGAACAGGGTGAGGAAGGAGGAGAAGTAGGTCATAAGTAGGAGGAACAGTCTTGGAAGTAGCAGAAGTGGTTTCACAAGAATCTCCCCACCACAGCCTCTGACACCGGAGGCCTGGTAATTCACTACAAAAACCGAACTCTCCGGGGCAAATCTGAAAAGTTCCCAGGTAAAATGCCCTTGCTTCCTAGCACCATATGTTTAAAGGCATAGTGGAGCAATTCTGAAATATAGAGGGATATTGTCTGATTTCATCTCATTGGGTGATTGAAGCTGCTACGCTTTTGCTAACCTGCATCGTAACATCCTCCTATTCATAATATTGTTACTCCCATAAAAACACATATAAAATGCCATTGCTTCCATGGACCATGGTGGGTGATGAACTAAGAAATGATAAAGAGGTAATAAAGTGGTGATAACGTTAAGATGAGTTCTCTAGTTTATCACTTCTCCAATTCCTATGATATTCTATGGAGGCAATGCACTACATTTTCTCCAGCTTTGGAGATCTTAGTGTATAGACTCTATAGCATACCACAGGAACTGGAGAAGTGATGTCACTGGAGAAGTCATCTCCCCTTTATCACCTCTTTATCACCACTTAGTGCATAACCCCCCATATATTTAAAATCAAATTCTGGGGTAAACCAATTGCAGCACAGAGGTGGCAAATAGAAATTCCCTTTGACGTCAGCGTGGCTTTCAACCATTGGAAAGCAACCACTAGAAGCAATGTATTAAAGACCTGTTTAGCATTTAAGGGGTTGAAAGCTCCATTTAAATCAATGGAAAATTGGAGACTTTGTCCCCTGTGAGGAAGCTGGTTTGCCCCAGAATTGTTGTCCCATGAGTAAATGTGTATTTCATAGAAAGCATCAACCTAAATGTGTTTTAAAGCAGCAGTTCGAAGGATAGCATTATTATAAACAATAAATATTATCTACTAGTTACAAAGCCCGTATAACCGGGCTGATCCGGAGCAGGGAGCTCCGGATTGCTCACAGCCTGACTGTGCTCCCAGCTCTGGGGCAGCAGCGGAGGCCCTGGATGACAGTTTGTCACCCAGCCACCTCCGCTGCTGCCCTGGAGCCAGGAGCACAGAGAGGCTGTCAGCCTTCCGGAGCTCTCCGCTCCAGATCAGCCTGTTCTGCGAGTCCCTACTGCGCATATGTGGTTACGCACACAGTGAGCGATTCATTCTAGTACTTAATGTTATAGGATGGCTTGTGCCACATGGTAAAAATAAGGTACTCCAGTTGCTGGGAGATGCCTCAATCAAAAGATATTACAGAGAATCACTGGACAGTAGTATATTCATGACTTGTCCATTTTATGAGGCTGCTGCTATTCCAGTTTGTGGACAACTTTGTCACAGACAATGGCTCTTCATAGACTTCAGTTTCAACAGCTCCCCTATAAAACCAGCATGCCATGAATATATGATACACAAAAACATTGACCAATTCTCAGAGCAACTGGGCCAATTTTGGGGCAAATTAACTGCACCAGAGTGTGTGAATAAGCTTTTCTTTGTAAATAGGACTTTCAATCCATTGGAAACTCAAGATGTCCAACACTTTGCTTTGCAATACATTGAAGACCTCCATAGCATTCAAGGAGCTAAGATCCCCAATTGAATCAATGGGGATTTGGGGAATTTTTATTTGTTCCCTTTTGAACCCAAAAATTTTGAGCAATTTTAGGAGCAACTGAAACAATTCTGGGGCAAAGAAAGTTCCCTCCAAAAATGTGGATTTTAACTCTAATAACTATTGAATGAAGTATTTCCTGCCAGCTATAGTATCCTCGAGTGAAAAGCTGTACACAATATGTATTTCTCATAATAAGTGATGCTTTCCCTTTTAGGAGAGCTTTTTTTTAAAGTTAAAAGCATTTTAACCTGCATGTCATTATATATTTATACTGAACTTCCTGCGATTCATCTTGCCCCTTTAAATAAACCTCTTTGACCTCTTCTTACAGAAACGCTAATGCTTAAAAATTAGGATGTTGCGACATTCACAATTACTGATAAGTAAGCTTAAACCTTTTGAGAGCCATATGGTTCCCATAAATTGGCAGAACTTAACCCTTTGAGTGCTAGAGGGGTATGTAATGCATTGCAGCGCAATGCGTTACATACTCTCTGACACTCAAAGAGTTAAAATATAAAATAGGGGTTGGAACTTTGATTCTCCAGCTGTTGGGGACTACACGTCCCATCATCACCAACCAGCACGTGCCTTTTTAGCATCCTACTGTGTCGGGTCACTGACGTGGTTGGAAAATCAGCTTTGTATCTGGCGTATTCAATAAACTGAAGAGGAGCAATTCTAGAGTAGACCAAGAGCAGAACATAGAGGGTTATGTATGTTAGTAACTAATGTATGTTAGTAACTAATATTTAGTTAGTGCTTGTTGATCCAAGGAGAAATCTTATTGCCATTTGGAGTCAAGAAAGAATTTTATCCCGCAATGAAAGCGGAATTTGAAATTGCTGAATAAAGGGTTTTTTGCCTTCTTTTGGATCAACAGCAATAAACAAGAATAGGAAAAGGGTTGAACTTGATGGACATTTATTTTTTCAACCTAAACTACTAGATAACTGAGTGGGGGATGTATAAAAAGCCTTCTTAGTGTATAACGTAAAATCTCAGGTATAATACGAGCCTGTGTATGCAGGTGTATATTATGCCTAAGATTTTAGGGGAAAACAAGAGTGCCTATGTATAATACGCACCCTTGTTTTCTCCCTTACTACAAAAAAAATATAGTGTTAGCAGACCTCTTCCCTCCCTCCCCCGGCGCTCCGCTTTGAGGATAAACCTTACTTTTCTGCAAGTGAACTGTCGAAGAGAAGGCAAAACTTCTTGCACTTGCCGCCCGCTTCCTTCATTTGGGCTTACAGGACCTTCTGCCTCCAGCCAATGGTAATGCCCTCACAGAACCCCTCTGATCGTGTGTTTAGGGTGGCAAGAACTCGCGTGTAGCAGAGAATTCCCTGAACAGGGCTTCTATAAACAGTAGTGACAAAAGGTCCCTGCCCCACAGAGCTTACAATCTAAGTAATTTGCCTCCTGTACTTAAGAATTGTCGCCTGGTCATATTTATAAAGAAGTAAAGCCACGTTTATAAATATGTCTATCTGAGAAAATCCTGAGAATATTCTGAGAAAATTTGCACCTGCGAATATATTTTTGCACACATAGCTGTATTATATACTTCCAATATGAACAGGTTATACCTGGCGTTAAGGTTTAATCACTAAAGCTGCCTTTATTTTTGGCGCAATTAGTGAATTTCTTTATAAATACCCTAGTTGAAGAGACTGTTACATGGGCCACAGTGCCACTGCCAGGCGGTCACAGGGCAGTAATGTGCAGTAGAGACTGTCCGCACCGAAGGAGCGTCCAGCTCTGTATCAGTCGCAGCGCGGGCAGTCTCTACTGCGCATGACTGAAGCACGCACAGCAGTCTCTACTGCCCATGACTGCAGCAAGCACAGCAGTCTCTACTGCCCATGACTGCAGCACACACAGCAGTCTCTACTGCCCATGCCTACAGCACGCACAGCAGTCTCTACTGCCCATGACTGCAGTACGCACAGCAGTCTCTACTGCCCATGACTGCAGTACGCACAGCAGTCTCTACTGCCCATGCCTACAACACGCACAGCAGTCTCTACTGCCCATGACTGAAGCACGCACAGCAGTCTCTACTTCCCATGACTGCAGCATGCACAGCAGTCTCTACTGCCCATGACTGCAGCACACACAGCAGTCTCTACTGCCCATGACTGCAGCACGCACAGCAGTCTCTACTTCCCATGACTGCAGCACGCACAGCAGTCTCTACTGCCCATGACTGCAGCACGCACAACAGTCTCTACTGCCCATGACTGCAGCACGCACAGCAGTCTCTACTGCCCATGACTGCAGCACACACAGCAGTCTCTACTGCCCATGACTGCAGTACGCACAGCAGTCTCTACTGCCCATGACTACAGCACGCACAGCAGTCTCTACTGCCCGTGACTACAGCACACACAGCAGTCTCTACTGCCCATGACTGCAGTACGCACAGCAGTCTCTACTGCCCATGACTACAGCACGCACAGCAGTCTCTACTGCCCGTGACTACAGCACGCACAGCAGTCTCTACTGCCCATGACTGCAGCACACACAGCAGTCTCTACTGCCCATGACTGCAGCACACACAGCAGTCTCTACTGCCCATGCCTACAGCACGCACAGCAGTCTCTACTGCCCATGACTGCAGTACGCACAGCAGTCTCTACTGCCCATGCCTACAACACGCACAGCAGTCTCTACTGCCCATGACTGAAGCACGCACAGCAGTCTCTACTTACCATGACTGCAGCACGCACAGCAGTCTCTACTGCCCATGACTGCAGCACGCACAGCAGTCTCTACTGCCCATGACTGCAGCACGCACAGCAGTCTCTACTGCCCATGACTACAGCACGAACAGCAGTCTCTACTGCCCATGACTGCAGTACGCACAGCAGTCTCTACTGCCCATGCCTACAACACGCACAGCAGTCTCTACTGCCCATGACTGAAGCACGCACAGCAGTCTCTACTTCCCATGACTGCAGCACGCACAGCAGTCTCTACTGCCCATGACTGAGTCGTTACACACGTTTTAGCTAATTATTATAAAGGATTGGGACACAATTCTTATTTGTCCAAGGCCATTTCTACTCCACTTTTAAAAACAAATAAATTAGCACTTTGCAAAAATGTTGCTAGATGTTTATACATATCCTTATGTCACTCTGAGACAATTTTACAGTTTTATAAATCTTCCTGTATGTAACTCTACCACAGGGAAGACATGACAATTCCTCTTTAGCATTCAAGGGGTTAAAAGTTCCATTTAAATCCATTTATTAAATCAATTTATTTGTCCCTTGTGATCATTTGGTTTCCCCAGAATTTCTCTATAACATATTAAATTTGCCGCCTATTTCTTCATTTACAAGCATATTTTAGCATTAGCTTTCCGGTAAAAACAACAAGTGTGGTTAACATTT
Organism: Rhinophrynus dorsalis; assembly: GCA_037306005.1. Classification (NCBI taxonomy): domain Eukaryota; kingdom Metazoa; phylum Chordata; class Amphibia; order Anura; family Rhinophrynidae; genus Rhinophrynus; species Rhinophrynus dorsalis. The sequence continues at coordinate 41,882,198 of CM074722.1, read as the reverse complement.
TATATGTAAACATCCACTCCCTCCCGCTAGTGAGACCGCCCCTGGTATATAAGTGTGACCCTATTTAAAGATCAAGCCTATTAATCTGTATTTTGCACTTCCTTGGAAGACCCATTTCTGAGAAACCGTTACTACAGAATGCAATTATACTTTCTTCCCCATTTGCTTACTTAGAATTGGGGCTGTGGTTTGGTACCATTTCTGCTTTCAAGTTTATCTCTAATTCCTCCCCTGTGGTTTCTTTCTTTGGAAACTGCTGTGTAGTAATACGCCAACAATACACACAGCGTCAAGTTGATTCACGTCTATTTTTTTTTACAGAATTACCCAGGAAGGAATTCCACTAATTGTAACAATGTCATTGCCAGAGGGTTAGCCCTTTTTCCAGCCAGCAATGTAACGTAACTGCTTCGAACACCAAAATGAGGAATCCATGGACTTCAGTTTAGTGAGAAATTACTATTTTGTCAGAATGTGCATTTCGTTAAAAATAAGAGGCTCCTAAGATGTTTAAAGGGATAGTAACACTAAAATTGTAGATGTTAATAATAGAATTAGAATAAGCTACTTCCCATGTCTCAAAACGTCATAGTTTTTGTGTTCGTAGAATTTAAACTTCCCCCCTCCCTCCCCTTTCTCATACTTCAGCACTGTAGCTGAAGGGTGACCACATTTACTTTCTTCCATTCCGGGACACTATTAAAGTGGCAGTGACTCACGTGACGTCACATGACCCCTTCACTAAAATCTATGTGTGCTGCTGTTCCAATCATTCTGTTCATTTCCGTCCGTCCGTCACTGCATCCAGACACTCACTGATAAAAATGATTGCATGCGCCGGCATACTTACTGCTATACATGCACTCACCAGCCAACCAATGAGGACCATATAACAAATACATTTCATTGGCTGTTGGTGGTGGTGTGTGCTGCACTAGGTAGGCTGTGTCACTAATGATGAGTGAGTCACTGTGGAGCAGAATGGAAATTGCAAAGGGCTCAGTGAGTGGCAGAGATTATTTGTGCTCTGTGTGCCGGCTTTGTTGCTCCATTCCAGGACTCTTTGTTGTCCTGGTGACTTCCTCATAATACAAGAAACCATACAATCCTATTATTAAAGGGATAGTAATGTTTCATAATGAAAGCAGCTCTAATTAATCATCATAGTATTTGGACTTTGGAGAGTGTTATTTCAATTCTGTCAGAGTTGTAGTTCAGGAGTAATTCAATGACAAAGTATCCCCTTCCCTCCCCTTTTACCTAGTGTAACACTGTTCAGCCAGATCAGAAGGGAGGTGCCCAGGTAGATTGCAGACAGGGACAATCTTCAGTTAAGAAAAGGGAAAAACCTGAAAAACTTGTCAAGGGGGGCAGGGCTTTCATTGTTCTCATAGGAAGAAGATTGTCCCCTGCTGTTACCTGTCTGGTCTATGGACTGGATTTCACATCTGAGAAGAGATGGCTTACACTAGGTAAAAGGGGCAGGAGGGGAAACTTTGCTTGTGAATATCTCTCAAACCATAAAGGTTTGAGAGATAAGACTTATATCGTTCTTCATGTTATTTTAATGCCTACAAAATAAAATAAAGATAAAAGGAAGTATTACTATCCCTTTAAGTGATCTATAATAGGTCGAATTACCATACAGATACAATTATTATGTGGTGACTTTTCAATCAATACACATTATGTTACTTGGGCCTGATATATCTCCATGGAAGAAGTATATTTGAATGTAAGTAATTATTTATTCAAAAATGATGTATATAGAGCGAGACATTATGCTCAGAGTTCAACCCATAAGGTTGTCTCGAACCAATCCATTTCACCTCCGCTTTATTTCGTAACGCTATAATGTCACCACCTCTTTCTGGATATATCATCCATTCTATCACTTGAACAGAAATGAATGATAAATTCAAATCATTGCGTTAAAAAATATGGCGTGCCACTGGATTAGAGAAGTATCATCATTTTTAATACCCAAAGTATGTTCTCTCATCCTATCCTTTAAAGGCCTAGAGGTTCAGCCTACATATTCATTAGAACACTTAAAATAAGTGACCACATACACTTCATGACTGGTCCTACAGTTTATATATTGGCGTATTTTGTGTTCTCTACCTGTATGTGTACTATTAACTGTAGCACCCATTTTTACATAAGTGCATGTGACACACTTCCTAGCCCCACATTTAGACATTCCTGTCATGGAAAGCCACATAGGAATTGGAGTGGGATGATTTTTAAAAAGACTGGGTGAGAACTTTTGGCTAATGTTGGCACCCTTCTTGCCACAAAGCGACATTCACCCATTTCAAATTTTCTCAAGTCTATGTCTTCTTTCAACACTGGAATATGTTGTTTCAAAATATTCTTTATTTGATTAAATGCTAAACTGTAATCTGTGACAAACATTCTTTCACTATCACCAGATTCCTTAGGTCTTCTTGCCCCATGTATGAGCTCATTTCGATCTCATATGCTCTCTCTCATTTGCTGAGCTAATAAGACCTGGGAAGTAACCTTGTGTCAAGAAACTTTGCCTCAGATCTCCAGACTGTTTTTTAAACTCCTCATCTGTGGAGCAGTTCCTGTGTAAAGAGAAAACTGCCTCACAGAACCCCTCTGATTGTGTGTCTAGGGTGGCAAGAACTCACGTGTAGCAGAGAATTCCCTGAACAGGGCTTCTATAAACAGTAGTGTGAATCATGTCTGCGTCTACTAGTCACACTATTTAGCTTGAATCGTGGGAACAAAAAGCTGCGACAAGCGTTAGTCGCAACATGGGTTTTTGAGACCAAGGTTCGCTGCTGTGGATGCTGGACAAGCAATAGGATTCCGACAGTAGAACTGTCTGTGTAACACCCAGAGCTCCTTTGGCCCCATCGATGTTTTAGAGTCGTTAATAGCATTGAGACCTTAGTCCCTAAATTGCTGCCATTTCTGTTTACTATAGAAATATCGCCCTCAACTTGTCAACAATCAAAATGGTGAGATCAGAATGTCGCTTGCATGAAAAGACCGACATTCTGATCTTTCCCAAGAAAATAGCGTGATGGTGTTTTGTCACATAACAAAATAGCATGATGGGAGGCAGGTCCTTATTGGAGCTGATGGGTGGCAGGGAGGGAGTTCATTATTGCTTCCAATCAACTTTCAGTTATTAACAGTGCAGTTTTAGATCTTAATCTCCTCTACTCTGGCCGATATCCCTCCCAACTCTATAAATGCATTGGTGCTAGCAGCGCACAGCTGCAGTGCAGGAAGAGAGCTGGATACTCAGCTATGCCAGACTCGGGGAAAGTGATGGCAGGCAGGGGAGTGGTGACAGAAGGGAAGGTTATGGCAGGAAGGGATTCAGTGACACAGTGGGGAGGCATAAGGCAGGGAACAGACTTGGTGGCTTAATCCCATGGTTATGCATTGGATACCTCTCTGGCAGTGAATGGGTTAAAGCTTAATGACATGTATGTAACACATTGTATGGGAGCATTGCTTGTAGCAGCCTCCCTCTTGCCCATTAACTCCAATAATGACCTGCTTCCCAAGGCATCGCCGAGTATCCGTCTCTCTTCCTGCACTGTGGCTGTACACCGCTAGCACCAGTGCATTTAGAGGGGTGAGAGGGATATCAGCCAGAGTAGAGGGTGAGATTAGAATGTCGGCCTTTTTGTGCAGGCGACATTTTGATCTCGCTGTTGTGATTGTCGCCAACAAGTGGGCGATATTTGAAAAGGATACCTGCCATTTCTGTCAGAAAGACAGAGGGAGAACTCCTGCTTCTCGTCTGTGTGCTCAGGCAGCAAAAACGCGAAGTTGCAGCATATTACCGGTTCCTGAAAGACTGATCAGATCACCTCCCGGTTAGAGCAAGGAGGGGTGTATCACCTGAAATCTATGTTCTGGGGAAATTAATGGGTTAATAATTCAAAATCTCAGGGTCAGCTAATTCTGGAAGGTACGTAGTAACCTAGTAACATAGTTGATGTGTTCCCAGGTATGATTTCTAGTGGTGGAGAAGGTGGTGGTGAGCCTGGCAGTGGTATAGAGATCAGCAGTGTAACTAGTCATTGGTGGATGCTTGTGCAAATTTTTTGGGGGTTCCCCATAGGGTGGCCACGCGTTCCGGAATGCCCGGACTGTCCCTTATTGGAGGTCTGTGTCCCGTGTCCCGGGTCACCCCCCACCAGGACAACAAAGAGTCCCAGAATGGAGCAACAAAGTCGGCACCCACAGCCTACCTACACAGCGCAGCACACACCAGTCCAGCCAGCCAATGAAATGTATTTGCTATATGGTCCTAATTGGATGGCTGAGCCAGCCAATGAGGACCATATAGCAAATACATTTCATTGGCTGGCTGGTCTGGTGCGTGCGGGACAGCTGGGATGGCGTTGGTATGCTGGCATAGCGGCGCTGTGAGTGAGACTGAGGTCTGAGTCCCGTGGCTGAGACTCCTGCCAGCTGACACAAAGTAAGAGTTCCCACTAGGATGACCACATGTCCCGGAATGGCAGATTGGAAATGTGGTCACCATAGTTCCCCAAGCGCCAAAATATTTTCACAAAGACATAACCAGAAATTATTGGACCCTGGGGCAGATGGGATCCCCCAGGCAAAGCTGTACCCACTGTAGTTACCCTCTGATAGGGACTCTGTGACTCTTGTCTCCTCCTACTAACACAGAGTCATCCTTCTCCATGCTCTGTATTTGCACATTAGTATCAGTACGATACATGGGCGATATTGTTACTCAGAAAAATGTCCTGAGACATCTGCCACACTACTATTGTATCACCAAGAGGTTAAAAGCTTCAGTTAACACAATGGAAACTTTTATTCGTCCTCCGACAGTGTCATTGGCTTGCCCTAGAATTCTTTCACTTTTTATATGAACACTAGTATGAAAACCCATATACACGGGCTTTAGTGCCACCCAGCGTCCCCGGCTGCTGCCCCGGAGCTGGGAGCAGGGACAGATGGTGAGCCGTTCCGAGTGCCCCTCTCCGGAACAGCGCATTCAGCCAGTCTCTATGAGCATGACTGCTTTGCTCCGGCAGTCTCTACTGAGCATGACTGCATAATTCTGGCAGTCTCTACTGCGCATGACTGCATCGTTCCAGCAGTCTGTACTGCACATGACTGCATTGTTCCAGCAGTCTGTACTGCACATGACTGCATTGTTCCAGCAGTCTGTACTGCACATGACTGTATCATTCCAGCAGTCTGTACTGCACATGACTGCATCATTCCAGCAGTCTGTACTGCACATGACTGTATCATTCCAGCAGTCTGTACTGCACATGACTGCATCATTCCAGCAGTCTGTACTGCACATGACTGCATCATTCCAGCAGTCTGTACTGCACATGACTGCATTGTTCCAGCAGTCTGTACTGCACATGACTGCATCATTCCAGCAGTCTGTACTGCGCATGACTGCATCATTCCAGCAGTCTGTACTGCGCATGACTGCATCGTTCCGGCAGTCTCTACTGCACATGACTGCATCGTTCCAGCAGTCTGTACTGCGCATGACTGCATCATTCCAGCAGTCTGTACTGCGCATGACTGTGTCGTTCCAGAAGTCTGTACTGCGCATGACTGTGTCGTTCCAGTAGTTTGTACTGCACATGACTGCATCATTCCAGCAGTCTGTACTGCACATGACTGCATCGTTCCAGCAGTCTGTACTGCGCATGACTGTGTCGTTCCAGCAGTCTGTACTGCACATGACTCCATCGTTCCAGCAGTCTGTAGTGCCCATGGCTGCATCATTCCAGCAGTCTGTACTGCACATGACTGCATTCTTCCAGCAGTCTCTACTGCACATGACTGCATCATTCCAGCAGTCTGTACTGCACATGACTCCATCGTTCCGGCAGTCTCTACTGCGCATGACTCCATCGTTCCAGCAGTCTGTACTGCACATGACTGCATCGTTCCAGCAGTCTGTACTGCGCATGACTGCATCGTTCCAGCAGTTTGTACTGCGCATGACTGCATTGTTCCGGCAGTCTGTACTGCGCATGACTGCATCATTCCAGCAGTCTGTACTGCTCATGACTGCATCATTCGAGCAGTCTGTACTGCTCATGACTGCATCATTCCAGCAGTCTGTACTGCACATGACTGCATTGTTCCAGCAGTCTGTACTGCACATGACTGCATCATTCCAGCAGTCTGTACTGCGCATGACTGCATCATTCCAGCAGTCTGTACTGCGCATGACTGCATCGTTCCGGCAGTCTCTACTGCACATGACTGCATCGTTCCAGCAGTCTGTACTGCGCATGACTGCATCATTCCAGCAGTCTGTACTGCGCATGACTGTGTCGTTCCAGAAGTCTGTACTGCGCATGACTGTGTCGTTCCAGTAGTTTGTACTGCACATGACTGCATCATTCCAGCAGTCTGTACTGCGTATGACTGCATTGTTCCAGCAGTCTGTACTGCGCATGACTGTGTCGTTCCAGCAGTCTGTACTGCACATGACTGCATCGTTCCAGCAGTCTGTACTGCGTATGACTGCATTGTTCCAGCAGTCTGTACTGCGCATGACTGTGTCGTTCCAGCAGTCTGTACTGCACATGACTCCATCGTTCCAGCAGTCTGTACTGCGCATGACTGCATTCTTCCAGCAGTCTCTACTGCACATGACTGCATCATTCCAGCAGTCTGTACTGCACATGACTCCATCGTTCCGGCAGTCTCTACTGCGCATGACTCCATCGTTCCAGCAGTCTGTACTGCACATGACTGCATCGTTCCAGCAGTCTGTACTGCGCATGACTGCATCGTTCCAGCAGTTTGTACTGCGCATGACTGCATTGTTCCGGCAGTCTGTACTGCGCATGACTGCATCATTCCAGCAGTCTGTACTGCTCATGACTGCATCATTCGAGCAGTCTGTACTGCTCATGACTGCATCATTCCAGCAGTCTGTACTGCTCATGACTGCATCATTCCATCAGTCTGTACTGCACATGACTGCATCATTCCATCCGTCTGTACTGCACATGACTCCATCTTTCCAGCAGTCTGTACTGCACATGACTCCATCGTTCCAGCAGTCTGTACTGCACATGACTGCATCGTTCCAGCAGTCTGTACTGCACATGACTCCATCGTTCCGGCAGTCTCTACTGCGCATGACTCCATCGTTCCAGCAGTCTGTACTGCGCATGACTCCATCGTTCCAGCAGTCTGTACTGCACATGACTGCATCGTTCCAGCAGTCTGTACTGCGCATGACTGCATCATTCCAGCAGTCTGTACTGCTCATGACTGCATAATTCCAGCAGTCTGTACTGCTCATGACTGCATCGTTCCAGCAGTCTGTACTGCTCATGACTGCATCGTTCCAGCAGTCTGTACTGCTCATGACTGCATCGTTCCAGCAGTCTGTACTGCGCATGACTGCATCGTTCCAGCAGTCTGTACTGCTCATGACTGCATCGTTCCAGCAGTCTGTACTGCACATGACTGCATCATTCCAGCAGTCTCTACTGCGCATGACTGCATTGTTCCGTCAGTCTCTACTGCACATGACTCCATCGCTCTGGCAGTCTCTGCTGTACATGAATGCATTGATACGGCAGTCTCTACTGTGCATGTGCAGTTACGCACACAGGGAGCTTCGCAGGCTAGCGCTTTATGTTATTTAGATAGTTTTATCAGGTAATCCTCTTAAACTGACCAGACCTCACCCTTAAATGTGGACACATAGGTAATAAGCATATTTAAGTGCTACACCGAAATCATATGTATACCCGGTTAAAAGTAAGGTCTGATCAGCCTTAAAACCAAACACACACACATGCAAAAAACATGAGGCTACACAAGAAGCATTGCGACCCAGCAGTAATCACGGCAGCCCTGAGGCATACATTTTTCGCATGTTCAGTTCTGATAGTGAAGGGATGAAGAGCAACCTGTAATGGTGTTGCTGTGACAACATGCAACACTGTATCAACAAAGTCACCTAGACCTAATGTGCACAGGTGGCCCAGTCTAAATGACTGGGCCACTAATTAACACTCCTGTGTACCAGTGGGGATAGAGAAACTAACACCAAGAACAAATTTAACCCTTTGAGCGCAAGAGAAGTATCCAACGCATCGCAACACAATGCTTTGGATACCTCTCTGGCACTCAAAGGGTTAAACTCAGTACTTTGCTAGTTAATCATGTATTTTGGGGTTGACCAATTATCCTAGCCTGGGGGCAGATATTTATTGAACCCCCAAACTCAATAAAGCAGATTGTATGTGTTAAAGTAAATGTATCAATTCTGGGCCCCTCTGCTATAGAAGAGTGTTACATTGGGGGAGATGTATAAAAATGATCCAAGGTGAAAGTGGGTTCAGTCTGCTGTTTGAACGCAATCATATAAATATGTTGTATAATACATGTTTTTATGTTTTATTCATGCCTGCTAGGCTTAATACAAGTCTCAGCAACATTTCTGTGACTTTTCTTCCAGCTTTGTGACATTTTCTACATATCTTTTACACAGAATGACAGTACTGTAATTATGCCAACGAGATAGTGTTAGACAAAGGAAGGGCAAACAAACTGTTACAATTTTTATATAGTCTGTGATAAAATTCTTACTTTAGCTATGCCCACAAATTATATTGTAAAACTGTCTTGACATACATGGAGCAAAGAAGGATTTTTTTATATGTGTAAAGCCCTTTATACATACATACCACCATTTTTTATAAGAAAATAGTAACAGATATATGTTTGCAGCACCTTTATACATTTCTTCCATTGTATCAGTAAGCTGCTTACTGATAAAATATAGCATTCTTCCTTTGCAGAGAAATCCAGAGGTAATATATTTCTGTCAATCAGTACTATTGTATGGGCACAGCCAGAAAATCATGAGGGCCAGGGAAAACAGGACCTTTATACATTTATTAGCATTATAAATTTACAGTAATAATTATACAGTTTTGAACCAAGCTTCTAGTTCCACGACCTGCATGAGCTAAAGTTGTCAGAAGCAGTTTTGCTTCTATTGGCTGTGCAGGTGGGTGTCTCATCACAGCAGCCAATAGGAATCAACAGCTGCCTCTCTATAGCTCACAATGCCGCCTGAGTGAAAAAGAAGCCTGGGGGTGTATAGGCTGCAGTGGTGATGGACCCCGGTTTCCAAAGAGTTCCATTGGCCCTGCAACTCCTTAATCAAACCAGTTTCCAGTCTTGGCTGGGGGCTGCTGACATCAGCACACGGGCCACAACCAGGCAATGAGTGAGTCCTTTTCCTTCATTAAATCTTTGAATTATAAGGAAGTGTCCAGCACAGTGAAAACCAATGTGTTTTACACTTCTCTCTCCTCATCACACAAATACCTTCTGAGATCCTCCAGTGAGGAATCGATCCTATGGACTGCGCTAGTTATAAACTTGCTCCAAGATATGTGTGCGTGGGTCATGAGGGAAGGGGAAGCCTTAGATTTCTCCACAGAACCAAAGAGGTACTTGTTATGCCATTGCCTGTACACTAAGGAACTCTTTGGGTCTGACTTTGATACTTGGGTTTTTACTGTTCAGTACCAGGTCATTGGGGACTGAGTCATTTTTTCTGGCTTGGAATATCACCACATAGCACCACCCACTCCCATGTCCTATCTGAGTACTTCATGCCCTACTCCACTCACTTTCTTTCAAATACAAACCAAGAGTGCTTAAAGTGATAGTAACATTTCACAAAAACAGCAGCTCTAATTAATCTTCATAGTATTTGAGCCATAGAGAGTGTTATTTCATTACGGTGAGCGTTGTAGTTCAAGAGTAATTGAATGATAAAGTTTCTCCCTCCCGCCCCTTTCACGTAGTGTAAGTCCCCACTCCTCAGATTGTGGAATCCAGTCCATAGACCAGACAGCTCACATCAAGGGTCAATCTTCATACTGTGAGAACAATGAAAACCCTGCCCCCCTTTTTCAGCTATTTCCCTTATCTTAATTGAAGATTGTCCCTCTCTGCAATCTACATGGACACTCCCTGCTGCTCTGAGCTGAGCAGTGTTACATCAGTAGAAGCGATGGGAGGGGGATACTTTATCATTCAATTACTCTTGAACTACAACGCTGACAGAATTGAAATAACACTCTCCAAGGCCTAAATACTATGAAGAGTAATTAGAGCTGCTTTTATTATGAAACATTACAATCCCTTTAATGTTGCTAGGTTATCTCTTTAAAATAGGGTGTGATTAAAAATGCATGCTGCATTGCACCATGGGGACCACTGTAACCCAGTAATATTGCATGCATTTTTTCATATGTATCTCTTTTTAAAGGCATGATCTGGTAAGTACACGCCTACTCCAACCTGTGTCCCACCTATATCATTTAAAAGATACCAAGCATCCCCTAATAATTATACCCCACTTACCATACTATGCTCCTGTGATTATTTCCGTTGCACCTTGGTTCAAAAGATAACATCTGAAATCAGTCTTGGATTATCCAGTTCATGGGGACAGACATGACAGTTGATAACCAAAGCATGTCAATGTCTGCTGACTGCATATGGTAATCATAACCCTTTAAGGACCAGATATGATCGCCATTTTAATGCAGGATGTCTGTGATCATTTTATTTAGCAGGACAGTACAGGAACCTGGAGTGTGTTTTTCATAAGCATCTTGCATTAAAATGGAGATCTGGTCACTTTACTAAAAAAATGATAGTAATGTTTCACAATAAAATCAGCTCAAATTAATCTTCATAGTATTTGGACCATGGAGAGTGTTATTTCAGTACTGTCAGAGTTGTAGTTCAAGAGTAATTGAATGATAAAGTATCCCCCTCCCGCCCTTTTACTGATGTAACACTGCTCACCTCAGTGCAGCAAGACTGTCCGGATGGATTGCAGAGAGGGACAGTCTTCAGTGATCATAAGGGAAACCTGAAAAACCTGTGAAGGGGGCAGGATTTTCTTTATGCTCACAGTAAGAAGATTGTCCCTTGCTGTGATCTGTCTGGTCAAGTGACCAGATTCCACACCTGAGGGGAGGAGGCTTACACTAGGTAAAAGGGGCAGGAGGTGGATACTTTATCATTCAATTACTCTTGAACTACATCTCTGACAGTTTTGAAATAACACTCTCCATGGCCCAAATACTATGAAGATTAATTGGAGCTGCTGTTTTTGTGAAACATTACTATCCCTTTAAAGGAACACTATGAACAAAAGAAATGAAATAAGTTAATATACCTTTATGCATCATGATTGTACAGCTAGCAGCTTAATTATTCATGTGTTACATCCCTAAAATATAATCCTAAACTTGCGTTTTAAAGCATGTGTAAAGTGAGCTCATGTACTTAATATTGTATGGCTGGTATTGAGTGATAAGAGCAATGTGAGCTTTTTTGACTATGATCAGTGCTTGCTGCTCTTGTATTCAGAAATGTTATCTTACATCAGCCATCCTATATAATAATTCACTAGGATGTTTGTCAGAAGCCGTCATGTGCAGTAGTGACTGCCCGAACACACAGAATGCTGGGAGTTCTGTGCTGGGAGCATTCTGTGCTTTCAAGCAGTATCTACAGTGCATGACTGCGTCGGTGGCAGGACGCAGAGCAGGACTGGCCTCTTAACATCACCCAGACCTTGTCCCGTGTACATGGGCTTTTACACTAGTTTATATATATAACTCTGGAAAAAACAAATGGGATCCCCAGAAAAGGCAGGGATATCTACTCCCTTAGATTATATGAAAGACAAGATTTTAGGCCTCAGAAAACATACTGATCATTTTTACACATGATAGTTTGAAGTACAGGGTAAATAAATGTGTATAACCCCAGCTCATCTTTAGGTGTTTGTGTTGCTTTAAGTAGCCTTATGCTTTCTGCCTGCTTCAGTTTCAAGAAACTGCCAACAACTGTCATGTCCGCCTCCATGGACATTACACCCAGGACTTGATGAAGATGGTATCTTTTGAACAAAGCCACAAAGATAAAATTTATAAAAGCCATTAATATTTTCTGGGCATAGTAAAGTAAGTAGGGGTTTATTTTCACAAAGTATTTGTTGTCCTTTAACCTAGAGTGCCAGAGGGGGTATGCAACGCATTGCTTTGCTCTGACACTCAAAGGATTAAAGTAACAGTCAACCTCCTCTGTGATGTTTCAGATCCTGCGAGTGAATAATATGTAAAGTCAAATATCCCTTACTTTTATATTATTTTTTACCTCTGCCTATTTGTTTGCACTTTTATGACCCTGACAGGGAGTGATCTGAATTTGTTTTCAGGAAGCGTTCAGTGTACGACTGCAAAAGTAGAGCAAGTGCAATATTGTAAAAAATATACAATGTAAAAAAGACAGTGAAACAATGAAGAAAAGACCAGTAGAAAGTTCAGATCAACGAGAGCTGATGAGGTACTGAAACATTGTATAAATATACTATTTCACCATTCTTAAAGGTTAGCGGATGATGACGGCAATTGTAATGTCAAAAAAGTTAAACATGGGGCAAAAAAAACATTGATCGCCTTCCACAAGAATTCCGGCGAAAAGAACTGTTCTTCTGCTTTCTCCCTCTTGTTTCTCTGTATTGGAGTCAATGATAATAATGTATCCCACCCCCACATGGACATTTTTACCATGTATTCCCACAATGATAAAGTATAAATGAGAATGTGCATGGGTGGGCACTTTATGTTAGTATTGGATAATTGTATAAATCACTCAAAAAGTACATGTCATATATATGTATACAAATAAAATAAACCATACTCACAAACCCTTTGAGATTAAAGAAAATTGAAAGGATATCCAAGACAATTACTCCAAAGGAAAATAGTGAAATGAAACACAAAGAAACATCCATAGTGTGATCTGTTTCATCAAAGTATATATAGTATATTCGTATACTTCCAGTTATTATAAGAATACATTGTAATATATAAGAATAAATTGCAATAGCAGCAATGACATTTATTTATTTTTTCTTGTTACTCACAGAATATATCCCAGTCGGGATATGAAACGCGTTGAGGCATTTCCTGGACACCTGTAGTGCTCTTAACAAAAAACACAAAAGAGAGAAGCGCACACGCTCTAAGTGTAGACTGTAATGTCAATATATGGAATCCTTCACCAAATAATCACCTGTGAGCTAGCAAGATGTCTACTCACATTTACATGAGGCTATACCGGCCTCTCAGTGAATAAACCTCCACTGGATCACCCCCAGTGCGGGTATCTGTATCACTCCCATTCCAGATCTTCCACTGGTCTTCCCAATGTATCCCAGTATTCCGCCTCACCCAGAGTAGATGGAGATGATATAATACTCCAAAGGCTCCAACTAATACTCTATATCCGATGAGGACTAATATATATACAAAGGGGGAAACTTAAATGGAGTAATACAGTCCCAGAAAGAATAATGACTGGGGGCCACTAATTGAAATAGGAACCACACACTAAATCAAATGGTTCTCCATTAAAAATATACATTTATTATTAAAAAAGATAAATCACATAAAACACACATATATATGCATGTACATGTACTTAATAATGTTGAAGAAATAAAATAATCAATATATGGTGATCTCCAAGAACAATAAAACAATACTCTCACCCTACGCGTTACGTGATATACTATAACTTCCTCAGGGGTCTATCCGCCTCTCAATAGTGAGCGCTGATACATTTAGACCCGTAGTGCTCTTGTCTATCTGCCCTAAGTAAGTTCATATTCAGTACAAGATCTATTACATTTTACTTATAATCAGAAGAACATTCAGACCAGAGAGATGGAGACGACACGTTTCCATAATGATCCCCTCAAACCTTCACCCCGAGCGCAGTTGAAATACCCCTTGGGAAAGATACACTCCGTGAGTACCATCTTAGCTTTATTTTCAAATTTATATCTTTATCTTTGTGTCGACTGAGTGAGGACACTCTGTATTTTCAGTAAGGTGGGGCTGTACAAATGAGTTCCATGTACAGGGAACAAATAATATTGACAACACGGTCAAGATTTCTATTTGAATATATCTATCTACACAAAAGATATAATTTATTTGGGGTGTTTTATATATATATGTTGCATTTTTTTTATATATTACAATTTATTCTTATAATACCTGGAAGTACGTGAATATACCATATATACTTTGATGAAACAGATGACACTATGGATGTTCCTTTGTGTTTCATTTTCATGTAACCACCAATTTCACCGTTTTCCTTTGGAGTATTTGTCTTGGATATCTTTCAGTTTTCTTTAATCTCAAAGGGTTTGTATGTTTTATTTGTATACCTATGACACTTACTTTTTGAGTGATTTATATATTTACCCATTACTGACATAAAACTCCACCTATGCACATTCTCATATTATTTCCATCATTTTATATGATTGAGGTATTGAGCAGCTCATAATATATTCTTTTCATCCTTTTATATTCTTAGTCAAATTATTTGGTCATTTTAATAATAATAATACTACACTCGCTTAAAGCGCCTCCTATTCACGTTATATCAAAGCTTAAAAAGGGCGTTTTGGATTGTTGCATGTTGTCGGCCGGTGCATGAGATACAGAGAGAAAAAGCAACTGAATTTGTAATGCTGTCCAGTGTAGGGAGATAGACTTGCTCTCTAGATCTGGGTGTGAAGAGAGAAAGGAGTATTAACCCTTTGAGTATCAGAGGGATGAGAAACACATTGCTTTGCATTGTGTTGTGTACCCCTTTGGAACTCAAATGCTTAATAAAGAAGAAAAACATTTTTTTTGATTAAGTGACCAAGTCAAACAGGCAGGTGAAGTAATCCTTCCTACTTGGCTGGCTGAGCCTGAGACTCTCCTGGGTTGAGTTATATATATATACTACACAGACATACAGAAATACATAACACACTGACAGACAGCATAAGCTTGACTTACTGTGTTAATTACACACACTCACTACTATATCTGACAGAAGGACCTACATATACTGAGGTGTGGTGATACATCACCAGCCTCTGTGTGCTTTATCATTTATTGCAAGCTAGTGCTACTGATTCTGAAGCAACAGGACTGACCTGTACTGTATCTTAAAAAATGAACACTGCTGTCATTGTAAGAGAAAGAAAAGGTTGATGGCATTTTGAAACTAACTGCTAGTGTGTGGTGGCGGATAAGCAATAGTGGGAGCTGGAGTGCTTGCTTAGGAGTATTGCTGATAGACCATTCTCTGGATGGTGGCATGGAGTGAGGGTGTGACTTACAGACAGTGTCCCTAACAAGGAAAGTAAAAAAAAAAAAAAATAATTTTGATTGATAGGTGACACACGAAGAAAATAATCATCAATATTCCAAGACCATCCACAACCCACTCACTTTCTGTTTTACTGAGCAAAAAGCAGCACAGATTAACATTCACAACGCTAGTTATGATTGTTTCTGATGTTGTTTGAAGTGCAGTGCACCCACTGCTAGTAATATTGCAACATTTAGCACCAGTAGTAGTAGTAGTAATAGCATTAGTAACAGAAGTAGAAGAAGTGGTAATGGTAGTCGTCATCCCTCATGAACCCTTCAGTCTATGAAACTCCAGTATGTAATCATCCAAATCTGAACATGTAGCTACATATTGTATCTGTGAAAAAAACATGTGAGCAAGAGGAAAGCAGGATCATATCAAATAACATGTTTAATGAGATCCCACCTAAAGCACAACAAGTCGGATTGGGAGACATATCAGTATCATGTCAGAGGTATGATGACCAGCAGTAGTAGAATCATAAAAGTTAATGGGGCCAACAGGTACATAATAGCAGTGTGGTAGATGTCTAAGGGAGTAGTACAAAATGTGTCCATGAATGACCATGTATCCTAATGCTGCTGTTGTGAAAATGCAAAGCACAGTGGACCATGACACTGAGTTAGTGGGAGGTGACAAGAGTCCCACTACCAGGCCAACCCCCACCACTAGTCATGTTGTTAAAACATTAAATGTGCACCATTCATCTTCTATGTGCTGCCAACTCAACAAATTGAGTACTTGTATAAATGCACAGGAGTAATTCAATAGTATACCTATGGAATGACAAATATGTCAGCATATTGACATTTGACAATCTGCCATATTCTTTTGTTGAATAAAGAGGTTTTAAAGAACTAATCATGTTTTGTATGCCACTGGCAAGAGTTTTACAAGCAGGTGGTTAGTCTTGTGGGCAAAGTTCAGAAGAGAAAATGGGAAATTCTAAAATGGCCTATAAAAAATGGGCCCTATAAAACTAAGGCAGGTGTATTTATTAGTGAGGATAATGCAATGGCTGACATCTCACGTACAGTTTTTTCTTCTGTATACACAAATGACATAACATTGACAGGTTGAATCACAGAATTTCTTCCACCAAGCTCATGGCTACTAAGCACAAATTCCAAAAGGGTCTGGATTTTGGAAATGCTTCAGGTAAATAAAGAATCTGGACCTGTCGGTACACACAAGGGTACTTGGTGAGCTCAGTTCAGTAATAGCAAATCCATTTAATATTTATTGATTCAGTCTCATCAGGAATAATTCCATATGATTGGAGGAGAGCAGATGTGTTACCATTATCAAAAATGGGGCAAGATCTAAACCTAGAAACTACAGACCTGTGAGTTTGACTTCCATAGTGGATAAGAAGGATCGGTTAATGATGGTTTGTGGACTATGTGACAACCAACAACATTTTTAGTGAGAGTTTGCATGATTTGTGACGAATAGTTTGTCAAACTAATTTACTTGCCTTCTATGATAAGGGTATTGCTGTTGATGTAACATTTTTGGATTTGGCAAAAGCCTTTGACATTATACCTCACAAGAGGTTACTGCTAGTGATGAGCGAGCATGCTCGGCCGAAGCTCGGTTCGGCTCGAGCATCGCTCTGCTCGGCACATGGCGGTACTCGTACGAGTACCGCATGTGCTCGCCCGCCATTTTCGGGTCTCCTCCCCGCACGTTTCGCGGCTGCTGCGCAGCCAATAAATGTGCAGGGAGGCTCTGACATCAGTGTAATGCCAGCAGCCATGTTGGCTGCTGGCATTACACTGATTGGCTGGCCAGAACCCGTGATCGGGTGCTGTATAGCACCTGACCAGCGAGTTCGGCTCAGTCTTAGCCAGGGAGAGATGAGGATAGGAAGGGAAAGTCAGTGTAGGGAGAAGAAAAGTGCGTTTGAACAACAAAAAGACCCAAAAGTCCTTTTTAGAACTATTGTGTGTGGGGGCAGCAGATATATTTTGTTTTGGGGGGCAGAGTTTAAAAAAAAACGTCACATATTCCGTTCACTGTGCCTAGCCGCAGATTAGCAGCACATTCTGTTTAGTGTGCAAAGTTGCAGATTAGCAGCACATTCTGTTTAGTGTGCAAAGTTGGAGATTAGCAGCACATTCTTTTTAGTGTGCAAAGTTGCAGATTAGCAGCACATTCTGTTTAGTGTGCAAAGTTGCAGATTAGCAGCACATTCTTTTTAGTGTGCAAAGTTGCAGATTAGCAGCACATTCTGTTTAGTGTGCAAAGTTGCAGATTAGCAGCACATTCTGTTTAGTGTGCAAAGTTGCAGATTAGCAGCACATTCTGTTTAGTGTGCAAAGTGTTAAAAATAAAAGTCACATATTCCGTTCACTGTGCCTAGCCGCAGATAAGCAGCACATTCTGTTTAGTGTGCAAAGTTGCAGATTAGCAGCACATTCTGTTTAGTGTGCAAAGTGTAAAAAATAAAAGTCACATATTCCGTTCACTGTGCCTAGCCGCAGATAAGCAGCACATTCTGTTTAGTGTGCAAAGTTGCAGATTAGCAGCACATTCTGTTTAGTGTGCAAAGTGTAAAAAATAAAAGTCACTTATTCCGTTCACTGTGCCTAGCCGCAGATTAGCAGCACATTCTGTTTAGTGTGCAAAGTTGCAGATTAGCAGCACATTCAGTTTAGTGTGCAAAGTGTAAAAAATAAAAGTCACATATTCCGTTCACTGTGCCTAGCCGCAGATAAGCAGCACATTCTGTTTAGTGTGCAAAGTTGCAGATTAGCAGCACATTCTGTTTAGTGTGCAAAGTGTAAAAAATAAAAATCACTTATTACGTTCACTGTGCCTAGCCGCAGATTAGCAGCACATTCTGTTTAGTGTGCAAAGTTGCAGATTAGCAGCACATTCTGTTTAGTGTGGAAAGTGTAAAAAATAAAAGTCACGTATTCCGTTCACTGTGCCTAGCCGCAGATAAGCAGCACATTCTGTTTAGTGTGCAAAGTTGCAGATTAGCAGCACATTCTGTTTAGTGTGCAAAGTGTTAAAAATTAAAAGTCACTTATTCCGTTCACTGTGCCTAGCCGCAGATAAGCAGCACATTCTGTTTAGTGTGCAAAGTTGCAGATTAGCAGCACATATTCCGTGTAATATGAAGAAGGCGGGTAAAAAGGGACGGGGAAGTGGATGTGATCCTGATAGTTCAGGGCGCGGGTCAGGACGCGGAGAAACTGTGCCTGGTGCCAGAGCACAAGAAAGAAAGACATCCACCATACCTAGCTTCATGTCTCAGTTTACAGGGCGTCGCAGGACATCACTCTCGAGGTCAGACCACTGCGAACAGGTGGTCGGTTGGATTTCAGGTGATACTGCTTCCAGTCGGTTAAGCACCACCCTGTCTTCCACCAAGTCCACTCTCAGTAGCCAAGAGTCTGGTCAACATAATCCTCACCCTGATCATCCTTCCTCCCACCATAGAGGGTCTGGTCAAAGAAGTGTTCCCACACTGGGATATAGTGAGGAGCTCGTCTCATCACCAATCCTTCATTTGAACCTCTCTCCAAGCACGCTTGCAGAGGAACATGAAATCTTGTGCCCTGATTCACAACCTCTAGAGGGTACCCAATCACAAGAAGATGACAGAGGGGAACGGCATTTAAGGTCAAAGGAAGTGGATGATGATGATGAGACACAGTTGCCATCAAATCAACCACTATTACTGTCTCAAGACCTTGATGAGGAGGATGATATACAGTTGTCAATGACTGAGTATGTGGTGGGATCAAGAAATGAGGAGGATGATCAGAGTGAGGAAGTGGAGGAGGACTTGGTGGACGATGAGGTGACTGACCCCACCTGGGAAGGTGGAGAGCCGAGCGATGACAGCAGTCCTGAGGGTGAGCCATCTGCAGCACCGCAACAGGCTGGAAGAGGCAGTGGTGTGGCTACAGAAAGAAGGCGGACCGCACCAAACCGGCCCGCAAATGTTCCACGGAGCACCCCCTTGCGTAAATCTCCCTTGCCAGGGCTAGGTGTTCCGCGGTATGGCGTTTTTTTAAGGAAAGTGCGGACGACAAAAAAATTGTAGTTTGCAACCTGTGCCACACCAGAATGAGCCGAGGCATGAACACTAGAAACCTCACCACCACCAGCATGATCCGACACATGGCATCCAAGCACCGTAATAAGTGGGAGGAACGCCCGGATCGCCAATCTGTGTCTGCAGGCCACACCACTGCCTCCTCTTCCCCTGTTTTCGGTGCCGGCCAATCGCCTGTCGAAGGCGCAGGCCCGCAAACCTCCCGCCCTGCACCTGTACCATCTGAAGCACCATCAGCGACCACATCCACTTCCCTGTCCCAGTGCAGCGTCCAAATGTCGTTACCCCAGGCATTTGAGCGCAAGCGAAAATACCCAGCCACCCACCCACAGGCCATAGCACTAACCTCACACCTTTCCATATTACTGGCCATCGAAATGCTGCCATTTAGGCTTGTGGAGACTGAGTCCTTCGGCAGCCTGATGGCAGCAGCTGTCCCTTGGTACGCAGTCCCCAGCCGCCACTACTTTTCCCGGTGTGCCGTCCCCGCCTTACACCACCATGTGTCCCGTAACATCACCCGTGCCCTGACCAACGCAGTTACTGGGAAGGTCCACTTAACGACTGACACATGGACAAGTGCTTGTGGCCAGGGACGCTACATTTCCCTGACGGCACACTGGGTGAATGTCGTGGAGGCTGGGAGCGACTCGGACCCTGGGATGGCACAGGTGCTACCCACGCCGAAGATTGCGGGCCCTACCTCCATCAGGGTTTCTGCCAGCACCTACGTTATTGGCTCCTCCTCCTCCGTTTCCACCTCCGAATTCTCTGCGCGCAGCGCCACTCACCCATCAGCCGGTAGCTGGAAGCAGTGTAGCACTGCAGTGGGGATGCGTCAACAGGCCGTGCTGAAGCTGATCTGCCTTGGGGACAAACAGCACACGGCCTCAGAGCTGTTGCAGGGGATTAGTCACCAGACCGAGCAGTGGCTCTCGCCACTCAACCTGCAACCAGGCATGGTTGTGTGTGATAATGGGCGTAACTTGGTGGCGGCTTTGGAGCTCGGCAAGCTCACACACGTACCATGCCTAGCGCATGTATTTAATTTAGTGGTTCAGCGATTTCTAAAAACCTACCCCAATTTGCATGATCTCTTGACCAAGGTGCGCCGCGTGTGTGCACATTTCCGTAAGTCATCAACAGCTTCAGCCGGCCTGTTGAAGCTGCAGCAGCGCTTACAATTGCCAGCTCACCGGCTGCTGTGTGACGTGAGCACGCACTGGAACTCCACCTTCCACATGTTGGCCCGGCTTTGTGAGCAGCAGAGGGCAGTAGTGGAGTACCAGCTGTTACACGGTCGTCGCCTCTCCGTTCAACTTCCTGTAATCAGAAGTGAGGAGTGGGAATGGATGTCAGACCTCTGTGAGGTTTTACGCAATTTTGAGGAATCGACACAGATGGTGAGCGGCGATAACGCTATTATCAGTGTAACCATCCCACTTCTGTGTCTACTGAAACGCTCGCTGCTCACAATTAAAACCGACGCTTTGCATGTGGAAGAGGTGGAAATGCGGGAGGAAGAGCTTACACAAGGTGATAGCCAGAGCACCCTCACTTCGTCTTCTCAGCGACAATTGGAGGAGGCGGAGGAGGAGGAGGAGGAGGAGGAAGACACGGTTGCCTCCGCTACAGAGGGTAGCCATGGAACTTTAGTTCCATCTCTTCAGCGTGGGTGGGCAGAAGAGGAGGAAGAGGATGAGGAGATTGAGAGTCATCCTCCTGGTGAGGACAGCGAAATCTTGCCTGTTGGTACTCTGGCACACATGGCTGACTTTATGTTAGGCTGCCTTTCCCGTGACCCACGCGTTATACGCATTTTAGACAACACGGATTACTGGGTGTTCACCCTTCTGGACCCCCGCTACAAAGAGAATTTCTCATCTCTCATTCCTCCGGTGGAGAGGACAAGCAAAATGGTGCAATACCAGAAGGTTCTTGTCGAAAAATTGCTCCAAAATTTTCCATCTGACAACGCTGGCGGCAGAGTACGTGCTACCTTGGCCAACCGAGAAGGGGAGAAAAGGGGAGCACACAGCAGTTCCGAGAAAGGCAGGGCAACACTCTCCAAGGCGTGGGACACCTTCATGACACCCCGCCAGCACCCTCACCCTGATGCGCAGCCTAGTGTCACAAGGAGGGAAAAGTTTTGGAAGATGGTGAAGGAGTACGTAGCAGACCGTGTCAGCGTCCTCAATGATCCCTCTGTGCCTTACAACTACTGGGTGTCCAAGCTGGACACGTGGTATGAACTGGCACTCTACGCCTTGGAGGTGCTGGCCTGCCCTGCCTCCAGCGTTCTGTCTGAGCGGGTATTTAGTGCTGCTGGTGGCATCATAACAGATAAGCGTATCCGCCTTTCCACCGAAAATGCTGATAGGTTGACACTTATAAAAATGAACAAGGCCTGGATTTCCCCTGACTTCTCCACTCCACTGGAGGAAAGCCCCGGGGGAACATAAAGTCACTTTAGATATGTTATTTACAATGATGGGAATACTCTGTATTCCCATTCACCTCTTCCACCCAAAAAATGGGTATATGGTTGACTCTCTTCCATATACCCTGGGATATAATTTTTATATAGGGCCAGCTCACCAGCGGGCCCTGTGATATAATTTTTATATAGGGCCAGCTCACCAGCGGGCGCTGTTTGACAATTTTTGTATAGGTCAGCTCACCAGCGGGCCTTCTCATATAATGTTTTATTGGGTCAGCTCTCTAGCGGGCCCTCTCATATAATGTTTTATAGCGTCAGCTCACTAGCGGGCCTTCGCATATAATGTTTAGGATGGTCAGCTCCGCAGCAGACCCTCACCCATAATGTTTTAGATGGTCGGCTCAGCGCACGTTTCCCTCTTAATCATGGCCCCAGTTCAGAAAAATCGAGGAAATTTTTTGCAGAATTTGCCTCTGCGCACGTTTCCCTCTTAATCATGGCCCCAGTTCAGAAAAATCGAGGAAATTTTTTGCAGAATTTGCCTCTGCGCACGTTTCCCTCTTAATCATGGCCCCAGTTCAGAAAAATCGAGGACATTTTTTGCAGAATTTGCCTCTGCGCACGTTTCCCTCTTAATCATGGCCCCAGTTCAGAAAAATCGAGGAAATTTTTTGCAGAATTTGCCTCTGCGCACGTTTCCCTCTTAATCATGGCCCCAGTTCCGAAAAATCGATGAAATTTTTTGCAGAATTTGCAGATGATATACAAGTAAATATACAGCAAATACTGTTTGGTAACAATTTTTCGCCTAAAGTCGTTTTTATCTTCCTTTTTGTGTGTTTTACGGTCAGTCTGTAAAAATGGCGTACTACGGGCGAAACATCGTTCCCAGCAGCGACGTTGGAGTCCAAGATGCATCCAGACATCCTCCCTATGCTGTCCCTGAACCATTTCTGTGGTGTTTCCATCATTTTCTGCCCTTTTCCTATGGACCAGGCACCCTCCCCTCATCAGAGCAGGGGGTGCCTGGTGTAATGCTCGAGTCCTCCCATTGACTTCAATGGGGCTCGGGTGCTCGGCCGAGCACTCGAGCCTCCGGGGGTGCTCGGCCAGAGCACCCGAACACCCGAGCATTGGGGTGCTCGATCATCACTAGTTACTGCATAAACTAAATGCTTTAGCTTTAGGTGACATAAGTGTATGTATAGAGATCTGGTTAAATGATTGCAGAGAGTTGCTGTAAATAGAACCTTTAAAAGTTTGTCTAAAGTGGAAAGTGAAATGCCTCAGGGTTCACTTCTGGGCCCAATGCTTTTGAATTGGTTTGTTAATTATCTTGAAGTAGGTATTGAGAGCAGTGTGTCAGTCTTTGCTGCAGTGCTTACACTAAACTATGTAAGAAACTATATACAGAACATAATGTGAAAGTGTTGGATAAACTGAGTGACCGGGTGGAAAAGTGGCAGATGATGATTAATATAAATAAATGAAAGGTTATGCGTTTGGGTTGCAGAAATAACCATGCCACATCTACGTGTAAAAGTCAAGCCTGTTCAGCTATCCTGTTCCTGTGTCACTGACAGACACGCCATGGGGTGGCAGGAGAGAGGAGTTTTGCTGATTTCCTCCGCACTTCCTGCTCCCTCTTGGAAGCAGAGTGTTTCCCCAGGCAGGGGCATTGATTTTGACAGTGTTAGCATGATGATGAAGCTCCCTGCCCACTCCTGTCAAAATCAGTCAGATAGTTGGGTGGGGAAAATATTCTTTGCATGGAC
Organism: Rhinophrynus dorsalis; assembly: GCA_037306005.1. Lineage (NCBI taxonomy): Eukaryota > Metazoa > Chordata > Amphibia > Anura > Rhinophrynidae > Rhinophrynus > Rhinophrynus dorsalis. The sequence goes on along the minus strand of CM074722.1, from coordinate 41,858,614 downwards.
TTCACCAGACCACAAACACAAGCCTCTACCTCCTCATGCACTGCTGGCTCATACTATGTCTCCTCTCAAACTATTCTGTACGTGGACCTCACCCGACCACAAGCACAAGCTTCTACCTCCGCATACACTGCTGCCTCATACTATGTCTCCTCGCATATGCCTCCCCTCCCTCATACTCTGTCCCCCTGCAACCCCTCTCAAAATATGTCCCAACACCATTAGAACATCCAGTTGTCTGATTTGTGAGCCATTGTCTTCTATGTAGATGTCACAGATGCCTCACTTGTTCCTCTATAGCACCCTAGATATCACACTGTGGAAGAACACATGGTGTAGATCTCAAACACATACAGATAAACGGATCACAGATGATAATAGAACCAGAATTCTAATAGTGAAGGGGGCAGTGGGTGATTGTAAAGCTATGTATTATGGGGGGGGGGGCAGGGGAGATACAATGAGTGAGGAGGTGGTTGTGAAGGACTATACTGTGTGGAGTGGCATAGCTTGCAGGGGACACTCTATGCAGGGAACAATGGTGGTTGGGGTGTGTCATGGTTTGGATGATCTGGTCTAACACTCTGCTGTTGATTACTGCTGCCTTTCCTTCCCTGTGTCAGGCTGAGTCAGCTGAGGATTAACAAACTGCCTTGACCTCTCTGTTTCCATGGTTACTCACCTGACTGTTATCAGCCAACAACTTCCAGGCTATTTAAAGCAGCTAGGCTCACTTCCTCTTTGCCCTTGTGTTTGCTTCTGGCTTCAAGTGCGTTCTCCTGAGTTCTTGATTATCCGTGTATGACCTGGATTCCACTGACGTTCCTTCTGGCTCCTGACTCCTGGCTTGTTCCTGACATCGCTGATCTCTGTATTCCTGACCCTGGCCTGTATTGGTTCCTGACCACAGCTTGTCTTTTGGTTTATGCTCCTGGATCATGATTTTGCTTTGTTTGCTTTAGTTATTTTAATAAAGGTGTTTTGCATGTTACATTTTTGTGTCTGTCTGATTCCTGGTCCCTAACAGGGTGCCAGACAGTCTATGCGTTCTTCTGTGACTAATGGTGGAGTCTCTTTCTCCTCCTACCCCTTCTTGTATGGTAAAGTTGAGCTTCTTTTGGTAGCATCACTAAATGGGAAACTATTTGGGACATTTTTGCTAGAGAAAGTTTTAGGAGTACTGATAGAAGACAATAATCTTCAAAAATGTGGAGTTTACTCAGTCTCTATCATGTTTAAAAGTGATTTAGATACACAGTATAGTAATATCATTATATCTCTTTATACGTACAACAAAACTGTTGTGGGTGTTAGAAGATTTTCGTTAAAAAAGAGAAAATAACCAAAATAAATGTATTTACAATAAAGAAGATACATCTGGGGGTGGGGATATGACTACTGTTTCCAAATATGTATGAGGCCAATACAAAAAACTCTGCGAGGAGCTATTTACTTAAAGACCTGAGCAAAAACAAGGGTCACCTACTAAGACTAAAGAAAAAGGACTTTCAGTAGGGATTTTTTACAATAAGGACAGTAAGGTTGTGGACATATTTGCCTCAGGAGGCTGTGGTTACAGTTACTGTAGATCCAAAAAGAATTAGATTCCTTTCTAAGTAATCATAATATAGAGAATTATGACAGTTGACTTCAATGCAGATAGGATGTTGATCCAGGGAAATATCTGACTGTCTTTTGGAGTTAGGAAAGATTGGTTTTTACCCACTTGGGGCAAAATTGGAAATGGATCCAGTAGTTTTTGTTTTGCCTTCCTCTGGACCAAAAAGGGGAATAATGGCAAAGCCTAAATGTGTTGGATAGTTTTTTACAGCCTCGTCAACTATGTTTCTAATAGAACATTTAAATTTAAATTTCATGTGTGTCAGTTTACATAAAGTTCTGTATTTCTGACTGTTAAATTCTTGCCTGATTAGTATATTTTTGTAGTTCTTATCTCATATTGAGGATAAAACTCTCTGAAGGATTAATCTTACTACACTGATGTAAACAATACCATGTCATAATGCATTAGAAGGCGGCCATTTTACAATAGCAGGAAACAGAAACAAGTCACACTAGTAAGTAAAATAAAGTACTTTAAAAAGCATAAAAAGAGACATATCAATTAAAGAAAACGTCCACTTTCTGTACCCCTTGTAAAAAAGCACACTACTTTATTTGATACAGTACACTACAGTTATATAACTTTGACCAGATATCCCTTTAATTGCCCATAACTTGTGATTTTTGTTTTAGTTGTTGGGGAAGCTAATCTCACCAGAGCTTTGTTCTCTGATTTGGTCAGATAAAGCTGCATAATTAATTACTCGAATTTTCATAAAATCCTCTCTCTCCACTTTTGTAGGCTGATAAAACCTCATACATGTCCATGTTTTACAACAGTGGAACACATGAATAGAAATACACGTCTGAGGGTTGATTTTTTTTTATTGAAACAATGGTAAATTTGTCACCTGTTAACTATTCAAAAATATGGATTTTTAACAGTAAAGCAAAAGAAGTACAAACAGTTTAGAAATGTCTGACAGTTGAAAAACTGAACCAGAGCCCATAATAAGGGGCTAGGCCCAAGTCCTGCCTGAGGGGGGTGGGGGCATTGATCCAACAAAGATGGCAGGCTGCCCTTCCTCCAGGTGGCAGGAAAGTAGGGGGGCAGGTAAAGGTAGTATAAATGGCCAGGGGCTATAGGTGTAAGAAAGGTGGCAATAAGGGTTGGGAGGCCGGTAAAAAATTGGCTTCTGTCCAATGTTAAGTCTATGGAGGGAATGCCACGGCTGGTATTTTTTTGAAGAAAAGATGGCAACCCAAGACATAATTTGTGAAATCTCTGCAGGCAAGAAATTTCAAGGCTGGGGTCCCCTAGACTCTCCACCCACCACCTTACATGTTCTCCTCAATGACCGTGTGCGCTCCCAACAGCTCACACGTTCTCTTGAAGCAACATCACATTCATTATCGTAAGAGTGAGTTCATTGAACACTGCCTCACTATATTTATATTGTCAGCATTTACACAAATGTCCTGCGCTGTTCGGAAGTCTGAAATATCCAGTGCGGGACATCATGAGTTTATGTACGCCCTGTATAAAGTCATGAATGGGAACATGCCACACTAAAAAATCTGTATGTGCACGTAGTGTGCAAGGAGAACCTGCCCTATGAGAAGAGGTAGACTAACGGGCAAAGATTGACAGAGATCAGGAGGGAGAGCGCTGCCAATCATTCTTAAACATAAGCTGCTCTGTCCCTCCTGGATGCACTGCGTGAACAAGGCAGTTCTTAAGTATAGGGGAATAATTATATAACATTAAAGGGTTAGTAATGTCTTTTTTTAATAAAATCTAATATTGTAGCTATTACAAAAATAAACTTACTGATGAAAGTCCCGTCTCTCAAACCTTTATAGTTTGAGAGATATACGATGATAACGTTCCTCCTTCCCTCCCCTTTCACAGACATCAGCTGTAAAGATGACAGAAGGAGATCCTGGTCCCGGGACCGGCCGGCGGCTCTTCAGCAGAGCCAAAATAGTGATATCTAAAAAGAAATACTTCACTGGAACGGTCTACAAAGTGTGCTTGCAAACCAGGCACAATTTGTAGAATGTTCCAATGAAGTATTCATTTTCAGATAACGCTATTTCGGCTCTGCAGAGGAGCCACCGTTGAGTCGTTCGACTCGAATCTCCTTCTGTCAGCTTTACAGCTGAAGTCTGTGAAAGGGGAGGGACGGAGGAATGTTATCATCGTATATCTCTCAACCTATAAAGGTTTGAGAGACAGGACTTTCATCAGTAAGTTTATTTTTGTAATAGCTACAATATTAGATTTTATTAAAAAAGACATTACTATACTATTTAGACACCATTTGGTTAACCATCTGCGTGCCAGAGAGGTGAGGTATCCAGTGCAATGTGTTGAATGCCTCTCTGGCTCTCAAAGGTTTAAATTTATTTGGATATTTTGAAATAATAATTAGTCATATAGCAATAAGCTTAGAAACAGTAGTATTATTAAGTACAGCGTTATTAAGAAATCTTACTTCATCTGAGAGTGATGGCCAGACATAAGAGCAGCCATCTTGGCTTAGAGACATCTGCGCGCCTGCGCTGTCCATCCCGGTCACCTCTAGGAGAAGCTGCATTGTACCTTAAGGTAACAGGAAGGGACTGACGGTGCAGGCACGCAGATGCCTTTAAAGCAAGATGCCTGGCCGTCAGTCTCAGAAGAAGTAGGAGTTCTTAATAACTGCACTTATGATGGCTAATAGTACTATTTCTAAGCTTATCGCTATATGAATAATTATTGGGGGGGGACTTTATCTGGGGTGATACTTGCCCAGGATCCAACAGGGTTAGTGTACCTCTGAGAAAATATTTCTGTGATGGGTGCCCAACTAAAAATTTGCACCTGGGCCCTCCATTGTTTAGTTATGCCACTGCCCACATCTCTCTCTCTCTCGCTCTTGTATTCAGAGAGGCTGTTGCTTTAGCTCATCCCATTTACAGACAATACATCAATATTACATCAGACACATCTGTCAAGACTGCTGTAGTCATGGGAGTCAGTGTGTCCTGGAAAGGCAGGAATGTCTGCTCCCTACAAGAAATTGTAAGATTTTAGGCCTCGGAAAACAAATTGAGAAAACAAACAGAGGGGTTTTACAAACATTGTCATGGATATTAAAGGGATAGTATTACTTCGTTTTATCTTTATTTTATTTTGTAGGCATTAAAAAAACATGAAGAACAATATAAGTCTTATCTCTCAAACCTTTATGAGCAGGGGACAATCTTCTTCCTGTGAGAACAATGAAAGCCCTTCCCCCCTTGACAAGGTTTTCAGGTTTTTCCCTTATCTTAATTGAAGATTGTCCCTCTCTGCAGTCTAACTGGGCACCTCCCTTCTGATCTGGCTGAGCAGTGTTACAACAGTAAAAGGGGCAGGAGGGGAATACTTTGTCATTGAATTACTCTTGAACTACAACTCTGACAGAATTGAAATAACACTTTCCAAAGTCCAAATACTATGATGTTTAATTAGAGCTCCTTTTATTATGAAACATTACTATCCCTTTAAGTGTGTAAAACCACAGTTCATTTTTAGGTGTAAATGTTCCTTTAACTAAACTTAACAAAATGATGCTAGATATTAACCCATTCAGTGCCAGAGGGGTACGCAACGCATTGCTTTGCAATGCGTTGTGTACCCCTCTGACACTGAAAGAGTTAATGAATGCCTTGCCTAAATACATGTGAGTCAGTGGTAAATGAGTCATTGGTTTGGTCATTTTTATTGACTCACCTGCATTGAAGCAGGACATATTCTGCTATGACTGTGGGGAAGATTTGATGGGCAAATATTTACCAAAAATTCAAGAATTGTCAAATGCTAGAACTTCATCTGTTGGGCACTATTACACCCATAATCCCCAGCCAGCTGTGGACTGGTTGGGGGACGAAATGAGTTCAAACGGCACGGGAGCTCTCTCTCCAAACTGGCATGCTGTATCACTAACGGGCATAGCTTCTCATACAATGGGATAATAAAAAATCCAAACTTTATTCATAAGAAATAAAAAGGACAAAAAGGAGGGAGCAGGATTCAGCTGCACTCACTGGATAGTTAGACGAAACACATCTAAAGCGTTTTGCACTACAAAGTGCTTAATCATAGACCTGATGTAATGAATTGCAGTCCTCAATAGCTGGAAGGCCAACAACTGACTTTTCTGCTCAAAACTGATTTGCTTGTTACGTGGGGAGAGCTACACAAATAACTCAGGACCACGTGCACAAAAAAAAAGTGGAGGAATCCCGAGGCAAATCAACAGCACTATAATAAAGAAATTAAAATTTGGATTTAGTTAAATAGGTTTTTAAACTCTTGAATGCTAGACAGTTTTCTGATGCATTGCTGCGCTATGGTCACTTTACCTTTAAAGGGATAGAAATGTTTAAAAATAAAATCAGCTCCAATTAATCTTCATAGTATTTGGGCCATGGAGAGTGTTATTTCAGTACTGTCAGAGTTGTAGTTCAAGAGTAATTGAATGATAAAGTTTCCCCTCCCGCCCCTTTTACCTAGTGTAAGCTGCCTCCACTCAGATGTGGAATCTGGTCTTAAGACCAGACAGGTCGCAGCAAGGGACAATCTTCTTACTGTGAGAACAATGAAAACCCTGCCCCCCTTGACACGTTTTTCAGGTTTTTCCCTTATGCTAATTGAAGATTGTCCCTCTCTGAGATCCATCTGGACACCACCTTTCTGTTCTGAGGTGAGCAGTGTTACATCAGTAAAGGGGAGGGAGGGGGATACTTTATCATTCAATTACTCTTGAACTACGACAGTATTGAAATAACACACTCCATGGCCCAAATACTATGAAGATTAATTGGAGTTGCTTTTATTTTCAAACATTGTTATCCATTTAATCAGGATCTAGTACAAGCACACAATATGTATTTTTCATAATTGTAAAGAGGATGTCTGTCACATGTGGAACATCAACATTCTATATTTGTACACATGGCAAGGTACTAGCTGAGGGCTTAAAGTCCTAGATTTCCAGCTTGAGACGTGTAATGGTGCTATGCTCCATCACAGGAATGGTACAATCTAACAGCTCTGTTCACTATTTATTTATTTAATAATTAGGTTGACCCAAGCCCCAGGTCTTTTGGGAATCCATCAGCTCTCCTAATTCAGAGTCTAACATTTTAGTTACACTTGTGTCTCAGTGTTAAAACATTGAAATGTGACAGATCCCTGGTATATTTATGCGCCATCTAGTACAAAGAGCCCATGGTTAAAAATGGCTGAAGGGGCTCTTTGTCTCTGAGGCCAATTAAGATGGCAGGCAAGCTTTGACTTCTTCCCCCTTGGAGGTCTGCTGCCTCCTCTCTCCAACGACATTGTTGTTGTTGGTAGGAGGGTGGTAGCCAATCACGTTTGAGAAAGGGGTTGGTACAGGTTGAGGGGTGGAAAAGTGGAGGAAGAAGTAGCGTATAAAGTAGGCTGCTGTAAATAGATTTAATGAGATAGTAATTGGTCAGTATAACTTAAAGGGATAGTATTTTGTAGGCATTAAAAAAACATGAAGAACAATATAAGTCTTATCTCTCAAACCTTTATGGTTTGAGAGATATTCACAAGCAAAGCTTCCCCTCCCGCCCCTTTTACCTAGTGTAAGCCATCTCTTCTCAGATGTGGAATCCAGTCCATAGACCAGACTGATAACAGATGGGGACAATCTTCTTCCTATGAGAACAATGAAAGCCCTGCCCCCCTTGACATGTTTTTCAGGTTTTTCCCTTATCTTAATAGAAGATTGTCCCCCTCTGCAGTACCTGGGCACCTCCCTTCTGATCTGGCTGAGCAGTGTTACATCAGTAAAAGGGGTGGAAGGGGGATACTTTGTCATTGAATTACTCTTGAACTACAACTCTGACAGAACTGAAATAACACTCTCCAAAGTCCAAATACTATGATGATTAATTAGAGCTGCTTTTATTATGAAACATTAATATCCCTTTAAGCTTAGATCCTTCCTTATAGTTTGTGGTAATGCTCTTCACCATTGGTAATGTTTATATTGCTCTAGTTTTTACGTAATTATATTATAATTACGTAAAATGTAATTACATAAAATGTTAAGAAGCCTCCCCTCAGATCTGAAATCCGCAATGAGGGACGATCTTCTCTCCATCAGTATAAGGAAAACCCTGTCTCCCTTGATGAAGGAGGGCAGGTTTTTCCTTGTACTGACAGGAAATTGTCCCTCCTCTCGACCCGTCTGGACCAGCTTTCAGCTCTGAAGACTGAAGATTGATGTATGAAAAAGGGGCAGGAGGGGGACATTTTATAATATAATTCTGTAAAAATTAGAGCAATATGAACATTGCCAATGGTGGAGAGCAATACTACCAACTATAAGGAAGGATTGAACCTTACGTTATAATGACCCATTACTATCGCTTTAATAATAACCTTTCCTTCTTTAGGTGGCAACTGAAGACTGCAGACAAAAGATGAAGCGCTCCAGCAGAAGTCCAGCTTCACCACGTAGATACAGGGATGAAGAGCCCAGCCATCAGTGTTACATAGAGACCCCAAGGCATCTAAGGACCAGCTGAAGACCTCCTAAAATATGTATCATTGAATCTGCAAGTATCCTCTGCTTCTTCCCCTGTCCTGCTTGTTGTTTCTTCCAATTTGCATGCTGATGGTTCACCTCTCTTTTTGTGCTCCTTCTGCTATCCCCCCCTTGCCTTTCCTGCCCCTACCTCTTCCTCTGCTTTCCCTTCTTTGCCGTTGCACCTAATACTTCCCCTGCATTTACATGCCCTTATCTATCTACTGTCTTTGACCCTGCCTTGGCCTATCATTTTTCTTGCCTGTTTGCTCCCACCTCTTCTGTTCATCCCCTTCAATCCTGGACTATTCGAATCCTGGTTTATTGATGGCGGTGTGGACCGCCATCCACTGGCCCTCACTGAAGGAGAAGATATGGTGCCATAGCGGAGTACCAGGATAGTCTTTGAGGCCTGAGAATCACCCTACATAACTTGGATGTCAGGCAGCTGCGCACAGGCCCACTCTGCCACAGTAACATAATCAGGTGTCCAGGCATAGGGTGCAGGCTGGCTATGGGCATGGGGGTCCCGCATTAGAGGGCGAAGGGGTCTCCAGGGTTAAATAGGTAAAACCCAAATGTTACTAAAGCTGTGACCTTTTTTATTTGCCACCTTAATTTTGGTGTTTTGGGTATATTCACTTGTTGTGTTTTATTGGTGTTATTTTGTATGCAGAGTTTGTGGATTGGGAGTTGGGTGGAAAATGTGGAGGTCATGCATTTCCATCTTAATATTTTACCCCAACTCTTGCTGTGGCCAGAAACTAAATATGTTGACTGCACTGCCAGAACATGCTATGGTGATGGCAGAGGGATTTGCCAAGACAACAGCAGAGTGCAGAGGGAGCAACAGTGTGGAGGTCAAAGGGACAAACAGAAGTCAGAGTCTGGTATTCAGTCAATGGAGATGAAGTACACAGTCCATAGGTGGACAAGCCGAGGTCAATACTGGAGCAGGAACAGCTAAGTCTGGGAGAACTCTTAGAAAGTCCTACCAATAGGAATGCAGCTCTAAGACCCAGCAGAAAGGCAGAGAAAGCAGGAAGCTAAAAGGCGAAGCTATCCAATAGGAAGAGAAAGGAGTGTCCAAAGTCAAAGGAAGTGGAGGCAATATATGAGAATGGAGATAGCACAGAGACGTGACAATTCTGTACAGCCAGAAGACCTCAGGTTACCCTGGCAGCTGAGGTTTGGATGGACTGAAATGGAAAGTGATGTATTTGTTGCAATCCAGTCAGAAGAAGGTCACAACAGTCAGGACAAGAAATGATTAGTGAGTGAATATGGGAAATGCTTTACAGGTGGAGATGGCAAGACTGTGAGGGAACTGATTAAGGGGATGCAAGAGGAAAGCAGAGACAAAGATAAACATGAGCCAGAAAATCTATGAGGCAGATCTGATTGTACAGTTGTTAACTGTGATAGGAAGTTAGGGTCTCCCTGCTTGATTGCAGGTGATTAATTAAAGTGACAGAGCCATTGAGTGATTCATCTGGACTCAACCAGATATGCTTACTACTTCCACCTGAAAGGAACAATAACGTTTAATGTGGAAAAAAAGTCCAGGGTAGCACTATAGGCTTATTTTTATCAGTGTTCTTTAGGCACTGTGTTGGAAAACTAAATTAGTAACAAAACTGACAAAATAACATGACTAGGTTGGAGACAGATATTTTACAATGTTGTATTCGAGTTCAACACAACATTAGTTTCCTAATGAACGTTCTCCTTTAAAGGGATAGTTATGTGTCAAGAATAAAAGCAGCTCCAATTAATAATATTTGGACCATGGAGAGTGTTATTTCAATACTGTTAGAGTTGTATTTCAAGAGTAATTGAATGATAAAGTATCCCCCCTCCTGCCCCTTTTACCTAGTGTAACACTGATCACCTCAGAACAGAGGGGTATTGTCCAGATGGCTTGCAGAGAGAGATAATCTTCAATAAGCATAAAGGAAAAACCTGAAAAATCTGTCAAAGTAGGGCAGGGTTTTCATTGTTCTCACAGTAAGAAGACTGTCCCTTGCTGTGAGCTGTCTGGTCTGTGGACCAGATTCCACATCTGAGGGGAGCAGTGTTACACTAGGTAAAAGGGGTGGGAGGGGGATACTTTATCATTCAATTACTTTTGAACTACAACTCTGACATAATTGAAATAACACACTCCATGGCCCAAATACTATGAAGATTAATTGGAGCTGCTTTTATTGTGAAACATTACTATCCCTTTACGTCTATAGGACTTACACGTGTTCTGTTGCTGGGAATCCTCTATCCTTCAGTTTCATTTATAAAGAAAAGGAAGAACTGGTTTTCACACTTGCAGCAGTTAAGTGCAAAGAGCTGACAGATGCACCATAAAAACAGGAACAGTTGCAGTTTCTGCTTGACTGTATGAACAAAATAACAAAAAATGTGTGAAACTAATAGTAATAAAAAAAAAAAAAAAAAAAAAAAAAAAGGTTGTTCCAGCCCTCTGTGAAACCACAATTCATGGATTATAGTTTTTTTTTATTTTGATAACTAGATACAAAATATATTTGTTTTTTTAGAAACATATTTTATACTTTTAGGTCAGAAGGAAAATAGGATCAGTTCTGCAATAAAACAACTGCTACACGGGTGCCAAAATAAAAAGTCTGAAAATTCACATTGTTTTAACCCTTTGAATGCCAGAGGGGTATGAAACACATGCGTTGCGTACCCCTCTGGCACTCAAAGGGTTAAGCTCTTGAGGATTCTAGAGGTGAAAGCCCTATTTCAGTCAATGGGAATTTCCATGTGTCCCCTTTAGCGCAGTTGGTTTGTTCCAGAATTGATTGTGTTCTTTATTCAAATGGCCCATTGTCTTTAAAGGGATAGTAATGTTTCTCTAGAGTAAATATATTCTCCTGGAGGCAGGGTCTCCAGTACTGTACACAGTACTCTAGGTGAGGTCTAATGAGGGATCTGTAGAGTGGCGTGACCACTTCCCTTTTCCTGCTACTTATATCCCTAGCTATACAACCTATCAGCCTGTTTGCATTTTCCCCTGCATTGTCTGCCTACTTTTAAGTCATCAGAAATTATTTTCTGCCAAATTCCTTTTCCTCTGTTGTCTCTGAAAGCACAGTACCATTAAAACTATATTTTTCCTTTGGATTTTACTTCCCAGGTGCAGTATTTTACATTTATCAACATTCAACTGCAGCTGTCACACTCTTGTCCAATCTTCTAATTTACCGAAATAGTTTGTCATTTGGCTTAATCCCCAAGAAATGTCTATCCTGTTGCAGATCTCAATATCATCTGTAAAAAGGAATAACTTTCACTGAAGACCTTATGCGATATCAATTATAAAAATATAAAAATAAATAAATAAATTAAAAATAATGGGCCCCAGTAGAGATCCCTGAGGTACTCCACTAGTAACACTCCCTTCATAATGAATATTCTCCACTGACTACCACGCTCTGTCTCCTGTCACTCAGCCATTGCTCATCTATTCAAGTATTTTTACATCCAGACCTAGACAATTTATTAATGTGTCTTCTGTGAGGGACAGTGTCAAATGTTTTTTTATATCTACTGCTCATCCCTGGTCTATTATTTTAATTACCCAGTCAAAAAATCTATGAGGTTAGTTTGACAAGATCTCCCTGCTGTAAACCCATGCTGTTTGGGATCTTGCAAGCCATTTAAATTCAGATATTTAACATATTTAATGTAAGACTTACTTGTCTGTAATTGCCAGACTCTTTCCTGCTACTTTTTTTGTGAAGCAGTACTACATTTGCTACCTTCTGATCTTCTGGAACTACTCCTGTCATTAGTGACTGAATGAATAATTCTGTTAAAGGTTTTGCCAGAACACTCTTAAGTTCTTTTAATAACTTTGGGTGTATCCCATCTGGTCCCATTGATTTATCGTTTTTTACCTTAGAGGGTTGAAGTAGAACGTCTTTCTCTGCATGCTTCCTATGTCCTGTTATTTCTTTTTTCTAACATAGGTCCCTTCCCTTCACCTTCCTCTGTACAAACTGATCAGAAATATTCATTGAGACAGTCAGCGATCCCTTTATTCACATTTACATAACATCCACTTTTTTGTTTTCAGTCTAACTATTCCTCGTTTCATTTTCCCCCTTTCACTTATATATCTAAAAAAAATTTTAGCACCTTTTTTAATTGACTGGGTCATTTTTTACTCCGTCGGTGCTTTGGCACATCTAATAATGCATTTGGCCTCCTTCAGCCTAGTCTTGTACTGATACCTATCTTCCTCTTTCTGTGTCTGCTTTTATTTCCTAAATGTTTCTTTGTTCTCCTTTACTATATCTGCCATTTCTGCGGAGTACCACAGCGGTTTTCTTTTACCCTTAGTGACATGTCCAATGCAATGCTCTGTTGCATTTCGTAAAACAAATTTCAGAAAATCCCATTTCTCCTGGACTCCATCTAAAGATCTCCAAGCTGTTAAAGGCTGACATAAATATGTTTCCATTTCTGAAAAATCAGCCTTTCTAAAATGTAGAACCTTTATTTTAGTGTGGCACAACTCAGTCTCTGTCTTTATATTAAACTACATAGATTGATTATCTCTGGAACCCAAACACTCTCCTACAGCTACATCTGATACCAAGTCTCCATTTGTAAAGGTTAAAGGGATAGTTATGTTTCGTAATAAAAGCAGCTCTAATTAATCATCATAGTATTTGGACTTTGGAGGGTTATTTCAATACTGTCAGAGTTATAGTTCAAGAGTAATTCAATGACAAAGTGTCCCCCTCCCGCCCCTTTTACTGCTGTAACAATGTTCAGCCAGAGCAGAAGGGAGGTGCACAGGTAGACTGCAGAGAGGGACAATCTTCTATTAAGATAAGGGAAAAACCTGAAAAACTTGTCAAGGGGGGCAGGGCTTTCATTGTTTTCATAGGAAGAAGATTGTCCCTTGCTGTTATCTGTCTGGTCTATGGACTGCATTCCACATCTGAGAAGAGATTGCATACACTAGGTAAAAGGGGCGGGAGGGGGAAACTTTGCTTATGAATATCTCTCAAACCATAAAGGTTTGAGAAATAAGACTTATATTGTTCTTCGTGTTTTTTTAATGCCTACAAAATAAAATAAAGATAAAATTAAGTATTACTATCCCTTTAAGCAGAAGGAAACCATGTTCAGGGAAGGACTGTAGAGTATAGGAGTGTGAGGGATTTATAACTGGCGGATTCTCAAGGGAGTGGGGTTTCTTAAGGGAAGGAGTGCGAGGCAGACCTCATGTCCCACATGCATTGGATTGCCTGTTTGAGCAGCATCAGCAGCAGTACCGTGCTACCCACACAAAAAAACCCAAACAGAAATCACTGTTTTCTGATTGTATTTGCTTCCTACCCTGAGACTTTTTGCATTGTTTTTCACATCCTACCCTTGCAGCTCAGAACAGGCCATTTACAGGAATACTCATACCCCAAAAATGAGTTTGGGAGAGTTGGAGGACATCATCACAAAAATAAGGCAGATTGCATTGTTTGGATGGGTGGCACTATCTGTGAAAGAGCTTGCCAAGTTCCTCTGTGGTTCCTCAATTGTGTCACTTGTGGACCAATCTACACTGGTTTATGCTTCAGTTGATGTGGGATTGCCGTTAGGAATGGCTGAAAGTTTTCGGCTCAAAAGCGAAACAGGATAAAATTGTATTTTTTCCCTGTGCTAGAGAAGACAGGCTAAGAAAATGGAGATGAAGCTTAGTTTAGAGAGTTTTGTAGGCAGGAAGTTTGTTCTCTGTATTAGGGGAGTCTGGGGGACAGCAAGGGAGCAAAGAATGTTGACCCAAAATACCTCAACATTCTGTCTGACCGATTTGATTTGAAAGACAAAGGACAGCATCAGCCTAAGTTCCTTGCTGATCTTGCTGTTATTATCTCTGTGCTGGGGGAGTCTGGGGAAAGAAGTTGTTGAACAGATTCTGTTTTTGTTTTTTTTGTTTTTTTCTGCTTTTTAATTTTTTTTTTTGCAGTGATAGGGATGGGAGCACAAACAGTTTAATACACACAGATAGCTGACAGGGACCCTTACATGATACCAGACGAGCTTGAGTATTTTGTTGAGGGCCAAGGCAAGACATCCCGCTCCATAAGTTCTTTTGTATACTTTACAGTAAAAACACACACAGTACTTGAGTAATGTCCATTAAATGCACAAGGGGCAGGGGAGGGGAAAAGGAGTAAGAGCAGTGCAGGGACGTGTGAGTAAAGTAGTAGTACAATAACTGGCTGCTGCCATGGTTGCTGCAGAATGTGCAATAAATGATGATGATTCCTCTCCTCCCAAGGAGGATGCAGTTTGTTAAGGTCCCACCAAAAGTTCCACCATCACCAGTGCCAGTGCTATAAAAAAAAATGTGAGAACACTGAAGATGACAAGTTGTATTCTAGTGTTGATAATGGCATAATGGAAGAAGATGTAGCAACTCAACCAACTTCTACATCTGCCAGTGAGATAAACAAGCACCAAAACCTCTGTCCTCAAAGTAATAGCGAACTTTGTAAAAGTAAAAAGAAATAGTTTGAGACCTCTAAAAGCTTAGAGGAATATAAAGGTAGTTGGCAGTGAGCGTCAAGCGATGCTGAGGATGACCTAGTGACTGATGATGTTTTACATCTAGAATATATACCTCCAGCATCCTCCTCTTGTTTAGATACAGATGAAGTTAAAAGTGAAAGAGTTGATGACATGGACAGAAGGTGGTCTGAAAGACAAAGGGTCAATCTTTCACCACTGTAAAGTAGCCTTGTGCCTGTCTATAAACAGCTGAAAAGTCTGACCCTGGACAAGCAAAGATGCCCAAAAATACATAGTCATTCTGTTAGTTTTCATTAGCATTATCTCAGCTTCCAAATCCAAGCCCCAAGCCACACACACAACTAGTGTTGGGTAAGCAGCAGCAACAACAACAACATAGGTTATTAGCCATTTGAGTGCCAGAACTCTACGCAATGCATTGCAAAGCAATGCACCATCCATCTGACACTCAAAAGGTTAACATCCTCAACTTTGCTATGATGAGTGCCTCTGCTGCTGCTAGAAGTGCAGCAACTTTGACACCTAGTAGTAGTAGAAATCCATCAAATCTAGCCCCAGTAGTAGTAGCAGCCCCTCAGGAACCCTGCCATCAATGAATTTCACAATATGGAGATACTTCATTAATGATCCAAAAATAAGCATGTTGTTATCTGTTGTCTACAGAACAAGCGTGTGAGCAAGGGGAAAACAGGGTCACACCTAGGCACCTCCTCAATAAATTTCAACCTGAAGCACAAACGCAGGTCTGACTGGGAGATACACCACCAACTGGTCAGATGTGATACAACTAACAGCAGCAGAAATACTCCTAAACATTTGTGGGGCTCTGGGGTACATAATAGAAGTGCTGTTGATTTCTCAGAGATGTTTCCAACTCATAAGGAACAATAATCACCAAACATCCAAAGGGCTAAACTGAATTTTTGTGTGTTGAGCTTAGATTTGGCAATACATGTGCCTTTTAGCAGAGAGGAGGTTAATAGGAAAAAAAAGCCAGATTACAGTAGCAGGCAGAAGAAGTGCAGACAGAGAGGGATTCCTTCTGGAGAGAGTCAATTCCCCTTGGCGGGAGAGTAACAGTGAGAGCTGTGTGTGGATACAGGACCTGCCAAGCCAACAGTTTCCAACTGGCGCGGTGAGATGCCTGTCTGCGCCTTGGCTCCTTTTGGGATTATTTAGTTATTACGATGATTCCAGTCCAGGTTTTAAAGGAGCACTTACACTAAATGATAGGTTGCAATTTATAGATCTACTGTAGGGCAGAGAAAGTAAAGTCACTCCGGAGCAAACCGATTGCACCATAGGGGGCAAAAGAAAACTCCCCAAATCTCCTAATCAAAATGAAGTCTTATTTGTCCCCTAAGGTGCAATCGGTTCGCTCCAGAAAAATTCCTTTTTTCTTTTGTGCATAAACCCCCAAATTCTCATGGGTTTAAATGGTGCTTTTAACCCCTTGAAGACTAGCGAGGTTTCCAGTGTATTGCCTTGTAGCATTCAAGGGGTTAAGAGTCCCATTTAGATCAGTGTGCTTCTATTGAACATAACACTCATAAGAACTTAACCCTTTGAATGCCTTGCGTACCCATCTGGCACTCAAAGGGTTAAAGCCAACCTATCTTATCGACATGAGGGGTTTTTATCTAGGTAAGTGTCCTTCATACAGTAATCGGGTATACGCCTCTCTATTACTTATTATTGATTTGGACTGTAAGCTCTTCAGGACAGGCATCTCTTCCTTTTGTTTTCTTGCCCTACGCTTGTATTTATTAACTGTGTTGCACACGTGTTAACTCCTTATGGGCCACAGGTCTGTGCAACATGAGCCTTGTAAATGCAATGCTCACTACTTTGGCCTGAAGGGGTGAAACTATGTAAAGCACTGGGCATCCAGTGCCATTATATTAATAAGAGTATACATTAACCCCTTAAGGACTGGCTGCGAGCGGGGCGGCCGGCAGATAAGGACAACAGGGCGTCTTTTTTTTCTTTGCTTTCGATTGTGTGGGAAGCCCTGAATTTGATAATGTGCCTTGTCATGGGAATGAGGTACTGATCAAGAAATACACAACAACTTTTATGGATGAAGCCAGGCCACAGCTTTATTAAATGATTAACATATTACAACAACCCCCACTTAAGCCCTTGCCAACACCCCAGTAATAAACATAAGCCCCACCCCTACAGAGCAGAAAGCTCAACCCACACCTTCCACACCATCCTACCGCACCCCATTAGCTGGTCAATTCAGCTCAAAGGGGAGCAGTGACACAACCCACAGCAATATGTGCCAGCGCCATAGGCCTGACCTCCAGCTGTGAACCATAAAAACCACACAATTTACCATTTAACCCGTTGGCAAGAGCCCAAAACGCCAACAACTGTGACAAAATCATACCATCCAGGTGCGTTTATGACCTGCCAATAACACAAACAACTCCACCTAAAACAACAGGGAGGAACAATTTTGCTGAGACGATTCCAAGAGGAAATGGTTACTGAGAGTAAGCCCCTTTTATCACTTCTCCCTTCCTCATACACTAGCCCTCCTAATCAATTAAACTCTCAACTCTAGTCCACCTCCCAGCCAGACATGCTTCCCCTTTTTTATCATGTGGGGATTTCTGGACTGTCACTGGTCCTTAAAGGTATAGTAATGTTTCACAATACAGCAGCTCCAATTAATGTTCATAATATTTGAGCCATGGAGAGTGTTATTTCAATACTGTCAGAGTTGTAGTTCAAAAGTAATTGAATGATACTGTATCCCCCTCCTGCCCCTTTTACCTAAGGATCAATCTTCTTACTGTGATCATAAGGAAAACCCTGCCCGCCTTGACAGGGTTTTCAGGTTTTTCCTTATGTTCACTGAAGAGTGTTCCTCTCTGTGATCCATCTAGACAGTCTTGCTGCTCTGAGGTGAGCAGTGTTACATCAGTAAAAGGGGCGGGAGGTGGATACTTTATCATTCAATTACTCTTGAACTACAACTCTGACAGAATTGAAATAACACTCTCCATGGCCCAAATATACAATGAAGATTAATTGGAGCTGCTTTTTTTGTGAAACATTACTATCCCTTTAAGTGCAGCACAGCCATGACGATCCCGGCATGCCATTGGTCCTTAAGGTGTTAATATATACAATTGTTAGGAAAAGGGTGCTACTATGCTCCAAAATATTTCATGCAACAGCGCCATAATGAAACATGTTCAGTGGACTCACCACTGTGATACAGGATCCAGGTGCTCAAATCTCACAGGTTCTCCACTCCTGACATTCATGCATATAGACAGACTGATGGCACTCCGGAGTGCCATCGATCTTTTAATATATACATTTACCTATTTATTTATTTATTTACAACTGGCTGTAGTCTATAGCTGGTCAATGGCATTTCATTGTATGGAAATATGTACAGTGCCCGATGTATTAAAAATTAGATCAATTCTAGAAAAAACAAATGTACTACATGGGAAAAAGAAAAATTCCCCAAATTACCATGGATTTAAATGGGGTTTATAACACCTTGAATGTCAGAGAAGTCTCCAAGATATTGCAAAGCAATGCATCGGAAACCTCTAGCATTCAGGGCTTTAAAAGCCTGATGTAAATCATTGTAGACTTATTTTCTCCCCATGTGGTTGGTTTGATTCAACATGTAGTTTCTTGAATACAAAGCAATACACTGAACATCTCTCTAGAATTCAATAGGGGAGATTTATTAAGCTGTGATAAAGAGGTTATAAAGGGGTAGATTCACTAAGCGGTGATAAGAAAGGCGTAACTAGAAATCACCGGGCCCTGGTGCAAAAATTGCCATGGGCCCCCCCGACCACATTGACCCCATTGGGTATCTCCACATTGCCCCCAATAGCCACCTCTACACATTGCCCCCAACTCTCCACATTGACCCCAATGCCCTCCACTGCACATTGCACCCAACTTTCCACATTGCCCCCAATATTCACCTCTCCACATTGCCCCAATGTCCTCCTCTCCACGTTGCCCCAACTCTCACATTGCCCCCAATATCTACCTTTCCACATTGACCCTATTGGGTATCTCCACATTGCCCCCCGATATCCTCCTCTTCACATTGTCCCCAACTCTCCACACTGCCCCCAAAATCCACCTTTCCACATTGCCCCAACTCACCACGTTGCCCTAACTCTCCACATTGCCCCCAATATCCACCTCTCCACATTGCCCCCAACTCTCCACATTGCCCCCAATATCCACCTCTCCACATTGCACCCAACTCTCCACATTGCCCCCAATGTCCTCCTCTGCACATTGCACCCAACTCTCCACATTGCCCTAGCTCTCCACATTGCCCCCAATATCCACTTTTCCGCATTGCCCCCAACTCGCCACGTTGCCCCAACTCTCCACATTGTCCCCAATATCCACCTCTCCACATTGCCTCCAACTCTCCACATTGCCCCCAATATCCACCTCTCCACATTGCCCCCAACTCTCCACATTGCCCCCAATATCCACCTCTCCACATTGCACCCAACTCTCCACATTGCCCCCAATGTCCTCCTCTGCACATTGCACCCAACTCTCCACATTGCCCTAGCTCTCCACATTGCCCCCAATATCCACTTTTCCGCATTGCCCCCAACTCGCCACGTTGCCCCAACTCTTCACATTGTCCCCAATATCCACCTCTCCACATTGCCTCCAACTCTCCACATTGCCCCCAATATCCACCTCTCCACATTGCCTCCAACTCTCCACATTGCCCCCAACTCTCCACATTGCCCCCAGTGTCCTCCTCTTCACATAGCCCCCAACTTTCCACATTGCCACAACTCTCCACATCTTCACATTGCCCCCAGTGTCCATCTCCTACCTCCCTGGTGGTCCAGGGGCGTGGCAGGAGAGGTCTCTGCCTCCTTCAGCACAGACCTTAATTAAGATCTAGTGCTCCCACATGGACCTTTCTCCTCTAATGCAGACTGCTGGGTGATGATGTTATCTCCCAGCACTCTGCATTACTAGAGTGCAACGAGGGACAGAGCTGCTAAAAGATATCCATGACGCAGGGTGCGGGGTCGCAGGGGGTGGCCGGGCCCCTGGAGTGGCGGGCCCGGTCGCAGATGCCACTGGGTGATAAAGAGGTGATAAACGGAGATGACTTCTCCAGTTTATCACTTCTCCAGTTCCTATGTTATTCTATGGAGCCTATGCACTAAGATTTCTTCAGCTTTGGAGATCTTAGTGCATAGACTACATAGAATAACATAGGAACTGGAGAAGTGATATCACTGGAGAAATCTTCTCCACATTATCACCTCTTTATCACACCTTAGTGCATCTCCCACCAAGGAGTTAAAATTCCCATTTAATTGAATGGCAATGTTTATTTGTTCACTATAGTGCAGTTGATTTACCTCAGTATTGCTCCACTTCTCAGTTGTGCATATGTCCACAAATATTTCATAACTGATAATAAACACACCCCACTGCTCAATGACTCTGGGTATCTACACACTGATAATAACCATATCACAATGTATGATAGATACTGTGTATCCCATTGCTGATAAAGGACATACCTTACTGTTCAATGACCCTGAGAATGTACTGTACACATCAATAATAAGCATCTCACAATGTTTAATAATACCAGATATAGAATGTATACACTGATAACGAACACATACTAATATTTAAAGGGATAGTAATGTTTCACAATGAAAGCAGCTCCAGTTAATCTTCATAGTATTTGGTCCATGGAGAGTGTTATTTCAATACTGTCAGAGTTGTAGTTCAAGAGTAATTGAATGATAAAGTATCCCCCTTTTACTGATGTAACACTACTCACCTCAGAGCAGCAAGACTGTCCTGATGGATCACAGAGAGGGTCAATCTTCAGTGATCATAAAGGAAAACCCTGAAAGACCTGTCAATGGGGGCAGGGTTTTCCTTATGCTCACAGTAAGTAGATTGTCCCTTGCTGTGATCTGTCTGTGTCCCTTGCTGTGATCTGACTGGTCAAGAGACCAGATTCCACATCTGAGTGGAGGAAGTTTACACTAGGTAAAAGGGACAGGAGGAGGATACCTTATCATTTAATTACTCTTGAACTACACACAACTCTGACAGTAATGAAATAACACTCTTCATGGCCCAAATACTATGAAGATTAATTGGAGCTGCTGTTTTGAGAAACATTACTATCCCTTTAACACCATGAATGCTACAGATGTTTCACAATGTGTTAACCCTTTGAGTGACAGAGGGGTATGCAACACATTGTTCTGCAATGCGTTTGGTACCCCTCTGGCACTCAAAGGGTTAAAATTGTATCTAGCATTAAAGGTATCAATTAGACTAGGTAGCTAAATACTGACATAGTTTCCAACGGATCAGCATTTCCTGGGACAGTCCTGTGTTTTTGCCCTGTATCCTGAAGTAAGTCATGTCCTGTGAACTCTGCCACTGCATTTTTGAACTACCTAACATATACATTATGTGCAAGCAGGTAATTGATGTGCTTGCCTAGTTGCAAGCACAGTTAAATGGGCTTAGTTGCAGACCGAGATGTCTTCATGATCAGTCTGAGAGAAGGTGGGCAGGTTTTTTTCTGTGGCACACTTTTATTTGTTGATATCACAGTGACTACTTGCATTTCCCACCTTGCTGTTCTTATACAATCTTGTCGACATCTGATTCAGTCTTGTTCAGTTCATTGCCGCTGAGTTTTCATATAAAGATGGATGCTAAAACGTTATTACTCTTGAGCTCAAAGCAAACAAATAGCACATTAGGGTAACTGATCTCATGGAAGAAAACCCCAATATTCTGAACACATCATAATGAATGATAAGGCAGGGTATCTATACGATGACAAAGACCACACCACACATTATATCCTTGGTGGATAACAAGTAGTCTGCATATCCTCCAACATTCCACAGCTGAAAAAGGTACAATTCACCAACCCTGATGCTGTGTGTGTGTCTCCATTAGAATACCCTTGGGGTAATAGGGGGAATCCAGAATTGGACCCCTTGCTCACAGTGCCTAGAGAGATCAGCTGCACCTCACTGATGAGGCCCAACAAGGCCGAAACATGCGTCTGGGGTTGGCTGCTTCTCTTGTTCAGAGTTGATTTGCCTGGCATTTCGTGGTTGGACTGCTGTTATGGCAGGACCAATATGATATGCTTTAGGATATTTCCTTTCTGTGAAAGGCACTACTGGGCTGAAAGAGACTGCACCCTGGGTAGGACACCATACCTATAGAGCCTGCAAATTTTTATTGCAGGTTCGTTCCTAGTTGAGCATCTCTGACTCTTAATATACATAAGCAAATGACCCTTAGGATTAGTCACCCCAAGGGTAATAGGGGGAATCCAGCATTGGACCCCTTGTTCACAGTGCTTAGAGAGATGAGCTACACCTCACTGACAAGGCCCAACAAGGCTGAAATGTATGTCTGGGGTTGAGTGCTTCTCTTGTTCTGAGATGAATTGCCTGGCATTTTGTGGTTGGACTGCTGTTATGGCAGGACCAATATGATATGCTTTAGGATATTTCCTCTCTGTGAAAGGTACTAGTGAGTTGAAAGAGACTGCACCCTGGGTAGGACACCATTCCTATAGAGCCTGCAAATTTGTATTGCAGGTTCGTTCCTAGTTGAGCATCTCTGACTTTTAATATACTTACCCTATTGAAGACAAGCTATTTGTCAGCATCCAGTGCGTCGTTCACGGCCACTTCGGGCTACTGGGAGGCATTGGGTCAGCTCCATCTGTGCTCCTTCTCCCCTACTCTGTGGGTATCGGCGCGTCGGCCAGGTGATGCAGTGTAGCGTCGCAGTAACATCATTGCTACTCCCTTCTGCCTGGTGCTTCCTTATTGAGTCCCCAGCGCCTGTGTGTTGCAACTTCTGGAGTATCCTCAGCCTCTGTACCCCTTGACCCAGGATTGCCTGAACATTCTCCTGCCTGATCGCACAGGTACTGTACATTCTTCTAGATATTAAGGTGTGCTTTCTCATACATTCTCCGGTATTTGGGGTCTGTTCTTCTCTACCTGCTTTTGGGTTCCTATTCTACTGTTCTATCCTGCTCTGGGTTCACCTAGCTTCTTTCATATCAAGTAGCTTCCTGCTTATCCCTGCTGTAGGTCACTCTTCCATAGGGAAGTTTCAGCAAGCTTACATTCCATCCATCTGCTGGGGAACAGAGCTCACACTATTGAGGTCTCCTTTGCATCGCTTCTCAAAGTATGGAGACATCCGTAGAATCTAAGGGGTTAAGTAAAAGGGTAAATTACACTGCTCATTGGCCACTCCATCAACTCTAAATGTGGGTGTGACCAGCACAACTGTGGTCTTCTCCTCAAAATGTAGCAGTCCATGTCGTTACCTACTCCATCTAATGGCAAATCTGGAAGTGCCTACACTGCTTAACCCCCTCACTTCTGGAGGCAATGGGCCTTATTCATTAAGAGATATAATTCAGGAGCAAACCAACTACACCAAAGGGTTAAACAAAGGTGTAAACAGAGGGGGTCACAACTGTGACAGGGTCCGAAATCCAAGGGGGACCAATGGCTTCAGGGTCCAACAGGTTGTAGCTACATTGTGGGAAGAATAGTTTTGTCTTGTTACCCAAAATAAATGTTTGCACAGGGGCCCACCAATTATCATACCTGGCCTCATGGGCTGTGATCTGTATTAAGTTAATGATGTGATTCACCTCATAATGTGGGCGGGTCTTCATTGGGTAAGAGGGGCTTAACCAAGAAGTGGGTGGAACAGGGTGAGAAGGAGGAGTAGTGGGCAGAGTTATACAGGAAATTCCCCACAGCTGGAGAATCAGCCTCTGTGGGCAGATGCATAGAGTTCCCAGGTATGCCAATGATCAGATATTCCACTGGGGGAAATAAAACATTCCCATTGATTTTAAAGGCATTTTAACTGTTTGGGTGCCAGAGGGATAGCCAATGCATTGAGTTGCAATGATTTGGATAACCTTCTGTCAAACAAATGCTGGAGACCCAGGCCTGCCTAGTATGAACATAATGCCACTCACCCCGTGTATTTGCACTGCAGACCTGGAAGTCTATGTACAGACAGAGCCCATGGAACTACACCACTGTGCGGTATGATATGAAACGGAAGATAGAACAGCACAGACGCCCTCCAGCGCTCTGATTTGCTACCTACAAAATATACTTAAAAAGGGGCCCATCAGGAGGTCCTCCAGAACCCCCTTGGGCCAATCTGACACAGGCTCCCCCCCCCACACACACACACACACACACTCATGGTGGCCTCTGTGTCAGAATTCCCCACAAATAAGAAGGGGAATCATGTCTGGTCTGGGGGGTGATCCTAGTAAAAGTTGGGGATTGGTGGGCTATGGGGCGAGGATAAGAGGAGGGGTGGTCACCACTTCCTCTTTTGCTTCCTTAGCAAATCTCCCTCCCAGTGGTTGTTGGGGTTGTTTTTGGGGTGTGTTCAGGTCCTAAAAGCACCTGGGTGTTGTTTTTTGTCACAGCTATTGGAGCTTTGGGCCCTTGACAATGAGTTAAAATGGTAAATTAATTGTGTGGGTTTTATGGTCAACAGGTGGAGGTCAGGCCAACGGAGCTGGCACATATTGCACCCGGACCTTGGTCGTGGGTTATGGCACCACTTCCCATTGAGCTGCATAAACCAGCTAATGGGGTGTAGTGGGATGGATACAATGTGGGTTGAGCGTTGCTCAGTAGGGGTGGGGCATTCATTGTATGCCTTGGCAGCTGGCAAGGGCTTAAAGGGGTTTGTTGTAATATGTAAAATATTTAGTAAAGCTGTGGCCTGGTTTCATCCAATTATAAGGTAGGTGTGTGTGTGTATGTGTGTGTGTGTATGTGTGTAATTATTTGATCAGTACCTCATGCCCACGATATGATATGGGAGGTGGGCCCCTTGGTTTGGCCCCATATATAGGTAGTGCCTGTAACCCCCTGATGCAAGCCCTGTGGATATCTTGCTTTTATTTAAGAGGTTAAAGGGATAGTAATACTTCGTTTTAACTTTATTTTATTTTGTAGGCATTAAAAAACATGAAGAATGATATAAGTCTTATCTCTCAAACCATTATGTTTTATGAGATATTCACAAGCAAAGTTTCCCCTCCCGCCCCATTTACCTAGTGTAAGCCATCTCTTCTCAGATGTGGAATGCAGTCCATAGACCAGGCAGATAACAGCAGGTGACAATCTTCTTCCTATGAGAACAATGAAAGCCCTGCCCCCCTTGACACGTTTTTCAGGTTTTTCCCTTATCTTAATTGAAGATTGTCCCTCTCTGCAATCTACCTGGGCACCTCCCTTCTGATCTGGCTGAGCAGTGTTACATCAGTAAAAGGGGTGTGAGGGGGATACTTTGTCATTGAATTACTCCTAAACTACAACTCTGACAGAATTGAAATAACACTCTCCAAAGTCCAAATACTATGATGATTAATTAGAGCCGCTTTTATTATGAAACATTACTATCCCTTTAAATCCTCTTTATCCCAGTTATCATTAGTATATCAGCTTTACTGTTATCTATTACTCTACTCAACAGACAATGACAACCAGTGAGTCGGGTTGTTCCCTCTTTTGTCAGGACCTTTGGTCTCCAATTAGTTTTTTCTGCTTCCTTCTTCCTCCTGTGTTGACTTGAAGTGGACAGCCTCTCTGCCTCCCTACCTGTCAGTGCCACTTCATGGATTAGTTCCTTCTCTCATCTGCATGAAAGAGGAAATGCAAATTACACACAACGAAACACAAAACCCTTGGAGCGCCAGAGGGGTGAGCTGAGGGAACAAAACAACTGCATATAAGTGTATCACCCTGGTGTCCCTGTGTTTAGGAGATCAGACTGTGTGGTGTGTATATAGGTGTATCACCCTGGTGTCCCTGTGTTTAGGAGATAACACTGTGTGGTGTGTATATAAGTGTATCACCCTGATGTCCCTGTGTTTAGGAGATCAGACTGTGTGGTGTGTATATAAGTGTATCACCCTGGTGTCCCTGTGTTTAGGAGATCAGACTGTGTGGTGTGTATATAACTGTATCACCCTGATGTCCCTGTGTTTAGGAGATCAGACTGTGTGGTGTGTATATAAGTGTATCACCCTGGTGTCCCTGTGTTTAGGAGATCAGACTGGGTGGTGTGTATGTATATAAGTGTATCACCCTGGTGTCCCTGTGTTTAGGAGATCAGACTGGGTGGTGTGTATAGAAGTGTATCACCCTGGTGTCCCTGTGTTTAGGAGATAACACTGTGTGGTGTGTATATAAGTGTATCACCCTGGTGTCCCTGTGTTTAGGAGATCAGACTGTGTGGTGTGTGTATATAAGTGTATCACCCTGGTGTCCCTGTGTTTAGGAGATCAGACTGTGTGGTGTGTATAGAAGTGTATCACCCTGGTGTCCCTGTGTTTAGGAGATCAGACTGTGTGGTGTGTGTATATAAGTGTATCACCCTGGTGTCCCTGTGTTTAGGAGATCAGACTGTGTGATGTGTATAGAAGTGTATCGCCCTGGTGTTCCTGTGTTTAGGAGATCAGACTGTGTGGTGTGTATATAAGTGTATCACCCCGGTGTCCCTGTGTTTAGGAGATCAGACTGTGTGGTGTGTATAGAAGTGTATCACCCTGGTGTCCCTGTGTTTAGGAGATCAGACTGTGTGGTGTGTATATAAGTGTATCACCCTGGTGTCCCTGTGTTTAGGAGATCAGACTGTGAGGTGTGTATATAAGTGTATCACCCTGGTGTCCCTGTGTTTAGAAGATCAGACTGTGTGGTGTGTATATAAGTGTATCACTCTGGTGTCCCTGTGTTTAGGAGATCAGACTGTGTGGTGTGTATATAAGTGTATCACCCTGGTGTCCCTGTGTTTAGAAGATCAGACTGTGTGGTGTGTATATAAGTGTATCACCCTGGTGTCCCTGTGTTTAGGAGATAACACTGTGTGGTGTGTATATAAGTGTATCACCCTGGTGTCCCTGTGTTTAGGAGATCAGATTGTGTGGTGTGTATTGAAGTGTATCACCCTGGTGTCTCTGTGTTTAGGAGATCAGACTGTGTGGTGTGTATTGAAGTGTATCACCCTGGTGTCCCTGTGTTTAGGAGATCAGACTGTGTGGTGTGTATATCAGTGTATCACCCTGATGCCCCTCTTTTTTGGAGATCAGACTGTGTGGTGTGTGTATTGAAGTGTATCGCCCTGGTGTCCCTGTGTTTAGGAGATCAGACTGTGTGGTGTGTACAGAAATGTATCACCCTGGTGTCCCTGTGTTTCAGAGATCAGACTGTGTGGTGTGTATAGAAGTGTATCACCCTGATGTCCCTGTGTTTAGGAGATCAGACTGTGTGGTGTGTATATAAGTGTATCACCCTGCTGTACCTGTGTTTAGGAGATCAGACTGTGTGGTGTGTATTGAAGTGTATCACCCTGGTGTCAATGTGTTTAGGAGATCAGACTGTGTGGTGTGTATTGAAGTGTATCACCCTGGTGTCCCTGTGTGTAGGAGATCAGACTGTGTGGTGTGTATATAAGTGAATCACCCTGATGTCCCTCTTTTTAGGAGATCAGACTGTGTGGTGTGTATATAAGTGTATCACCCTGGTGTCCCTGTGTTTAGGAGATCAGACTGTGTGGTGTGTATAGACGTGTATCCCCCTGGTGTACCTGTGTTTAGGAGGTCAGACTGTGTGGTGTGTATATAAGTGTATCACCCTGGTGTCCCTGTGTTTAGGAGATCAGACGGTGTGGTGTGTGCATATAAGTGTATCACCCTGGTGTCCCTGTGTTTAGGAGATCAGATTGTGTGGTGTGTATTGAAGTGTATCACCCTGGTGTCTCTGTGTTTAGGAGATCAGACTGTGTGGTGTGTATTGAAGTGTATCACCCTGGTGTCCCTGTGTTTAGGAGATCAGACTGTGTGGTGTGTATAGAAGTGTATCATCCTGGTGTCCCTGTGTTTAGGAGATCAGACTGTGTGGTGTGTATAGAAGTGTATCACCCTGGTGTCCCTGTGTTTAGGAGACCAGACAGTGTGATATGTATATAAGTGTATCACCCTGGTGTCCCTGTGTTTAGGAGATCAGACTGTGTGGTGTGTATAGAAGTGTATCATCCTGGAGTCCCTGTGTTTAGGAGATCAGACAGTGTGATATGTATATAAGTGTATCACCCTGGTGTCCCTGTGTTTAGGAGATCAGACTGTGTGATGTGTATAGAAGTGTATCACCCTGGTGTCCCTGTGTTTAGGAGATCAGACAGTGTGATATGTATATAAGTGTATCACCTTGCTCCACAGCAATACAACTCACATTAATGTTTGTTTAAACATGGACAGACCTGCAGTAGACCATAATATTCTGATAAGTAAACTCAAAATCTCAGGATCGGGTAATCATTCTCTAAATTGTTTCCAATCCTATTTATCAGCATAGCTGGGAACTCACCGGTTTTGCCCCGGAGACTCCGGATTTAACACTGGATTACCAGGTCTCCGGGGCAGAGTCTACTTTGCTGGATGTAGGGAGTTTCTGTTGAAACTCTGCCCACTTGTGCTCCATTTCGCCCCGTTCTTCCCACTCCTCGTCCTATTCTTCTAATTCCCCAGGCTATTCTGCCTATTTTTTTTGTGTGTGTGTTTTTTTTTGTCACCCCCCTTCGCAATTAAGTCCCACCCCTTTTATGATGCAAATCGCACCATTTCTCTTCCCTCATCTGCATGACAGGGCACCACTCCAGGGAGCCCAGATCTACAAGTTCCCAGGTATGTTTATCAGTCACAAAATACTATGTGTCTATTGGCGACAATATTTCCCTTAGGCTCAGAGTAACAAGTGGGGTTTCCCAAGTCTCCATTCTTGGCCGTCTTCTGTTTTGCCTGTTTATAAGTGACCTGCCCGCAGTTTGCATCTTCTGTGCACGTGTATGTAGATGACACTGTAATCTACACTGAAAATACAAACGTATCACAACTTGAGGCAATATTACAGGATGATTTCTATGAAGTTGAGAGATGGATACTAAAAATAATGTATTCTTAAATACTGACAGAACGGTCAAAATGGTATTTGGTACTATACCCATTTACCATCATAACAAAGTCTATTTGAAACATGGCCCTGGTCAATTCCTACAAGTATCTTGTTAAGTGACTTGACACCAACCTCACCTTTGGTCTTCATATTTATAAATGAACATCCAAAATGTATCCTCAGATAGGACCTATGTTTAGAAACAAATCCAGTCTAAGTCTCTGGTAAGAAAATGTATTGTTCAACAGATACTAATGCCATACATAGACTATGGGGATGTAGTATATAGTTCTGTGCCACAAATCCATCTTGGCAACTCAACACTCTGTATAATTCATTATGCCTCTTTGTCCTCCAGTGTAATTACACTACCCATAACTGTGATATGTTTACCTAAAGTGGCTAACGCTTGAATCTAGAAGTAACCTTCAACTTCTTTGCCAAGTTTATAACCATTTCTCTAGAAAGCCTCCATACTAACTATAAACTCCACTCCACTGCTAAAAACTCACCGGGTATCCCACACTACAAGAAGCAGGTTGACCTGTCTTCTCCTTCAGAGCTCCGAAAGCCTGGAATAACCTCCCCCCAAAAAATCAGATCTTCTCCCAGTCTAAAATCCATAAAAAAACTGTTGTATTTAAAGTGGAATTAGCACCGAAAATAGTTACCCCCAAATCGTTATTAGTGATGAGCGAGCGTGCTCGGCCGATGCTCGGATCGGCTCGAGCATCGCTCTGCTCGGCACATGGCGGTACTCGTCGAGTACCGCCATGTGCTCGCCCGACATGTTCGGGTGGCGGGGATCTGTGCCGGAAGAGGCACAGATCCGAAGAAGCTCCGCTGGACCACCAGGGACTGGAGGTACGGGGGCATTGCGGAGATGAAGGGGGCATTGCGGAGATGAAGGGGGACATTGTGGAAGAGGGGCATAGACTCTATGCCCCTCTTCCACAATGTCCCCCTTCATCTCCGCTATGCCCGTCTTCCACAATGTGCCCCTTCATCTCCGCTATGCCCCTCTTCCACAATGTGCCCCTTCATCTCCGCTATGCCCCTCTTCCACAATGTCCCCCTTCATCTCCTCTATGCCATAGAGGAGATGAAGGGGGACATTGTGGAAGAGGGGCATAGCGGAGATGAAGGGGCACATTGTGGAAGAGGGGCATAGCGGAGATGAAGGGGCACATTGTGGAAGAGGGGCATAGCGGAGCTGAAGGGGGACATTGCGGAGCTGAAGGGGGCATTCTGAGATGAAGGGGGCATAGCGGAGATGAAGGGGGCATTGACCAGGCACCCTCCCCTCATCAGAGCAGGGGGTGCCTGGTGTTGCCCCATTCATTCCAATGGGGCTCGGGTGCTCGGCCGAGCACTCGAGCCTCAGGGGGTGCTCGGTCAGAGCACCCGAGCACCCGAGCATCGTGGTGCTCGCTCAACACTAATCGTTATGTATATAGCTATACACATATCCATACTAGTATTACCCTGAATAAGTCCGGCATTATTGATAAAGCCAACTCATTCCCAGACACACAGGCAGGCATCAGTGCAGACATCTTGCCAAACAGACATCTGTGCATCTGCGCTGTCTGTTCCGGTTTCCTCTAGGAGGAGCTGCATTGTACCTTGAGGAAACAGGAAGGGACTGATGATGCAGGTGTACAGATGCTGGTACGGCAAGATACCTGCCTGTGAGTCTGGGAACGAGTTGGAGTCATACTAGTATGGATATGCGTATCGCTATATACATAATGATTTGGGGGGCACTTTATTTTCAGTGATAGCTCCACTTTAAAAAAAATATATAACTGTATATAATTTTATGCATTTATATTAGTAACATAGTAACATAGTAAATTAGGTTGAATAAAGACACACGTCCATCAAGTTCAACCTTCTCCTCATACCCCAGTAACTGAGAATTATATAGCTTTCCTGCTACCAATTAAATTAGTCTTTAGCAGACCTTCCTGATCTGCCTACTAATAAACAGTATAACTCTGTATGTTCCCTTTTGAAAGAAATTTATCTATTCTTCTCTTAAATGTATCCATTGTATCTGCCATAACCACCTCCCTGGACAATGAATTCCACAATTTAACAGACCTTACCGTAAAAAAACCCTTCCTCTGCTGAAATTTAAACCTCCTTTCCTCTAATCTCAAGGGGTGTCCCCTGGTCACCTGATCAGGTCTTGGAATAAATAGCTCACCGCACAGATCCTTGTATTGACCACTTGTATACTTGTACAATGTGATAAGGTCTCCTCTTAGTCGTCTTTTTCTCTAGAGTAAATAAACCAAGTTTGTTTAGTCGTTCCTCATATGTCAAGTCCTCCATTCCCTTAATTCATTTTGTTGCTCTCCGCTGTACCCTCTCTAGTTCTAGTATATCCTTTTTCAGAACCGGTGCCCAAAATTGCACTGCATACTGAAGGTCAGGTCTTACCAATGATTTGTATAATATTGTTCTTGTTTCTCTATTTTGTGTAGATATGTAACTTCTTACGATAAACTCTCCAGGACATACTTGAAAATGAGAGAAATTTAAATGTTTTCTTCCTGGTAAAACATTTTCTACATAAATACATCTCAACCCAATGACATAGTTAGTTTGCTTCATGATGAATAAGGGTGTTTGTTATATAAGAGCACTGCACTTTACAAGTATTTGTGGGTGTATGTGTGTACGCATGCATGTGTGTGTGTATGTGTGCATGTGCATGTGTGTATTTGTGCATGTGTGTGTGTATTTGTGCATGTGTGAGGCTTCTCCTTGTTCTCTCATCCCTGAACAGCAATCTACTTCCCGACACCGAACCTTTATAAGTCATCTCCCTTACTCCTCCCCTAGCACACCTGTACCAGTCTGGATCAACTCTCCCCATGACATGCCTCCCCTCTCTGTACACATTGATACCTTCCAAGGTAGTCTCAACTCATATGTTTTTCCTGCATTGTGTTCACTGTAAAAAATGTCACCAGTGTGAAAGGGTCCATAAGTTCAGGCAAGAATTCACTTGTTGTATTTTTTTTCTGTTGAGAGATTTGCTACGAAATAGCAGACCGATTTCCTTCATCTCAACATCTTCTGTATAAAATTGTCTTGTAATCTGCTGCTGTGCTATCTTATATGATATCTGAGACACCTAGTAGCAGGAAAGTGACATCTGGCAGCACTGAAAGCAGATATAGTAATACTATGACGTTCAGAAAAATTTACCCACAAAAATCTTGGCCTCTCTACTCAAAGGAGGCAAAAGTATTACATTCCACATTTATAGGATAGAAGGTGTATTTTGCAATCCAGATATAATTGTCACCTTTCTGCTTAGTGGCCTTTGCTCTGTCTCTAGGGAGTACAGAGTTCTAGGAAATTATTAAAGGGCCAAACATGGAATTGCTGCCACCTGAGCCTTCCTCCTTGGGGACACTGTAACTGTGTAACTAGCTCAGCTTCTGCCAATACTTTGAGCTCGAAGGTGTCTTTATCATTGTGAAGTAAGACTTTGGAGACCTCACTAGCATCCAAGGGGTTACGATTGGTTGGATCCAACACAGTGTCATGGGATCAGGCTTGGTATCATGATGACTATGCATAGCAGCTCAATTATGATGAATTTCAGGGAAGCTGAGCCTTGGCAGGATGCCGTGCTGATGATTTCCCAGTAACTTGGTATCACTGTGGAGAAAGAGCGAAAGTAATCAGCAAGAGGTGCTAATTACCGAGGTCACTAGATAACAAGCTTGGCAGAGCAAAAAAAGGGCAAGATCTTACATTGAGACAAGTGCCATTTAAAACTGTTTCTTGTCCCAACATGCCCTGAATTAAAGGGCAACTATTATCTAACAGTTCTGTATTGATAGATCAGCTCCCCTAGGAGAAGACATGCTGATTAAGCCAGAGTTACATTATGAACCTGAGTGGACCATTTTAGGGCTCCACAGTGCAGAACAGATTTAGCAAAACTAAATTATTGGAGTGTGCCATGTTATGGGCCTTGAACAGGAGGTCAGGGTGTCAATTGATCATGTTGTCCTAGTAATAACATAGAGGGAAGGGTCCATTTCTCCTCTTCTCTATCCCTGGTATCATTGACCATTCCCAGCAGGGTTTCCAAAAGAGATGAATTAGACCTCTGTTATTCAGTTCAGGGGATCAGGGGTATAACTACAGGGGGTGCAGATGTGCATTTGTGACAGGGCCCAGATTCCAAAGGGACCTTCTGGTTCTGGAGTTCAAATAGGGTTTCTTGGCCCTGGGAGAACATTCTTGTGTTAGGGAGCTCAGAAAAATGTTTGCACAGGCCCCCTCCACAGTGGCGTAACTAGAAGCCACCGAGCCCTAGTGCAGAAATTGCCACCAGGCCCTGGTGCAGAACTTGCCACCGCCCCCCCCCCCCCCCATCTTCACGTTGCCCCATGTACATCTCCTACCTCCATCTCTCGCGCGGTTCTCAGTTATGCAGAGCGCTGGGAGATGATGTCATCTCCCAGCGCTCTGCATTACTAGAGCGCCGGGAGATCAGCTGAGCTGCCGCGGGCAGGGCTGTGGGCGATTGGTGATGGGTTCGCAGGGGCCGGCTGGGCCCCTTGGAGTGACGGGCCCGGTCGCAGGTGCGACCCCTGCGACCCCTATTGTTACGCCACTGCCCCTCCAAAAGACTACTTATGCTACTGCAGGGGATAATGAAAATGTACTGGTTCCAGACTAATCAATTCAGGACAAATCTAAGGTGATGGTGGGGGGGGAGCTAAAATATTCCTGCCTTGTTCACATAGTGACGGTGACATACTAAAGAAAAGTGGTGAAATTTTGGCCAAACCAACCTCACCATAGGGAAACAAATATAATTCCCATTGACTTAAAAGGGGCTTTTATCCCCGTGAATGTGAAAGATGACTCCAACACATTGCTTTTTAATGCACTGAGACCTCTATAGCATTCAATGGGTAAAAAGCCCCATTTAGATCTATGGGAATTCTGGGAATCTTTATTTGTTCCCTACAGTGCAGTTGGTTTACCCCAGAATTGTACTAATTTATCTTAGTACATCAACCTCGCTAATTAGTAATAACCCTCTCTAGCCAGTTCTTATACAAACCTGGGAGATATGCACTAAGGTGTGATAAGGAAGCGATCATTACTCCAGTGTGATAAACATTCTCATTCCTGTGTTATCATAGTAACATAGCTGATGAGGGTGAAAAAAAAGACATGGTCCATCAAGTCCAGCCCATATTCTATTAGCCTTGTTGATCCAGAGGAAGGCAAAAAAATGCACTGGAGGTGCCCTTAGCTCCACCCATGACCACACCCTACTCCTCCCATGGCCACACTCCCAGACCCAGTCTACATTTACTAGCATGGAAATTACCCTGGACTGTAAGAAGCAAAGCTTAAAAAAAAAGGCTTCAACCCATTGGTTGCTAGAGAGATCTCCAACCCATTGAAAAGCAATGCGTTAGAGATCTCTCTAGCATCCAAGGGTTAAGTAATAGCCTTTAACATGGTATAAAACTAGCACAGTGACATTGAGATTGCTCTGCTCACTCCCACAATTCAGAATGTGGGTGTGGCCAGAAGAGCTGAGGCTCCCCTCAAAATGTGGAGCAGTTGTCTACTCTGCCTACTGAGAAATCTGGCCCTGGAAATAATTTCCAATTGAACCACAAGTGGGTAAAAAAAAGAATCCTTCCTGACACCAAAAAGTAGTTTTCTTGAAAACCAATTTTGTTCTGAGCTAGAAAGGTATCCAGGTTTTTGAAAACATCTACGGTATCTGCTGAGCTTCCAAGGCAAACAATGCCACAACCTTACTGTCCTTACTATAAAAAATATGCCTGTCTTTGTTTTAATTGAAAAGCTTCTTTCCTCTAGTCTTAAAGGGATAGTAATGCTTCATATTATGTGTAGCTCAGAACATTGAGCATGTAATAGAGGTGCTGTGAGCTGCTCCTATGCGTCAAAAGTTGTTAGTTAAAGTGTAATAATTTTCTGAAGTTGACTCCTCCTGCCCCCTTTCCCTGGCGTAATGTTTTTATGTCCCAGACAGGGGCGTAGGAATCGGGAGGGATTGGGGGGGCACATTCCTCCCAGGAAATCATGCGGGGGACAGATTATGTTGAAATCCCCCCCCAGGCACTAGGCGCACCAGCCCAGGGGGGAGCAGGCTCTGGGTGACCGGCAGGAGGGACGCACACTGCTCAACGCTCCCTCCTGATGGTAACCTACTTGTAGCGTGGCTGAGCAGAGCTGACCGCGGGTAGAGGAGCTCCTGTATCCTCTACCCCAGACTGACAGGAAGCTGCTCCCGAGTGCAATGAGCAGCTTCCTGTCAGACCGGGTAGATGATCAGAAGCTCCTCTACCCCTGTCTGCTCAGCCATGCTACAAAGAAGTTACAGAGGGGCTGGGGGGGGGTAAAGTGACACACGGAGGGCTTGAGGGTAAAGTGACACACAAGGGGGCTGGGGGCAAACAGTAAAAATGCTATCCCCCCAGATTTGTGGGGGTTCATACACCTCTGGTCCCAGATCCAACAGCGGATCACTAGGGACAATCTTCACTCAGTATTAGGAAAAACCTTCCCTCCTTCGTCAATGACATCAGGGTTTTCCTTATACCGAACGAGAGAAGATTGTCCCTTGTTGTAATCTGTCCAGTCCCTTGTTGTAATCTGTAATCCTGACACCAAAAAGTAGTTTTCTTGAAAACCAATTTTGTTCTGAGCTAGAAAGGTATCCAGTAGTGTTGAGCGAGCGTGCTCGGCCGATGCTCGGATAGGCTCGAGCATCGCTCTGCTCGGCACATGGCGGTACTCGTCGAGTACCGCCATGTGCTCGCCCGCCATGTTCGGGTGGCGGGGATCTGTGCCGGAGGAGGCACAGATCTGAAGACGCTCCGCTGGACCACCAGGGACTGGAGGTACGGGGGCATTGCGGAGATGAAGGGGGCATTGCGGAGATGAAGGGGGACATTGTGGAAGAGGGGCATAGACTCTATGCCCCTCTTCCACAATGTCCCCCTTCATCTCCGCTATGCCCCTCTTCCACAATGTCCCCCTTCATCTTCTCTATGCCCCTCTTCCACAATGTCCCCCTTCATCTCCGCTATGCCCCTCTTCCACAATGTCCCCCTTCATCTCCTCTATGCCATAGAGGAGATGAAGGGGGACATTGTGGAAGAGGGGCATAGCGGAGATGAAGGGGGACATTGTGGAAGAGGGGCATAGCGGAGATGAAGGGGGACATTGTGGAAGAGGGGCATAGTGGAGATGAAGGGGGCATAGCGGAGATGAAGGGGGACATTGCGGAGATGAAGGGGGCATTCGGAGATGAAGGGGGCATAGCGGAGATGAAGGGGGGCATTGACCAGGCACCCTCCCCTCATCAGAGCAGGGGGTGCCTGGTGTAATGCTCGTGTCGCCCCATTATATTCAATGGGGCTCGGGTGCTCGGCCGAGCACTCGAGCCTCAGGGGGTGCTCGGTCAGAGCACCCGAGCACCCGAGCATCGGGGTGCTCGCTCAACACTAGTATCCAGGTTTTTGAAACATCTACGGTGTCTGCTGAGCTTCCAAGGCAAACAATGCCACAACCTTACTGTCCTTACCATAAAAAAATGCCTGTCTTTGTTTTAATTGAAAAGCTTCTTTCCTCTAGTCTTAAAAGGATAGTAATACTTCATATTATGTGTAGCTCAGAACATTGAGCATGTAATACAAGTTCTATGAGCTGCTCCTATGCGTTGAAAGTTGTTAAAGTGTAATAATTTTCTGAAGTTGATTCCTCCTGCCCCCTTTCCCTGACGTTATGTTTTTGTCCCAGACAGGGGGTAGGAACTGGTGGGATTGGGGGTGGTGCATTCCCCCCAGGAAATCATGCAGGGGACAGATAATGTTGAAATCCCCCACAGGCGCTAGGCACACCAGCCCGGGGGGAGCAGGCTCTGGGTGACCGGCAGGAGGGACGCACACTGCTCAATGCTCCCTCCTTCCGGTAACCTCCTTGTAGCGTGGCTGAGCAGAGCAGACCGTCGGTAGAGGAGCTCCTGTATCATCTACCCCAGACTGACAGGAAGCTGCTCCCGAGTGCAATGAGCAGCTTCCTGTCAGACCGTGTAGAGGATCAGAAGCTCCTCTACCCCTGTCTGCTCAGCCATGCTACAAAGAAGGTACAGAGGGGCTGGGGGGGGCAAAGTGACACACGGGGGGCTTGAGGGTAAAGTGACACACGGGGGGCTTGAGGGTAAAGTGACACACAGGGGGCCTGGGGGCAAACAGTAAAAATGCTATCCCCCCAGATTTGTGGGGGTTCATACACCTCTGGTCCCAGATCCAACAGCGGATCACTAGGGACAAATCTTCACTCAGTATTAGGAAAAACCTTCCCTCCTGCGTCAAGGACAGCAGGGTTTTTCTTATACCGAACGAGAGAAGATTGTCCCTTGTTGTAATCTGTCCAGTCCAGGGACCGTTTTCAGACCTATGGGGAGGTGGCCTGCCATCAGGGAAAGAAGCGGGAGGGATCAACTTCAGAATATTATTACATTGTAACTAGCAAGTTTTGATGTGTAGAAGCATCACACAGCACTTCTATTACGTATGTGCAACGTTCTGAGGTGCACATAATATAAAGCAATACTATTCCTTTAATCAATGAACTCTTGTTTTTAATACGCACTACCATTTCAGAACTAGAGGTTAGAGACGTCTTCATTAGATAACTTCCCAGTGCATCACCCACCTCTCTATTATCCAAGGGATTAAAACTGGTAGGATCTCACCCTGTTTTATATGTAGTCACAGCAGCCCATTAGTTGTGAATTCCCAGAAAGGTGAACCTTAGCAGGGTGCCGTGCTGACTAACAATTAGTAACTTTTGCGTAACACTGCACAGAGATCAGTGGTGAATTTGGCAACAGGTGCTAATTATTAAGGTCACTTTAAATAAATGTTAGAATTGGGCAAGGGCAGGGCAAGAATTTAATCTGGCTTTTGCTGACGCTGCTAATGACTAAAAAGGTGCAGTAAGTCTTTTGTACTCGAAAGTTTACCAACATACGTCTATTTATATAGTGTTTTAGCCAGAAGAAATTAAACTATGCACTGAAACCCAACGTCACCAAAGAAGACAAATACAAAATCCTACAACTTGGCACTGATCTAAATGCGGTTTTTAATCTTTTTAATCCCATTTATACTTCCTGCTTATGAAAGATACAAATTGTAGGGCTTCATAGGACACAATGCATCCTAAGAAAAGGGTTGGGCAACCCCGAGGCCGGCCCAAGACATTGTGCTGCCTGGGTCCAAGGATGAAATGCTGCCCCCCCAAACCACGCCCACCAAAACACGCCACATCCATAATTATATTAACCTCTCTCCTTACCCGAAAACCACATAGAACTGAAATGTTTCATGAGAAGGGCGGGGAGATAAATATGATTAATAAATGTTGGTTATAGCAAGAGAGAGAGGTGTAACAGGTTCAGCACCCAGCGTAGCGGCCACACTGGGAAACCGGGGACCGATAGGCTGGGGAGATTACACATCATATAAGCAGTTCCTCAAATAGTAAGGAGACCAGATTTTTTAAATTAATTCCGGGGACATTTTTTTTCTCCACATGCTGTCTACACCCTGTCCACAACCACACGCTGTCCACACACTGTCCAACCTCACCACACACTGCCCACACCCTGTACACCCTCATACCCTGTTCATCCTTCACACACTGTCCACCCTGCCATCCTCCACACTGCCCACACATTCCACCCTGCCCACCTCCACACTGCCCACATTGTCCACTTCCACTCACTGCCCACCCTGTCTTCCTCCAAACACTGACCACCTCCACATTGTCCAAGTCCACACTGCCCACATTGTCCACCTCAACACTAACCCCCACATTGCCCACACTGTCCAACTCCACATTGTCCACCTCCACACTACTCATGTCCACACTGCCCACATTGTCCAATTGTCCTTCGGAGTGTCCAGCTCTGTATCAACCGCAGCGCGGGCAGTCTCTACTGCGCCTGACTGCGTAGTTACACATGTTTTAGCAAATTATTATATGGGATGATCAGGTCTCTGGAACAGAGGTTCTGTGAGTTCCCTTCTAAATTCAGCCATTTTACTGCCAGTTCCAGTCACTCTCCGCCCTATTCTTCCCACTTTCTGCATATTTTAAGTGCAAACCGTACCTCCCCTCCTCCAATCCCACCCATCACAATCAAGCCCTGCCCACTTTATAACACAAATCAAGTCATTTGGACACTCCCATCCCCAGACCTTAGTGGACATCCAGAGGAATAAATGAGTATTGGTAACTATTGTGTGTCTATTGTCTTATGGACAGGCGAGTGTATGAAAATATATCCCTCGGGCTCCCTTGTTAGTCCAGCCAAAGGATACTAAACTGCAAAACTGAGGTCTCGCAGTTAAAGGGATAGTAATACTTCATTTTAACTTTATTTTATTTTGTAGGCATTAAAAAAACATGAAGAATGATATAAGTCTTATCTCTGAAACCTTTATGGTTTAAGAGATATTCACAAACAAAGTATGCCCCCCCTGTTCAACCAGATCAGAAGGGAGATGCCCAGGTAGACTGCAGAGAGGGACAATCTTCAATTAAGATAATGGAAAAAGCTGAAAACTTGTCAAGGGGGGAAGGGCTTTCATTGTTTTCATACAAAGAAAATTGTCCCCTTCTGTTATCTGTCCTGTCATACAACCAGACTCACATCTGAGAAGAGATGGCTTACACTAGGTAAAAGGGGCGGGGAGGGGAACTTTGCTTGTGAATATCTCATAAACCATAAAGGTTTGAGAGATAAGACTTATATCGTTCTTCATGTTTTTTTAATGCCTACAAAATAAAATAAAGTTAAAACGAAGTATTACTATCCCTTTAAGTCCATGCAGTCCCTATAGACCATCTGTGTCTGTCTTCAAAGCCCAAAACAGTGGGTCAATGGAAGCTGCATGCACAATCCATGAAGTTTATGAATGATGTCCATAGACTTTCTGGTTCTGTCCTGGGTGACCAAAGACAAATGAGAAAAATTCATAGTGATGATTGGGATTTTTTGGCCATAGTAAATAGTTATTATGACATGTCAGTGTTCGTTTAATAATGCCCTTGGCCATCATTGTGTCAGTTTCAGGTAAGAAAAGACAGACGCAGATAGCATCGTTTTCAGTATTAGTTTCAGAACAGCTGACTCTCCCGAGACACTGAATTTTCACATCTTCCAGAAATTTTGCAACAGTTAATACTTATTTACATATCCACGGACAGCAGCTGCATTACAGACACACCCCCCACCAGAGATGCTTCTCCGGGAGGCAAATGCGCAAGCTGACACAGAGGTGACCTTTCCCAGGGGGGAGTTAAGTTGCAGAAGACTGACAGAACTGTGAGATTTGGAGAATCTCACCGGTTGTATCTATAGCTATATCTACATTTATACGCATCAGATGCTTTTCTACCCCTAAGGCGTTGATTAACCCCTTTTGTGCCAGAGACGTCTCCAGCAGATGGCAAGCTGGCAACATGGAGAGATGTGCATAAATCAGAAGAGGAGACATTCTAAAACATAACAACATCACTACCAGGAAAAATAAAGATTGCATTTGTTTAAAAGGGTCTTTTAACCCTTTGAGCATGGGCAGATTGTCCTATCGGGGGATCGGGCATGCCCCGATGGGCCGAAAGATCATGGGCCGGTGGGGGAGATCAGAGGATCTCACCGTTCCACGATATTTTGAAGGAGAGGTCTGTGTTGCCACCGGCACTCTCTGTGACAGCCTTCGCGTTCCTTGTTAATGCAGAGTGCCAGGATATGACATAATATCCTGGTGCCTGCTCTCCCATGCCACACAGGGACCACAAGGGGGCGTCGATAGGGACTCCGGTGCTGGAGGCTGCACTGATTTCTCGCTCCCCACACTGGACCACCAGGGAATGCAAGAGAGTTGCTAGGGTTGTATCTAACCCTATGAATGCCAGATATGTACCAAAAATTGTGTGTTTTATATATATAAACACCAGCTAGTGGGCTGCTTTAAAATGCCTGGGCTGGTATTCCCCTTCAATCCACCCCTGCCTTTGAGTGCTAGAGAGGTATGGAATGCATTCCAAAGCAATGCATTCCATACCCCTCTGGCACTCAAAGGGTTAACCCATTGAATGTCAGAGAACACTATAGCATTCAAGAGGTTAAAAATAGCACTTAAATCAATGTGAATTTTTATTCCCAACCTAAGGATGAAATGTTTTTTTCCAGGATTGCTTACTTTTTGCATTCCTCTGAAGGCCTGTGAAGCATCGGAGACTTTGAATGTGATAGTAATATCTATGTGAAATTAGTTGCCCGAGTCTCCTGTATGTTAAAATGAACTGATTGTGCTATGTCTAAATGCTTACTTCTTCGTAGTTCAAAAGTTATGAAGCACTGAAGATCCACCGCCTGCCGCTTCTCGCCACGTCACTCAGAAGCTACAGGCTGGTCAGGATGGCTGCAGCGAGGAACAAACTTTAGTATGCAAAGGGAAATCCTGTCCTCCTTCCTTAAGGGTGGAAGGATTTTCCTTACACTTACTTATTGAAGTTTGTCCCTCGCTGAAGCCATCACGACCAGCCTGCATCTTCTGAGTGACGTGTAGAGAAGTGCTACAAAGAAGTAAGCGCTTAGACATAGCGCAATCTGTTCCTTTTACTATACAGACAACTAATTTTACATAGACATTACTATCACTTTAAGACATCAATGGGATTAAAACTGGGTGACCAGGCCTCATCTTTAGCTAGGGTTGCCACCTTTTCTTCAAAACAATACCGGCTATGGCATTCCCTCCATAGGCTTAACATTGGACAGAAGTCAATTTTTACCGGCCTGCCGGTAAAATACCGGCTGGGTGTCAACCTTATCTTTAGCTGTAGACACATATGAGTAATGCATACTGCAAGGCAGCTTTGATGTCCATGCAGCCCTGAAATATGGATATTTCCCATGTGTCCCTGGTAAAAACTGAGGTCAGTTTAGATTGGAAGAACACAACCAGGGTTGGGTTTGCTAATAGGCAGAGCAGGCAACTGTCTAGAGTTCCAAATGTTGAGGGGTGGTGCCTGAACTGTGCTGCCACACCCACATTCTAAATTGTGGGTGTGGTCTGACCAACATGTATGTCCTGCACCAATTTTATACCACGTTACAAGCTATTATTTAACCCCTTGGATGATAGAGAGCTCTCTCTAGCAAACATGGGGTTAAATAATTTTTTTTGGCTTTGCTTTTATACGCCAAGGGCATACCCCCCAAGTGTCCCTCTTAGGAGGCACAGTCCCTCTCTGAGACTCTTTCCTACTCTGATGTCCCTCTTTTTAGGAGATTAGACTGTGTGGTGTGTATACAGGCTGGCCAGACCTCACCTTTAACCGAGGACACATGGGAAATAGGTATCTTTCAGGACTGCACTGAAATCAAAGCCCTGTAGTATGCATTGGTTAAAGATGAGGTCTGGTCACCCTGTGTGTGTATATACATCTATCACATTGCCCCACAGCAATAAAATTCATATTAAAGTTTGTGTAAACTTCAGTATATGTGTTTATAAATTAGTCTGTATAAATAAAATTATTTGGTGTTGTGTAAACCAGTTTATTCAGCTACCTAAAGAGCTGCCAATAGGCCACAAAGTAGCCTAAAAATTCTCGATAATACCCCGCCCCCAGCATCACCACCAATAACAGACGTGTCCCTCTTTGTACATTCGAAATGTTGGGGGGTATGCAAAGGTAGTTTCTGTGCCAGGAAATAGTGGATAGGTCTGGGAGTGGAGTCATATGAGGAATAGGGATTATGGTGATGGGTAGAGCTAAGGGCACCTACAGTGCCTCGCCTATTGGCACCTGGGATGTAAATCTACCCCTGAATACAACTCCTCCTAGCCCTCTGCATGCCAGAGAGGTATCCAATGCATTGCAACTAGTGATGATCGAGCACCCCGATGCTCAGGTGTTCGGGTGCTCTGGCCGAGCGCCCCCGGAGGCTCGAGTGCTCGGCCGAGCACCTGAGCCCCATTGAAGTCAATGGGAGGACTCGAGCATTACACCAGGCACCCCCTGCTCTGATGAGGGGAGGGTGCCTGGTTCATAGGAAAAGGTCAGAAAATGATGGAAACACCACAGAAATGGTTCAGGGACAGCATAGGGAGGATGTCTGGATGCATCTTGGACTCCAACGTCGCTGCTGGGAACGATGTTTCGCCCGTAGTGCGCCATTTTTACAGACTGACCGTAAAACACACAAAAAGGAAGATAAAAACGATTTTAGGCGAAAAATTGTTACCAAACAGTATTTGCTGTATATTTACTTGTATATCATCTGCAAATTCTGCAAAAAATGTCATCGATTTTTCGGAACTGGGGCCATGATTAAGAGGGAAACGTGCGCAGCGTAAAGCAGGTGTTCAACGTGGTTATGGCCCGGGTAAGGTACAGCATTCAGGAACGGAGGCTGCAGCTACCACAGGTTTTACAACATGTCCGTTTGCCCTTGTTAAGTCCAAAATTTATAGTCGGAACAGTGGGGTCTGATCCATTGAGTAAAAGTGACGAAGTGACTTAGTGGATGAAGCCAAGAACTACCTTCTGCTCTGTCGAACACCCCAGCCCTATTTAATTCAATGGGAGGACCTGAGGCACTCCGATACAACCTGTATATCACAAAATGGAGGGCCTCATTCACATTGTGGTACAATAGTTCAGGTAGTGGTCCAACACTCATAAAGCCTATGCACTAAGTGAAAGGGCTGCCAAAAATTAGACAGAAATGTCATTCCAATACACCCTTTATTACACATAAAGGAGGGCATCATACACACCCTTGAAAAATTAGGATTAATGGCCTGCTGGTGACCCTCTAAAACATTAGGGGCGAGGGCATGCCGCTAAGCTGACCATCTAAAACATTAGGAATGAGGGTCTGCTGCTGAGCCGACCATCTAAAACATTATGGGTGAGGGTCTGCTGCGGAGCTGACCATCCTAAACATTATATGCGAAGGCCCGCTAGTGAGCTGACGCTATAAAACATTATATGAGAGGGCCCGCTAGAGAGCTGACCCAATAAAACATTATATGAGAAGGCCCGCTGGTGAGCTGACCTATACAAAAATTGTCAAACAGGGCCCGCTGGTGAGCTGGCCCTATATAAAAATTATATCACAGGGCCCGCTGGTGAGCTGGCCCTATATAAAAATTATATCACAGGGCATATGGAAGAGGAGGAGGAGGATGAGAAGATTAAGAGTCAACCATATACCCGTTTTTTGGGTGGAAGGGGTGAATGGGAATACAGAGTATTCCCATCATTGTAAATAACATATCTAAAGTGACTTTATGTTCACCCGGGGCTTTCCTCCAGTGGAGTGGAGAAGTCAGGGGAAATCCAGGCCTTGTTCATTTTTATAAGTGTCTTACCAACAGGCAAGATTTCGCTGTCCTCACCAGGAGGATGACTCTCAATCTCCTCATCCTCTTCCTCCTCTTCTGCCCACCCACGCTGAAGAGATGGAAATAAAGTTCCATGGCTACCCTCTGTAGCGGAGGCAACCATGTCT
Source organism: Rhinophrynus dorsalis (assembly GCA_037306005.1). NCBI lineage: Eukaryota > Metazoa > Chordata > Amphibia > Anura > Rhinophrynidae > Rhinophrynus > Rhinophrynus dorsalis. The sequence goes on along the minus strand of CM074722.1, from coordinate 41,814,218 downwards.
TCCTCCTCCTCCTCCTCCTCCTCCAATTGTCGCTGAGAAGACGAAGTGAGGGTGCTCTGGCTATCACCTTGTGTAAGCTCTTCCTCTCCCATTTCCACCTCTTCCACATGCAAAGCGTCGGTTTTAATTGTGAGCAGCGAGCGTTTCAGTAGACACAGAAGTGGGATGGTTACACTGATAATAGCGTTATCGCCGCTCACCATCTGTGTCGATTCCTCAAAATTGCGTAAAACCTCACAGAGGTCTGACATCCATTCCCACTCCTCACTTCTGATTAGAGGAAGTTGAACGGAGAGGCGACGACCGTGTAACAGCTGGTACTCCACTACTGCCCTCTGCTGCTCACAAAGCCGGGCCAACATGTGGAAGGTGGAGTTCCAGCGCGTGCTCACATCACACAGCAGCCGGTGAGCTGGCAATTGTAAGCGCTGCTGCAGCGTCAACAGGCCGGCTGAAGCTGTAGATGACTTACGGAAATGTGCACACACGCGGCGCACCTTCGTCAAGAGATCATGCAAATTCGGGTAGGTTTTTAGAAATCGCTGAACCACTAAATTAAATACATGCGCTAGGCATGGTACGTGTGTGAGCTTGCCGAGCTCCAAAGCCGCCACCAAGTTACGCCCATTATCACACACAACCATGCCTGGTTGCAGGTTGAGTGGCGAGAGCCACTGCTCGGTCTGGTGACTAATCCCCTGCAACAGCTCTGAGGCCGTGTGCTGTTTGTCCCCAAGGCAGATCAGCTTCAGCACGGCCTGTTGACGCTTCCCCACTGCAGTGCTACACTGCTTCCAGCTACCGGCTGATGGGTGAGTGGTGCTGCGCGCAGAGAATTCGGAGGTGGAAACGGAGGAGGAGGAGGAGGAGCCAATAACGTAGGTGCTGGCGGAAACCCTGATGGAGGTAGGGCCCGCAATCCTCGGCGTGGGTAGCACCTGTGCCATCCCAGGGTCCGAGTCGCTCCCAGCCTCCACGACATTCACCCAGTGTGCCGTCAGGGAAATGTAGCGTCCCTGGCCACAAGCACTTGTCCATGTGTCAGTCGTTAAGTGGACCTTCCCAGTAACTGCGTTGGTCAGGGCACGGGTGATGTTAAGGGACACATGGTGGTGTAAGGCGGGGACGGCACACCGGGAAAAGTAGTGGCGGCTGGGGACTGCGTACCGAGGGACAGCTGCTGCCATCAGGCTGCGGAAGGACTCAGTCTCCACAAGCCTAAATGGCAGCATTTCGATGGCCAGTAATTTGGAAAGGTGTGAGGTTAGTGCTATGGCCTGTGGGTGGGTGGCTGGGTATTTTCGCTTGCGCTCAAATGCCTGGGGTAACGACATTTGGACGCTGTGCTGGGACAGGGAAGTGGATGTGGTCGCTGATGGTGCTTCAGATGGTACAGGTGCAGGGCGGGAGGTATGCGGGCCTGCGCCTTCGACAGGCGATTGGCCGGCACCGAAAACAGGGGAAGAGGAGGCAGTGGTGTGGCCTGCAGACACAGATTGGCGATCCGGGCGTTCCTCCCACTTATTACGGTGCTTGGATGCCATGTGTCGGATCATGCTGGTGGTGGTGAGGTTGCTAGTGTTCATGCCTCGGCTCATTCTGGTGTGGCACAGGTTGCAAACTACAATTCTTTTGTCGTCCGCACTTTCCTTAAAAAAACGCCATACCGCGGAACACCTAGCCCTTGGCAAGGGAGATTTACGCAAGGGGGTGCTCCGTGGAACATTTGCGGGCCGGTTTGGTGCGGTCCGCCTTCTTTCTTTAGCCACACCACTGCCTTTTCCAGCCTGTTGCGGTGCTGCAGATGGCTCACCCTCAGGACTGCTGTCATCGCTCGGCTTTCCACCTTCCCAGGTGGGGTCAGTGACCTCATCGTCCACCAAGTCCTCCTCCACTTCCTCACTCTGATCATCCTCCTCATTTCTTGATCCCACCACATCCTCAGTCATTGACAACTGTGTATCATCCTCCTCATCAAGGTCTTGAGACAGTAATTGTGGTTGATTTGATGGCAACTGTGTCTCATCATCATCATCCACTTCCTTTGACCTTAAATGCCGTTCCCCTCTGTCATCTTCTTGTGATTGGGTACCCTCTAGAGGTTGTGAATCAGGGCACAAGATCTCATGTTCCTCTGCAAGCGTGCTTGGAGAGAGGTTCAAATCAAGGATTGGTGATGAGAAGAGCTCCTCACTATATCCCAGTGTGGGATCACTTCTTTGGCCAGACCCTCTATGGTGGGAGGAAGGATGATCAGGGTGAGGATTATGTTGACCAGACTCTTGGCTAGTGAGAGTGGACTTGGTGGAAGACAGGGTGGTGCTTAATCGACTGGAAGCAGTATCAGCTGAAATCCAACCGACCACCTGTTCGCAGTGGTCTGACCTCGAGAGTGATGTCCTGCGACGCCCTGTAAACTGAGACATGAAGCTAGGTATGGTGGATGTCTTTCTTTCTTGTGCTCTGGCACCAGGCACAGTTTCTACGCGTCCTGACCCGCGCCCTGAACTATCAGGATCATGTCCACTTCCCCGTCCCTTTTTACCCGCCTTCTTCATATTAAACGGAATATATGCCGGTAATCTGCGGCTAGGCACACGAAACAGAATGTGACGCTAATCTGCGGCTAGGCACACTAAACAATATGTGACGCTAATCTGCGGCTAGGCACACTAAACAATATGTGACGTTAATCTGCGGCTAGGCACACTAAACAATATGTGACGCTAATCTGCGGCTAGGCACACGAAACAGAATGTGACGCTAATCTGCGGCTAGGCACACGAAACAAAATGTGACGCTAATCTGCGGCTAGGCACAGTGAACGGAATATGTGACGTTAATTTGTGAATTTGCACACTAAACAGAATGTGACAATAATCTATGGCTAGGCACACGTTTAAAATGGCCCTTTTTGTCGCTGCATTGTAAAATCATTGGCCCTGTGCACCTAACAGAATATGTCAGCTTGTCACTGCACTGTGAAATATTTGTCCCTGTGCACCTAGTACAATGTCACCTTAGAACATGTCCCCCCCCACAAAAAAATGAAATTCTGCCACCCCCAAAAAAATTAAATGCTGCCTCCACACACAACAGTCCTAAAAAGGACTTTTGGGTCTTGAAAGAGTTTCAACAATTTTATTCTCCCTACACTGACTTCCTGTGCATCTAGTATTATATGTCACCATACAAATATCCCCCCCACAAAAAAAAGGAAATTGTGCCCCCCCAAACAAAATATAAATGCTGCCCCCACACACAACAGTCCTAAAAAGGACTTTTGGGTCTTGAAAGAGTTTCAACAATTTTATTCTCCCTACACTGACTTTCCCTGCCTGATCGCATCTCTCCCTGGCTAAGAATGAGCCGAACTCGCGCGTCGGGTGCTATACAGCACCCGATCACGGGTTCTGGCCAGCCAATCAGTGTAATGCCAGCAGCCAACATGGCTGCTGGCATTACACTGATGTCAGAGCCTCCCCGCACGTTTATTGGCTGCGCAGCAGCTGCGAAACGTGCGGGGAGGAGACCCGAACATGGCGGGCGAGCACATGCGGTACTCGTACGAGTACCGCCATGTGCCGAGCATGCTCGCTCATCACTAATTGCAATGCATTGCAATAATAAGCTCTAGTTTAGCTAAACTGGGCAGAAAAGACAAATGGCCACTAAGATACAATTTTGTGTGGACTGTTTCTGCAAATTCATTCTTTAGTCAGTATTGAAAAGGCAGAAATTGTGCTGCATCTCACAGTGGTCCAGGATCTTTCTTTATTTCATACATTTACCATTCTCAAACTTGCCTATATGGTTCAGATACCTCCTCCCCTTGCTGCACTGTCTTATGGTGGCCTGCACATCTCTCTCACACATTTAGATCAGGAAGCAAACTACTTGTTCCATCCTTCTATTTTTCGTCCTTTAAAGGGATAGTAATACTTCGTTTTATCTTTATTTTATTTTGTAGGCATTAAAAAAACATGAAGAACGATATAAGTCTTATCTCTCAAACCTTTATGGTTTGAGAGATATTCACAAACAAAGTTTCCCCTCCCGCCCCTTTTACCTAGTGTAAGCCATCTCTTCTCAGATGTGAAATCTGGTTGTAAGACTAGACAGATAACAGAAGGGGACAATCTTCTTCCTATGAGAACAAAGACCTGCCCCCCTTGACAAGGTTTTCAGGTTTTTCCCTTATCTTAATTGAAGATTGTCCCTCTCTGCAATTTACCTGGGCACCTCCCTTCTGCTCTGGCTGAGCAGTGTTACATCAGTAAAAGGGGCAGGAGGGGGATACTTTATTATTGAATTACTCTTGAATTACAACTCTGACAGAACTGAAATAACACTCTCCAAAGTCCAAATACTATGATGATTAATTAGAGCTGTTTTATTATGAAACATTACTATCCCTTTAAAGTACATTTAATCTGCCTCTTCCTCCCAATTTCTCTGTACGTAGCAATCATTTACAAACCCCTAGGACCTGCCTCTCAAGTTCTTCACAACTTTTATGCCTGGTTCCCTCACTTCCTCTCCACAGACATCTCCACAAGTTGACAACCCAAATGCCCACACTGCCTCTGAACCCCTTTCAATCACCTCTTCCTTTTCTCTCTGACAGTGGACTACATCCCCCATACACTGTCAAGGCCATTCTTTTCCTGCTTCTGCTCAATATTTGACTTCACAAAGTCTCGAATCCCAACCTTATTACTTGTAATCTTATTGCTCTCCGCCCAACCCACCAACCTTCTCACACATATCAAAACCTACAGGGCATTGATACACAACTATCACCTCTTTTGAAACTCACTCCTCTCTCACATTATCCTATATAATAATTCGCTAAAACGTGTGTAACTACAAAGTCATGTGCAGTAGAGACTGCTGCACGTGCTGCAGTCATGTGTAGTAGTGACTGCCTGCGCCGTGGCTGGTAGAGAGCTGCTCTCCACTGCGCATGACTGCCCCACGACCGGCTGGCAGTGGCACTGTGGCTGTGTAACGGGCTGTTCAACTAAGCGGTGATAAAGAGGTCACAAAGTAGAGATGACTTCTCCAGTGATATCACTTCTCCAGTTCCTTTGTTATTCTATGGAGCCAATGCACTAAGATTTCTTGAACTTTGGAGATCTTAGTTGATAGGCTCTATAGAATAACATAGGAACTGGAGAAGTGATACAACAGGAGAAATCATCTCTATAACCTCTTTATAACCTCTTAATGAATCTCTCCCAATGTATTTAATAAAACAATCTGTTTTGCTTTAGGTGTTTTGTGTTATATAAGAGAATGGGAAATGTTCCTATTTGTTGCACAGTTGCCATTTGAAGACTCTCTAAATGCTTTATATATCATCTAATTTGTCTATAAATCTTCGCAATTGCCTCTGGGAGTTTTATTGCATTCTTCATTGTCAGGTTTTGAAAGGTTAGAGAAGGGATGTGTTTACTGCATAAGAACAAACAGCATTATGTGATGTGAACAGTATATTAATGGTATTTTTTTGTGTTTGATTCAAATAAAAACAATGAAGGTAAAAACTTCATTTGGATTATGAATGTTAGTTTGAGTTTTTAAATCTTTAATGAGATATAAACATATCAAGTGATTTAATCAAGTCTCACCAGGCAAATTCTTCTGGAGAAATTCCTAAGTACTTGGTGTCTTTGTGAAAGAAACAGACAAGCACTGATAGGACAAGTCCTTAAAAGAATTTGAGAATGTATCAATGTCATGTCAGTTGGTTAGTCTCTAAGGATTTGTAATATGAGTGTATCGACCTGCAAAAGTACAGAGGGAATGTGTCCGTCATGATGATTTTTTTTATGGCATTATATAAAGAAGTATTAACCCTTTGAATGCCAGAAGGATATATATATATATATATATATATATATATATATATATATATATATATATATATATATATAGATTAGCAGTATTGGCACTGCTTTGATAATAGATAAGTTTTATAAATGTTTATTTTGTAGCTATAAAAAACTGAAACTTAATGCCCCTGGCAGGGACGTGCACAGACATTTTGGGGGGCAGGGGCTCAAATGAAAAAAAGGGCACTTCTCATAATTATAATTTTTTTTTTTTTGTTAAAAGGGCACGAGGGCACTGTGGACAAAAAGGGCAGGTGCTCAAGCCCCCCTTGCTGTCTATGTGTGCACATGCCTGGCCCCCGGTTCCATCTCTCAAACCTTTATGGTTTGAGAGATAATCGTTGTTAAAGTCCTCCCACCCCTTTCCCTGATGTCAGCGATCTATCTGGCTGCAGGGAAATCCGCTCCTGGGACCAGCCGGCGGCTCTTCAGCAGAGCCGAGACTGAGATATTAAAAACGAAATCCTTCACTGGAACGGTCTTCTACGTTTGCTTGCAAACCAATCACACGTAGAAGAACGTTCCAGTGAAGGATTTATTTTCCAATAACGTGATCTCAGCTCTGCTGAAGAGCCTCCGCTGGTCCAGGGACCAGATTCCCCTGCAGTCAGCTAGAGCACTGACATCAGGGAAAGAGGAGGGAGGGGGGAATTTTAATAACAATTATCTCTCAAACCATAAAGGTTTGAGAGATGGGACCGGGGGCATTAAGTTTTAGTTTTTAATACCTACAAAATAAACATTTATAAAATGTATCTATTACTATCCCTTTAATAAAACAAATAACCCCCCCACCAAAAAAAAACAACCCCACAAAACAAAAGTCCCATGCAGTTGTATGCAATATTAAATAAACATAGAATGTCATACGTCTGGTAGTAATAGGACTATTTTCCCCTGACATCCAGGTAAATCCAGAGAGGAGATGATGTCTTAATGACTGGATTGTTGAAATTTCAGTGCTTAGCCCTTCCAGCTCTAAAATGGCATGCAACACATTGGAAAGCGCTGCATTACATAACTCTCCATCAGTGAGCGTGAGTGTGTCTGTGTGAGTGAGTGTGAGTGAGCGTGTGTGAGCCTGTGAGCATATAGCAATTTGCATATAGCATTCTGTGTATAGCGCCTTGCATACTGCGTAAAATATTTTGTGCGCATAGCATTTTTCATATGGCCTAGTCTAGTGTATTGCGTGAAACATTTTGCATAAGGCATTTTGCGTATAGTGTTTTGCGTACAGCATCCTGCATATTGTGTTTTGTGCTTAACATTTTTATTATAATGTTTTTTGCGTATTGCTTATAGCGTTTTGCTATTTACAAATAGCATTTTTAGTACACAATTTTGCGTATAGTGGTTTGCGCATATTGTGCATTGCATTTTTCTCACAGCGTTTAGCATTTTGAATATACCGTTTTGCACATAGGTGTTTGTGTACAGTGTTTTTCGTATAGAATATTGCGTATATCATGTTTCATTTTGCATATAGTGTAAAGCATTTTGTGCATTATTACAGTGTGTTGCTTACTGCAGTTTGAGTATTTGAGTTTTGCCCATTGCGTTTTTCTTATAGAGTATTGCATATAGCATCTTGCGTTTTGTGTATAGCAGTTTGCTTATAGTGGTTATAGGGATTTTTCTATGCAATAATACACGGTTACTCCCACCAGAAGAGGACATTTCATACAAAAGTTATTTCAGATCATTTGTTATATTACATTTCAGTATTAGTCTATGATTCAAGGTCCCCATAGATTGCATTATAAAATAAAATTATCTTTTGATACCAGTTGGTGCTGTTGTTCTACATGACTACACATCACTCTGGCACTCATAGGGTTAAAAAGTTTTAGCTGTAATTAAAAACAAATTGCTGCATTTTAACCCCATGGATGTTGGAGACATCTCTACAATATAAGGGATTTAAAGAAATAGTCTGGAGAACAGGGTAAAAAGGTTTACACAACAGAAATGCAAAAATCTTAAGGGGATAGCAATGTTTCACAAAAACAACAGCTCCAATTAATCTTCATAGTATTTGGGCCTTGGAGAGTGTTATTTCAATACTGTCTGAGTTGTAGTTCAAGAGTAATTGAATGATAAAGTAACCCCCCCGTCCCTTTTACCTAGTGTAAGCCACCTCCCCTCAGATGTGGAATCTGGTCTTAAGACCTGACAGATCACAGCAAGGGACAATCTTCTTACTGTGAGAATAAAGAAAACCCTGCCCCCCTTGACAGGTTTTTCAGGTTTTTCCTTATGCTCACTGAAGATTGTCCCTCTATGTGATCCATCTGGACAGTCTTGCTGCTCTGAGGTGAGCAGTGTTACATCAGTAAAAGGGGGATACTTTATCATTCAATTACTCTTGAACTACAACTCTGACAGTATTGAAATAACACTCTCTGTGGTCCAAATGCTATGAAGATTAACTGGAGCTGTTTTTATTGTGAAATATTACTATCCTTTTAAAAAAAAACTTCTTGTATGTAAATATGGAAGAGCTATTTCCTAAATAGTTTACCCAATTTAACAAAACTCATGCTTGAAAAATTTGCATTCTTTCAGCCCTGGCTGCCTCGCCTTAACCCAACCCAGCCATGTCAATTTCTATCCGTAGACTTGTCCTACTTAATTAAAACCTCCACCCTTTGTTCTCCTATATCCTCCATGCAATGTAAACTATGTGGTAGAATAGGCAACAAAAGACAAGTTCAAATGAATAATATGATACATTGGTAAAATGTGTTATGACTTTATATAAGACTATTTATTGCATGTTCTCCCATTATTTTTTTATTACTGAAATTATTACACAGCATATACTAATATGCTAAACAATGCATTGCGTATCCCTCTGGCACTCAAACAGTTAAATCCCTGACTGATTTGCAGTGCATTGAAGACATCATGGCCTGTGTCTATGTATAATTTTGATAATACAGATTCAGTGCACAACTCCCTTAGCATATCCCAAGGGTGTCCAGGTTTGATCCAACAGTCCAGGATGTAAGGATTTCCCTGTCTGAGCACAGGTGGGCCAATCAAAATGCATGAGCCACTGACTACTAACTAACCTGTGCTTCATCACGCAAAGCCTTAACCCTTTGAGTGCCAGAGGGGTATAGTAAAACACGGGACCTCCTATTTTTGTCAGTTGTTTTATTCAATAGTTTTAACAGTTCAAATAATCAGGAAGTGAATTTACTGTGCGTTTACTTCTTGATAGTTCTGACAACATGACTCCGTAGTGTTTATAGCATTCTATATTCTATTCACATTATTCTATAGCATTCTATTCAAAGCGCATTGGAATACGTTTTCAATATATATATATATAAGGAATAATAATGATTCAATGGAGAATAGAATGTAATAGAATAAATCATTAGAATCTGACCACTAGAAGGTAAAAGTTTACAGTTTAAACTGTAATAACACTGGAAATAGGCATCTCTCAGCAGTGGCAGTACCCTTATTTTACTCAGCAGTAAAACCCTACAATATATTTTTTTTTCATGAAAAAAGTTTACTGCTCCTTCAAGGATTGAAGTTGTACTCCTCTGTCATAAGCAATCAACCCCTTAATGCTACTGAATTCTATTGCTCATATTGCCTACTTCTGTACATAGACTGTATCTGGGCACAGAGGAATCGCATACCCATAAAGTTCACACTCCCACAATGTTCAATGCTTTCATGTACTTTGAACAGAGGTATAGCACTCAACAGAATTTGTCCTACTAAGCTGGTGTAGAAGAAATGGTCAATATTTTGCCTCAAGTATGAGCCTTTATTAAACCCTTAAGGACCTGCCATGCACACTGCGGTCACTTAAGGACCATGGAGCATTTTTTTTTTCCTCCATTCGATTCCGGACTCCCCGAACAGCGTGCACTTTAAGGACCATTGCAGTTCCAGGACTGTCACGGCGGTCCGGCACTTAAGGACCAGTGATGGTCCTGGCACCGCATGGAGTTCAGGGCTCCTGGCGCGGCTGCACACTGCTCCGGAAGCCCTGAACTGGAAGCGAGAAAAAAAAAAGACCCGTGGTCCTCAAGTGCAGGTCATGAGTGCGTGTGCCGGTCCTTAAGGGGTTAAGGGTATACCAACCCATGACTGTCCAGGACCATCATGAGTCCTTAAGGGATTAATAACAACTCATATTTGAGGTACTACCAAAATGCATCTGTCCACAGTGACTGTGTATAGACTGTAAGCTCCTTGGGGCAGGGACATCTCTCCTATAGTTCCAATGAATGTGGTAATTTTATCCCCTCTTACTTATTGTAGCATGTGTCTATTGTAAGGCACTGCGTACACTGTGTGGCGCCATTATAAATAAGGATATACATACATACATACATGTATAAATATGCAGTGAGATCTCTGTTCATAAAATGTAGTTATAATGAAAAAAGATGAAAAAAAGAAATTATTGAAAAATACAATAAAAATGTTATCAATTCATTTTTCAGTTTATTAGCTTATGAACCTCTGCGGGTTTTATAACAGGTACAAATAAGAGGGATGTAAGAAAACAGTGTATATAGTCCAGGGCTTATAATTTTAAGTCCTTTGCTACTAGCCAGACCTGAAAAGTTACTCGCCACTGCAATAGATAACATATCCACCAGGGCTGAATTTCTACTCGCCAGGGCTAAATTTTCACTCGCCATTGGCTAGTGAAGTATAGTTTGTATACTACAATCACTGTAAATCAACATTCAGGTTGGTTTAGGTTTTTCAATAATTAAAAAAAAACAGCATTCCTCAATCACAGGACAGTTTGACGTGCTCATTTTACTGCCTTAAGCTAACCTAAGGCTGTACATTTGTTGCATTCTTGGCATAATGAATTGGGCAGGGAAGGAAACCATCATAGTCTCCTCTGAAGTCACTGGAATTCAAGTTTGCGTGCATTACAGTGACCAGCACTTTTCCTTTTCAGGTAAGAGGGCAGAAAAGTGGATCAAACCCTTCTCTTCTTACTCCACATGAAGGCCGGAATTCATCAAGAGGCAGAAAAAACAGCATAACAGATATGCTGCTTTTCGATCAATCAGTGGTTGATAGCTTTGGGTATTTATCAATCATTGATCATATTTCACTTCCTTTTGTATGAGATACAGGAAAATACAATAAAAAACAGTGTGGCCGTTCCAGAGATACACACATACAGAAAGGTTGGACATTCAACTTGGCCTGAAGGCCACATCTCTGTTCAACACATATTTGAAAGGGTTGCATGCACATTGTGTGTACGTGCTCCTGAAATTATTATACATGTTCACATCTCTACCAGTCATATTAAACAAAACATTGCTGCAAACATATATATGTAATTGTTATGGTCAGCATGAAGGCCAGAATTAATAGAAACATACTGTAGAGTCCAGAAAGAAGCTGGGGGGAGATTCACTAATCGGAGATAAAGTGGTGATAAAGTGGAGCTGTTTATCACTTCTCCAATTCCTATGTTATTCTATGGCGCCTATGCAGTAAGATTTCTTCAGCTTTGGAAATCTTAGTGCATAGGATCCATAGAATAACATAAGGACTGGAGAAGTGATCTGCCCTTTATCACAGTTTTATCACCGCTTAGTGAATCTCCTCCCTGGAGTTTTACTGCCAAAAATATTTTGCAAGTCAATTGAGGCAACTCGTGTTTACATAATCTAAACAGGTATAAGTTAAATGCAGAATGGGTTAACCAGGAACTGGGCTTCTCAATAAAATCAGAGTTCGGTACCTATTTATAGTCTAGACCAGTGGTTCTCAACTCTGGTCCTTGGGACCCACTAACAGGCCAGGATGTGAGGATTTCCTTGTTAGAACACAGGTGAGTTAATCAATGTGAATGAGCCTCTGATCACATGATTTCCTTGTTAGAACACAGGTGAGTTAGTCAATGTGAATGAGCCTCTGATCACCACACCTGCTCTCTAGCAGAGAAATCCCTAAGTCCTGGCCTGTTAGTGGGTCCTGAGGACAGGAGCTGAGAACCACTGGTCTAGACTCTAGTACAAACAAACAAGCGTAAGAAGAAATTTTCATTTGGATTGACAAATTAAACACTCAGTATTTGGTAAAAATGAAAAGTGAAAGGAGAATGAGTGATCTCAAAATGGAAATTTTGCCAATAGATAAATAGATTCAGTTGTTTTACTGTTTATTTTATTGGTAATTGAATGCTTTGAACTTCAAATCTATGTCAACTTCATCTAAAACAAAACATATGTTGATGTTTAATGCTTTGAAGTGAGCCCAGCACACAGGCCTTTATGCATAGGATATGTTTTGACTCATGTCAAGTAGAAATATTGGCTATATGATAACATTTTGTTTACTGCATAGCCTGCACGGAAAGTGTGTCAATTCCGGTTCTCTGTAATGATGCAGTGATACATTTTATCAAAAGTACAAGTTTCATAAAATGCATCCTGCAGATAAAGATATAAGTGATATTTTCTTAATACAGGAACTCTGATGTGTGAGTACAACAACAACAGAGCCAAATGACAGATTAAATGGGAATTTACTCATCTCTTGCAAACAGAGCACATGAATGTCTATATTTACCACACAGATTACTATGGGATCTGCCGATCTAAATATGAGGGATAGAAGTGTGCTAAACAAAGGGACACCAGGGTGATACACTTCTATATACACACTACACAGTCTGATCTCCTAAACACAGGGACACCAGGGTGATACACTTATATACACACCACACAGTCTGATCTCCTAAACACAGGGACACCAGGGTGATACACTTCTATATACACACTACACAGTCTGATCTCCTAAACACAGGGACACCAGAGTGATACACTTATATACACACCACACTATCTGATCTCCTAAACACAGGGACACCAGGGTGATACGCCTATATACACACCACACAGTCTGATCTCCTAAACACAGGGACACCAGGGTGATACACTTCTATACACACCACACAATCTGATCTCCTAAACACAGGGACACCAGGGTGATACACTTATATACACTGCACAGTCTGATCTCCTAAACACAGGGACACCAGGGTGATACACTTATATACACACATCACACAGTCTGATCTCCTAAACACAGGGACACCAGGCTGATATACTTATATACACACCACACAGTCTGATCTCCAAAACACAGGGACACCAGGGTGATACACTCATATACATACCACACAGTCTGATCTCCTAAACACAGGGACACCAGGGTGATACACTTATATACACTGCACAGTCTGATCTCCTAAACACAGGGACACTAGGGTGATACACTTCTATACACACTACACAGTCTGATCTCCTAAACACAGGGACACCAGGGTGATACACTTATATACACTGCACAGTCTGATCTCCTAAACACAGGTACACCAGGGTGATACACTTATATATACACACCACACAGTCTGATCTCCTAAACACAGGTACACCAGGGTGATACACTTCTATACACACCACACAGTCTGATCTCCTAAACACAGGGACACCAGGGTGATACACTTCTATACACACCACACAGTCTGATCTCCTAAACACAGGGACACCAGGGTGATACACTTCTATACACACCACACAGTCTGATCTCCTAAACACAGGGACACCAGGGTGATACACTTATATACACACCACACAGTCTGATCTCCTAAACACAGGGACACCAGGGTGATACACTTCTATACACACCACACAGTCTGATCTCCTAAACACAGGAACACCAGGGTGATACACTTCTATACACACCACACAGTCTGATCTCCTAAACACAAAGACACCAGGGTGATACACTTCTATACACACCACACAGTCTGATCTCCTAAACACAGGGACACCAGGGTGATACACTTCTATACACACCACGCAGTCTGATCTCCTAAACACAGGGACACCAGGGTGATACACTTCTATACACACCACGCAGTCTGATCTCCTAAACACAGGGACACCAGGGTGATACACTTATATACACACCACACAGTCTGATCTCCTAAACACAGGAACACCAGGGTGATACACTTCTATACACACCACACAGTCTGATCTCCTAAACACAGGTACACCAGGGTGATACACTTCTATACACACCACACAGTCTGATCTCCTAAATACAGGGACACCAGGGTGATACACTTATATATACACCACGCAGTCTGATCTCCTAAACACAGGGACACCAGGGTGATACACTTATATACACACCACGCAGTCTGATCTCCTAAACACAGGGACACCAGGGTATGAAAGGGATTTGGGTCTCAAAGTGGGACTGCCCCTCCTAAAGAGGTATCTGGGAGGAATGTTTTGTCCCAGTATTTTCTGTTGCTACCTGGTGGTACCTTTATGGTACACATGTCTGACTTTCCCTTATTGGGAAATATGGGAAGGGCCCATATAGTGGGTGCCAGACACCATTTCTATGTGCCAGGGTCTGTCCTTCACAACCAGGCAAAAGAAAGCAGGATGGCCCACCAGCTTATGTGGCCTCCCGATGATTCACCCCCTTTGGTCCCCTTTATCAGTGACTGTGCATCTCTTTGGCATTCTACTCATCAAACATAATATGACCTGGTACCTTTCTTTTTACATTATCACCCCTGCCAATACACATACCTGGGAACTCTCCAGATTTGCCCCGGAGACTCCGGTTTTGACACTGCTTTACCGGGTCTCCGGGGCAAAGGCTGATTCCTCCCAATGTGGGGAGTTTCTATTGAAACTCTACCCACTCCTACTGTTTCCCCCATTGTAACTCCTTCCCCGGACTTCTTCTGAGATCTGTCTCACACCTTTAAGCCCTCCACCCCCACACGCATCAAGTCCCGCCCCTTTTTGACACTATTTGGATCATTATTCTCACCCCCTGCTGCACCAGAGGACTCCCCTCCGGGTGGACATCAATGGAAAGTTCCCAGGTATGCCAATAGGACACTGCACCTTTAAATAATGGGAATTGAGTGGAGTTAACCCTTTGAGTGCCAGAGGGGATACGCAACGCATTGCAGAACAATGCATTGCGTACCCCTCTGGCACTCAAAGGGTTAATTTGATCCCTACTGTGCCGTTGATTAGCCGCTCCACTATTACTTTATCCATTTTTTTCCCACTACCGAGCTCACATTAGGTAACATATTAAGGAAACCAAACACTGAAAAGAAAATACACCTGTCTGATTTACATATACACTTAGATCTATGTGGATTATATGTGAATGATGTGAATTTAACCTTTTGAGTGCCAGAGGGTGCTGGAAGTCCTTGCTAAGCTTTGTTCTAAGGGTAACTATAGTTCATGAGTTACATTAGTTCAGACTACAAAGGGAACCCCCTGGCAGTAGATGTTAGTCACACAGCAGTGTGAAATCTAGCCTGTAAACAAAACATTATGTTGATCTAATAAAGTCTGTGATACCAGACAGCTCCTCCTCCCCAGCCCATTTCCAACACACAACCAGGCAGCGGACTTCTTGTTTATTTCTGGCTTCTCAAAATATTGTTGGACTCACAGTCCAGCGTAAACTAGAAGTGATATGATTTAGATACACATATAAGGTTCACCTGATCTGCTAAGAATAATTCCTTTAACTCTTTGAGTGTCAGAAAGGTATCCAACGCATTGCAACACAATGCGTTGGATACCTCTCTGGCACTCAGAGGGTTAACAGGCAGATGCAATGCCCCTTTCACATGGGTGATGTGGCTTTGGTGAGATTGCCTGTCGTTTCAAGGTTTGTGATAAGACTTACATTGATGTAATTCTTTTTTTAATGCCTACAATATTAACCCCTTAAGGACCCATGACGGTCCAGGACAGTCATGTCTTGTTTTCACTTAAGGACCGATGACAGTCCGGGACCGTCATGGATTTCCGGGCTCCCCACGCAGCTGCACGCTGTTCAGGGAGTCCGGAATCCGATTCTGAAAAAAAAAATGGTCCCTGGTCCTTAAGTGACCGCACCGTGCATGCATGGCCGGTCCTTAAGGGGTTAAAGAAACTTAAAATTAAACATTACTATCCGTTTAAAATGCCTCTGACTGGGTCTGGAGATTTTGATCATGCAGTGTTAAGCTGCCCACTTTCCACCTGCTTCTACCAACTACCTGCCAACCAATCCACCAAACCTGGGCAAACACAGAGTCTGATACATTGATTCCTTTGTGACTCATAACCTCAATAAAAATGTTGGGAATGTAACGCACATTCATCTTCCGTGTCTCAGGTACATACCTCCCAAGTGTCCATCTTTAGGATGGACAGTCCCTCTTTGAGACCCACATCCCTCTGCCCCTCTTTTCTACCATTTTGTCCCTCTTTTTAGGAAATCAGAATGAGTGGCGTGTATTACATTGCTCCACAGCAATAAAACTCACATAACTGTGTTATTAACCTTCAATATATGTGTTTAAAAATTAACCTGTGTAATTAAAATACTTTGGTCTTGTTCTAAATCATTAACCCCTTTGTGTCCAGTGATGTGCAGGACCAGTGACGGTTCTGGCACGTCATGGAGTTCAGGGCTCCCGGAGCGGCTACTTGCCTCTCCGGAAGCCCTGAACCAGAAGTGATGATAAAAAAAAAAAAGCCCCGTGGTCACCAGGTGCCGGCCATGCGTGCGTGTGCCGGTCGTTAAGGGGTTAATCAGTTGCACAAAGAGTTGCAGATAGGTCAAGAAGTGACCTAAAAATTCTTCTAAATGCCCCTCCTACCAACCACGCCCCCAAAAATGCCATTTGAAATGTTGGGAGGTATGCAGATATATATGGTACAAATGTTCCTCTGGGCAATTCCTGACACCTGCACTTGCAGACGCTGGGTCAAAGTTAAGTAGTGCAAGTGCAAATACCTTTGGTTAAGAAAAAGGCACATTTCAGTAGAGATGGAAGAGACACGTTGCACTGTTGAACTGAGAGATGTCAGTTTAAATGGCTTCAGGTATTTAGACATTTTGATCTTCATTTTTGCTGTCATATGGTTGAAAGGGAACAACTGATCCCTTTGGCATAAAAAGTGTTAAGAAAAGAACAAATTAACACGTTGGGCCGTATGTTCAAACAAGCAGCGAAATAGCTTTTGTCGTTTTTAACAACATTTTATTGTATGTTGTCGTAGTCTTCATATATATTTTCAAAGAATGTCATTTGTTATAGAAAATATGTTGTTTTTTTATTTCAAGTACGATTTCTGACTGGAAATGTCGTAAAAAAACGACAAAGATGTAGAGGAAATGCTATTGTGAGTAGTGACAAGAATATTCGTATGTTAAAAGTGTTTATTTTGAAGATAGCAAAGATTATTCATACAATTAATATGCTTTTTGAATAAAATATTATCATTTTACATTTTTAAAGAGTGTTAGAATGTATTCTAACTATTTTAATGATTATTATAAATATACCTGGCTATTTCTATTTTATCAATACATCAGAGGCGTAACTAGAAGCCACCGGGCCCTGGTGCAAGAATTGCCATGGGCCCCTCCCCTGACCACATTGGCCCCCTCAACCACATTGGCCACCTCCACATTGCCCCCCAATCTCCAAATTGCCCCTTCCACATGCCCCTCAATCTCCACATTGTCCCTTCATCTCCACATTGCCCCCGTCTCCACAATGCCCCCATCTCCACAATGCCCCCCAATCTCCAAATTGCCCCTTCTACAATACCCCCTTGATCTCCACAATGCCCCCTTCATCTCCACATTGCCCCTTCCACAATTCCCCCTTCATCTTCACAATGCCCCTTCCACAATCTCCTCATCTCCACAATGCCCCTTCCACAATGCCCCCTTCATCTCCACAATGCCCCCATCTCCACATTGCCCCTTCACCTCCACATTGCCCCTTCCACAATACCCCTACCTCCAGTCCCTGGTGGTCTAGCGGTGTGGCTTGACAGATCTGTGCCTCCTTCGGTACAGATCTCTAGAACTGAAGCTCCCGCGCACCGCTCTAGTAATGCAGAGGCTGGGAGATGATGTCATCTCCCAGCGCTCTGTATTACTAGAATGGCGCACCAGCGGCCATAGTGGGAGATCAGCTAAGCTACAGATGGAGTTGCTGTGGGTGAGGAGGTCGCAGGGGACCCCTATTGTTAAGCCACTGCAATACATATATATTTATTTACCTATCATTTTCCAGATTCATATAACATTTTACTACACTTTTTAAGTGGCATTAATTTTTTGTCGTTTTTATGACATTTTTTTTCGTTGAAACTGACATATTTTCATTGCCACTATACGACATTGGCGGATAGTTAAGCCACGCCCCTTGCCCCACCCCTTTCAAAGACAGTTCTTGTTTTATTTCATACACAATGGACTTTACTAGTTTTTTTGTTGTACACTATAGAACATATGTCGTTCATGCATACAATTACTTATTTTTGTCATTCATACGACTTTTTTTTAACGTTATATCTTTGAACATACGGCCCTTTGGGCCATATGTTCAAAGAAGTAGCGAAATAGCTTTTGATGTTTGTAACGACTTTTCAAAGTACAGTGTCGTTGGGATCATTAATATTTTCAGAGAGTGTCGGTTGTGATTGGAAATATGTCGCTTGTCCTGACTGAA
Organism: Rhinophrynus dorsalis; assembly: GCA_037306005.1. Taxonomy (NCBI): domain Eukaryota; kingdom Metazoa; phylum Chordata; class Amphibia; order Anura; family Rhinophrynidae; genus Rhinophrynus; species Rhinophrynus dorsalis. The sequence continues at coordinate 41,795,732 of CM074722.1, read as the reverse complement.
ATTGATGTATGGAACGACAAAAAAATGTCTTACCTAACTACAAAAATGTCTTATAAATGTATTAACTAACGACCAAAATGTCTTTAAAAATGTCTTAACTAATGACAAAAATTCCCACATTCAGAACACATTCCCTCCACTTTTTTCTTAATGTACAAATTTTGCCTTTTGAAAGACATTTTCTTTTTTAGTTACGACAAATGTTCTTTTCCTCTATACGATACTGAAGAATAGTTTAGCTATGCCCATGCCCCGTCCCTTTGCCCGTCAATTCTGGAGTTGTCGTACACAACGGACATTACTAGTTTTTTGTCGTATATTCTATAAAAAATATGTCGTTCATGCATTAAATGACTTATTTTTGTCTTTCATACGACAATGTTTTGTCGTTATCCCTTTGAACATACTGCCCTTTGAGTGCAAGGGGTATGTGCAATCAAGGAAGCAGTGATCAAATCTAAAATTTTATATTGGGAGCCTATGGGTCTTTCTATTTAACCTTTTGCTCGCCAGATAGGTGTTCAGCACCTTGCTTCTCGAATGTGTTAGACAAGTCACTGGCATGCAATGGGTTAAGGGAACATCAGCAATACACACCAAAATACACACCCAAATAACTTGTACTCCATACTAGCTTCTGCAAAAATTATTTATTTGTTTCCTGAGGTCTAAAATCTGGTTTTATATATTCTCCATGGGGGTCCTCATTCCTGTCTGTGCCAGGGTAACCTGACTCCTATTACACAACCATACCTAGGAGCTTTCAAAATGAGCTGACCCTGAGATCTTTGTAAATATTAACGAATAAAGTCCCTCTGAGGGAGTAATGATCTGGAGGGCTGAACCAGTGAGTGCACAGACATAACACTCCCTCACGCATGTCATTGTGGGCAGGGCGGGATAGATCCTTTGACCTCCCCAACTGACTCATAACCATAGCAGACTATGGTTTTGAATGTACACTACTGGGTCTCCAAGCAGAATCTGATTCTTCAAGGTGTGTGCAGTTTCTTAAGAAACTCTACCCATTTGTGCTCCTTCCCTGTCAGTCCCACCCACTCCCCACCCGCTTCTCCTCCTTCCCAGCCTATTCACCAATATTTTTGCAAGTTTCTGAAGCCCCTCCCGCAGTCATGATTAAGCCTCACCCCTTTATCTCAAATTGCGTAATTTGTCTCTCTCACAGCACCACTGGCCTCAAGATAAAGTTCCCAGGTATGCCCATAACCACATGGTCCACTGGGGGATGCCAGATCCACCAATAGGATAATCCGCCCCTGCCAATGATAGCATTTATCAACGGCAATATAAAACCGTCTTCCTACAATCCATGTGCTATCAAGGATAGTCCACAGGACACACCAACAGGCCAGCTTTTCAAGATATCCAGACTTAATCACAGGCAAGTGATTGAGTATTATGTGCTTTATTAGAGATATCCTGAAAACCTGACCTGTTGGTGTGCTCCAAGGGCTGGAGCTAAAAATGACTGCAGTAATAAAAAATAAAATCATGTTCTTGGCCATTTATTCAAAAGAGAAAACCCTGTCAAGGAGGCAGGGTTTTCCTTATGCTCACAGAAAGAAGATTGTCCCTTGCTGTGAGCTGTCTGGTCCCAGGACCAGACTCCACATCTGAGGGGAGGTGGCTTATACTAGGCAAAAGGGGCGGGAGGGGAAACTTTATCATTCAGTTACTCTTGTACTACAACTCTGACAGTATTGAAATATCATTCTCCATGGCCCAAATACTATGAAGATTAATTGGAGCTGCTGTTTTTGTGAAACATTACTATCCCTTTAAGCACCAGAATTACATTGTAAGCATTTCAGGGCACGGACTCACTCTGGCTGTATAATCCCATGTACAGAACCTTGTACATTGTCAACAGTATATATAAACATTGTTTATGTAATTGGTTTTATACATGCTTACTATGGTTTTCATCTTAATTATTAATAAAATACTTTAGGGTAGGTAGAAGTGGTGAAAATGCTACAACCTGTTGCGCTTGAGATTCTTGTCTTTCATGGAGACATTCCCAGAGGTGAATCATCTTGTCAACAGTCAAAGTGAATGCAGCATGCTGAAATTTTCCAGCGATCAGAGACGATCACAGACAAGTTAGAGCATGGAGTGTCTACAATACAGCCTGTGGGGCCGCAGTACAGATTCAAATGGGTGACTGGATTGTTGTAATTCTCATCATAACTTGCAGTCACTCCAGCCTACACGTGGGCTTCAGCTGATCAAATACTTGTTCCTGCCCATTGTCTCTGGCCCCTGCCTCCCTCTGAAGTCGCTCTTGCAAGCTCTTGGAGAGGGTAATGTTTTGTAAGTTGTACACTGCAGCTGTATCACCATGTTGCATTTGCTATTGTTAACATATCCTCACTTCTGGATACACTTTCAAACGAGATATAAGGTCTTGCTTAGTAAGGAAATTTAAAAACAAGGAGCTACAATTACAAATAACCCCCAATGCGTGCAAATGCATATGACCCCATAATAAGTGAGAATAATAGATAATAATAAAGAACAAAGGAAAAACAGAACGGAGGCGCCAGTAGTGCCTTATCAACACTTATTAAGGTATAACATAAAATATAAGTAATACACTCACATTTGTATATGGCTATGTGAATACATATGTTTAAACACAGCTTCAAGGAATACAAGGATAATCTTACCGTCCCTGTTCGGGATCAGCAGGTACAAATCATGAATCTCTCCTCTGTGGGATCTCCAAAGCAATGAAAGTCGCCAATAATAGAAAACACACCGCTCCATAAAAGTCCAATGTATATAAAATTTTTTATAATTTAAAAGGTAATACAATCCTACTAACAAACGTGTTTCGCAGAGCTCAACACTGCTTCTTCAGAACTGTAGGTCACAAATTGAAAAACTGTTGATACCGAACAGGGACGGTAAGATTATTCTTGTATGGTTTGAAGCTCTGTCTGTACATATGTATTTACATAGCCATATACAAATGTGAGTGTATTACTTATATTTTATGTTATACCTTAAAGGGATAGTAATGTTTCACAAAAACAGCAACTCCAATTAATCTTCATAGTATTTGAGCCATAGAGAGTGTTATTTCAATACTGTCAGAGTGGTGGTTCAAGAGTAATTGAATGATAAAGTTTCCACTCCCGCCCCTTTTACCTCGTGTAAGCCATCTCTTCTCAGATGTGGAATCTGGTTGCTAGACCAGACAGAGTGGGACAAGGGACAATCTTCTTCCTATGAGAACAATGAAATCCCTGCCCCCCCTGACAAGTTTTTCAGGTTTTTCCCTTATCTTAATTGAAGATTGTCTCTCTCTGCAGTCTACCTGGACACCTCCCTTCTGCTCTTGCTGAGCAGTGTTACATCAGTAAAAGGGGCGGAGGGGATACTTTGTCATTGAATTACTCTTGAACTACATCTCTCACAGAATAGAAATAACACTCTCCATGGTCCAAATACTATGATGATTAATTAGAGCTGCTTTTATTATGAAACATTACTGTCCCTTTAATAAGTGTTGATAAGGCACTATTGGCACCTCCGTTCTGTTTTTTTCTTTTTGTCCATATATCCCTTCGAGAGTGGAGGCTGGCTAAGGGACAGATTTGTTAACCCTTGAGTTCCTGTTGCTGGGATTCACATAAGTGACTTTCCATATGATTCATTTGATACCATTTTACTGGTGTTGGTGGTGAGGTGTTAGCACATTTAAATTGAAGATATCACACAAGGAAGCGCCTCGTTGTTCTTCTTCTCTTTTTACAGACAATAATAAAGGTTCTATTAAAAATATAAAAGCAGGGCTGATTCAAGTAGAAGATACAGTTTCACTTAAGCAGATCCTTTGATGTCAGCACAACCCAAAACATGCCATATCTATTACATGAAATGCAGTTTTGTTTTGTTTTGGGCAGTTCCCCATTTAAATACAGGGCCTCCAATCATTTCACATCAGCAGGACCCCAAACATGCCACATCTATTGCATGAAATGTAGGTTTTTATAATGGGCAAAGTTGCCTTTTCAATACAGCATTTATGAAGCTAAGTCACCTTTGCCAGATGCTCATCAGTCCTATGTTTTAGCAACTCTCTCTATATCCTTGCCCATTTTCCACCCACTTCAGCTAAGTCTACCCTTTTGGTAACACAAATTGCATCATTTGGGACCTCCATCCCAAGGAGAATAAGGAACACTGGGGCACTGAACCATGCTGCTCTTGGATATTCCTTTTATAACATCAAGTGTAGTCAACTGTTGAACCTACAGCTTTTGGGAACTATAACTCCCATCCTACCCAGCCAGCCATTGAGAGATGTCGTCCCCAACGGTTTGTTTTCCAGCAACTGACTACCCCTGCCCTATATCGATAAATAGCCAAACATATCAGCAATGCAGTACACAAGACCACATTCTCCATTAGGTATAGTAGGCAGTCACCTAGAGAGCCAAGCTGGTCACACCCACTGCACTGAACTGTGCAGCCAGCACATTTCTCCTTCAGCAGAGATCCACTCCTGGTTTATAGCGTCTGTTTTATTTAACAATTTTCATGTTCCACAATAATGCTACTGAAATGTGCACTTTATTTAATAATTTGGACAGATGATATACACTAATATGTGCCAATGAATTTATGAGTTATTTTCTGTTTCTTATAGGGTAAGTATATTTTCTGTGCATCAGTGAAGTGGGTTGGTGGTGGAGTCATGTGAGTTTGGAGGGTGGCCATGGTGGTGGGATTATGTGAATTGTGGTGGGTTCCCATGATGGTGGGGTTATGTGAGTTGTGGAGGGTGCCCATGGTGGTGGGGTTATGTGAGTTGTGGAGGGTGCCCATGGTGGTTGGGTCATGTGAGTTGTGGAGGGTGCCCATGGTGGTGGGTTTATGTGAGTTGTGGAGGGCGCCCATTGTGGATGGGTCATGTGAGTTGTGGAGGGTGCCCATGGTGGTGGGGTTATGTGAGTTGTGGAGGGTGCCCATGGTGGTGGGTTTATGTCAGTTGTGGAGGGCGGCCATGTTGATGGGGTCATGTGAGTTGTGGATGGTACCCATGGTGGTGGGGTTATGTGAGTTGGGGAGGGTGGCCATGGTGGTGGGGTTATGTGAGTTGTGGAGGGTACCCATGGTGGTGGGTTTATGTGAGTTGTGGAGGGTGGCCATGTTGATGGGGTCATGTGAGTTGTGGAGGGTACCCATGGTGGTGGGGATAATCAACACGGCTCCACTTGTGAGCCGTGTTGATTGGGGAGGGTGGTCATGGTGGTGGGGTTATGTGAGTTGTGGAGGGTACCCATGGTGGTGGGTTTATGTGAGTTGTGGAGGGTGGCCATGTTGATGGGGTCATGTGAGTTGTGGAGGGTACCCATGGTGGTGGGGTTATGTGAATTGGGGAGGTTGCCCATGGTGGTGGGGTTTATGTGAGTTGTGGAGGGTGTCCATGGTGGTGGGGTTATGTGAGTTGTGGAGGGTGCCCGTGGTGGTGGGGTTATGTGAGTTGTGGAGGGTGCCCATGGTGATGGGGTTAAGTGAGTTGTGGAGGGTGCCCATGGTGGTGGGGTTATGTGAGTTGTGGAGGGCGCCCATGGTGGTTGGGTCATGTGAGTTGTGGAGGGTGCCCATGGTGGTGGGTTTATGTGAGTTGTGGAGGGCGCCCATTGTGGATGGGTCATGTGAGTTGTGGAGGGTGCCCATGGTGGTGGGGTTATGTGAGTTGTGGAGGGTGCCCATGGTGGTGGGTTTATGTCAGTTGTGGAGGGCGGCCATGTTGATGGGGTGATGTGAGTTGTGGATGGTACCCATGGTGGTGGGGTTATGTGAGTTGGGGAGGGTGGCCATGGTGGTGGGGTTATGTGAGTTGTGGAGGGTACCCATGGTGGTGGGTTTATGTGAGTTGTGGAGGGTGGCCATGTTGATGGGGTCATGTGAGTTGTGGAGGGTACCCATGGTGGTGGGGATAATCAACACGGCTCCACTTGTGAGCCGTGTTGATTGGGGAGGGTGGTCATGGTGGTGGGGTTATGTGAGTTGTGGAGGGTACCCATGGTGGTGGGTTTATGTGAGTTGTGGAGGGTGGCCATGTTGATGGGGTCATGTGAGTTGTGGAGGATACCCATGGTGGTGGGGTTATGTGAATTGGGGAGGTTGCCCATGGTGGTGGGGTTATGTGAGTTGTGGAGGGTGTCCATGGTGGTGGGGTTATGTGAGTTGTGGAGGGTGCCCGTGGTGGTGGGGTTATGTGAGTTGTGGAGGGTGCCCATGGTGATGGGGTTAAGTGAGTTGTGGAGGGTGCCCATGGTGGTGGAGTTATGTGAGTTGTGGAAGGTACCCATGGTGGTGGGGTTATGTGAGTTGTGGAGGGTGGCCATGGTGATGTGGTCATGTGAGTTGTGGAGGGTGGCCATGGTGATAGAGTCATGTGACTTGTGGAGGGTGGCCGTGGTGATGGGGTCAAGTAAGTCGTGGAGGGTGCCCATGGTGGTGGGGTTATGTGAGTTGTGGAGGGTGCCCATGGTGGTGGGGTCATGTGAGTTGTGGAGGGTGCCCATGGTGGTGGAGTCATGTGAGTTGTGGAGGGTACCCATGGTGGTGGGGTTATGTGAGTTGTGGAGGGTGGCCATGGTGATGTGGTCATGTGAGTTGTGGAGGGTGGCCATGGTGATAGTCATGTGACTTGTGGAGGGTGGCCGTGGTGATGGGGTCAAATGAGTCGTGGAGAGTGCCCATGGTGGTGGGGTTATGTGAGTTGTGGAGGGTGTCCATGGTGGTGGGGTCATGTGAGTTGTGGAGGGCGCCCATGGTGGTGGGGTCATGTGAGTTGTGGAGGGTGGCCATGGTGATGGGGTTATGTGAGTTGTGGAGGGTGCCATGGTGGTGGGGTTATCGGCATAAAGGAATTTTTGCCAAGGGATGCCGCACATTTCTATTCAGCACTGACCATACATGAAGGCAGAGCTTGCAAAGACAGTTACAATATATATTTGGGAAACAGAAGATAAAAGAAGGGCACCCAATAGTGCAACATTGTCTAAACAACCAATATATAAAAGAAATAATGATGGGTACTCATAGAGTGTTCAGCTACAATATCAGCTGACTCTTGTGCATTCTGAGAAATTAAACCCGTCTCCACTAGGGAACAAACATACAAACAGGGTACTGACACAGCACGAAACAGAATACTCAACACAGCTCTTTTTCAAAGTGGCAATTTAAACTTTGGTTGATACTCTTTATATAAAAATAAAGCTGCATTTATAGCCGCAAACTGCCTTAGAATACTTTTGGGTTAAATACAACTTGTTTTAAAATTCATTGTACAATTTATTTTTATATTAAATTTGTATATATTTTTTGATAAGTGGAGCCGTGTTGATTATCCTGTTTCCCGCTGTTCGAGTTTGTTTGTTTGTTTATTTGTTCCCCGAGAGGAGACGGGTTTAACCCCTTACCACCCGAGGACGTACATGTACGTCCTGAGCGGATGTCCCAGGTGGATCTGATACATTAGTCCCTGTTGAATCTGGTTTGATTTGATACATCAGTCTCTATGGCATCCAGTTCAATTTGATACATCAGTCCCTATGGAATCCAGTTTGATTTTATACACCAGTCCCTATGTAATTGAGTTTGATTGGATACATCAGTCCCTATTGAATCTAGTTTGATTTGATATATTAGTCCCTATGGAATCCATTTTGATTTGATACATCAGTCCCTATTGAATCCGGTTTGATTTGATACATCAGTCTCTATGGAATCCAGTTTGATTTGATACATCAGTCCCTATTGAATTTGGTTCAATTTGATACATCAGTCCCTATGGAACCCAGTTTGATTTGATACATTAGTCCCTATTGAATTTGGTTTGATTTGATACATCAGTCCCTATGGAATCCAGTTTGATTTGATACATTAGTCCCTATGGAATCCAGTTTGATTTGATACATCAGTCCCTATTGAATTTTGTTTGATTTAATATATCAGTCCCTATGGAATCCAGTTTGATTTGATACATCAGTCCCTATTGAATTTTGTTTGATTTAATATATCAGTCCCTATGAAATCCAGTTTGATTTGATACATCAGTCCCTATTGAATTTGGTTTGATTTTATGCATTAGTCCCTATGGAACCGAGTTTGATTTGATACATTAGTCCCTATGGAATCCAGTTTGATTTGATACATTAGTCCCTATAGACCATAGTCACTAAGTTAAAGGTGCAATTCTGAGAAAACCAAGCACATTTGGGGGCAAGTACATTCCCATTCATTGAAATGGGGCTATTATCCTTGAATGCAAACAATTCTCCATCTGCACCACAGGAGACAAAGAAAAATACACATTGATATAAATGGGACCTTTAATCCCTGGGCGGAGATTCACTGAAGTGTGATAAAGAGGTGATAAAGTGGAGATAACTTCTCCAGTGATATCACTTCTCCAATTCTCATGTTATTCTAGGGAGCCTATGCAGTAACATCTCCAAAGTTGGAGAAATCTTTGTGGGTGCGTTTTTAGAATAACATAGGGAACTGGAGAAGTGATATCACTGGAGAAGTCATCTCCACTTTATCACCTCTTTATCACACCTTAGTGAATAACCCCCCAGAATGCTAGACAGGTCTCCAAGACATTGCTTTGCTATACATTGGAGAAATATGTAGTATTCAAAGGTTTAAAATCTCTGTTTAACTCAATGGAAATTTTAATTTGATCAGCACTTCCTGAATAAAGCCCTATAACTATTTACATGACCTTGAAATACCAGTCAATATGAGACTCTATAACAACAGGGTTATCCCCTGACAGCAAGGTGTTGATGATCCAAGCCCCATTATTTGAAAACTAGGACATAAACATAAACAAGTAAACAAATCCCTTTATCCTAACAAAGATGGGAAACCCCCCAATGATGACACATTGTTTTTATTTACTTGGTTAATCTTAACACAACTGCAAATGAACACACAGGGAGTGTAATTAGCTACGTAAACACTATGCTGAATGCACATCACAGTAAACTACACTTGTTATTTACAAAAAAAACTCCACCCCTTTATTAGATCATCTCCAGCCAATCAGAGAGGAGAGCAAAGTTTAGAACTGTCCTTAGAAGGTGGCCAATAGGGGGTCACCATTCCAAGCACATCTCTTCGGTGATCTTGCTTTGACTGAGATTACTAAGATTATCTCTATTTTTACACCTTAGAGCATTGTGAGCAACCTGAATCCATCTGTTGTTGGACTATGACTCCCATTAATATTGGGACTAACAGACTAGTGGAAGAGGCGACCAGCTGAGTTTAGAAGATAAAGAGGTGATGAAGTGGAAATGGCTTCTGCAGTGTGATAAACTCTCCAAGACCTATGGATCCAATGCAACAAGATCTCTACTTTATTACCTCTTTATCACATCTTAGTGCATCTCCCCCAAGAAGAAATGCTGATAATGGTGAAAAATAAAAATCAAAAAGCACGTTTGTGGGGCCACTTAGAAGTGTCAGGGTCCCTCTTGTATTTAACCCTTTGAGTGCCTGAGAAGTGGTCAAGGGTTAATAAACCATTTAATGCTAAATAGATCACCAACTTATTACAAAGCAATGTATTAGGGACATTTGGCTATTCACAATGATGCCATCAAGGATCAGGATTTATACAGATGTGTGGTGTCTCTCTGCAACCCAGGATTCAGTGACGTAACAATAGGGGTCGCACCTGCGACTGGGCCCGTCACTCTCAGGGGCCCGGCTGCCCCCTGCAACACCCTCTCCACGCACCCGCAGCACAGCTGATCTCCCGGCAGCCGGCGCTCTAGTAATGCAGAGAGCTGGGAGGTGACATAATCTCCCAGCGCGCTGCATTACTAAGAACCACGCGGGAGCTTGCATTTCAGACAGAGGTCTGTGCCGAATGAGGCACAGATCTGTCATCTCACACACCGCTAGACCACCAGGGACTCGAGGTAGGAGGAGGGGGGCGGTCAGTAGGGGCATTGTGGGAGGGGCAGTGTGGAGATTGGGGGGCAATGTGGAAGAGGCATTGCGGAGAATGAGGGGCATTGTGGAAGGGGCATTATGGAGATTGAGGGGCAATGTGGAGATGGGGGCATTGTGATGGGGGCATTGTGGAGAAAGAGGGGCATTGTGATGGAGGCACTGTTGAAGGGGCAATGTGGAAGGGGCATTGTGGAGAATGAGGGGCATTGTGATGGGGGTATTGTGGAGAAAGAGGGGCATTGTGATGGAGGCATTGTTGAAGGGGCAATGTGAAAGGGGCAATATGGAGAACGAGGGGCATTGTGGAGATTAAGGGGCACTGTGGAGAATGAGGGACATTGTGGAAGGGTCAATGTGGAGGTGGCCAATGTAGCTGAGGGGGGCCAATGTGGTCGGGGGGGCCCATGGCAATTCTTGCACCAGGGCCTGGTGGCTTCTAGTTACGCCTCTGCCAGGATTCCAAGGCTGAGTATATGTATATATATATATATATATATATATATATATATGTGTGTGTGTGTGTGTGTGTGTAGGAGGAGGAGACATCGAACTTTAAATGCCTGTATCTCTCATAGCAGTTTGAGAGATATGGTTTTTTGCATTCAGCTCAACTTTTTAAGCTCTTCTAAATACAAAAAAACATTTTTTTGACATTACTAACCCTTTAAGAAAAGGTTCAGTTTGTTTGATTGTTTTTTTAATCTAGGAGTCACTGCTCCCTTAACCCTATAAATGCCATACCAATCAGAGGGTTATAACTATACCCCCCATCATGCTCTGATCTGATAGCAGAAAAAACATACAAAGACAACTGGACACTCCATCTTGGTTTGCTCTTGGTGTAGCGCAAGAATGGGCAACCTGTGGCCTGTAACTGTTTTTTGTACCACAACCAGGGAAGGGCTGGCAACTTGTGGCCTAGGTGGCAAATACAATCAAGTGGTCCATTTCTATTATCGTTCAGCCCACTGTCCCAGCCCACTCCCTTTTGTTAATTTTTAAAATTGGTATTAATGTTGTGAAGCAAATGATACCACATAGCTTACAATTGAAATGAGACTTCACTTGTGATACTACAAAGTTTACAGTTGAAATGGAACTACACTATTAATACCACAGAGCTTACAATTGAAAGGAGCTACCTTAGTGAAACTACAAGCAAACAATTTAAGTACATTATACTAGCGATACCATGGAGATTACAAGGAAAATGGGTTATGCTACTAGTGTAGTTCCAATTAGATTGTAGCTCTGTTGTATCAGTAGTGTATCTCCATTTCAACTGTAAGACCGGCCTAGCGGGCAATTGTCCCCTTGACTCCCAGGCCAGCCCTCTCCTGACCAGAACTGCCATCATCCTCATGCCACAAAAGAATGGTACTTGTAATGCAATATAGCTACAGATAATCTTAGCAACCTGACTCAAACCAGGTTCCCCACAGAGCTGGAGCTAGGACGAATCCTGGTATTTGTCACACACAAAAGGACAGCCCTGCACCCAGCTCTCACCTCAGAGAGGCTGAATAATATCTACCAAGCAGCAGGAGTTGTGTTAGTAAACAGCAATTGTAAACTTTACCTTGAAGGTGCCGTGCATTCCTTAGTGTTTATGTTGCTAATTACCAACCCTGTGTGTTTATTTACAGTTGTAACAAGAGTAACCAAATAAATAAAGGCAAAGTGTCATCAGTTTTAACAGTCACGGTGATCCATCCAGCTGTGATAGAATAAAGGGATCTAGTTACTTGTCTATTTTTATGGCCTATTTTGAACATAATGGTGCTTATGTATAAAGGCACGTAAGATTTACAGTAATGCCTCAGGCCCAGTTTGGCTTTCATGTACTACAGTCACCATTTAGCTATTTATGACCACATATTCTTGAAATACACAACAATATGTACCACAACGAGGCCACTGCAGAGAGTTGTTGATTCTCCAAGCTCCATAGGGGCACATGTGTGAAGACAAGAGTGGAGTAATTCTCATGCCAATCAACTGCACCAAGGCTGTTTTAACCATTTAAGTGCCAGAAGAGTGTCCTAAGCATTGAAAGGCAATGTGTTGGCCATTTCTCTAGCATTACAAAGGTTAAGCCACTGTAACACAGAGCAGTGGTGGGCAGCACAAGGCCCTCTACCAGACTACAGCTCCCATCAATACCCGTCAGCCAACTGGTGCTTAAAAAGTTGATGACATACCCCTTTAAAGGAGCAGTAAACTTTTTTTCATGAAAAAATATATATTGTAGGGATTTTCCTATTGAGTAAAATAAGGGTACTCCCACTGCTGAGATATTTATATTTCCAGAGTTATTACAGTTTTAACTCATGTTTTTTTACATTAGCAATGCCCTCTAGTGGTCAAATTCTAATTAGATTTCCTGTTAGATTCTAATGGAGAGGAAAGTCAGAAAAGTCAGAGACATATAGTTCTCCATAGAATGTGATAGAAACTGTCTGTCACTTCCTGTCAGTTAGAACTATCAGGAAGTAAACACAGTAAATTCACCTGATTATTTGAACTGCTATAAATTTTGAATAAAATATCTGACAGCGATGGGAGTGACCTTGTTTTATTCAGCAGGAAATGCTCTATAAAATGTGTTTTCATAAAAAAAAGTTTACTGCTCCTTTAAAGCAGGTGCACTTTTAAAAAACACAATGCAGCGTAACAGTGATTCATGTGCAGTCCTGCAGAAGAACATTTTCATAAGTGTCTCAGATTTAAAGGGATATGTGATCACCTTATAATAAAACAAAACACATATGGGGTGCCACTAGTGCCTTATCACACTGATATCAATAGGTAGACTATCACAATATCTGTATATGCACTCACATTATATAATGGTTGAATGTATACATACGAATATATATGCAGCAGTCAGGCATGCAGGGAACGCACCACCATCTCTGCTCGGTGTCTCCAATAGACCACTTGAATCTTTATAGATGAAAAAACAGGACCCGCTCCAAATGTTCATAAAAAATGTTGCTTGTGGAAATGTATTAAAAATATGTAAACCAACAGAACCTAGAGGGAGATTTATAAAAAACATTCTTCTTACCGTTTGAAGAACAGTTCTTATAGCAAGGCAAGTGGATACAACGCCAGGGCTGATTCATAAATTATTTAAGGCATTTTTATAAATATGGTGTTATTACTCTGATATTAACGACTGAAATGCTTAAGGACATCATATACCAGGTGTTAAAATTCTGGTGATAATTATGTTGCAAATTTGTTGCAACTCGCAACATCGATTTATAAATTGGCTGTGCAATTTTTTACAAACTGGTTACTCCATTTTTTTTTTAAATGTACTACACGGTGTACAGCCCTCCAAAACTGGCGTTCTTAGCTTTATAACCATAGAAGGGGATGTTACAGCCAGTTTACAGCGTGTTTTAGCGTAATTCCATGTTTAGAAATCTCCCTTCTACTATTCAACGCGTTTCGCAGTGATAACCGCTGATTTGTTTTCAAGACATGTAGGTAAATCTTAAAGTGGAATATTCACCTCTTAAAAAGTTTTTACCATATGTTTAGTTATTAAAGTAGTATTAGGAAACGTGCTGGATTTTTTTATGACGTATTTTTAAAGATATTTAATCTTCAGGTTGTGCACTTCCGCATAATGCAGCACGCTGAATCTCTGGCACAGTTCTTCATGACTTCCCAGTGCTACTTAATTCTCCTCCCTCCCAGCTGCCCCAGGGAGCGTGTTCACGCTTCCTTTCAGTGGGTGGTGTGAATCGCTTCTACCGTTACAGCAAGCTCCGGTTATCATTATACTGAGGTTCTCAACACATTTCCTAATACTTCCTTAATATAACATATCGTAAAAACTTTTTAATAGGTGAAAGTTCTCCTTTAAGTACAATAACATACACAGAGCATATTCAACCTTTGATAGGCCAGTTCAAATGGCTTAAAAGTTGCATGTAGGCAATTAGCACTGAAAAACCAAAAAGCAAAGCACCTCTTCTTTCTTCTTATGAGTGATCACCCTAGTGCTTAACCATTCAAGTGCCAGAGGGGTACGCAATGCATTGCTCTGCAATGGGTTGAGTACCCCTCAGGCACTCAATGGGTTATATTGTTCAATGAGGGTTAAATTGGACCTTTAACATTTATGTTTATGGCCTAGTTTTCAAATAATGGGGCTTGGAGAATCCTTGCTGTCGTAGAATAACCTCCCTGTTACAGAGACTCATATTGAAGGGTATGTCAAGGTCAGGTATAGAGTTATAGTGCTTTCTGCAGGAAGTGCAAATCGAATGAAGATTCCCATTGAGTTAAATAGGGATTTTAAACCTCTGAATACTAGAGATGTCATCAGCATAGTTGGGATCTCTCTGGATTTGCCCTGAGACTCAGTTTTTGCTTCAAATTACCGGATTCTCTGGAGGTGGGTAGTTTCTAATGAAACTCTGACCACTTCTCCTCCTTCCCAGTGTGTTCCGTCCACTCCCCGACCACTTCTCCTCCTTCCCAGTGTGTTCCGTCCACTCTCCGACCACTTCTTCTCCTTCCCACTCTGTTCTTCACACTCCCCGACCACTTCTCCTCCTTCCCAGTGTGTTCCGCCGACTCCCCGACCACTTCTCCTCCTTCCCAGTGTGTTCCGTCCATTCCCCGACCACTTCTCCTCCTTCCCAGTGTGTTCCGTCCATTCCCCGACCACTTCTCCTCCTTCCCACTCTATTCTTCACACTCCCCGCCCACTTCTCCTCCTTCCCACTCTGTTCCTCACACTCTCTGCCCACTTCTCCTCCTTCCCACTCTGTTCTTCACACTCCCCGACCACTTCTCCTCCTTCCCACTCTGTTCCTCACACTCCCCGCCCACTTCTCCTCCTTCCCACTCTATTCTTCACACTCCCCGCCCACTTCTCCTCCTTCCCACTCTGTTCCTCACACTCCCTGCCCACTTCTCCTCCTTCCCACTCTGTTCTTCACACTCCCTGACCACTTCTTCTCCTTCCTACTCTGTTCCTCACACTCCCTGCCCACTTCTCCTCCTTCCCACTCTGTTCCTCACACTCCCCGACCACTTCTCCTTCTTCCCACTCTGTTCCTCCCACTCCCCGACCTCTTCTCCTACATCTCCAGCCAATTCCTCAAATATTTTTTATGTTTTGTAAGTCCCGCCCCACTCATGAATAAGCCCCACCCCTTTTTGGACACAAATTGCGTCATCGATCTCCCCCAGGGCACCACAGGGATCCGCTCTCTGGGGGGAGTCCATAAGAAGAAGTTCCCAGGTATGGTCATCGATCCATTGCAAACCAATACCTTGGAGACCTCTCAGCATTCCAAGGGTTAAAAGTCTCATTTGGATCAATGGGAATTATTCTTTGTCGACCTACGGTGCCGATAGTTTATCCGAGAATTGCTCCAGTCTGCATTCAAAGGGTTAAAAGCTCAAATTAACCCTTTGAGTGCCAGAGAGGTACGCAACACATTGCTTTGCAATGCGTTGCGTACCCCTCTGGAACTCAAAGAGTTAAATTAATGGGAATTTTTACTGATGTGACACTGCTCACCTCAGAGCAGAAAGGTGGTGTCCAGATGGATCGCAGAGAGGGACAATTTTCAGTAAGCATAAAGAAAAACCTGAAGAACCTGTCAAGGGGCAGGGTTTTCATTTTTCCCACAATAAAAAGATTGTCCCTTTCTGTGAGCTGTCTGGTCTTAAGACCAGATTCCACATCTCAGGGGAGGTGGCTTACACCAGGTAAAAGGGGCGGGATGGGGATACTTTATCATTCAATTACTCTTGAACTACAACTCTGACAGTATTGACATAACACTCTTCATGGCCCAAATACTATGAAGATTAATTGGAGCTTCTTTTGTTGTGAAACATTACTATCCCTTTAACAGCGCTATTATCGGGCACAAGTACCAAGTTCTGAAGTAATCCTTCTATTTCTGAGACTGATGGCCAGGCTTCTTGCTTTAGAGCCGTCTGTGCGCCTGCACTGTCAGTCCCTTCCGGTACCTTAAGGTACCATGCAGCACCTCCTAGAGGAGACTGGGACGGACATTGCAGGCGCGCAGATGTCTCTAAGCCAAAATGTCTGCGTGCATGCCTAGCCGCCAGTCTCAGAAGAAGGAGGATTTCTTCAGAACTTGGTACTTGTGCCTGATAATAGCACTGTTAAGAAACATATCGCTATACACCTAATTATTGGGAAATTACTTTATATAGGGTGATAGTTCCGCTTTAACCCTTTGAGTGAAAGAGTGCGTTGCATACACCTCTGGCACTCAAAGGGTAATATCTATGCCCCAGTGGAGCTTAGAGACTCAACACCTCGCTGTCAGGGAATGGCCTCTTTGTGGTAGTGACTCATATCGTTGGGTATTTAAAAAATACTTGGTTAGAAATAGCAAAATGATGACTGTACATGGAAGCCAAACTGGGTCTGAGGCTGTACAGCAGAGACATTAATGAAACAAATTGGGTTTTGTGCATTTCAGAGCAGTGGAGGGATTTCTAAATGTTGCTGGACTACAACTGCACTTATCCTCAGTCAGCAAACGGAGAGAAAAGCTTTAATACTGTCCTGTTTCAACGTATTTAAATGTGTATTGTCAACCTCATTATACTCTTTAAAGGCTGGTTCAAGATAATGCGAGTTGTTCTTCAACAATAGACTGAGAACCACACGTTGTTATAACCTGTAGCTGTACCCTTGTTGCAGGTAACATATGGCGGGATGCAAGAAATGTGCGCATGCGCTAAAGGCTCAGATAGATATTGTGCATGTTCTAATCCAGGAAGCCGTATACTGAAAGCTTCTTGAATTACGCATAAAAAAATATTTTATTTACACAGATGTATACATTCGTTAGCAGTAGCATTTGCTGCAATAGGCTCATTCGCTATTTCACTCAGACAGATTAATTAATCCTGACCACTCCCACAAACAATAGGCGCAGCTGTTCTCTGATCTTGATTTTTCATGCGCAATTCAACATAATCATGTGCAAACCTATTCATTAGTGGTTTTCACACTGGAAATAGTGAATGTGCGGGTTTCCTGCATTCCGCCAATAGCCTAGCTGGGAACTTTCAATATTAGCTGACTCTGAGATCATTAAATATTAACCCTTTTAGGTTCGCATAGTGTACATTTTATGCAATATATACCTGTTTGCTCTAACCCAGAGTTGCTCCAGTCGGTCCGCAAGGAACCTTAACCCCTTAAGGACCCGCGGCACGCACGCGCGGTCGGCACTTGCGGACCACGGGGCATTTTTTTGTAAATGATTCCTTCCAGTTCAGGATTTCCGGAGCAGCGTGCAGCCGCGACAGGAGCCCTGAACTCCATGCTGTGCCAGGACCGCCATTGATCCTTAAGTGCCGGACCGCCGTGACGGTCCTGGCACGGCAATGGTCCTTAAGGGGTTAAACTTGAAACCACTTAAAGGGATAGTATTACGTCAAAATTACTATCCCTCATATTGTAGCCCTTAATAAACTGAGTTAAATGACACCAGCGGCATCTCTCAAACCTTTATGGTTTAAGAGATAGTCTCTTTCAAAGTTTCCTCTCCCCTGCTGGCAGCGTTCTGCTGCCAGCAGGGGAATCCGGTCTCTGAATCAAGCGGAGGCTCTTCAGCAGAGCCGATATCTCATTATGGAAGGAAAAATGATTAATTGAAACAGTCTTCTACGTGTGCTCGGTTACCAAGCACACATAGAAGACTGTTTCAATTAATAATTTTTCCTTCCATAACGAGATATCGGCTCTGCTGAAGAGCCTCCTCTTGATTCAGAGACCGGATTCTCCTGCTGGCAGCAGAACGCTGCCAGCAGGGGAGAGGAAACTTTGAAAGAGACTATCTCTTAAACCATAAAGGTTTGAGAGATGCCGCTGGAGTCATTTAACTCAGTTTTTAAGGGCTACTATATGAGGGATAGTAATTTTGAAGTAATACTATCCCTTTAAAGATCTCACTGACTAAACACAAACATGAGAAGCAGGACATCTCCCTCTGTCTTACTGATACAAAAGGATGCAATTTAGTGACTAAAGGAACATTTTATTGGTGCAGATCACATAGTATGTAACACTGGACTCTCTCACCCTGAGATTTTAGCCCTTTACCCTGAGCCCCTGAGATTTATGTCAAAACCCTGAGACTCAGGGTCAAACCTTGCGAGTTCCCAGGTATGGCCAATAGTAACATAGCTGAAGAGGCTGGAAAAAAAGATGTGTCCAACCAGTTTAGCCTTTGTGCCTTTTTACTGTTTTGAGCTTTTGCACCTTATAAAGCAGCATGAGCGTTTTGCACCTTTTTTAACCCTTTGAATGCCAGTTAGGTATCCAATGCACTGTAAAACAATGCGTTGAATACCTCTCTGGTATTCAAAGGGTTACATAAATAAATAGGTTTCACACACTGCATACTGGGACTTACAGCACAATAAGTATGAAGTCAAAATTCCATTTTAAATCCAGGGTCAAAAATAGGGACGGCAGGATCCCTGGGCAGGGAGACAAAACTGGGGACTTAAAATATAGGATAGTTGGCAAATATGCGTTTTGGGATTTGTAGTCCTGTTTACCAAACAATGCTTTGTCTAATTCCAAGGCTATTGCGCTCCCACCCTCTGATAGTTTTGTCAGTTAATATACAGGGGTCTCAGCTGATCCTAGAAGGAGCACAGAAAGAAGGGGGAGCTCTGCTGGGCTTATTCTGCTGGTAACAGAATCTCAGGCAGATAGACTTATACAGTAACAAGGTGTTACTTACAGGACAGAGACCTATCATGGCATGTAATGAAAACCTCATTATTATGTCTATAACCACATCTGTGCTCACCACTCCTATACATGTGCCTGTCTAGAGGCAGACCTGTATACACAGACAATGTCAGTTTTAGCAGTTCTGCAATATGTATATGTAGATGTGATATGCGTATGTACAAACACACACCTCCCAAGTGTCCCTCTTTAGGAGATATAAGGGGTCCATACCTCCCAAGTCTCCCTCTTTAAGAGATATTAGGTGTCCATCCCTCCCAAGTGTCCCTCTTTAGGAGATATTAGGGGTCCATACCTCCCAAGTGTCCCTCTTTAGGAGATATTAGGGGTCCATACCTCCCAAGTGTCCCTCTTTAGGAGATATTAGGGGTCCATACCTCCCAAGTGTCCCTCTTTAGGAGATATAAGGGGTCCATACCTCCCAAGTGTCCATCTTTAAGAGATATTAGGTGTCCATCCCTCCCAAGTGTCCCTCTTTAGGAGATATTAGGGGTCCATACCTCCCAAGTGTCCCTCTTTAGGAGATATTAGGGGTCCACACCTCCCAAGTGTCCCTCTTTAGGAGATATAAGGGCTCCATACCTCCCAAGTGTCCCTCTTTGAGAGTCAAATCCCTCTTTCCATCTTTCCCACCCTGGTGTCACTCTGTTTAGTAGATTAGACTATGTGGTGTGTATATAAAGTGTATCACATTGCACCATGGGTAGACTGGTAGCTTTCCAGAGAAGTGGTTGTGTACTAAGCAAGAAAGGTGAAGCGCATGTCTAGATTTGAGTATTAACCAGTTTAGTTCTTTAAGAATATCACAGTGATGGGTAGGGTAATTACACTGCAGGATAAAGTGGCATAATGAGTTATACAGAGTGTCAAGTTTACCAAGATGGATTTGTGGTGCAGGAGCATATACTACGTCCTCATAGTCTATGACTGGCAGTAACAGCTGTTGAACAATAGTTTTTCTTACCAGGGGGCCTAAAAAAGATTGGTTTCTGAACATAGCACCTATTTTGGGATAAAGTTTGGATGGTAATTTATCAATATGGAGACCAAAAGTGAGGCTGGGGTTAAGCCACATACCAAGATATTTGTAGGAGTCCACTGGGGCCAAGTTTTGATTAAACTCTGTCATAATGGATAGATCGATATTACCGAGAATAAGCAGTTTGTACTTTGTACCAAATACCATTGTGACTATTTTGTCTGTGTTTAAGAACAGTTTGTGCTTTGCTATCCATCTTTCAGCTTCAGATAAATCATGCTGTAACATGGCCTCAAGTTGTGATATGTTTGAATTTTTAGCATAGATTATGGTGTCATCTGCATACATGTGCACAAAAGATGCTTTGCAAACTGCGGGCAGATCATTTATCAAAAAAGAAAATAGAAGAGGGCCAGGAATGGAGCCTTGGGGAACCCTACTTGTTACTTTGAGCAGGCGGGAAATATTGTCAGCAACAGACACATATTACATAGGATTGGATCCAGTTTAGAGACTGATTACCCTATCCTGCGTATCAGAATATTATGGTCTACTGTATCAAAAGCCTTTGCAAAATCTATAAAAATACTAGACCCAGTGAGTTCACCATTTTCCATGCCAGTCTGGAAATCATTGCATACTTTTAGGAGGGCAGTGACTGTTGAGTGATTTGGACGAAAGCCTGATTGAAGCAGGGTGAAAAAATTGGTCTGTCAGTAATACTTATATAGTTGCAAGTGGCCATATTTCTCAAGTATTTTTGATAATGTTGGGAGTAAGGATATTGGTCTGTAATTTGATACCGTATTTTTAATTTGATACCATATTAATTAGGGATGTTATAGGATGGGCAGGGACCAAAGCACTGAGCTTTAAAGGAGCATTAAACTTTTTTTTTTCCTATTGAGTAAAATAAGGGTACTCCTACAGCCGAGAGATTTATATTTCCAAAGTTATTACAGTTTAAACCCATGTTTTTTTACATTAGCAGTGCCCTTTAGTGGTCAAATTCTAATTAGATTTCCTGTTAGATTCTAATGGAGAGGAAAGTCAGAAAAGTCAGAGACATATAGTTCTCCATAGAATGTGATAGAAACTGCCTGTCACTTCCTGTCAGTTAGAACTATCAGGAAGTAAACACAGTGAATTCACTTCCTGATTATTTGAACTGATATAATCCTATATAATAATTCGCTAAGTCGTGTGTAACGCCGCAACATGCGCAGTAGACACTGCTGTGCGTACTGCAGTCATGCGCAGTAGAGACTGCCCGCGCCGCGGCTGATACAGAGCTGGGCGCTCCACGGCCGGGTGGCTGTGACACTGTGGCCGGCCCGTGTAACGGGCTGTTCAACTAGTTTTTGAATAAAACATCTGACAGCGATGGGAGTGACCTTGTTTTATTCAGCGGGAAAAGCTCTATAAAATATGTGTTTTCATAAAAAAAGTTTACTGCTCCTTTAATAATATTGCTGGTAGTTGGTCAGGGCCAGATTGCAATTTTATCGATGAGATGATCATATATTTCACTAACTTTTACTGGCATGAAATTAAATTCATTAGTATCATTGTACCAGGTTGTGGGTGACAGGGAGTGTTCCATGCACGTTTTTACTTCAGAACTCCCTTTGCTTTGTGTAATCAGGATGGTGGCACATATAACAAAGTAGCTGTTGAATGAATTAGCTATTGCTATGGGGCACTTTATTGGTTCTTCCTATTTTTATAGTTAATGGGTGAGAATGATTAGGGGGGTGGTAGATGTTTTTAATAACATTCCAAAAGTTGGCCGGTTTTGTTTATGTCACTGTCCAAGTTGTCCGTAAAATATTGTGCTTTTGCTAGTTTTGTTTGCTATGTTCAGGTATTCCTCAATTGCCTGTATGTAGTGTAATAGCAATCTAAGCCAGTTTGTTTGAATTTGTCCATAAGGCATCTCTGAAACTGTATAACTCAATCAGGTCAATTAAATAGGCCTGAAATAAACCGTGACCTCCATTTTCCCACCAAAACTGTTATGTTTTTATTTCAAGTTTGGTTGTAGTATACTATGGTCTCTTGCTAAGCAGCAGGTGTGTGAGGACTGTTAATGCAGTTTTGGTAAGGAGTGAAGCGAAGGAAAGGCATATAGATCTTATGTGAAGTCTCTTTTCTCTGCTCCTAGTTTTATGTCATGTACTAACAAAATGGTGGGACTTTATTCCATTATCTTCCACATGCTATACAGGAAGCATTTTCAGCTTGTTGACATGAGGCGGAGAATGAGTGCCGGTATGCACTACAGTGATCACATGTCCTGTACATTCCCCTGAGAGCAGCAGCATGATTGGATGCCAACTTCCAAAACATCTGCTGTGGTGGATTCCTGCATTCTTACCACAGGAGTAACTAGAAGTCCCCGGGCTCTGGTGCAAAAATTGCCATTACCACCCCTGACCACATTGCCCCCAATGTCCACCTCTCCACATTGCCCCCACCTCTCCACATTATCCCCAATGTCCACCTCTCCACATTGCCCCAATGCCCACCTCTCCACATTGCCCCCAATGTCCACTTCTCCACATTGCCCCCACCTCTCCACATTACCCCCAATACCCCCCTCTCCACATTGCCCACACCTCTCAACATTACCCCCCAATGTCCACCTCTCCACATTGCCCCCAATGTCCACCTCCCCACATTTCCTTCACATTGACCGCCTACCTCCCTGGTGGTCCAGTGGCATGGCGGGAGAGATCTATGCCTCCTTCTGCACAAATCTCTATTAAAATCTGGAGCTCCCCTTGTGGCCCTCTCTCCAGTAATGCAGAGCGCTGGGAGACAGGGGAGGGCTGGCCTGGGGGGCAGAGGGGCAATTGCCCCCTGGGCTGATCACAGGTCTGGGCTGGTGGGCCACTGCCTCATTAATATCCTTCTAGCTGCTGTAAATGGAGCTACACTAGTGATACCACAGAGCTTACAACTAAAATGAAGCTACACTAAAGAAACCACAGAGCTTACAACTAAATGGAGCTACCCTAGTGGTACCACAGAGCTCATAACTATAATGGAGCTACACTAGAAGCATAACTAATCCCCCCTTGTAAGCTCTATGGCATCATATGTGTAGCTTTAAATTGTAAGCTCTGTAGTATCACTAGTCCAGCTTCCATTTCAACTGTAAGCTCTATAGTATCACTAGTCTAGCTTCCATTTCAACTGTAAGCTTTATAATATCACTAGTGAAGCCCCATTTAAATTGTAAGCATTGTCGTATCACTAGTCTAGCTTCCATTTCAGTGGAAGCTCGATAGTGATACGACAATGTACACCATTTAAATTGTAAGCTTTGTGGTATGATTTGCCTTCAGAACATTAAATACAAGTTTAAAATGTACAAAAGGGGGTAAAGTGGGACAATGGGCTAGAACGATAATGGAAATGGGCCACTTGATTGTATTTGCCCTCCAGGCCACTAGTTGCCAGCCCCTCCCCTGCATGGTTTTTTTATCTAGAGGAAACGATGCAGGTCACGTGATTACCTAAAAATAGCAGAAACGGAGTGTATAGCTTTTAAAAAAAAACACTTTTTTTACAAAGATATGCAAAGTTACTGGAAGGAAAGCAAGATTTACAAGCATAATAAACACGTTTTTTTTCACAATTGTTTCCGTTAAAAATAGTATCTGAAGGCTCTCACCCACTGTGTGCCAGAGAAATATACTATAGCACACACCTTCAGCAGGCAATGGGTTAAAGGAATAATACCACATCATAATAATAACCCCCTTTTTTTTTTCTGGGCAGAAAATCTTAATGACCACTATGAATTCTTTATGGGACTGTTCCTAAAACTAATATTTCATTAGTACTGCATATCACATCTATGGAAGCAGACATAATGCTTCAATGCTGGATTCAAGGACCTCAAACACTTCCACTGGTCGTCTTAGGAAGCCTTTAGTGGGAGGAGTCTTTGGGGCCTTAACCCTTTGAGTGTCAGATAGTTAACCAAAGCATTGCGTTGCAATGCATAGGATACCTCTCTGCACTCAAAGGGTTAAAGGGATAGTAATGTTTCACAAAGACAGCAGCTCCAATTAATCTTCATAGTATCTGGTCAATGGAGAGTGTTATTTCAATACTGTCAGAGTTATAGTTCAAGAGTAATTGAATGATAAAGTATCCCCCTCCTGCCCCTTTAACCTAGTGTAAGCCACCTCCCCTCAGATGTGGAATCTGGTTCTGGGACCGGACAGATCACAGCAAGGGACAATTTTCTTACTGTGAACATAAGGAGAACCCTGCCCCTTTAACAGGTTTTTCAGGTTTTTCCCTTATGCTCACTGAAGATTGTCCCTCTCTGCGATCCATCCGGACAGTCTTGCTGTTGTGAGGTGAGCAGTGTTACATCAGTAAAAGGGGCGGGAGGGGGAAACTTAATCATTCAATTACTCTTGAAATACAACTCTGACAGTACTGAAATAGCAATACCGCCATGGATATGATATCCAGTACTAATTAAAGATTTGTTTTGGGGAAATCAACCCTTTCAGCATTGATTCATAGTGGCAATTAGGAATTTCTGAGCAGATGAAGGTAAATTGGGGCGTACTATAAAGAGATGTCAGTGTTTCTTTAAGAAGCTGTATACTCTCAGCTGTGCTGGTACACAAAAGCTAAGCAGAGAGAATAGCAGATTCCGTTGAACTAATTAACAGATGTGTGGCGAGTATCAATGTAAATTAGCATTTTAATGGGCTAATCTTGTCTTCAAAGAGTCAGGCTTTTTCTGTAATTAGAAACAGAACCAGATGACAGATAACATCTAATTGCTGTACATAGTCTATCTCTCTTTCCTCTCTCCATTTACTTGATCCCTAGTTGTCTTTTTATATATAGGATAATTGTATGTTTACCCCATGGATTTCTGCTATCTCATTTATTAGCCTCCACTACCTTAGCTATTATTAGTCAACCTTTGGCTCTCCACTTGTCAGAAACTACAATTCTCATTATCCCCAACCAGCCATTAACCCCTTAACGACCGGCTGCTCAGGCACGCATCGGTCACTAAAGGACCACAGAAAATTTTTTTTTTTTTTTTTTTGTCGATCCGACTCAGGGCCTCAGAGCCCTGAAATCCATGACGGTCCTGGTACGTCATGGGTCATTCAATCACTTTTACCCATGACGTACCAGGACCGTCAAGGGTCGTTAAGGGGTTAAAAGACATAACTGAAATAGTCTGGACTGACCATACTCAACATAATCAGACATGTCCCCTCTACACATGGTTTGCTCCTCTGCAAACAGATGAGAAGGATAATGAACTCTTTTCATCTTCACACCTCATTACCTTCCCACTCAGCCCAATCCCATCACAACTTTTAGATCTTTCTCCACTTCACTAATTCGTGATCATGCCTATCTAGTCAACGGGGTAGATTCACTAATCATTGATAAGTCGGTGATAAAGAGGTGATAAAGTGCAGATGACTTCTCCAGTTTATCACTTCTCCAATTCCTATGTTATTCTATGGAATCTATTAGTGTTGAGCGAGCATGCTCGGCCGATGCTCGGATCGGCTCGAGCATCGCTCTGCTCGGCACATGGCGGTACTCGTACGAGTACCGCATGTGCTCGCCCGCCATGTTCGGGTCTCCTCCCCGCACGTTTTGCGGCTGCTGCGCAGCCAATAAACGTGCAGGGAGGCTCTGACATCAGTGTAATGCCAGCAGCCATGTTGGATGCTGGCATTACACTGATTGGCTGGCCAGAACCCGTGGTCGGGTGCTATATAGCACCTGACCAGCGAGTTCGGCTCAGTCTTAGCCAGGGAGAGCTGAGGATAGGAAGGGAAAGTCAGTGTAGGGAGGAAAAAAAGCAAAATTGTGAAAAAAAAAGAACCAAAAGTCCTTTTTAGGACTACTCTGTGTGGGGGCAGCAGGTTATTTTGTGTGGGGGGAAAAAAACAAAAAAAAAAAATTTTCATATATTCTGTTTAGTGTGCAAAGTTGCAGATTAGAGCACATTCTGTTTAGTGTGCAAAGTTGCAGATTAGAGCACATTCTGTTTAGTGTGCAAAGTTGCAGATTAGAGCACATTCTGTTTAGTGTGCAAAGTTGCAGATTAGAGCACATTCTGTTTAGTGTGCAAAGTTGCAGATTAGAGCACATTCTGTTAAGTCTTCAAACTAAAATATCAAAGTCACATATTCCATTCAGTGTGCGTCGCCGCAGTTTAGCAGCACATTCTGTGTACTGTGCAGAGTTGCAGAATAGGAAGAAATACTGTTAAGTAGTGTTGAGCGAGCATGCTCGGCCGATGCTCGGATCGGCTCGAGCATCGCTCTGCTCGGCACATGGCGGTACTCGTACGAGTACCGCATGTGCTCACCCGCCAATGTTCGGGTCTCCTCCCCGCATGTTTTGCGGCTGCTGCGCAGCCAATAAACGTGCAGGGAGGCTCTGACATCGGTGTAATGCCAGCAGCCATGTTGGCTGCTGGCATTACACTGATTGGCTGGCCAGAACCCGTGGTCGGGTGCTGTATAGCACCTGACCAGCGAGTTCGGCTCAGTCTTAGCCAGGGAGAGATGAGGATAGGAAGGGAAAGTCAGTGTAGGGAGAAAAAAGCAAAATTGTGAAAAAAAAAAGAACCAAAAGTCCTTTTTAGGACTACTGTGTGTGGGGGCAGCAGGTTATTTTGTGTGGGGGGAAAAAAACAAAAAAAAAAAAATTTCATATATTCTGTTTAGTGTGCAAAGTTGCAGATTAGAGCACATTCTGTTTAGTGTGCAAAGTTGCAGATTAGAGCACATTCTGTTTAGTGTGCAAAGTTGCAGATTAGAGCACATTCTGTTAAGTCTTCAAACTAAAATATCAAAGTCACATATTCCATTCAGTGTGCGTCGCCGCAGTTTAGCAGCACATTCTGTGTACTGTGCAGAGTTGCAGAATAGGAAGAAATACTGTTAAGTCTTCAAACTAAAATATCAAAGTCACATATTCCATTCAGTGTGCTTCGCCGCAGTTTAGCAGCACATTCTGTGTACTGTGCAGAGTTGCAGAATAGGAAGAAATACTGTTAAGTCTTCAAACTAAAATATCAAAGTCACATATTCCATTCAGTGTGCTTCGCCGCAGTTTAGCAGCACATTCTGTGTACTCTGCACAGTTGCAGAATAGGAAGAAATACTGTTAAGTCTTCAAACTCAAATATCAAAGTCACATATTCCATTCAGTGTGCGTCACCGCAGTTTAGCAGCCTATTCTGTGTACTCTGCACAGTTGCAGAATAGGAAGAAATACTGTTAAGTTTTCAAACTCAAATATTAAAGTCACATATTCCATTCAGTGTGCGTCACCGCAGTTTAGCAGCCTATTCTGTGTACTCTGCACAGTTGCAGAATAGGAAGAAATACTGTTAAGTTTTCAAACTAAAATATCAAAGTCACATATTCCATTCAGTGTGCGTCACCGCAGTTTAGCAGCCTATTCTGTGTACTCTGCACAGTTGCAGAATAGGAAGAAATACTGTTAAGTTTTCAAACTAAAATATCAAAGTCACATATTCCATTCAGTGTGCGTCACCGCAGTTTAGCAGCCTATTCTGTGTACTCTGCACAGTTGCAGAATAGGAAGAAATGCTGTTAAGTTTTCAAACTCAAATATCAAAGTCACATATTCCATTCAGTGTGCGTCACCGCAGTTTAGCAGCCTATTCTGTGTACTCTGCACAGTTGCAGAATAGGAAGAAATACTGTTAAGTTTTCAAACTCAAATATTAAAGTCACATATTCCATTCAGTGTGCGTCACCGCAGTTTAGCAGCCTATTCTGTGTACTCTGCACAGTTGCAGAATAGGAAGAAATACTGTTAAGTCTTCAAACTCAAATATTAAAGTCACATATTCCATTCAGTGTGCGTCACCGCAGTTTAGCAGCCTATTCTGTGTACTCTGCACAGTTGCAGAATAGGAAGAAATACTGTTAAGTCTTCAAACTCAAATATTAAAGTCACATATTCCATTCAGTGTGCGTCACCGCAGTTTAGCAGCCTATTCTGTGTACTCTGCACAGTTGCAGAATAGGAAGAAATACTGTTACGTTTTCAAACTCAAATATTAAAGTCACATATTCCATTCAGTGTGCGTCACCGCAGTTTAGCAGCCTATTCTGTGTACTCTGCACAGTTGCAGAATAGGAAGAAATACTGTTAAGTCTTCAAACTCAAATATTAAAGTCACATATTCCATTCAGTGTGCGTCACCGCAGTTTAGCAGCCTATTCTGTGTACTCTGCACAGTTGCAGAATAGGAAGAAATACTGTTAAGTTTTCAAACTCAAATATTAAAGTCACATATTCCATTCAGTGTGCGTCACCGCAGTTTAGCAGCCTATTCTGTGTACTCTGCACAGTTGCAGAATAGGAAGAAATACTGTTAAGTCTTCAAACTCAAATATTAAAGTCACATATTCCATTCAGTGTGCGTCACCGCAGTTTAGCAGCCTATTCTGTGTACTCTGCACAGTTGCAGAATAGGAAGAAATACTGTTAAGTTTTCAAAGTCAAATATTAAAGTCACATATTCCATTCAGTGTGCGTCACCGCAGTTTAGCAGCCTATTCTGTGTACTCTGCACAGTTGCAGAATAGGAAGAAATACTGTTAAGTCTTCAAACTCAAATATTAAAGTCACATATTCCATTCAGTGTGCGTCACCGCAGTTTAGCAGCCTATTCTGTGTACTCTGCACAGTTGCAGAATAGGAAGAAATACTGTTAAGTTTTCAAACTAAAATATCAAAGTCACATATTCCGTGTAAGATGAAGAAGGCGGGTAAAAAGGGACGGGGAAGTGGACGTGATCCTGATAGTTCAGGGCGCGGGTCAGGAAGTGGAGAAACTGTGCCTGGTGCCAGAGCACAAGAAAGAAAGACATCCACCATACCTAGCTTCATGTCTAATTTTACAGGGCATCGCAGGACATCACTCTCGAGGTCCGACCACTGCGAACAGGTGGTCGGTTGGATGTCAGCTGATACTGCTTCCAGTCGGTTAAGCACCACCCTGTCTTCCACCAAGTCCACTCTCAGTAGCCAAGAGTCTGGTCAACATAATCCTCACTCTGATCATCCTTCCTCCCACCATACACGGTCTGGTCAAAGAAGTGATCCCACACTGGGATATAGTGATGAGCTCGTCTCATCACCAATCCTTCATTTGACCCTCTCTCCAAGCACGCTTGCAGAGGAACATGACATCTTGTGCCCTGATTCACAACCTCTAGAGGGTACCCAATCACAAGAAGATGACAGATGTGAACGGCATTTAAGGTCAAAGGAAGTAGTGGATGATGATGATGATGATGAGACACAGTTGCCATTAAATCAACCACTATTACTGTCTCAAGACCTTGTTGAGGAGAATGTTATACAGTTGTCAATGACTGAGTATGTGGTGGGATCAAGACATGAGGAGGATGATCAGAGTGAGGAAGTGGAGGAGGACTTGGTGGACGATGAGGTGACTGACCCCACCTGGGAAGGTGTAGAGCCGAGCGATGACAGCAGTCCTGAGGGTGAGCCATCTGCAGCACCGCAACAGGCTGGAAGAGGCAGTGGTGTGGCTACAGAAAGAAGGTGGACCGCACCAAACCGGCCCGCAAATGTTCCACGGAGCACCCCCTTGCGTAAATCTCCCTTGCCAAAGGGTAGGTGTTCCGCGGTATGGCGTTTTTTTAAGGAAAGTGCGGACGACAAAAGAATTGTAGTTTGCAACCTGTGCCACACCAGAATGAGCCGAGGCATGAACACTAGAAACCTCACCACCACCAGCATGATCCGACACATGGCATCCAAGCACCGTAGTAAGTGGGAGGAACGCCTGGATCGCCCATCTGTGTCTGCAGGCCACACCACTGCCTCCTCTTCCCCTGTTTTCGGTGCCGGCCAATCGCCTGTCGAAGGCGCAGGCCCGCATACCTCCCGCCCTGCACCTGTACCATCTGAAGCACCATCAGCGACCACATCCACTTCCCTGTCCCAGCACAGCGTCCAAATGTCGTTACCCCAGGCATTTGAGCGCAAGCGAAAATACCCAGCCACCCACCCACAGGCCATAGCACTAACCTCACACCTTTCCAAATTACTGGCCATCGAAATGCTGCCATTTAGGCTTGTGGACACTGAGTCCTTCCGCAGCCTGATGGCAGCAGCTGTCCCTCGGTACGCGGTCCCCAGCCGCCACTACTTTTCCCGGTGTGCCATCCCCGCATTACACCACCATGTGTCCCGTAACATCACCCGTGCCCTGACCAATGCAGTTACTGGGAAGGTCCACTTAACGACTGACACATGGACAAGTGCTTGTGGCCAGGGACGCTACATTTCTCTGACGGCACACTGGGTGAATGTCGTGGAGGCTGGGAGCGACTCGGACCCTGGGATGGCACGGGTGCTACCCACGCCGAGGATTGCGGGCCCTACCTCCATCAGGGTTTCCGCCAGCACCTACGTTATTGGCTCCTCCTCCTCCGTTTCCACCTCCGAATTCTCTACACGCAGCGCCACTCCCCCATCAGCCAGTAGCTGGAAGCAGTGTAGCACTGCAGTGGGGAAGCGTCAACAGGCCGTGCTGAAGCTGATCTGCCTTGGGAACAAACAGCACACGGCCTCAGAGCTGTTGCAGGGGATTAGTCACCAGACCGAGCAGTGGCTCTCGCCACTCAACCTGCAACCAGGCATGGTTGTGTGTGATAATGGGCGTAACTTGGTGGCGGCTTTGGAGCTCGGCAAGCTCACACACGTACCATGCCTAGCGCATGTATTTAATTTAGTGGTTCAGCGATTTCTAAAAACCTACCCCAATGTGCATGATCTCTTGACCAAGGTGCGCCGCGTGTGTGCACATTTCCATAAGTCATCTACAGCTTCGGCCGGCCTGTTGAAGCTGCAGCAGCGCTTACAATTGCCAGCTCACCGGCTGCTGTGTGACGTGAGCACGCGCTGGAACTCCACCTTCCACATGTTGGCCCGGCTTTGTGAGCAGCAGAGGGCAGTAGTGGAGTACCAGCTGTTACACGGTCGTCGCCTCTCCGTTCAACTTCCTGTAATCAGAAGTGAGGAGTGGGAATGGATGTCAGACCTCTGTGAGGTTTTACGCAATTTTGAGGAATCGACACAGATGGTGAGCGGCGATAACGCTATTATCAGTGTAACCATCCCACTTCTGTGTCTACTGAAACGCTCGCTGCTCACAATTAAAACCGACGCTTTGCATGTGGAAGAGGTGGAAATGCGGGAGGAAGAGCTTACACAAGGTGATAGCCAGAGCACCCTCACTTCGTCTTCTCAGCGACAATTGGAGGAGGCGGAGGAGGAGGAGGAGGAGGAGGAAGACACGGTTGCCTCCGCTACAGAGGGTAGCCATGGAACTTTAGTTCCATATCTTCAGCGTGGGTGGGCAGAAGAGGAGGAAGAGGATGAGGAGATTGAGAGTCATCCTCCTGGTGAGGACAGCGAAATCTTGACTGTTGGTACTCTGGCACACATGGCTGACTTTATGTTAGGCTGCCTTTCCCGTGACCCACGCGTTATACGCATTTTAGACAACACGGATTACTGGGTGTTCACCCTTCTGGACCCCCGCTACAAAGAGAATTTCTCATCTCTCATTCCTCCGGTGGAGAGGACAAGCAAAATGGTGCAATACCAGAAGGTTCTTGTTGAAAAATTGCTCCAAAATTTTCCATCTGACAACGCTGGCGGCAGAGTACATGCTACCTTGGCCAACCGAGAAGGGGAGAAAAGGGGAGCACACAGCAGTTCCGACAAAGGCAGGGCAACACTCTCCAAGGCGTGGGACACCTTCATGACACCCCGCCAGCACCCTCACCCTGATGCGCAGCCTAGTGTCACAAGGAGGGAAAAGTTTTGGAAGATGGTGAAGGAGTACGTAGCAGACCGTGTCAGCGTCCTCAATGATCCCTCTGTGCCTTACAACTACTGGGTGTCCAAGCTGGACACGTGGTATGAACTGGCACTCTACGCCTTGGAGGTGCTGGCCTGCCCTGCCGCCAGCATTCTGTCTGAGCGGGTATTTAGTGCTGCTGGTGGCATCATAACAGATAAGCGTATCCGCCTTTCCACCGACAATGCTGATAGGTTGACACTTATAAAAATGAACAAGGCCTGGATTTCCCCTGACTTCTCCACTCCACTGGAGGAAAGCCCTGGGGGAACATAAACTCACTTTATATATGTTATTTACAATGATGGGAATACTCTGTATTCCCATTCACCCCTTCCACCCAAAAAACGGGTATATGGTTGACTCTTAATCTTCTCATCCTCCTCCTCCTCTTCCATATGCCCTGTGCTATAATTTTTATATAGGGCCAGCTCACCAGCGGGCCCTGTGATATAATTTTTATATAGGGCCAGCTCACCAGCGGGCCCTGTTTGACAATTTTTATATAGGTCAGCTCACCAGCGGGCCTTCTCATATAATGTTTTATTGGGTCAGCTCTCTAGCGGGCCCTCTCATATAATGTTTTATAGCGTCAGCTCACTAGCGGGCCTTCGCATATAATGTTTAGGATGGTCAGCTCCGCAGCAGACCCTCACCCATAATGTTTTGGATGGTCGGCTCAGCGCACGTTTCCCTCTTAATCATGGCCTCAGTTCAATAAAATCAAGGAAATTTTTGGGAGAATTTGCCTTTGCGCACGTTTCCCTCTTAATCATGGCCTCAGTTCAATAAAATCAAGGAAATTTTTGGGAGAATTTGCCTTTGCGCACGTTTCCCTCTTAATCATGGCCTCAGTTCAATAAAATCAAGGACATTTTTGGGAGAATTTGCCTTTGCGCACGTTTCCCTCTTAATCATGGCCTCAGTTCAATAAAATCAAGGAAATTTTTGGGAGAATTTGCCTCTGCGCACGTTTCCCTCTTAATCATGGCCTCAGTTCAGAAAAATCAAGGAAATTTTTGGGAGAATTTGCCTCTGCGCACGTTTCCCTCTTAATCATGGCCTCAGTTCAGAAAAATCGAGGAAATTTTTGGGAGAATTTGCAGATGATATACAAGTAAATATACAGCAAATATTGTTTGGTAACAATTTTTCGCCTAAAGTCGTTTTTATTTTCCTTTTTGTGTGTTTTACGGTCAGTCTGTAAAAATGGCGTACTACGGGCGAAAGATCGTTCCCAGCAGCAATGTTGGAGTCCAAGATGCATCCAGACATCCTCCCTATGCTGTCCCTGAACCATTTCTGTGGTGTTTCCATCATTTTCTTCCCTTTTCCTATGGACCAGGCACCCTCCCCTCATCAGAGCAGGGGGTGCCTGGTGTAATGCTCGAGTCCTCCCATTGACTTCAATGGGGCTCGGGTGCTCGGCCGAGCACTCGAGCCTCCGGGGGTGCTCGGTCAGAGCACCCGAACACCCGAGCATTGGGGTGCTCGCTCATCACTAGAATCTATGCAATAAGATTTCTTCGACTTTGGAGATCTTAGTGATTAGGCTCCATAGAATAACATAGGAACTGGAGAAGTGATATCACTGGAGAACTAATCTCCACTTCATCACCACTTTATCACCTCTTTATCACCGCTCAGTAAATATCCCCAACATGTCCTTATTCACCTCAAACATGTTCTAATTGTACCAATTCTAAAGAAGCCATGGGGGAGATTCGGTGATAAAGAGGTGATAAAGTGGAGGTGACTTCTCCAGTTTATCACTTCTCCAGTTCCTATGTTATTCTATGGAGCCTATTCACAAAGATCTGCAAAGTTGAAGACATCTTAGTGCATAAGAACCATAGAATAACATAGGAATTGAGAAGTCATAAACTGGAGAAGTCATCTCCATTTTATTACCTCTTTATCACCACTTAGTGAATATCTCCCTTCTCTTGACCCCACCTGTCTATCAAGTGATTTTCTTGCCACCTCCTTTCTTCCCCATGCCTCCAACTTGTGTACAACCATCTGGCTCAGTCACTCTTTTCTACAATCTTCTCAACCTCAAACAATGTGACTTCCACTCACAACACACCACTGAGACTGGACTAACAAAACCAATGACTTACCAACAGCTAAATCCAAGGGAAGCTTCTCCATACTAATTCTCTTTGATCGCCTCAGCATCAGCTGGCACAGATGATCACCCTCTTCTCATACAAATCCTTCACTTCATTGGCCTTCATGACACAGCCTGGTCCTGATTCCCATTCTACCTTTCAGAACATTCCTTCATGCTTTCATTTATCCCGATGAGTGCCAGAGAGGTATCCAAATCATTGCAAAGCAATCTGTTGGATACATTTCTGGCACCAAATGGTTAATAACAGTATCTCCTTTCCCTACCTCTTTCTCTTCAGCACCTCCTCTCCTTTACCTCTTTCGCTTTTCTCCTACCTTTCACTTGGTTGTTGATACTTATGAATAAGTCAGCATACAAAATATGAGAGGCTTCTGAGGATGAACAACAGCACAAAGGCCTGTTCTACGGCTAGTCATCACTCAGGTGCATCACGTTTTAGCTCTCTAGTGCCATTACAGAGGAGAAATTTCCACATACATATTAGACTATTCCCACGCAAAAGTGCAGTCCAGTTCCAAAATGACAGGCAAGTCCCCCCTGCACGGGAACACTAGCTAACCCCCGACGTACGTTTCAGCCTTGTTGGGCCTCGTTAGGAGTGTGCATCTGGATTCCCTAGGCACTGAGAGCAATGGGTCCATGTCTGGATTACCCTTCACTCTTAGGGAGACCCCCTAAGAGTATTCAAAATCAGCATACAGAATGTGAGAGGCTTCTGAGGACAAACAACAGCACAATGGCCTGTTCTACGGCTAGTCACTTCTCAGATGCTTCTGAGCGGTGACTAGCTGTAGAACAGGCCATTGTTCTGTTGTTCATCCTCAGAAGCCTCTCACGTTTTGCATGCTGACTTATGCATAAGTGTCAACAACCAATTGAGTCACATTCCCTCCATTTCACTGTTCACATCCACTCACCTTCTCCCTGTCCTTCTACTCTCTCTTCCAATTCTCCTCATCACCTGTCCTATCTCCCTTCCAATTCGCTTCATCACCTGTCTCCCTCCTTCCCCATTTTCCTCATCACCTGTCCACCCTCACTCCCCATTTGCCTCATCACCTTTCATTCCTCTGTCCCTTCCCATTCGCCTTCTGCCTGTCCTTCCTTTCTCCCCATTCCCTTTCTCCCTTATGCGTCCTTCCTCCCTCACCATTTGCAGCATTGTGGTAAGGTAAGTGTGTGTGTGTCTCAAAAACTGTTGGATTCTTTTAACCTTTTGAGTGCCACAGAGGTGTTAAACTCATTGTAATACATGGATTGGATGGAGGAGATTCACTAAGCAGTGATAAAGTGGAGATAACTTATCCAATGATATCACTTCTCCAATTCCTATGTTATTCTATGGATTCAATGCACTAAGATTTCTCCAACTTTAGGGATCTTAGTGAATAGGCTCCATAGAATAACATAGGAACTGGAGAAGTGATATCACTGGGGAAGCCATCTCCACTTTATCACCTCCTTATAACCGTTTAGTAAATCTCCCCCGATAAGTTTTCGGCATTCTCAGGGCTAACCCTTGCAGTGCCAGAGGTATAGCCAAAGAACCCAATGTACTGTACATTTTTTAAACCCTCTGAGTGCCAGAAAGATATCCAGTTCATTGCGTGGATACCTCTTTGGCTCTGAACGGACTACACAGGCAATGCAGTGCTGCTGTTGCTAGATACAGATCCATAGTGATGATTCACACTCACAGGACTTCCACACAGTGAAACTGGTTCAGATTTATTAATTCAATGTTATGATCCAGTTTTGATAAAAGTCCAAAACGTTGATATAATAAAGTCGCACCTGTTCCCTTGTTGGATTATATCTTGGTGAGATAGTTGGTTAATTCACCAGCTGTAGAATCTTCTCAAACCTCAGGGTCACAGGTTCTAGTCCTAGAATGGTCAGCTGTCTGCCAGCCTGCACTGGGTCAGCATTGCTGTGGATTGGCTACATATTTAACCCCTTAAGGACCGGCCGCGCACGAACGCGGCGGTCACTTAAGGACCACGGAGCATTTTTTTTTTTCAGGATCCAGTTCCAGGCTCCCCGAACGGTGTGCAGCAGTCCAGGACCGTCATGGGTCCTTAAGGGTATAACAACACATGACGGTCCAGGTCCAGGACCGTCATGGGTCCTTAAGGGGTTAATATATATTTATATAATATGGGAGGTGTGGTTAGTATACCTTTTTTCCTTCATGAAATGTCGGCTGGTATGTTATTCATTTACCCCACCCAGTGCTGGATATTTGTCTCCGTTGCCCTTTCTTTGTAGCGGCTCTACCCAGAGGCTTCTTGACAGTAGGTATGATTCTCAGTTTGCACTATGAGGATGTTTGTCTTCCTTTCCGTTTCTGAGAATATGGGTCATTTAACTCCACCCTGACTCCTCGGTGTAACAGCAGATGCACGCAGGCTTCAATGGGTGAGAAGCTGATCTAGTTTAAAGGAGCGCATACTGAAATACAATTTGCTATCGTTTGGAAGGCCATGTTTAACATTCACAGATATACACTATGTCTCCATACCTTGACAGAATGTAACCCTTGAGCACCAGAGGGATGTGCAACACATTGCTGTGCAATGTATTGTACAATCCACTGGTCCACAAGGAGTTAAAGAAGGAGTAGTCACTATGTGACAAGGATACATGATACATGATATTGTAGGAGTCATTTTACCAGACACTAGGGAGGCAGTGGGGGAGATGTATAAAACTGGAGTTATGACGTGTCTGTAAAATTGTCTCAAAGTGAAACAAATATATGTATAAACATCTAACAACATTGTTTCTAAGTGCTGACACCAGTTAGTTGAGTTTTTTGAAAAGTGCATTAAAAATGGTCTTGGCCAAATAAGAATTGTGCCACAGTGTATTTATAAGGAAATTCGCTAGTTGTTCCAAAATTAAAGGCAGTTTTAGGGATATAACCTGTTCTTATAGCAACATAAATCTGACGGCATAAATCTGACGGCAGATAAGAACCATTTTGGCCCATCTAATTGGCCCATTTTCCTACTGTAAAAACCTCAAACGTTATTTGGTCTTTGGTCTTTTCTTATGTTAAGGACAGCCTTATGCCTATCCCATGCATGCTTACATCCCCTCACCGTATTAACCTCTACCACTTCTGCTGGTAGGCTATCCCACTTATCTACTACCCTCTCAGTGAAGTAAAACTTTCTTACATTACAATGCGTTGCCTACCCTTCTGGCACTGAAAGGGTTAACACGCCCAAGAAAGTAAATTCTAGATTTTATGTCAGCGTTTGTTGTAAAACCAGAGATGATCCAGTCAGTCCCCATGGAACCTTTAACCCTTTAACGACCAGACGACGTGGCTCGCTGATGTCCGTTAAGGATCACAGGTCTTTTTTTTTTTTCTTAATGGATTCCGGGGTTTGCTGAGCAGCGTGCATCCACGCAGCAACCCCCGGAATTCCATGACGTGCCAGGACCATCACCGCTCGTTAAGTGCCAGAACTGAAGTGACAGTCCGGCACGTCAAGGGTTGTTAAGGGGTTAACATGGTGCAATCAGGGGAGGGCTGGCCAGGGGAGGGGTAGAGGGCCAATTGCCCCCTGGGCCAGTCATATGCCAGGGCCAGTAGACCACTGCCTCACCCAATCTCCCTCTTGCTGCTATAAATGGAGTTACACTAGTGATACCACAGAGCTTACAATTGTAATGGAGCTACACAATACCATGAAGCTACAATCCGATTGGAGCTAGATTAGCAGCGTAACTAATTTCCCTTGTAAACTCTATAGTATCACTAGTGTAGCCTTGCTTAAATTGTAAGCTCTGTAGTATGAAAAGTGTAGCCCCATTTCAACCATAAACTATGCAGTTATCACTTGCCTTACTTCACACATTAATGTCAATTTTAAAATTAACAAAAAGGAGGTGGGCTGGGACAGTGGGCTACGAAGACAGCAGAAATGGGTCACTTGATTGTGTAATCCCCCTGGGCCACAAGTTGCCAGCCCTCCCCCGTGTGCAATTCTGAGATATCACTTCTTATACACTGATTCAATTACTCTGGAACTACAAATTGTAGAGAATGATAATAATGCTCTACACGGCCCAAATACTATCACAAACAATTGGAGCTGCATTTATTTTGAAACATTAATATCCCTTTAATGTGGGATACTAATGAAAAACCCTTTCATTGCCATGGGCTCGATCCTGCTCTGGCACTCAGAGTGTTAAAGAGGGATTAGTTTAACCCCATTGCAGCCAAAGCAATGTATGTTTTGCATGCCCTCTGGCTGCAAGGAGATTAACTCCAAATTTGCATGGAACCACAGAAGCCATGAAGTCATTGACTGCTGGTTATTTATAACACAGCCATTCAATCAGAGAGATTTAATGCTGACCACTGTGACACTCCTCACTGCTGAGACTCAGATTCAGTGCAACAGGTGTCAACCCCCACCTGTCCTCCTTTAGTCAGGCCTTCAGCTGTGGACAGCGGGCACGTGTTCCCGTGTGTAAGGTTGCTGGTGACGCCAGAGCTGGGCTGACAGTTTCTAAGAATAGTTTCCCAGTGTCTCATTACACACCAAAATTCAGTGTATTTATGCTGCGTTTTGACCTCTCCCCTCCCTATCTTTGTCAGAGTCATCTGGACACTGGGGTTTGAGATTGATGGTAGCCAAGAATGGTTTTAACTTTATCTCTGGCACTTAAAGCGGAACTCTCACCCATATTAAAGTTACCCCCAAATAATTATGCACACAATGATAAGCACATCCATACTAGTATTATCCAGAATAAGTATATTGTTATAGAGGAATCCAGCTTGTTCTGACACTGTCAGGCAGGCATCAGCACAGACATCTTGCCAAAGAGGCATCTGCACGCCTGCGCTCTCAGTTCCAATCACTTCTGTTTGGTGTTGCATTGTACCTTAAAGGGATAGTAATGTTTCATAATAAAAGTAACTCTAATTAATCATCATAGTATCTGGACTTTGCAGAGTGTTGTTTCAATTCTGTCAGAGTTGTAGTTCAAGAGTAATTCAATGACAAAGTATCCCCCTTCCGCCCCTTTTGCTGATGTAACACTGCTCAGCCAGATCAGAAGGGAGGTGCCCAGGTAGAATGCAGAGAGGGACAATCTTCAATTAAAAGCTTGTCAAGGGAGGCAGGGCTTTCATTGTTCTCATAGGAAGAAGATTGTCCCCTTCTGTTATCTGTCTGGTCTATGGACTGGATTCCACATCTGAGAAGAGATGGCTTACACTAGGTAAAAGGGGCGGGAGGGGAAACTTTGCTTGTGAATATCTCTCAAACCATAAAGGTTTGAGAGATAAGACATATCATTTTTCATGTTTTTTTAATGCCTACAAAATAAAATAAAGTTAAAACGAAGTATTACTATCCCTTTAAAGGGTTGTGGACCTTATTCACAATTCTAAATCAATCCAACTACATAATAGGACAGAAAAAAATAATGTCCATTCAATTAACTGGGGATATTAACCTCATCAGTGCTAAAGAGTTTAACCTCTTGGATGCCAGAGAAGCCTCCAATTCCTTGTGATGAAATGCATTGGAGGCTTCTCTAGAATCAATTGGGTTAACCCTTTGAGTGCCAGAGGGGTACGGAACGCATTGCTTTGCAATGCGTTCCAAATGCCTCTGGCATTCAAAGGGTTAAAGCAACATGCCTAACAATAACCATATAGCACCTGATGTGCTGGGAAGAACTGTGGAGATTTTTTGGCAAACTGAATGCAGGGGACAATATTACTAGAGAGGACTCAGATGCACTTTAAAAAGCCCGTTTTAAATCAATGAAAATTTGGGAAAATGTATTCATTCATAAGGTACTATGGCTTTGATCCAGAATTTCTCCTCCTTTGAGTACCAGAGGGGTCATTTGGCTTTCCTTAGTTTCCTTTACTTTAAATTTGTGGGTATGGCTCAGAATTAAATATGTTTGATGCAAGGCTTTTGTTATTAAAATCAGGGTTGTAAACACTTAAAGAGGAACTAACACCACTAAGAAACTTTGTTTGTAATAATTCCCTATCTGGCGACTAGCTGCTTAGTAGCGCTAGTCTCCAGAACTATTACCTGGTTATGGAGAAATATGCATTCATCCTCAGCTGACAGGAAGGACAGAGCACGGACATCTTGCCCTAGTGACGTCCACGCACCTGCGCTGTCAGTCCCTTCCGGAACCGAATGGCTCCTAGCAACACCTCCTACAGCCATCTGGGACTGACAGCGCAGGCGCGCAGACGTCACTAGGGCAAGATGTCCGCGCTCTGTCCTGCCTGTCAGCCGAGGATGAATGCATATTTCTCCATAACCAGGTAATAATTCTGGCGACTAGCGCTACTAAGCAGCTAGTCGCCAGATAGGGAATTATTACAAACAAAGTTTCTTAGTGGTGTTAGTTCCGCTTTAAAGGGGAACATTCACCTCTTAATTTTTTTTTCATGTACCGTCCCGCTTTAAAGGGGAACATTCGCCTCTTAATTTTTTTTTCATGTACCTACTTTTAAAGATATTTAATATTTAAGCTGTGCACTTCTGCATAATAGGTGCCGGCACTGCTCTTCCTGACTTCCTAATTCTCCTCCCGCCTCCCTCCCAGCTGCCCCAGGGAGTGCGTTCACACTTACCTTCGGTGTGGTGTAAATGGCTTCTATCGTTACATCAAGCTCTGGTTAGCATTATACTACAAGCCTGCACAAACGAAAGTAAACAATTATTAGTTCCCTACACTTCATACATATGCAAACATTGTGCGCTGTTTTCTTGGTTGCCAAATAAAAGGCAACGTTTCAATAGGATACCGATGACCTTTAGTGTGAATCACTCTGTCTATGTGTGTGTATGCGTGCGTGTGTGCCAGGCTTCTCATGTATGCACACATACAAACTCTCATGGCATCCTGCACCCCCAAAGTAAATATTTGTTCATGTGCAAGTTCCCCCAAGTCATTCAGTTATGTATCCTATCTTATACAACCACTAAACGAAGTGGGGATATATGCCATTCTGGGAATAGAACGGGCCCAGAAACCAGTCAGTCTGCACATACTTTGAGATAACATTATCTCAAAGCACATGATGAATCAATGAGAGAACAATCTGACTCCAGAGATCTGCAAATGTGGGTGAGTCAAACCATGATTCTTTTACTCTGGGCGGGAAGGGGAGTGATATGGTTCAACCCCCACTGAAGCTTGAGATTGCCAATTGGTTGTTTCCACTAGAGAGGATTGCTCACAGCCTCCTGATTGGAGAAATAATATCTAATGTAGGTTTTTGGATTCAAGAGCTTAAGGGAGGGACAGCTAAGCTGTGGGGTACGACTTGTACAGCACGGACAAGTCCAGGTGATACCACAAGGAAGAGATTTAAAATTAAATATCTACATAATAATTCTAATTAGAAAAAAAAAATAAGCGATTTGAAGTCAACTCACCAATTGCAGCCTATCTATAAGCACATTATTTAGAGTAAAAAATCCGCTTTAATGAGGACTGTTAAGATTTCCTGGTCATAGTAAAGTAAGTATAGGGATAGACTTTGGAAGTGTTACTTCTCCTTTCAGTTGGTCAATTAACCTCTCTGGCACTCAAAGGGTTAAAAGGAACCAACAACCACAGCCAACGTTATTGGCTTCAGGACCAATATGGTTATCAACAACTTCCCTCACAGTGTTATACAAAAAAGTACTCTTACAGTAGCTATACAGAACAGGGGCAAAGATTTCTACACGTGTTAGGAAAGTAAGTTCTGGGTTAGATTTTCTTCTCTTGGACTCAAAGGAAAACATTTCCCAGAGGCTTACAGAGATTACTGGACAGTAAATGTATATGGCCCTAGTTTCAATTTAAGGGGAGCCTATCAGAGAAAAATATGTTGGTCCTTTTGAAAGAGCTTTCAAAATCACCATATGTTGTATTAAGCCATTTTTTTTTATTTAAAACATATTTTGTGAGTTATTTACATTTATAGATCGTGCTAATGAAGGTATTCAGTGCAGACACTTTTTACCTTACCACTACATTGGGGTAGATTCACTAAGCAGTGATAAAGAGGTGATAAAGTGGAGAAGACTTCTCCAGTGATATCACTTCTCTAGTTCCTATGTTATTCTATAGAGCCTATTCAGTAAGTTCACCAAAGTTGAAGAAATCTTAGTGCATAGGCTCCATAGAATATCATAGGAACTGGAGAAGAGATAAACTGGAGAAGTCATCTCCACTTTATCACCTCTTAGTGAAAATCCCCCATTATCTCACCAATCCCCAACAATGCTCAGCAATATATTGTCCACCTTTCTGAGCACTGAAAGGGTTAAGTATCAGTTAGGAGGTAATGTAAGGCTAAGACAGGAAGTGCCTGCACAGCATATCTCAGTTAGCTTAGTCTATATATTGAAATATCTCGAAAACTAGTTTTTAAAATAGAAAATGGTTAATACAATTAAAGTGCATTTTTAGGTGACAAGGTCCCTTTAAGTGTTAGTTTCCCTCATTGCTTTGCAAGGGGTTGAACAATAATGTTTATCATATGGAAGTAAATAGACTCCCGTGTAATTAGGTCATTTTAGTACTAAATTGGCTTTACAAAACATTTCCAGTCATTCATCCTGCCAAAGAATCTGACTGACAAAGACGTTTGATCTCGGAACAGTCACATTATGCCCTTTGCCTGAGGGAAACAAATAAAAGAACTTTAAGTGTAATCAAGAGCCCTCCATGAGCCTTTGCATCATTGTGATGGGTCACACAATGGACTGAGCAGCCAACAAGGATTCTGGGTACTTGCATACAAATAGGCATACTCTGTAACAGTGGTAGTCCATACCTCCCAAGTGTTCCTCTTTAGGAGGTACAGTGCCTCTTTTAGACACAAATCCCTCTGTCCCACTTTCCCACCCTAGTGTCCCTCTTTTTAGGAGATCAGACTTCAATACAACGCATTATTGTTTGTATAAACATCATTATATGTGTTTATAAATTAGTCTGCGTAAATAAAATACTTAACTCTTGTTACACATAATTTATTAGATTACACAGGTGTCAATAGGTCATGAAATAGCCTGAAAAGTCTCTGTAATGCCCCACCCACCAGTCACGCCCCCTTCAACACCCCTAAAACAAAAGTGTTCCTTTTTGGCAATTTGAAATGTTGGGAGGTACAGTAGTCAACTGTTAGATGTTCAGCTATTGGGGATTGCATCCCCAGATGTTGGCAGCAAGATGTCTAACAATTGATTACCCTTGCAATAAACAATGCAATTACCTTCTATTTAAAGGGATAGAAATGTTTCAAAATAAATGCAGCTCCGATTTTTTCTTTAGAGATTTTGGGTCATGTAGAGCGTTATTATCATTCTCTTCCATGTGTAGTTCCAGAGTAATTGAATGATAAATTGTCCCCCTCCCGCCCCTTTTACCAGTGGCGTAACAATAGGGGTCGCAGGGGTCGCACCTGCGACCAGGCCCGTCACTCCAAGGGGCCCGGCCGCCCCCTGCGAACCCATCGCCACTCGCCCACAGCCCTGCCCGCAGCAGCTCAGGTAATCTCCCGGCGATCTAGTAACATACCTCCCAAGTGTCCCTCTTTAGGAGGGACAGTCCCTCTTTTTGACCCAAATCCCTCTGTCCCTCTTTCCCACCCTGATGTCCCTCTTTTTAGGAGAGCAGACTATGTGGTGTGTATATAAGTGTATGATATTGCGCTACAGCAATAACACTCACATTAATGTTTGTTTAAACATCAGTATATGTGTTTATAAATTAGTCTGTATAAATAAAGTACTTTGTTCTTGTTATAAGTCATTTATTTGGTTACACAATAGCTCATGAAATAGCCTACAAATTTTCAGTAATGCCCCACCCACCAGCCACACCCCCTAAAACACAAGTGTCCCTCTTTGGCAATTTGAAATGTTGGGAGGTATGTAGTAATGCAGAGTGCTGGGAGATGACATCATCTCCCAGCGCTCTGCATAACTGAGAACAGCGCGAGAGATGGAGGTAAGAGATTCACGTGGGGCAACATGAAGATTGGGTGGGGGGCCCGGCGGCAATTTCTGCACCAGGGCCCGGTGGCTGCTAGTTACGCCACTGCCTTTTACATACATAAAGCTGCACAGCAAGAACGTGCGGATAGATCACAGCAAGGGACAATCTTCTGTTAACATAAGGAAAAACCTGCACCCCTCCTTCAAGGGTAGGGTTGCCACCCAGCTGGTATTTTACGGGCAGGCCTGTAAAAAATTGGCTTCTTTCCAATGTTAAGTCTATGGAGGGAATGACATGGCTGGTATTTTTTTGAAGAAAAGGTGGCAGCCCTATTCAAGGGTAGGGTTTTCCTTATGCTCATTGCCAGAAGATTGTCTCTCGCTGTGAGCTGTGACAGATTACACAATCATGTAAATTGGTTTTTTTTTTATTTAGGTTCCACTGGAAGTTAATTCCTTATCATCATTGTGTTGTGTAACTCATTAGGCTCAAATAGAGGTGTTTCTTTGTAGTTGGCTGAGGTACAAGATGTATTTACTTTCTGCTCCAGTAAATTAGTGTGTAGAGAGTTTGTGGCTGCAGAAAAGATTCTTAAACAAGCAGTAAACTTTTTATATGAAAACCTATATGTTATAGAGTAACAAGGTCATTACCACTGCTGTCAGTTGTTTTATTCAAATTGCAACAG
Source organism: Rhinophrynus dorsalis (assembly GCA_037306005.1). Classification (NCBI taxonomy): domain Eukaryota; kingdom Metazoa; phylum Chordata; class Amphibia; order Anura; family Rhinophrynidae; genus Rhinophrynus; species Rhinophrynus dorsalis. Next base: position 41,751,177 of record CM074722.1, on the reverse strand, counting down.
ATGAAATAATCAGGAAGTGAATTTCTTGTGTTTACTTCCTGATAGTTCTGACAGGAAATGACTCGTCAGCTTCTATCACATTCTATGGAGAAGTGAAGGTCACTGACTTTCCTCTTCATTAGAATGTAACAAGATAACTATTTGGAAGTTGACCACTAGAGGACACTGCTAATATAAAAAACACAGGTTTAAATGGTAATAACTCTGGAAATATTAATCTGTTGGCAGCGGGGGTACCCATATTTTACTCAATGGGTGACATCCTACAATAAATATTTTTTCATTAAAAAGGTTTACGGCTCCTTTAAGACTATGGAATGTATGGGTTAACCCTCCAAGCACCAGATTGCAACCCATCGCATACAACACATTGCATACCCCTCTGGCACCCAAAGGGACCAAGATATGTTTATTGTGTGGGATAATGTAACATCGTTTTCTTGTCACTCTTAAGAATGTTAAACTTGGTCATCAGTTTATTCTCCTTGATCTTTCTGTCTCTCTATTTCCCTACAGTACGCACACCCACACACACCTTCATATCTTTAAAGGGATAGTAATGTTTCATAATAAAAGCAGCTCTAATTAATCATCATAGTATTTGGACTTTGGAGAGTGTTATTTCAATTCTGTCAGAGTTGTAGTTCAAGAGTAGTTATCTGTCTGGTCTATGGACTGTATTCCACATCTGAGAAGATATGGCTTACATTAGGTAAAAGGGGCGGGAGTGGAAACTTTGCTTGTGAATATCTCTCAAACCAAAAAGGTTTGAGAGATAAGACTTATATCGTTCTTCATGTTTTTTTAATGCCTACAAAATAAAATAAAGATAAAACGAAGTATTACTATCCCTTTAATGCTGTGACCAGTTTTACAAAAACAGCTGACCAACTGGAGTGTCTCTTTTGTTGTCTAGACTGGACCTATGATAATGCATCTGTTTTCTTTCTTTGTCCTGTCTCACCTACAGATTATCCTGTGTCGGGACATATTTTACTCTACTAGTCTCCGGCTCTTTCTACTGCTGACATAGTGAGACCTTTTACCTATGTTGTTATAGCAGCAGGTAGAGCCTTTGAGGGAGATTTATAGACCTGGAGTTATGAAAAAAAACGGAGTATAAGTTGCATAAAATTAAATTTGGCATTTAAAAATAAGCCTGCCAGTGGCGTAACAATAGGGGTCACAGCTGTCGCACCTCCGACCGGGCCTGTCACTCCAGGGGCCCGGCTGCCCCCTGTGACCCCCTCGCCAGCAGCAGTCACCTAGCTGATCTCCCACTCGGCGCGCCGCTCTAGTAATACAGAGCGCTGGGAGATGACATCATCTCCCAGCCTCTGCATTACTAGAGCGGCGCACAGGAGCTTCAGTTCTCGAGATCTGTGCCGAAGGAGGCACAGATCTGTAAAGACACTCCGCTAGACCACCAGGGACTGGAGGTAGGGGCAATGTGGAGATAAAGGGGAAATGTGGAGATGAAGGGCCAATGTGGAGATGGGGGCATTGTGGAAGGGGAAATGTGGAGATGGGAGCATTGTGGAAGGGGCATTGTGGAGATGAAGGGGGCATTGTGGAGATGAAGGAGGCATTGTGGAAGGGGCATTGTGGAGATGAAGGGGGCATTGTGGAGATGAAGGAGGCATTGTGGAAGGGGCATTGTGGAGATGAAGGGGGAATTGTGGAAGGGGCAATGTGGAAATGAAGGGGGGGCATTGTGGAGATGAAGGGGGCATTGTAGAAGGGGCAATGTGGAGATGAAGGGGGCATTGTGCAAGGGGCAATGTGGATGAGGGGGCCAATGTGGTCGGGGGGGCCATGGCAATTCTTGCACCAGGGCCCGGTGGCTTCTAGTTATGCCTCTGAAGCCTGCGGCAGTCTGGGAATCCTTAACACCGAGTAGGTGTGTTTCTGAATGAAAGTAACAATAAAGCTGGGAAGAATTGTTGCTCAGCAAATTTATAAAGAAATGTTGCTAACTACAACAATTTACTGACATAGTTTTCGCCAGAATGTTAAGGACAGGTATAAGGTGTTCTTAACCATTCCAGGCGTTAATATCAGATTGTTAACACCATATTTATAAAGGTGCACTTACTCATTTATAAATAAGAACTGGCATTATTACCTGTTGCCCTGAATGAAAGACAGTTCTTAAAGGGATAATAATCATACCTGGGAACTCTCCGGATTTGTCCTGGAGACTCTGGTTCTGACAGAGCTTTACCGGGTCTCCGGGGCAAAGTCAGATTCCTCCGGATATGGGGAGTTTCTATTGAAACTCTGCCACATCTGCTGTTTCTCCCGCTGTTCCTCCATTCCCAGCCTTCTGTGTGTGTCACCTTTAAGCCCTGCCCCCCACTCAATCAAGCCCCGCCCCTTTTTGACGCGATTAGCGTCATTTTTGTCACCCTCTGCTGAACAGAGGACTCCCCTCCGGGTAGCCCTTAACTGGAAGTTCCCAGGTATGATAATAATGTTTCTAGTAAAGTGTTGCTACGAGTCTTCTTTATGTTTTTTTATAGCACGTAGCACTATATTTCTTTACTTACACATTTGTAGTTTAAACTCTATTCAAGCCAAAAGATCCCACTCCCACCCCTTCTGGCCACCTCCCTTTAGATCTGCAATCCAGTCGTGAGACCAGACAGATGCAGCGAGGGACATTCTACATTCAGTAACTATAAGGAAAACCCTGCCCCCCTTAAAGAAGTAGGGCAGGATTTTCCTTTTGTTTACTGAAGATTGTCCCTCACCGTGCTCCATTCAGACCATGATTAGAGGCAGCGTGGTGCAGGGAAAGGGGCAAGAGGGGGATCCTTTCAGCTTGAATAGCGTTTAAACTACAAATATGTAAGTAAAGAAATATAGAGCTATATATAATAGGAGTTGCACTTCAGTAGAAACATTAAAGGTATAGTAATATTTAAATTTAAGTTTATTTCATATTGTAGGTATTAAAAAATAAGTACATCGATGTAAGTCTTATCTCTCAAACCTTTTTAAGTTCCCCCCTCCAGGCTGTTTCAGACAAGTCAGCGCTCTATGAGACAGCAGCGGATTCCAGTCATTCTCGCTATTTAGAAATAAATACTTAATTGGAACGGTCTACAAAGTGTGCTTGCAAACCAGCACACTTTTTAGACCATTCCAACGAAGTATTTATTTCTAAATAGTGTGATTTCGGCTCTGCTGAAGTAGGGTGACCACACGTCCCGGAATGCCCGTTACTGTCCCTTATTGGGGGTCTGTGTCCTGCATCCCGGGTCACCCCCCACCGGGACAACAAAGAGTCCCGGAATTGAGCAACACGTGCCAGTCCAGCCAGCCAATGAAATGTATTTGCTATATGGTCCTCATTGGCCCTCATAGCAAATGCATTTCATTGGCTGGACTGGTAAGTGCAAGGCAGCTGGGTTGGAGCAGGTATGCGGGTGCTGCAAGTGAGACCCGTGGCTGAGGCTCCCGCCAGCGCTGACCATATTTCTGAGGCTTACACAGAGTAAGAGTTCCCACTGGGAACTATTACTATGTCAGCCTCAGAAAGATGGTCAGCGTCTGCAGGAGCCTCAGCCGCGGGACTAGGGTGACCACATGTCCCGGAATGGCAGAAACGATATGTGGTCACCCCATGCTGAAGAGCCACCAGCTGGTCCTGGGACCGGAATCTCCTGCTGTCAGCTAGATGGCAGACTTGTATGAAACAGCCTGGAGGGGGGAATTTTAGCCAGTTAAATCTCTCAAACCATAAAAGTTTGGAAGATAAGACTTACATCTATGCACTTATTTTTTAATGCCTACAATATTAAATAAACTTAAATTTAAACTTTACTATCACTAAGACAGTTTTTTTTATAAATCTACATTTTTGTTCTCAATTTCTCCTGCTGTGGAGATATTAGCAGCTCTGATCCTACCAGAAGTAATTCAGATAAAATCATACAGTAACCAGGGCTCAAAATTTCCACTCGCCACTAGCCAATGGCGAGTGAAAATTTAGCCCTGGCGAGTAGAAATTCAGAAAAAACATCTTGAAAGGATTTTAAGCGGTTCTGGAGTTACCGTGATTTTTGTAGTTCAACCACAATGTCAATTCAAACGGAGAACAAAAGACATGTGCCGGGTAATACAACGACCCTCCCAGGTCATAACAATAGAACACACTACCACACCATTTGACGCACAATGTAAGCTGCACCCGTAACTGTTAAAAACACAAAACGCGTTGATGTTTTATTCCTCCGGATCATTGTTGTGATCGTGCAGTCACAGATATGGATAAGTATCCATTTTATTATTGACAATAAAAGTTTTGTGTTTTTAACAGTTACGGGTGCAGCTTACACTGTGCGGAAAATTGTGTGGTGTAGTAGAAATTCAGACCTGGTGGGTATGATTTGGCTTGCAGTGGTGAGTAACTTATCAGGTCTGGCTAGTAGCAAAGGATTTAAAATTATAAGCCCTTCAGTAACTGTAAATTTTTTTTTGTGGAGTCAATTAGAATTTCCAGGGATAAGCTATCCAGTGCTGTATTTGTTAAGAAATATATGTTTTCCATCTTGGAGGCATAGCTCTTTAAAGGGGGAACGATACCTGTAGGAATGGGTGGCAATTAGGTATGGTTGTCACTTCCCTGTAAAAAACTGTCATTTCAGTAAAGGTTTGGCTTGGATCCCGTGACATAAAAATGGAAGCAGAAGGTAATCCAGTACTTTTTCAGAGCAAAGGTAGTGTGAAAGCTGTGAAAAGTCATAACATTTGAGTAACGATCTTCAAATTTTTCTTTTGATAAAAAACAAAACAAACAAAAACAAGACCTTTTGTATAGACTTCTCACCTTAAAAAATAAATGTAAAATCAGTAATGGGTATTAGGTAAAAAAACACCTTATACTAGAAATAAACAACATGCACCTAACACGTGCTCAACACAGTGTGTACCAGCAAAGCATCGTGGACCTCTCGGTTCCTTAACCCTTTGAGTGCCAGAACGGTATCCAAAGCATTGCAATTCAATGTGCTGGATACCTCTCTGGCAGTCAAAGAGTTTTCATGTTAAAGAGCAATTCTCATCACTAGACACCCTCATACCATGTTGTCTGTCTCCTGTTACCCATTTAGACTGTAAGTTCCTTGGGGCAAGGACCTCTCTCCGATTGTTTCTATGAATGTGACACTTATTTTATCCCCTCTTATTTATGGTAACCTACGTCTGTTGTAAGGCACTGCACAGTGCATATACTGTATACCTCCATATAAATAAAGATATACATACATATACATACATACAATTATCATGTTTCTCTAAGTTTTGCTCCCTTGGGAGCAGATTGTAACAATACCCCGGATTGCATTGTGCAGCCTCAAAAGGGCTCCTGTCAGACATTTTGGGCCATATGTTCAAAAAAAGTAGCGAAATAGCTTTTGTCGTTTGTAACGACCTTTCAAAGTACAGTGTCGTTGGGATCATTAATATTTTCAGAGAGTGTCGGTTGTAATTGGAAATATGTCGTTTGTCCTGACTGAAATTGTCGTATGGAACGACAAAAAAATGTCTTAACTAACGACAAAAATGTCTTAAAAATGTCTTAACTAAAGACAAAAATTCTCACATTCAGAACACATTCTCTCCACTTTTTTCTTAACGTACAAATTTAGTCTTTCGAAAGACATTTTTTTTGTCATTAGTTAAGACAAATTTTCTTTTCCTCTACACGACACTGGAGAATAGTTTAGCCCCGCCCCTTTGCCCAGCAATTCTGGAGTTCTGTCGTACACAACGGACATTACTAGTTTTTTGTCGTATACTCTACAGAAAATATGTTGTTCATGCATTCAATGACTTATTTTTGTCTTTCATACGACAATTTTTTGTCGTTATCCCTTTGAACATACGGCCCTTTGAGGTGCAGGAAAACAACAACTCAGGTTGGCAGCTGGCTGGAACCATACCTCCCAACATTTCAAATGGCCAAAGAGGGACACTTTAATTTTAGGTGGTGGATGTGGGGATTTGGTTGTTGGGCATTACCAAGAATTTATAGGCTATTTCATGACCAATTTTCACCAATTTGTGTAACCTAATAAATGACCAACATATTTTATTTACATAGTCAAATTTATAAACACAAATACTGAATATTATTAGAAAATGTCTTATATATTAATAAAAAGTTATATTGTAGATATTCAAAAAATAAATCTATAGATGCCATTCTGATCCCTCATACCTTTAGGTTTGAGAGATATAATGTTTTAAAGTTCCCCCCTCCCCTTGAACTGACGTCAGCCTCTAAATGACAGAGAAGATTCTGGTCCCAGGACCAGCAGGTGGCTCTTCAGCAGAGCCGTAATACCGCAATTTAAAAAGAAATACTTCACTGGAACGGTCTACAAAGTGTCCTTGCAAACCAGGCACACTTTGTAGCCTGTTCCAGTGAAGTATTTCTTTTTAGATTGAGGTATTTTGGCTCTACTGAAGAGCCGCCATTGGGTCGCCCAACTCGAATCTCCTTCTGTTAGCTTTGCAGGTGACATCAGTACAGGGGGATGGAGGGGGGAACTTTAAAACATTATATCTCTCAAACTTTTTATTAATATAAGACATTACTAACCCTTTAACATGAGTTTTATTGCTGTAGAGCAAAATTATACACATATACACACACACACACCACACAGTGTGGGACTTCAGGTGGAAAGAGGGACAGAGGGATTTGGTTCTAAAAGAGGGACTGTCCCTCCTAAAGAGGGACACATGGGAGGAATGTGGAACTCAGACTCCCTGGTTTGTACACATAGCCTGCATAGAATCTCTGTGTCTGCCTTTCAAGCCATAAACACAATGTCTATGGGGACTGCATCACACGCACAGTGAGACTGAACTGTGAGACTTCGGTCATGAAGTTCAGTCTCTTCTCGTGAGTACAGAAAAGCAGCCCTAGGAGTCCTTTTTAGATTCTTCTTCTGTTCCCCAGTTAGTCCAGCAGTGCTGACATTTCAGCCCCAGCTTCATCGGTTGGTCAGATAACAGGGGAGCAGATCTGCCAACAGGGCACCACCCTAATCAGCAGCAAAACTGTCCAGAACTTCAAGGGTGCAATCTAAGCATGGAGGTGATCCATTCTACAAAGCCCTTGCAATGTAGATGTAGAGGGACTGAAGAAGCAACCATTAGTACAGCATGGCTTCCAGTGTAGATGGCCTGCATGGATGTTGGTCTGCAAATATCATTAACCTTTTAAAGGGTAATAATGTTTAAATGTAACTTTATTCATTATTGTAGGCATTCAAAAAATAAGTAGATCAGTGTAAGTCATCTCTCAAACCTTTATGGTTTGAGAGCTATAACTCACTAAAGTTCCCCCCTCCAAGTCATGCCATCTAAATCAGAGGTTCTCAATCCGTGCCCTCAGTGGCCACTAACAGGCCAGGACTTAGGAATTTCCCTGCTAGAGCACAAGTGTGCTGATCAGAGGCTCATTCACATTGATTAACTCAAGGAAATCATCACATCCTGGCCTGTTAGTGGCCACTGAGGGCACGGGGTGAGAACCACTGATCTAGATGACAGCAGGAGATTCCGGTATCGGGACCAAACGGCGACTCTTTATTTAGAAATAAACCATAAAGGTTTGAGAGATAAGACTTACACAGATCTACTTATTTTTTTAATACCTGCAATATTAAATAAAGTTACATTTAAACATTACTATCCCTTTAAGAACCAGAGAGGTGTATTACACATTGCTTCTCAATGTGTTGCATGCCTCTCTTGTCCTTAAAGGGATAATATTGCATAATGTGAAAAAAACATCCATTGCATTGTTTATCCTGCTAAGTAAAACAAGGTACACCCACTACTGAGGGATCTTTTATTCCAAAGTTATTGCAGCTCAAACTGCATTTTTGGGGACCATACCTCCATGACCTGAAATTATACAGTGCACTTTATGGAGTGTTATTTTCACTGACCAGTACTACCTGTAGATTGCATAACAACAGCGCCACTATAAAATTTCAGTCCGTGGAAGGACTGCACACGATAATTGCGTATCCAAGCTGTAAAAAGTTTTTAATAAAATATCTCTTAGCATTGAATGTTCTCTTGTTTTACTCAGCATGATGAACTCTGCGATATATATATTTTTTCCATAATGCGCAATGCTATCCTTTTTTTTCTGTTAAAACACCACCAGTTCAGTAGAAATGTGGCTTACAAAGATATGACAAAGTAAAGCACAAAGAAAGGCAGTATTTTTTAGAGCAAAGGTTATAACCTTCTCTTGGAGGGGGGGCATCAAAGGTGTGGAGATTTAGAAGTGTTTGAGGAACAATCATCGTTTTTTCATTAAAAAAAAATAAACACAAACAACACCTTTTAGATAGTTCCCTCACCTAGAAAATACCTCAGATTAGATCATGCATTGTCACAATGAAACCAACATTTAGAAAATATCCAGAGGGTACTAGGTCAAACACACCTTATAGGAGACACAAACAAGAGACAACCAAATTGAGATCAATCTGGTGTACCTGCATGGGAGGACTTATTGTGATGAATGTTACCAGGAATGCACATGAGTATCGGGAGGAGTGGTGCAGAGAATCTGCGCACGTCTCTTGTCCAGCCAGTGTTGGCTGGTAAGCGTGTTCGTCTTTTTTAATTTAACCCTTTGAGTGCCAGAGGGGTAGGCAACACATTGCAAAGAATGCACTGTGTACCCTTCTGGCAGTCAAATGGTTAATACAATCAATTTATTTCTGAGGTTTAAGGGTTAATAAGACAAAGATCTCCGGGGTGACCCTACTGTAAAAGTTCCCAGCTATGGAATGTACAAATCGACTACTGCAACCCCATGGCCCGTAATCTCCAACTCATGAGTCTGCACGCCGAGGTATGCACTAGAGCTGTGATTGGCAATGTGATGTCCTCCAGTTGCTACCAGGTTATAACTCTCATCGTTCCCTGCCAGCCAACAGCTGGAAAGGAATGATGGGAGTCATACTCTGGCAATAGCTGGAAAGCCTCATGTTTCCCACCAGTGCATGTTAAGGTATGACCAGCTTAGTAATTGTTGGTAACATCACAAATTTGTTAAATATACAGTGCTATCCAGTATGTTATTTTGGTACTCCCATGGACTGTGTAACCAAACATTTTATATTCAAAGACTGAAGCAATTCTGGGACAAACCAACTGCAAGAGAGCGAACAAATAAAAATGTCCAATATCCCCAATTAATTTGTGGTGGTATTTTAATGTCTTGAATTCAAACATACATCAATACCTCTGGGCTGTGATATGTACTACACAGACACATACATACATCAATACCTCTGGGCTGTGATATGTACTACACAGACACATACATCAATACCTCTGGGCTGTGATATGTACTACACAGACACATACATCAATACCTCTGGGCTGTGATATGTACTACACAGACACATACATACATCAATACCTCTGGGCTGTGATATGTACTACACAGACACATACATCAATACCTCTGGGCTGTGATATGTACTACACAGACACATACATACATCAATACCTCTGGGCTGTGATATGTACTACACAGACACATACATACATCAATACCTCTGGGCTGTGATATGTACTACACAGACACATACATCAATACCTCTGGGCTGTGATATGTACTACACAGACACATACATACATCAATACCTCTGGGCTGTGATATGTACTACACAGACACATACATACATCAATACCTCTGGGCTGTGATATGTACTACACAGACACATACATCAATACCTCTGGGCTGTGATATGTACTACACAGACACATACATCAATACCTCTGGGCTGTGATATGTACTACACAGACACATACATCAATACCTCTGGGCTGTGATATGTACTACACAGACACATACATCAATACCTCTGGGCTGTGATATGTACTACACAGACACATACATCAATACCTCTGGGCTGTGATATGTACTACACAGACACATACATCAATACCTCTGGGCTGTGATCTGTACTACACAGACACATACATCAATACCTCTGGGCTGTGACATATACCTTACTATTTTAGAACACTAGAATTCAAACTGCCCTGCAACCTCCCCCCACCACCACCACACACACTTGTCTCCAGAGGGCCTAGTGACCAATACTGTCTCAGTATTCCGCTCTGTAGTCATGAGCCCGCCAATCAGGAAAAGGCTAGAATATCCAGTGTCCAATAAGCTTCAAATGTTTTCTAGACATAGTAATATTATCCCTATTGATATTATTTCCATGGGGCCAAATATCTAGAAGTTTCCCTTCTAAATACATTCTACTGTTTTCACAGTAAAGATTTAGGGGTACTCCCCAAGAACATCTCAGGGTTGTGCGACACAGTGGGGTGCATACCCCTGTTGTGCTTAAGGGGTTAATAAGTCCACCTGGGCATGTATAAACTATCCTATATAATAATTCGCTAGGAAGTTTGTCAGAAGCCGTCATGTGCAGTAGAGACTGCTGGAACACTCAGAATGCTGGGAGTTCTGTGCTGGGAGCATTCTGTGCGGAATGCTGGGAGTTCTGTGCTGGGGGCATTCTGTGTGTTTGGGCAATCTCTACAGAGCATTGTGTGAGTGACTGCAGACACAGAGCAGGACTGGCCTTTTAACCCTTTGAGTGATGGAGGGGTATGGTTTGCAATGCGTTGCATACCCCTCCGGCACTCAAAGGGTTAACATCTCCCAGACCTTGGCCCGTGTACATGGGCTTTTACACTAGTATACTATATACACTGAGTCCATTTTGGGGGGGGGGGGTTGTTGTTTGTTTCTAGTATAAAGTGAAATGTATTTTGTAGGTGAGGGAACTACACAAAAGATTTGGCTTTTGAAAGGTTTTTTCCCCAAAGGAAGATATGTGAAGGTTGTTACTCAAACTCTAATGACTTTCCATAGTTTTGATGATGTCACCTTTGTTCCAATAAATGACAGCAGCAATGCAATGCACACCCCCTGGTCCCCAAGAAGTTAAATGGGTATTAACTCTTTCAGTGTCAGATGATTTTGCAAAGCATTGCTCTGGCACCTAAAAATGAACTGAGGTTTAGGCTACACACACTTAAGTACCCTGTAGCATGCTACCTTCTTCAGATGTTTTCTGAGGCCTAAAGTCTAGTTCTACGTTAATCCTTCGAGTGCCAGAGGGATATCCAACGCATTGCAAAGCCCTCTGGCACTCAATGGGTTAACTCTGAGGCAGATGACATTCCTATTTTTTCCCAGGGCTCCAACTTCCAAGTTGCTCAGTTATATCAAGGTGATTGTCCAGGACTGTCTGTAAATTGTCTGATATAAAATAACAGCCTTTCCGAATACAGGAGCAGTGAGTACTAATCTTATTATTATTATTTTCTTTATTTATATAGTGTCAACTAATTCAGCAGCAATGTACAATAGGGAATAGACATAGAGAGGTATTAAATAGTACAATCAGATGTGGATAACAGGAGGATCAGAGGGCCCTGCTCGTGAGAGCTTACAGTCTACAAGAATCTCAGTAGATTACATACCATCTCAGTAGATTACATACCTCCCAACATTTCACATTGTCAAAGAGGGACTCTTGTGTTTTAGGGGGTGTTGCCGGGGGCGTAGCTGGTGGGCAGGGCATTACCGAGAATTTTTAGGCTATTTCATGACCTATTGACACCTCCTTGTGTAACCTAATAAATGACTTATAACAAGACCAAACTATTTTATTTACACAGACTAATGTATAAACACATACCATAAAATCTTGGATATAATACGCACAATATTAACCTTATGTGAAATGTGGGGTTCGTTTTATACCCGAGAGGTTTTTTTTATAAATAAAATACCCTCCCTCCCTCCGCCCAGCACAATCCACTCTCCAAAAAGCTTAATTTCGTCCCACATAAGTCCCCCATCTTCCCTCCTGCTCCCCAGCTCAATCGCTCTGAAAATATGCCTTACTATTATCCATCAGAAGTCCCCATGATCTCTACGGGTGGCACGCATGCATCAGCCGCCCACTTCCTGCAATGACGCGCAGACGTCACTATGGGTAAATGTCTGCATGCTCTTTACTTCCTGTCAGCCCCAGAACAGGGTATAATTCTCATTAACCATGTAATTATTCTGTCAACTAGCACTACTGAGCAGCTAGTCGCCAGATGGGTAATAATTTGCCACAAAGTTTAAGATGGGTGGTAGTTCCGCTTTAAGGGAAATTATTTCTATTCTGTTACTGTTGTGGTTGGTCCTGTGGACTTGCCTCACCCTGGGCTTTACATGACAACTTTGGGTTGTGGGTCCTGCAACTTCCATCACTGCCACTGGGGGCCCTCTCACCTGCAAGCTGCTCTGTAGCAGCATTTTCCTTTTACTCTTCCTGGCTTTCCTGGCATCTATTGGTTAATGGCCTCAAACTGTATCTTGTTTAGCCTGCCTGACCTCCCAGTATTCAGTTATTAGTCCTGGGGGTGAAAACTCAGTTTCCTGCTTCCTGATTGCTGTATTTAATTCTCTGGTTGACCTTGGCTTGTACCTTGACTTTGCTTGAACTTCTCCTGTCTCAACCATGGCCAGTACCCTGACTACGTTTGGCCTACCCTGTCCTGACTTCTTGGCTGGCCTCAACTACTCCTCACTCTCCCATTCTAGTATCTCTGCTTTACCCAGACTATTAGGGTGCCTATCCAGGCCCGGCCCTTGGCTCAGCCGGGAATGGCATATCTGGATTTGATGCCAGCTCCTTTAAAGGGATAGTAATACTTCCTTTTAACTTTATTTTATTTTATAGGCATTAAAAAAACATGAAGAATGATATGTCTTATCTCTCAAACCTTTATGGTTTGAGAGATATTCACAAGCAAAGTTTCCCCTCCCGCCCCTTTTACCTAGTGTAAGCCATCTCTTTTCAGATGTGGAATCCAGTCCATAGACCAGACAGATAACAGCAGGGGACAATCTTCTTCCTATGAAAACAATGAAAGCCCTGCCCCCCCCTTGACAAGCTTTTCAGGTTTTTCCCTTATCTTAATTGAAGATTGTCCCTCTCTGCAGTCTACCTGGGCACCTCCCTTCTGATCTGGCTGAACAGTGTTACATCAGTAAAAGGGGCGGGAGGGGGACACTTTGCTTGTGAATATCTCTTAAACCATAAAGGTTTGAGAGATAAGACTTATATCATTCTTCATGTTTTTTTTAATGCCTACAAAATAAAATAAAGTTAAAACGAAGTATTACTATCTCTTTAATACGTTTTTTACCGCAGCAAGGGAAAGCTGGTTTTGCTCCCTACATTTCTCTGCAGAGATCATGAGCCTAAGGTTTCTTCCCAGCCCTTTTCCTGCCATCGGGATCCAGTATCTTGTATCCCTTACAATTCCATTGTTTATAATTGTTGATGTTGACCGTGTTATTGCTGTTTGATGCTATTTTATTTATTTTGAATATTATAATAAAGTACATGTATTGTTGTTGTGTGGTTATTGCATCCTGAGAGGGATTATAGACCTGTAGTCTAACCCATCCTAGGCAGAGGCTCCACCAAAGAGCATGAGCAAACTGAAAAGTGGTTTCCAGTTCCCAGAAACCCCCTTGGACTTCTTTTTACCCCTTCTTGTTAGGAAAAGACAAAGCAGTCACACTTCAGTCATGAGAACTGTTTGCTGCTAATATGCACATGAACCCAACATCCTCAGCCCCTAGAGACCTTCTGTGTCAGGAGAGAATGAACTGAGAGACTTCAGTCTTGCAGTTCAGTCTATTCTTCTGAGACCAACAAGGGAGCATGGGAGTCTCTTTTCAGAATTTCATCCTGCTCCTCCATTGCTCTTTCGGGGCTCACAATGCAGTACTGACTTTACTGGAGAGTCTGCTCCCAGTGGAGCAGTCCTGCCTTAAAGGGATAGTAATGTTTCATAATAAAAGCAGCTCTAATTAATCATCATCGTATTTGGACTTTGGAGAGTGTTATTTCAATTCTGTCAGAGTTGTAGTTCAAGAGTAATTCAATGACAAAGTATCCCCCTCCCGCCCCTTTTACTGATGTAACACTGCTCAGCCAGATCAGAAGGGAGGTGCCCAGGTAGATTGCAGAGAGGGACAATCTTCAATTAAGATAAGGGAAAAACCTGAAAAGCTTGTCAAGGGGGGCAGGGCTTTCATTGTTCTCATAGGAAGAAGATTGTCCCCTTCTGTTATCTGTCTGGTCTATGGACTGCATTCCACATCTGAGAAGAGATGGCTTACACTAGGTAAAAGGGGCGGGAGGGGAAACTTTGCTTGTGAATATCTCTCAAACCATAAAGGTTTGAGAGATGAGACTTATATCGTTCTTCATGTTTTTCTAATGCCTACAAAATAAAATAAAGATAAAACGAAGTATTACTATCCCTTTAAGATGACATCTATCCTTTAATCACTTGAATACTAGAGAGGTCCCCAGTGTATTGCATTCAAGATTTTTAAATCCACATTTACATCAATGGGATTTTTTTATTTATTCCCTATGGTGTAGATGGGTTGCTCCAAAATATTTCCAGTTCTTCTCAGTACATCATCCTTGTCCACTTTATATTAATTATATTCTTTATCTTAATAAATCTACCAATGTAGGTACATAGTCTTGAGTCTCTTGTTTGTTTCCGGTATAAGCTGGTTTGTGACCTCCCTCTGCATATTTATCTGAATGTTGGTTTCAGACTCACAATCCTTGACCTTATCTAAGTTTACATTTATTTTCTAGGTGAGGGGACTATACTAAAGGTGCTATTTTTGTTTATATTTTAAAGGGACAAAATATGAGTACTATGAGTGTGATCGTTAGTTCCCTTACACTTCATACATGCGGTCTCACTGTGCTGACACAATATTTGCTTATGTATGAAGTGTAAGGGAACTAATGTTCACACTCGTAGCACCACATTGTCTAAAACAAGTTGGACTACAACCTCAATAATTCTCAAACACTCTTGGTTTACACTTACTGGTATTTTAAATCACTGTGATTTAGGGGATACGTTTACAACCTTTCACATTGCGTCCTGCTCAGCACGGGGAGACTGCACCAACAGGGAGAGATGAGAAGTCAGCAAAGGAATGAAAAGGACAGACACAGGACTTTGAACTATACATTACGGCCACCTAAGCCTGCGATCTCAGAATCTCGCCATTTTCATGCGGGCAAGATTCTGATGTCGCTCTTTTGAACTCTCACTATACAAAGTACAAGAGGAAAGTATATTTCAAAGGAGTAGAAATGTTAGGACAAGAGATCGCTGAGAAGGTGTTAGATAAATGGAACAGACTACCAGTAGAAGTTGTAGAGGTGAGAGGGTGGTAGATAAATGGAACAGTCTACCAGCAGATGTGGTAGAGGTTAATACAGCGAAGGGATGTAAGCATACATGGGATAGGCCTAAGGCTGTCCTGAACATAAGACAAGACCAAGGACCAAATAAGGTTTGAGGTTTTTACAGTAGGAAAAACGGGCAGACTAGATGGGCCAAATAGGTCTTATCTACCATCGCATTCTGTGTTTCTATCTTATATTCAAATGAATAGAGTGATACATACATTGTGCATCATAGGGTAGAAAAAATCACAATTCAAGTAGGTTTTGTGCTGAAAAACTCTCTGAAGGGGTTAAATGGACCCCATCACCTAAAACCAACGCTGTTGATTTTGAAAGAGCTTTTAAAATCCCTGATATGTTTCAGTAGTCATTTTTTATTTAGAAGACTAGATTATGCTAATTAACCCTTTGAATGCCAGAGGGGTATGGAACGCGGCCCTCAAAGAGTTAAGGCGTGTTGAAATAGCTTAAAAAACGTGACAAGTAAATTAAGCTAAATTTCTCATAAACTATCGTTTGAAGTAAAAATGGCTAACAAAAATATAGGCTTTTTTTTTTCTTTCAAAATCACCTATTTGTTACAAAGTGACTTTTCTAGTTTAACCCTTTGAGTGCCAGAGGGGGTATCAAAATGGGTTGGATACCCCATTGGCACTCAAAGGGTTAACGAGGGTTTTATCCCCTTGAATGCTAGAAAGGTCTCCAGTGCATCGTGCTAAAAAAGCAACTTTGGTGATTTCAAAAGAGCTTTCAAAATCACCTATTCTGTCATATTTGCCATTTTTTTATTTAGAAAATGAGTTTTTGAATTATTTAGCTATACAGATGATACTAATTAGGGCATGCCATGCAGGCACTTCCTGTCAAAGACTTTCCCACTCAATGGCATTTACTCAAAGAGTTGAGCAAAAAACAAGAAGTTATACATTAAAGGGGAACAGTCACATGACACAAACTTGTGTCCATTGGCTTTGATTACTATAACTAAGTTAGCGCTGGTTTTTTTGTTTTGTTTTTTTACTCTTATTTACCTAGTATTTTAGATTTTAAAGGGATTGTAATGTCCCAAAAAAGTATCTTCTAAATCGTAGCTGCAATAAAAAAAATATGTAACACCCTTATTCCCATCTCTCAAACCGTTATGTTTTGTGAGATATAATAAAATAAAGACCTCCGCTCCCTCCCCCCTCTCAAGCATCTGCTGTAC
This sequence comes from Rhinophrynus dorsalis, assembly GCA_037306005.1. Lineage (NCBI taxonomy): Eukaryota > Metazoa > Chordata > Amphibia > Anura > Rhinophrynidae > Rhinophrynus > Rhinophrynus dorsalis. Next base: position 41,734,599 of record CM074722.1, on the reverse strand, counting down.
AGCGGACGTCATGAGATCCTGCTTCCGGGACCAGAAGGCGGCTCTTCAGGAGCGCTGACATCAAGATATCTAAGTATAATTACTTCATCGGAATGGTCTACAACATGTGCTTGCAAGCCAGACACACATTGTAGACCACACCGATGAAGTAATTATAGTTAGATATCCCGATGACAGCGCTCCTGAAGAGCCGCCTACAGTCGGGCGACCAGATTCTGCCTCAGACAGCTTTACAGCTCGTCGGACAGAAAGGGGAGGGAACGGAGGACTTTATTTTCTTATATCTCTCAAACCAAAACGGTTTGAGAGAAAGGATTAAGCGCATTAAGTGTTTTTTATTGCAGCTACCATTTAGGAGATACTTTTTTTGGGACTTTACTATCCCTTTAAAATCTAAAATACTTTTTTTGGGACTTTACTATCCCTTTAAGACTTCTAATCGGGCACTTCCACCTTGCGTGGCACACAGTATGTGTGGCACAGTGGAGCAGGACTTCCCACCTCCCTCCCAGCTGCCCCAGGGAGCGCTTTCACGCTTCCCTTTGTAGTTATATTTATGTGGGCTAACGTTACAGCAAGCTCCATTTACCATGCTACTGAGCTTGCAAGCTGTGTGCCGTACAAGGCGGAAGTGCCCGATTAGAAGTCTTAAAGGGATAGTAATGTTTCATAATAAAAGCAGCTCTAATTAATCATCATAGTATTTGGGCCATGGAGAGTGTTATTTCAATACTGTCAGATCTGTAGTTCAAGAGTAATCGAATGATAAAGTATCCCTCTCCCGCCCCTTTTACCGATGTAACACTGCTCACCTCAGAGTAACAAGACTGTCTGGCTGGATCTCAGACTGGGACAATCTTCAGTGAGAATAAGAAAAAACCTGAAAACCTGTCAAGAGGGGCAGGGTTTTCATCGTTCTCACTAAGAAGATTGTTCCTTGATGTGAGCTGTCTGGTCTATGAACCAGATTACACATCTGAGGCGAGCAGTGTTACACTAGATAAAATGACGGAAAGGGAAAATTTATCATTCAATTACTCTTGAACTACAACTCTGACAGTATTGAAATAACACTCTCTATGGCTCAAATACTATGCAGATTAATTGGAGCTGCTGTTTTGTGAAACATTACTATCCCTATAATATCTGCAATACTAGGTAAGTAAGAGTAAAAAAAACAAAAAACAACGCTAACATAGTTATACTAATCAAAGCCAATGGACATAAGTTTGTGTCATGTAAATGTTCCCCTTTAAGACTAAAGGAAAGGCACTTTCAACTAAAACAAAGGCAGAGATTATTTACAGTAAGAGCAGTACAGTTGAGGCATTCTTTGATTTGGGATGCTGTGTTTGCAGATATTGTAGTTGCTTTCAAAAACATAATGGATACTTTTCTAGATCAGAATAATATTGAGAACTATGATGGCTGGTTTCAAAGATAGGATGTTGATCCAGGGAAGTATCCAAATTACTTTGGAGGAAGGAATAAATTAGTTTACCCACTTGGATCTTGGTTTTTGTTTTGTTTTTTGTTTTTTTTGGGCCATCCACTGCATCAACAAGGGTGATAAGGCATGGGCTGAGCTTGATGGACATTAATACTCAAAGGACAAAACTGGTAGATCCATGGTGAGGGGAACTGAACTGACGTGAAATTATCCCGAGTGCCCATTGACCAATTCCATTCCAAAATGATGTGCAAGCCTGAGGTTATCCCAAAATTCTAATGGAACTTCAATAACAAGTAATGTCTGCACTATTATTCCATCAACATAACCAATCCTATATAATAATTGGCTAGGATGTTTGTCAGAAGCCGTCATGCATAGTAGAGACTGTGCTCATTCAGGCAGTCTCTACTGCGCATGAATGCATCATGTGAGCGAGGCGATAAAGACTGTATCGCATGGAGCAGTGAAGTAGTGGCCACTGAACACTTTAAGTGCCAGAGAGGTACACAACGCACTGCAAAGCAATACGTTGCGTAACCCTTTGGCACTCAAAGGGATGACATTTCCCGGACCTTGGCCCATGTACACGGGCTTTTACACTAATTAGTATATAAAAGAAAAACATTAACTGAATTTACATAAAGCATTAAAGCAGCATTTCTTAAAACACAATGTAGTGACTCATGCAGCCCAGTCATTCAGAGCTGATCTCTTCTCCATGTCAACGCATTTGTGTTACCACTTATGACTAATCGTGTTTTTATTTATCAACTTGCTGTGTCGATGGAATTATAGTGCAACCATTACTTGTTACTGAAGCTGATGGACACGTTTTGTTTCAGCCTCATCAACTATGTTACTATGCATTTAGTTCTTTCAGTACTATGGGTGATGGGCAATGCTTGCTGATCAGTATCAGTGAGTGGAAGAGGTAATATAGGGCTAAGAGAGGAAGTGTCTGCACTACATGCCTTAATTAGCATAACCTATAAATATAGGGTTCCTTTAAATCCACACTTACATACCTCCGAAGTGTCCCTCTTTAGGAGGGACAGTCTTTTAGACCCAAATTCCTCTGTCCTTCTTTTCCACCCTGATGTCCCTCTTTTTAGGAGATCAGACTGTCTGGTGTGTATATAAGTGTATCACCCTGGTGTCCCTGTGTTTAGGAGATCAGACTGTGTGGTGTGTATATAAGTGTATCACCCTGGTGTCCCTGTGTTTAGGAGATCAGACTGTGTGGTGTGTATATAAGTGTATCACCCTGATGTCCCTGTGTTTAGGAGATCAGACTGTGTGGTGTGTATATAAGTGTATCACCCTGGTGTCCCTGTGTTTAGGAGATCAGACTGTGTGGTGTGTATATAAGTGTATCACCCCGGTGTCCCTGTGTTTAGCAAATCAGACTGTGTGGTGTGTATATAATTGTATCACCCTGGTGTCCTTGTGTTTAAGAGATCAGACTGTGTGGTGTGTGTGTATATAATTGTATCACCCTGGTGTCCCTGTGTTTAGGAGATCAGACTGTGTGGTGTGTATATAAGTGTATCACCCTGGTGTCCCTGTGTTTAGGAGATCAGACTGAGTGGTGTGTATATAATTGTATCACCCTGGTGTCCCTGTGTTTAGGAGATCAGACTGTGTGGTGTGTATATAAGTGTATCACCCTGGTGTCCCTGTGTTTAGGAGACCAGACTGTGTGGTGTGTATAGAAGTGTATCACCCTGGTGCCCTTGTGTTTAGGAGATCAGACTGCGTGGTGTGTGTGTATATAATTGTATCACCCTGGTGTCCCGGTGTTTAGGAGATCAGACTGTGTGGTGTGTATATAAGTGTATCACCCTGGTGTCCCTGTGTTTAGGAGATCAGACTGTGTGGTGTGTATAGAAGTGTATCACACTGGTGTCCCTGTGTTTAGGAGATCAGACTGCGTGGTGTGTATAGAAGTGTATCACCCTGGTGTCCCTGTGTTTAGGAGATTAGACTGTGTGGTGTGTATATAAGTGTATCACGCTGGTGTCCTGTGTTTAGGAGATCAGACTGCGTGGTGTGTATAGAAGTGTATCACCCTGGTGTCCCAGTGTTTAGGAGATCAGACTGTGTGGTGTGTATATAAGTGTATCACCCTGGTGTCCCTGTGTTTAGGAGATCAGACTGTGTGGTGTGTATAGAAGTGTATCACCCTGGTGTCCCTGTGTTTAGGAGATCAGACTGTGTGGTGTGTATAGAAGTGTATCACCCTGGTGTCCCTGTGTTTAGGAGATCAGACTGTGTGGTGTGTATAGAAGTGTATCACCCTGGTGTCCCAGTGTTTAGGAGATCCGACTATGTGGTATGTATATAAGTGTATCACCCTGGTGTCCCAGTGTTTAGGAGATCAGACTATGTGGTGTGTATATAAGTGTATCACCCTGGTGTCCCAGTGTTTAGGAGATCAGACTGTGTGGTGTGTATAGAAGTGTATCACCCTGATGTCCCTCTGTTTAGGAGATCAGACTGTGTGGTGTGTATATAAGTGTATCACCCTGGTGTCCCTGTGTTTAGGAGATCAGACTGTGTGGTGTGTATATAAGTGTATCACCCTGGTGTCCCTGTGTTTAGGAGATCAGACAGTGTGGTGTGTATATAAGTGTATCACCCTGCTGTCCCTGTGTTTAGGAGATCAGACTGTGTGGTGTGTATATAAGTGTATCACCCTGGTGTCCCGGTGTTTAGGAGATCAGACTATGTGGTATGTATATAAGTGTATCACCCTGGTGTCCCTGTGTTTAGGAGATCAGACTGTGCGGTGTGTATATAAGTGTATCACCCTGGTGTCCCTGTGTTTAGGAGATCAGACTGTGTGGTGTGTATAGAAGTGTATCACCCTGGTGTCCCTGTGTTTAGGAGATCAGACTGTGTGGTGTGTATATAAGTGTATCACATTGCTCTACAGCAATAAAACTCACATTACTGTTTATATAAACATCAGTGTGTGAGTTTATAAATTACTCTGTGTAAATAAAATACTTTGGTCTTGTTATAAGTCATTTAATAGATTACTCAAGCAGGTGTCATAAAATAGCCTACAAATTATCGTAATTCCCCGCCCACCATCCATGTCCACAGCAACACCCCCTAAAATACAAGTGTCCCTCTTAGTAATCTGAAATTTTGGGAGGTATGTACTTAGATCAGTAGGAAGTCAGTGAATGTTTATTTGTACCCTATGGTGCACTTTGTTTAGTAATTAGTATGTCATCCTCATTATTTCTTTCAATCCCAAGTGTCATAAAAAACAAAAAAGGAAAAAAGAGAGCCCAATAGTTTAATACAATAATAACAAATGATACTTAAAATCAGTTGCACTCACGTTTCAGAGTGGTCAGATAACTGATAACAGTAAATCTGACACCTAAGCCTGTGGAGAGATTAGGCCCATCTCCAGTCGGGGGAAGGACTATCCGCACTTCAGAATTCTAAATAACAACAAGACGGCTCCTTCCTCACGGTTAAAATACTTTAATCCAATATATGGAATTAATTAAAAACAATAATAAGTATGCAGGCTTAAACGCTTACACGTTTCTCAGCAATAAAGCTGCTTTCTCAAAGCAAATAAAGCCAACAGACAAAAAAACAGCAAACATTATTTCTAGACTTGTGCACAGCAAAAATTTTTGGTAAAATTTGATTTTGGACTCATTTATTTTCCCATTCTGAGGATCCGAATTTCGGACCGGACCTGTTCGACTCGGACGAAATTAGGCAATAGTCCGAATTAAAAAAAAAAAGTGAAATATTGAATAAAAAATTTAAATTAAACAAAAATAAAAAAATACATTAAACTAAATTAATAATAATATTAAATCTCTAATAAGACAGGAAGGGGTATTTTCTAAACCCCTACACACTTATATATGTATATGTCACATCAAATTAAAGCTCTTTCTGCCCTTTAAAAAATGGTATATAATATGTGTTTGTGCAATAAAGGAGAAATATAGGAATTATGGTTGAACACACATATAGCAAAAATGGCAAAATTGCTTGTGTCCTTATGTGGTTAATATCTGCACTTTGCATGAACTGTAAAGCACCTGTTTTACCAGATCTATTTTTAGCAGAATGTAGCAACATTGTAATAGTTTGGGACGGGAAAGTGCCATCCGAATTTCTGAAATTTACACTGAAATTTCAGACTAGGTCCGTTTCGGTTTCTGATTTTTTTTTTGTGGGCGGACCTTGGCTTTCGGAAGGTCCGAATGATACCGAATACTCCTTATTCGTCCAAATTCAAACCGAATCACACAAGTCTAATTGTTTCTTTAGGGTTTTCGCTCTCCCTTTTACATACTTTGAGGTTTATTTTCAAAGAAGTAGAGTAAATCATGAGTAAACCATATTCACTGCAGGAGACAGATACAAATGCTCCAAATCTCCATTGACTTAAATGGGGATTTTAATTACCTGGATATATGAGAGGTCACCAAAGCATTGCAAAGCAAAAACAAAGGGGCAGATGCACTAAGGTGTGATAAAGAGGTGATAAAGCCGAGATAACTTCTCCATTGATATCACTTCTCCTATGTTATTCTATGGAGCCAATGCACTAAGATTTTCCCAACTTTGGAGATCTGAATGCATAAGCTCCATAGAATAACACAGGAACTGGAGAAGTGATATCACTGGAGAAGTCATCTCCGCTTTATCACCTCTTTAATACGCCTTAGTGTATAACCCCGAAGGCATTCTAACTTAGTGAGGAATCTGAGCATCCCTCGTCCATGTGCACAGAGATAGCATTGCCCCATGAGACATGAAAAGGGCATTCAGTCTCTTCAGGTGTGGGGGGTCAATCTGATAAGATGTACAGCTAGATCAGAGAGGACCTGGGGGGAGGTATGGGTCAGTTTGAGCCCAACAGGGACATTGTTGGCAGCCATCCTATTGGATATCGGAAATTATGTAGATCTCCCGATTGGTTGGCTCATATCTCCTGAGTAAAATATTGTGTACAGATTGGCCATTCAGCCGTCCTCAGACCAGCGGGGAAAAATGCAAGGCAGTGGCAGAGTTTGAGTTGTAGAGTATTTATGTGTGTGCCTGACAGGGTGGGCATAGGTCTTGGCCATAGTCTGACATCCCATTGCTCCTGGATTGTAAATAGAGAGTGCATGATTCCAGCTCTTCAACTTGATCTTGATCTTTTCCCAGGAGCCCTATAGTGGTTTCCCATGAAGTGGGCAATCAGAGACCCTCAAGCTTTTGGAGTCTACAGTTCTTATCATGGGATGATGGAAATTGTAGTCCTCAACAGCTGGAGGGCCTGAGGTTGACATCCCTTGCCAAATTCAGTTTCATGGTTTCACTACAGGGGTTACAAAGGCTAAAAGAAGCAAACCCCCCTTTCAGTGTCGTTCAGGGCATAGACCATTTTAGTTACTAGAATGTGAATATAATGTTCATGTCACTATGTCTTCCAGTCAGAATCTTGCTCTTCTCCATTCTCCATATGGAAAGATCAGTTCTCTATGATCTCATTGGCTTTGAGAATCCTAGTTATTCTTCACCATCGGACCTAGTTGTTTTTATTGCCTGCAGTGAAGGAGCTAACCCGGTCAGTCGACTGGTAGAGGCTCCGTTGCACTAGAAAGATTTGTTTCAGTGTGAAATGTATAAATGAGATCTGAGCACTAAGTACAGCTGAGTCAATGGTAAATAAATGTTTATACAGCTCACACAGAGTCAAATGTCTCCACTGTGGTGAACACCTGTTGGTTTGCTATGGCATCTGAGCCCCGACTAGTCGACTGACTGGAGCCTGGATTACATTTCACTTGATACATTTTATCCACCAATTTATCCGTAGACTTCAATGGGAATCTTTTAGATAAAACCTATTGATAACATTTATTAACTGCAATATAATATAGCCTGGGTCAGACTTCAAAGCAGACTGATCTGATGTCAATGTAGGGGGTGACTGGAGGGCAATAAAATGATTATATCTTTAAAATTAATAATTATTAAAGAAGGTGACTGACATCAGTCACTTTATTTAAAGGGGAATTGAGCCCTTGAAATAATTGTAATTCACAAAGATATTAATAAGACACTCACCTGTAACCCTTATTTCAACATAATGACAATATACTTCAAAACTGTATCAAAAATACAAAAGATTTATTTGACCATAAACAATAAAAAAATTATATTGTCCAGATCTATCCAAATCCCACCCATCCCCCCCTCCGAAAAAAAAAAGACAGATAAAAACTTTTTAAAAAGTCCAACTGTAATCTGAACGTCTATATATCCAAGGATGATGCTCAAAAATACGGATCTAATATTAATAGTATCAATTCTTTTTAATCCATTCGAAGATAACAAGAACCTCTCATTGATCAATTTAGTAACACTAACTATGATGAAGCAAGCAAGCATAGAGTACTTGAGCAACCTTAACAAAGCTCAGTAATGAAGGCGAAACGCGTAGGTGGTCATGAGGTGTCATGTCCGCTGTTCCAAGATAACCTCTCATGTGATCCACGGGACCTTTATGGAATGAGGACTTTGGTATGAGCAGGAGCAATATGAAAAATCATCATGTTTTGAAGCAGGGGAGGGCTGGCCTGGGGGGCAGAGGGGCAAATGCCCCCTTGGCCAGTCATATATCTGGGCTGGTGGGCCACTGCACCTCACTAAATCTACTGATTGCTGCTGTAAATAGAGCTACACTAATGATACCACAGAGCTTACAATAGAAATGAAGCAACACAAAAGATACCACAGAGCTACAATCCAAATGGAGCTTCAGTAGTACATAACCCATTTCCCTTGTAAACTCTATAATATAACTAGTGTAGCTTAACTTAAATTGTAAGCTTTGTAGTAGCACACTAGTGTAGACCCATTTCAACTGTAAGCTCTGTGATATCACTTGCCTTATGTCACAACATTAATGCCAATTTTAACATTAACAAAATGGGGTGGGCTGGGACAGTGGGCTTGGCCGATTTGTAGAAAAGGGCCACTTGACTGAATTTGGCCCCCTGGGCCACAAGTGGCCAGCCCTCCCCTGTTTTGAAGATTATGAGGTAAGCGTAATTGCGCGAGGCGGAAAAAGAGTGTTCAAATGGTGAGAAGAAGGGTGACCACTGTGTATGTGGATGAAGAATACTTCTGGTGAGTGAAATACAGTGACTTTTGTGAATGATGATACAGCGTTAATCTCTGAAAATAAGTTGCTGTGAATTACTTAACCCGTTAACTGCTGATATCTCACTAACATCTCTCTCTGAAGAAACGCTATTAAAGGGATAGTAATACTTAAAATGTAAAAACAAATATGTTGTAGGGTTTATTCCCCTGAGTAAAACAAGAGTACTCCCACTGCTGAAAGGTGTTTCATTCAAAAGTTATTAATTTTCAAAGCTGAATTTTTTAGGTGCAATATCACAGTGGCCTGAAATTGTACAGTTGCGCTGTTGCTACACCATCCTATGGAGATTTATGGTCCCGGGACCAGAGCTGTCCATAGGATCGTGTAGCAACAGCGCCACTGTACAATTTCAGGCCACTGTGATATTGCACCTAAAAAATTCAACTTTGAAAATTAATAACCTTTGAATAAAACACCTTTCAGCAGTGGGAGTACCTTTGTTTTACTCAGGGGGATAAACCCTACAACATATTTGTTTTTACATTTTAAGTATTACTATCCCTTTAACCTCTGATACTTTCCTGCTAATTATACTGCTTGCTCAACTACTCTATGCGTGCTTGCCTCATCATACTTACTGTTACTAAATTGATCAATGAGAGGTTCTTGTTATCTTTGAATGGAATAAAAGGAACTCTTGTTCAGGAATTGATACTATTAATACTGGATCCGTATTTTTGAGTATCATTCTTGGATATATAGAAGATCGGATTACATTTGGACTTTTTTTATATAGTTCTTTTCTGTCTTTTTTTTGGGGGGGGCAGGTGGGATTTGGATAGATCTGGCCGATATCATTTTTTTATTATTTATGGTCAAATAAATCTTTTGTATTTTTGATACAATTTTAAAGTATAGTCATTATGTTTGTGAAATAAGGGTTACAGGTGAGTGACTTGTATATGTTCCAGTTCTTTGTGAATTACACTTTATACATATTCTGGATTATGGGCATCCTCAACATGATATGGTGGGTGTTTCCGTATAGGGTATAAAATACATCAGAGTGCAACTATATTTCCTTTCCATATATTTTACCCTTGAAATAATTGCTTTAATTTGTTAAATAGAAAGACTTACTTAGGAATGTGTTCTTCATAGAGCCTTCAGGAATACAGAGGAGCACCTAGAAGTCACTGGGCCCTGGTGCAAAAATTGCCATGGCCCCCCCCCCCAACCACATTGCCCCCATTGGGTATCTCCATATTGCCCCCAATGTCCTCCTCTTCACATTGCCCTCAATATCTACCTCTCCAGATTCCCCCAATATCCACCTCTCCACATTGCCCCCAACTCTCCACATTGCCCCCAATGTCCTCCTCTTCACATTGCCCCCAACTCTCCACATTGCCCCCAATGTCCTCCTCTTCACATTGCCCCCAATATCTACCTCTCCACATTGCAGCCAATATCCACCTCTCCACATTGCCCCCAACTCTTCACATTGCCCCCAGTATCTGTTTACTACCTCCCTGGTGGTCCAGTGGCGTGGCAGTAGAGGTCTGTGCTTCCTTTGGCACAGACCTCTATGACGACCTGGCACTCTCACGTGGACCTCTCCAATAATGCAGAACACTGGGAGATGACGTCATCTCCCAGCGCATTGCATTATAAGAGTGCCAACGAGGGAGAGTGCAGCTAATTGATGTCTGTGGCACCAGGCGGGGGGGGGGGGTCACAGAAGACGGCCAAGTCCCTGGAGTTACAGGCCCAGTCACAGGTGCGACCCCAATTGTTACTCCACTGCAGGAATATCTATTTAATTTTTTTTTATTTGAACTCTGATGAACTCTGCGGTAAGGTTTTCATGGCCCTTTAGAGTCATGGGAGAGGCTTTATCTAAATGGCTAACCTCATTTGACTGATAAAGTCTATTGATTATTGTGTGGAGGTAAAAACAGAATATAGATCTAAAATAGTGCATAGCAAATACAGATCTAGTGCAAAAATATAAAATTAGACAATATTGGTCAAATAATATAAATATTGTACTATATATATTTGTATAGAATGTCGGTGAGTACCTAGGAACAAACCAGCTTGAAGCACTATATCCCTTTAAAATTAGGGACACATAAGAAATACACATTGCAGGACAGAACTGATTCCTGTGCAGCCCTACACAATTAATTTTCTTAAGCGTCCCTGAGTTAAAGGGATATCTGGTTACCTTAGTTCTGGGACTTCTGGTATGGGGCTGTACAAATGAAGTGTAGATGGTAAAAGATTATACCAGTTTCTCAATAAAAAGGGGATTTAAAAGTTAACAAGAATAAAATAAACACAAACAATTCCAAGACTTCAGCTTCTGGATTTTACCTATATGAATGCCAGTGGGTATTCAACTCAGTGCAATGCAAAGGGTTAAGCACTTTAAAATGATATCCGTAGGAGATTTATTTTTGTACCCTGTTGGCCAGACAGACACATTTCCATCATTTTTGCTATTCATCTGTTTAGATGACATGGCCAGGTCCAGAGTGGAGCCTGCTACCGGCCAAACCAGACAGTTGGTGTCCCAACCAGAGAGCAATACGGAGAAGCCAGACAACCCAGCCAGCTGCCCCCAGGCAAGTTAGCCAGCCTCCCAAGTAAATTAACAGCATCCTGACCAGCTAGCAGCTCCCAGGCCAGCCAACTAGCCCCCAGACCAGTCAGCCAGCCCTTAAGCAAGCCAGTCCTAAGGGTATCCAGCTCTCAGGTTAGCCAAGAAGCCCTCAGACCAACCAGACAGCCCTCAAACTATTCAGTTATCAGACCAGTCTGCCAGCCCTCAGGCCAGCCAGCCATAGAACCCTCAGGATATCCAGCCCTCAGGTCAGCTAGTAAGCCCTCAGGAATGCCAGCCAGCCCTTAGGCTATCTAGCCCACTGGCCAACTAACTATCCCACAGACCAGCCAACCAGCCCTCAGACAGACAACCAGCTTCAGGTCAGCTATCTCACAGGCCTGACATCCAACCCTGAGGCCATCCAACCAGCCCTCAAGTCATCCAACCGGCCCTCCGTTCAGCCAATCAGCCCATGGGCCAGTCAACCATCCCTCATGCCAGCCAGCACACACAGCCCTCAGGCAATCCAACCAGCCCTCAGGCCAGCCAGCCCACAAAGCCCTCAGGCAATCCAACCAGCCCTCAGGCCAGCCATCAAACCCTCAAGCCAGCTAAACAGCAAACCAGAACTCAGTTCAACCAATCAGTCCATGGGTCAGCCAATCAGCCCTCAGTGCATCCAGCCAGCCCTCAAGCAAGCCATCAAGCCCTTAAGCCAGGCAACCAGCCCCCAGGCAAGCAAATCAGCCCTAAGGCCAACCAATCAGCCCTCAGCTCAGCCAGCTAGCCCTCCATCCATCATCTCCCAGGCCAGGCAACCAAGCCCTCAGTCCAGCCAACCAGCCTTCAGGCTAGCCAATCAAACATCAGGCCAACCAACCTTCAGGCCAGCCTTCCCTCAGGCCAGTCAACCAGCCTCCAGGACAGTCAGCCTCCAGACCAGCTGTCAGCCTCCAAACCAGCCAGCCCCCAGAGCAACAAACCCTCAGACCAGCCAGCCCTCAGATCAGTCAACCCCCAGGACAGGTATCCTTTAGGCAAGCCAGCCAGCCATGGAGACAACCAGCTTTCAGGCCTCCTAGCCAGCCCTCAGGTAAGCCAGCCAGGCCTCGGGTCAGCCAACCAGTCACTGGGCCAGTGTGTGTGTGTGTTTGTCTCTCTCACACACTGTCTGCATATGTCACATCATGTGTGCATCTGTATGTGTGTGCCTGTATCTATGGGTGTGAACGGCGGGTGTGTCTGTATGCATTTGTCATATTTTCTGCATATGTGTGTTTCACACGTCTGACTTTGTAAGTAACATGACAGACAACAACTTCCCACATTGCTAATATATACAGACACACACAGGTATGTATTTATTTGCATTGCAACTCATTTATACTAGATAAGAGGAGATTTCCATTTAGAATTCACTCTTCACAATGTGCTGCAAAAGTCTCTAGCTCCCAGGGGGTTAAGGGACAGTGAACCGCCATTTTGACTTTACATATTTTGCAGGTGCATAACATATTTTTTATTTATTTTTTATTTTTTGAACTTCACCGATTGTTTGATTGATTGATTTTACACTTTTATGTCCCTGCAAGTGAGTTCACTGAACCTCTGTTTACAGACAGCTTTCTGTCAGGGACTGTAAAAGCAGGAATAGTGATCCCATGTAACAGATAAGCCTGCCTCCAGTATAATAAATACATCATACAGAGCACTAACTGCTGCTGAGATAGTGTTACATGGGATCACTATACTGATTTCTGTTCCTGATGGAAAGCTCTCTGGTAACAGAGATTCAGTGAGCTCACTGTCAGGGACATTAAAATGTAAAATATAATTAACTACCTAAATATATAAAAAGTATAGGTAATTTGGCTTGGATATATCTATATATATATATATATATATATATATATATATATATATATATATGTGTAAAATAACAAACAAAATAAGTATCTTGTAATACCTTTTTTATTGGACTAACAGAATTTTGGATTGACAAGCTTTCGGAAGAACCTCCCTTTCTCAAGTCTAAAGCATTAGAAATGCTTTAGACTTGAGAAAGGGAGTTTATCCCGAAAGCTTGTCAATCCAAAATTCTGTTAGTCCAATAAAAAAGGTATTACAAGATACTTATTTTGTTTGTTATTTTACATCTGCATCACTGGACTAATACGGCTACAATCTCCACTCTATATATATATATATATATATATATATATATATATATATATATATATATATATATATATATATTTATTATGCAAAGAGACATCCACAATTTTTCAGTCATTGGCCACGTAATCGTTAGTACATACCGGAGACAGCTAGATTAAGTGTTTATTTATTACAAGGGTAAATTGTAGCTATTACTATTTTTATCGTAGTATATTTTATTTATATAACACCATTATATTCTGCAGACCTGTACAATAAGACAGAACATGGCACACATAAGAATTTGAGGACCCTGCCCCCGTCAGCTTACACTCTATTGAAACACATAAATACATATATATATATATATATATATATATATATATATATATATTTATTTATTTATTTTATTTAAATCAACTTTATTTATACAAAAGGACAGTTAGGCATGGACTAGTCAAAGTTTGATTGATTATTATATCTGTCATTTAACAGAGAACTGTAATGTGCAATTACAACTGTAGTGGCAGGTAAATGGTTAGGTCCCATCAGCCTACTAGTTCAGATGTGCTACCTAACTATATATAAAAAACTAGTTGAAGAGCCCGTTACATGGGCCACAGTGCCACTGGCAGCCGGTCGCGGGGCAGTCATGCGCAGTAGAGACTGCCTGTGCCGCGGCTGGTACAGAGCGGAACGCTCCTTCGGAGCATCCCACTCTGTATCAGCCTCATCACGGGCAGTCTCTACTGCGCATGACTGTGTCGTTACACACATTTTAGCGAATTATTATATAGGATGTTTCAATAAGGATTTCAGGTAGGCCTCACTTTGAGGTCAGACAGCTGCACTTGGCCATATGTTTGACACCAATATATCACACACTTGTAGCCTATGTAAAGTCAAGAGGAAGGTTTACTGTTACTTTAAGAGATACTTATCAAAGCAGCTGCAGCGACATGATACACATCTCTACAGCTGCTCCCCACAGCAGGGGGTTAGAGACACCTCTCGTGTCCACAAATTCTCCCTGCTTGTCCCTGACATGGGTATCGCACCTCAGTAACGCAGAAGACTGAGCTTCCAGCCTCAGTCTAATACCAAATGGGATCACACAAGTCTCACTATTTGCCATATGCACAAAGAAAAAGGAGCAATCCTGGGTTAAACCAGCTGCATCATATGCAATAAATGATAATGTCTCTAAATTCCCATTGAGCTAAATGGGGGTTTTAACCCCTTAAATACCAAAAAAGGTCTCCAAAACATTGCTTCAAGACATCACTAGCATTCAAGGAGTTAAAACTCCCATTAATATCAACAGGGATTTGTATTCGTCCTTTAAATCTTTGAGTGCCAGAGGGGTACGCAGTGCATTGCAAAACAATGCATTGCGTATCCCTCCAGCAGTCAGAGGGTTAATTATAGGGTGTCTGGGGACAGAGGCTGATTCTTAGGGCTCAGTGGGTTTCCTTTTTACTCCATCCACTTCACTGCCAGTTCCACCCGCTCTCCACTCTGTTCTTATCACTCTCCACCCACTTTAAGGACAAACCCCACCTCCCAGTCCTGCTCACTCTAATCAAGCCCCGCCCACCTCACGTGGATGATCCCACCCCGGAAATGAATGAACCTCTGTAGATTTAGAACAAGACGATTCCAAAGTCTGGGCAGTGATCTTCCCACAGAAGTGCTGCTCTATTGTTTGTGATTGTGGCCCGTCTGTAGAACCTCTATGGTTTGAGAGATATAAGCTTTGAAAGTTTCCATTTCCCTCCCCTTGCACGTACGTCAGCTTTCCGAGTTAGAGAAGGAGATCCCTGACCATCCTGCGGCTCTTCAGCAGCGCCGTGATCACGATATTTAGGCAGAAATACTTCATCTGAACGTTCTCAATGTGTGCCTGGTTTGCAAGCACATGTTGTAGACCGTTCAAGTGAAGTATTTCTGCCTAACTCGCGTGAAAACCTGTCAAGGGGGGCAGGGATTTCATTGTTCTCACAGTAAGAAGATTGTCCCTTGATGTGAGCTATTTGGTCTATGGACTGGATTCAACATCTGAGGGGAGGCAGCTTACACTAGGTAAAAGGGCCGGGAGGGGGACATTTTATCATTCAATTACTCTTGAACTACAACGCTCACAGTATTGAAATAACACTCTCCATGGGCCAGATACTATGAAGATTAATTGGAGCTGTTGTTTTTGTGAAACATTACTGTTACTTTAAAGAGATCCTGAAAACATGCACTGTGTGGGAGAGGGGACTGAGGACAGGTTTGATCTCCCCTGCCCTATGGTACAGTTGGTTTGCTCCGGAATTAATCCAGTTCTTAATACATCAGCTTCAGAGAAACCTTTGGTGACTCTGGAGCACACCAACTGCACTATAGGGGACAAAAGGAACGTTTCCAAAATTCCACTTCATTTAAATGGGACTTTAAAGCCTTTGAATGCTCGAGAGGCGGATGTGAAAAGTGGTTCAATTCAGGATCAAACGAAACGCTCCACAAGGAACACATTCCAATGTTGATTTAATTTGGGCTTTTAACTCATTCAATGCTAGAGAGTTCTTCAATGCAATGTGATGGACACCTCTCTGGCATTCAAGGGGTTTAAAGCCCCATTTAAATTAATGTGAACTTTGGGAAATTCCCTTTGTTCCCTGTGATGCAATTGGTTTGCTGCAGCATTGCACCACTTTTACCTGGTACAGCAGCCTCTGGGGGGGGGGCAGAGAAAGTGTCAGAGAGAGAGAGAGGGACAGAGAGACAGGGACAGAGAGACAGGGACAGAGAGACAGGGACAGAGAAACGAGAGAGAGAGGAACAGAGAGACAGGGACAGAGAAACGAGAGAGAGGGAGGGACAGAGAGACAGGGACAGAGAAACGAGAGAGAGAGGGACAGAGAGACAGGGACAGAGAAACGAGAGAGAGAGGGAGGGAACGATCAAGAGAGAAAGAGGGAGAGATAAAAGGGGAGAGAGAGAGGGACAGAGAAGCGAGAGAGAGAGAGAGAGAGAGAGAGGGAACGATCAAGAGAGAGAGATAGATAGGGACAGAGAGAGAGAGAGAGGAACAGAGAGAGGACAGAGAAAGAGGGAGTTAGCGAGAGAGAGAGGGACAGAGAGAGAGGGAACAGAGAGAGAAGACAGAGAGCAAGAGGGAGAGAGAGAGAGGAACAGAGAGAGCACGAAAGAGAGAGCAAGAGAGAGGGACAGAGAGAGCGAGACAGAGAGAGAGATGGACAGAGAGACCAAGAGAGAGGGACAGAGAGAGAGAGGGACAGAGAGAAAGGGACAGAGAAGCAAGAGAGAGAGAGAGGGAACGATCAAGAGAGAGAGAGAGGACAGAGAGAGAGGGACAGAAAAAGAGGGAGAGAGAGAGAAGACAGAGAGAAAGAGGGAGAGAGAGGGACAGAGCAAGAGAGAGAGAGAGAGGAACAGAGAGAGCACGAAAGAGAGAGCAAGAGAGAGGGACAGAGAGCGAGAGAGAGGGGCAGAGAGAGAGAGAGAGAGAGAGGGACAGAGAGAGAGAGAGACAGAGAGAGGGACAGATAGAGCAAGAGAGAGGGACAGAGAGAGAGACAGGGACAGAGAGAGAGGAACAGAAAGAGAGAGGGACAGAGAGAGAGGAACAGCAAGAGAGAGATGGACAGCAAGAGAGAGAGCAATAGAGAGAGGGACAGAGAGAGAAAGAGAGAGAGGGACAGAGAGAGAAAGAGAGAGAGGGACAGAGAGCAAGAAAGAGAGAGAGGGACAGTGAAAGCAAGAGAGAGGGACAGTCAGAGAGAGAGAGGAACAGAGAGCGAGAGAGAGGGATAGAGAGAGGGACAGAAGAGGGGACAGAGAGGGGAAAGGGGGATAGAGAAGAGAAAAGAGAGAAAGGGAGGGAGAGAGAAGGAATACGAGAGAGAGGGAGATATGAGAGGAGAAGAGAAAAGAGAGAAAGGGAGGGAGAGAGAAGGAATACGAGAGAGAGGGAGATATGAGAGGAGAAGAGAAAAGAGAGAAAGGGAGGGAGAGAGAAGGAATACGAGAGAGAGGGAGATATGAGAGGAGAAGAGAAAGAAAGAAAGAAAGAAAGAAAGAAAGAAAGAAAGAAAGAAAGAAAGAAAGAAAGAAAAAGAAAAAAAGAAAGAAAAGAAATCTCCCTTGTTTCAGCAGCAGTGTTTTCCCAGGATTTGGCCTGGTCCCTCCCTCTTACCTTCTGCCTGGATGTGAGGTTAACGCAGGCCATTTTGGTCTCACTTCAATGGAATTCCAGACATTCCTCTCTCAAATTACAGCAATTCCCAGGCAGCCTCCTCTGTCCCCATTAGCACAGTTGATGTTCATCAAATTTCTCTCTGCTCTCTCCCGTCTGCATCCCTGTAATTTACCCACCAGGAGAGTCAGCAGTTAACACTAAGGTTGCAATAACCACTGCTAAAATACTGATTGCCTCCCACAAAGCGGCTGCTGTATGAAGAAAAAGTGGTGCAGTTTTGTTCCAAACCAACTGTACCACAGTGAACAAATAAAAACTCCTCTTGTTTTCAATGGGGCTTTTAAAATCTTGAATGATGTAACCCATTGCGTGCCAGAGGTGTGTACAACGCATTGCTTTGCAATACATTGCACACCCCTCTGGCACACAAAGGGTTAAAGGTCTCCAGAAATGTTGGAGACCTCTCAAACATTCAGGCTATTAAAGTGTCCCAGTTCCTAAAATATTTAGGCATACCTTTGGCCAAACTCTTGAAACCTTCGTACCTTGTTGTCTGTCCCCTATTACCCATTTAGACTGTAAGCTCCTTGGGACAGGGACCTCTCTCCTATTGTTTTTATGAATGTGACACTTATCCCCTCTTATTTATTGTAACACACTGCATACACTACATGGCACCATATAAATAAAGATATACATACATACAAAGGTGCCATTTTACAAACAGGAAAGTTCAGAATTCATACTCACAGTAGATTTCCTCCATATTCACAGGACTTTATCATTGTCCATAGCTGGGAACGAGCCGGATTTGACCAGGAGTCTCTGGGTTTTTCGGTAAATCTCAGGAGCTCTGGGTCAATTCCCTAGTTCTCCTGGTATCTGAAACATTGCCACGTGCATGTCCAGGGCATGTTGTATAGATCAACAACACATAACCTATATATGGATGAAACCAGGCCACAGCTTTATTAACCTCTAAACATAATACAAACCAACACAACTTCAAGCTCTTGCCAAACTGCTAGATATCATTCTTATGCTCCGCCCTACTGAGCCAAGGCTCAACCCATCTTTTTCTCTATCCCACCATACTCCATTAGCTGGTCTGTGCAGCTCAATGGGGGGTGGTGCCTACAACCCACGACAGTGGTCCGGGTGCTTCATGTCCCAAGGCCACTGGCCTGACATCCACCTGTTAACAATAAAGTCCCTACAATTGATGTACCATTTTTCCTACTGGCAAGGGCCCAAAGTGCCAAAGCTGTGACAAACAAAAGAGAACCCCCCCCAGGTGCTTTAACAACCCGAATCCACACATAAACAAAATACCACCACCAACAAACCCCGAGTACAGGTTGGGAGGGAGGGCCGATTCTCTTCCCGAAAGGAAGTGACGCAACATGTGACCCCTTTTATTAATTCATACTCCCCACCCCTTTACTATCAATTAAAGGATCCCTCCAATCCTGGGCCTTTTTACTGATCCCCCAACAGCACTGACATGATTCTCCTTCTTAGGGCGTGTGGGGAATTCTGTGTTAGTGATAAGCATGCATCCCTGCTACTGGCAATTGTTGCCTGATATTGTACTTAGTGTGTAGCCAGTCTCTAGTCTAATTCTTTACCACTGGGAAACGTTTCACTTGTCTCTGTTACTTTCAGACCGGGGCAGTGGCCACTTCTTCTTCTTGCAACTGAACTTTGACTTGCCACATCTGATCTGAAAGAATGTGATGTTCAGTGGTAGGAACAAGAAGCAGCCACTATTCCTGTCTAAAGGTAAGATAAACATGGGAAACATCTTCCTGCAAAGAGTAAGCCACTCCTCTCAACCTTCCCACCCTGCGTCCCTAATTAAACCACCCACATTATGATGTAAATTGCATCATGTGGCCATGTGTGTTTCTAGGGGGGGAATGGCAGAGGGTGAGAGCAAAGGTATGATTATTGTTATCATTAAAAAACATTTTTTGGATTATATAGATTGCTACTGAGACCACAGTGTTTATGTTCATGAGCCTAGTTTAGTAATTTTGTTTGGGTTGTGCAACAAAGTGATCTTTTTATAGCACACTTTAAAGGCATATAAACAGTATGGATACATTGTATGATTCTGTCTTCCTAGACAAGGTATCGTTTATTTTCCACTGCCAACATATTTAAATGATCTAGATCAGGGCTGTCCAAGTTTAGTCCTCAAGGGCCACAAACAGGCCAGGGTGTAAGGATTTCCCTGGTTACACACAGGTGAGTCAGTCAGAATGAATGATCCACTGATTAACTCACCTGTGCTTAATCAGGGAAATCCTTGCTGACTCGGCCTGTCCACTATTCTTTGTCAACTATGGGGGTTTTCCTCCTACGCCCTTCTGTCAAGTTCAGGGCTGGATTTACATCTCAGGAGCCTGTAAGCACAGAATTCTGAAGTGCCCCCCACACACACACACACCGATTTGCCACCTCCACTGGACACCTCTACAATGCTCATCAGCTCCATACTGCCCCCCATCAGCTCCATATTGCCCCCATCATGTCTATATCCCCTCCCATTGCCCCCATCATCTCAATATTGCCCCTCTCATTTCCCCCATCATGTCCATATTGCCCCTCACATTGCCCCCCATCATCTCAGTATTGCCCCTCACGTTGCCCCCATCATCTCCATATTGACCTCGGTTTCCTACCTCGCTGGAGAGGAGAGGTATGTGCCTCCTTTGGAACACAGCTGTAGTTGCTGGTGCTCCCGCCCTGTCTGTAATGCAGAGCGCTGGAAGATGATGTCATCTCCCAGCACTCTGCACTATTACTAAAGAGCCGACGGCGACGAGGGAGCTCAGTAGCTATAGGCCTTCTGCACAGACCTCTCCTCTCGATGTTGTTGTGGGCGCCAATCAGGGGGGCAGGGTTGACTGGCGAGGCTAATAAAAAATAAAAAAAATGAAGCCAAAAACTATCCCAATGACAGGCGCCCCTCTGTGGGATGCGCCTGTAGGCAGGTGCCTACTCTGCCTTATTGCAAATCCGGCCCTGGTCAAGTTCAAACACCAGTCGATTTCGAATTCCTCAACCACCAGTCAAGTTTGGCATGTGACCAGGTCAGAGTGGAAAATAAGGGGACAGGTGAATGAAACAACACGGGTAACTGAAATGTTGTAGGGAAAGTTCTGTCTGCCGTGAGAAGGAAGCCGAAAAAATGTAAAGCAGTGGGTACAGGGGTAGGGGCTAACTGCATGGAGTATGTACTTAACAGCTTTGGGAACTGAGTTCACATAGCTTAAGATGGTACTAAATTTCCCAGTTTACCCTGCAGATCTCCATTATCTGCAGTGCTGGGTGACACCAGCACTTCTCTCTGCACTTACAGAAGATTTCTGTCTTCTCCACTGAATCTGATTGACTTATCTGATACTGGGCTTCAGTGGGGAATATAGTGATATTGTTTCCTCTTCCAGAAGCACTAAGTGAAGCTGTGACATCATCCAGTCCTGCAAATCACAGCGATCTGCTGACCCCTCATGACACCCCCTTAGCATGGGGGCGACAATTGCCCCCTTTATTAATTAAAGAGCATATAACCTATGTGAAACATAGGTTATATACTCTTTAACCGTTCCGTACCCCTCTGGCACTCAAAGGTTTAATTAATAAAGGGGGCAATTGTCGCCCCCATGCTAGGGGGGTGTCATGAGGGGTTACGATACCCCTATTGAGGTCTGAAGTACTTTTTCAATACAAATTACATATATAATTTAAAACAAAATAATTGTTACACAGAAATTAAATATTTAATTACTTTTGCACACAAATTACATATATAATAAAAACAAACACCTTTTTTATACATCTACAGGTTGCCTGTTAACCCTATGAGTACCAGAGGGGTAGCAAACACATTGCAATACCTATCTGGTACTCATAGGGTTAATCTTGCAATACAAAATATGAGGTCATGTTTAATATAATAGGAGAAGAAAGATGTGGGATAAAAATGGTGAAAGAAAGTCATGGGAGCACTGTAGTCGACTTTTCAAGGGGGAGGGGGGTTAAAATGTCGTATGTACACTATTCGTCGAATTAATATGGTGAAAGAAAGCACTGTAAGTTGGATTTGGAAGGGGAAGGGTTAATTGTCGACTATGAACTATATTTGTCGGATTATTGTGGTGAAAGAAAGCACTGTAAGTCAACTTTGGAAGGGGAAGGGTTCATTGTCAACTATGAACAATATTTGTCAGATTAATGTGGTGTAAGAAAGCACTGCAAGTCAACTTTTAAAAGGGTGGGTTAATATGTCGAGAGTGGGCACTTTATGTCTGAATTCTATGCTGTATACTGTATTATATACTGCTTTTGTTCGAACAACAACGATGGTTTTGAAACTGTCGTATTGGCTTCTACGCCTCAACCTCCGAGGAGCAAAATTTCTGACTTAACCCCTTAAGGACTACGTGATGTACTATGACCGTCACGGTCCTTATACCCTTAAGGACCCGTGACGGTCATAGCACGTCACATACTTTTTACTAACAGCGCTCTACCGGGAGCGCTGTAAGTAAAAACGGGGCCTAAAATTGACCGCTCCAAGACCGGAGCGATCTCTCTTAGGCCTCAAAATGGCGCTCCGGTATGCGTAACAGGTCATGTGTACCAGCGCATCGGTAAGGATCAAAGCGGTCCTTAAGGGAAGGTAACTTCCCTGGACCGCTGGTCCTTAAGGGGTTAAAGAAGCAGTAAACTTATTTTTACAAAAACACATATTTTATAGAGCATTTCCTGCTGAATAAAACAATGTCACTCCCATCGCTGTCAGATGTTTTATTCAAAGTTTATAGCAGTTTAAATAACCAGGAAGTGAATTTACTGTGTTTACTTCCTGATAGTTCTAACTGACAGGAAGTGACAGGCAGTTTCTATCTAGTGTTGAGCGAGCACCCCGATGCTCGGGTGCTCGGGTGCTCTGACCGAGCACCGCCGGAGGCTCGAGTGCTCGGCCGAGCACCCGAGCCCCATTGAATTCAATGGGGCGACACGAGCATTACACCAGGCACCCCCTGCTCTGATGAGGGGAGGGTGCCTGGTCAATGCCCCCCTTCATCTCCACAATGCCCCTCTTCCACAATGTCCCCCTTCCACAATGTCCCCCTTCATCTCCGCAATGCCCCCTTCATCTCCGCAATGTCCCCCTTCCACAATGTCCCCCTTCCACAATGTCCCCCTTCATCTCCGCAATGCCCCCTTCATCTCCGCAATGTCCCCCTTCCACAATGTCCCCCTTCATCTCCGCAATGCCCCCTTCATCTCCGCAATGTCCCCCTTCCACAATGTCCCCCTTCATCTCCGCAATGCCCCCTTCATCTCCGCAATGTCCCCCTTCCACAATGTCCCCCTTCATCTCCGCAATGCCCCCTTCATCTCCGCAATGCCCCCCTTCCACAATGTCCCCCTTCCACAATGTCCCCCTTCCACAATGTCCCCCTTCATCTCCAAAATGTCCCCCTTCATCTCCACAATGCCCCCTACCTCCAGTCCCTGGTGGTCCAGCGGAGCGTCTGTAAGATCTGTGCCTCCTTCCGGCACAGATCCCTGCCACCCGAACATGGCGGGCGAGCACATGGCGGTACTCGACGAGTACCGCCATGTGCCGAGCAGAGCGATGCTCGAGCCGATCCGAGCATCGGCCGAGCATGCTCGCTCAACACTATTTCTATCACATTCTATGGAGAACTATATGTCTCTGACTTTTCTGACTTTCCTTTCCATTAGAATCTAACAGGAAATCTAATTAGAATTTGACCACTAGAGGGCACTGCTAATGTAAAAAAGCATGGGTTTAAACTGTAATAACTCTGGAAATATTAATCTCTCGGCTGTGGGGGTACCCTTATTTTACTCAATAGAAAAATCCCTACAATATACATTTTTTCATAAGAAAAGTTAACTGCTCCTTTAAATGGAACCACAAAACAGGAGGTAATACTGAGCGTGGGTAATAGGATACTAATTGCACGTTGTTTTTAGTTGTTTCCTATGGGCTTTTTTCAGACTGGCGGTAAGTGTAATTACTGCTGATTTTGCTTTCACAAGTCGGGTAATAGGATAGCAAAAACTGACTTTAAAAAAAATGCCTGTTTTATTTTTATCGCTGGTAATAGAATTGAGCCCAAGACCAGGTTCAAGCCCCAGCAGAGGATCAGACAAGCCAAGTAGTGCCAGTTTTGCATTTCAGGCATTAATGAATCCAAGACATCCATAGTCCCACCCATGGCTCTCCCTTACTCTTTATATGACCCCCATCCACTGTTCTTTTTTACAGGAAACAACCTTAATCTATAATCTACAAGCTCTCTCTCTCTCTCTCTCTCTTTGGGCTTCTAATAAAAATAATTCTAAAGAGGCATAACTAGAACGTATTGGATCCTGGGGAAGATAGGGCCCTCTGGGATTCTGGGCCTTGGTGCAACTTCATTCTCCCTACCCCCTGTAGTCATGCCCCTGTAGGCAGGACCATCCTGAGTGAACGTGACCTTCTAGCAGAAGAAGCCCAGGTAGTTATGGAAAGGCTGTGGAGCTGGGGACACATTGTTTAGGATAAGCTAGTTGGAGTGGAATTAGTTATATGTTTCAGTGGCTCACCACTTCCTTTTAGAAACTGCAGATCCTAAGAAACATACCTTTCTCCTGCCCCCTTTATACTGTTTTGTTTTTTTAACAAGTATTATTTTCTATCTTTCAGATACAATATTCAGTGTGTAGATAACTTATAATTGCTGTTCTATAACTATTATTTCATATATGTAGTAAGTCTGCTTTTGTATTAGCTAAGGTTAGGAAACTGTGGACAGTTACACTTTCTGTTAGCTAGGATGTGTTCTAATGTATACTGTTTGCAGGGCTCAAAATTTCCACTCGCCACTAGACAATGGCGAGTGAAAATTTAGCTCTGTTGAGTAGAAATTCAGTCCTGGTGGGTATGTTTTGGTTTGCAGTGGCGACTAACTTTTCAGGTCTGGCTACTAGCAAAGGACTTCAAATTATAAGCCCTGCTGTTTGTAATACATAATTTTGTGGCTGCCAGACAGAACATGATTTCTTCTACTCGCCCAGTTTGTCAGCTACAGGTAATGTGGAGCCCCTTTGGGGCATGGGAAAATGTTTGGTCAACATGCTAACTCATGCAATGACTGGCATGATCTAAGTACCCCAAAGCATCTTCAGATTTAGGGGTTGGCTAGAGTTAGGGTTCATGCTTATGGTTATGTTTAACTTATTATATGTCTTATATAACTTTTATCAGGTGTGCCTCCTACACAGGGGGGATTCTCTGCTAGCCACATCCATTTTACCACCAATCACATATTGTGTGCTTTGCGTGGGTACAGTTAGTTGTGGGCTGAGAGGTTGTAGCTGGGTGAGTCATCTTACACTCATGCCTTCTAATCATAACTTGGCCCTTTTCGACTTCTTATTTATATATATATACTTTGTCTCTATATCTGTGTAAATAAGTAAGAAGTGGTCTGTAGACTACGAAACATGTCAGAAGAAGATTTTTAATTTATTTTAATAAAATGTAGTTTTTATTTTGATTCTTTTGTCTGCTTTTATCAAATCAAGATTTTGTTTATATTGATCTCATATGACACACATATACATTTGAGAGCCAACTCGAAGTGTGGTCCGTTTGTGGGGAGGACCGGCTGCTGTTCCCCACTGGCGATCTCACCGGTTTCCATTATATGTGGACCGGTGGGAAAAGAGGATGTAAGTACACATCTTTAGTTAATTTTTGAAATTATTGGATTTCTTTGGGTCCCCAAGCTCTCCTCTGGTGTGCTGTTTTGGCTTTATAGTACTATAAATGATCTCCAGGACATATTTGGATATGAGAGAAATCTCAAGGTATTCTTCCTTGTAAATACAAAATAAATTTTAAAAAATCCAACAATATTTCCAAAACAGGGAATTCCATACAGCAGTTGTTCCCGGCCCTATCCCCAAGGCACCTGAAAAGCCATGTCTTTGGATTTTCCCTGCCTGTACACTGAATAAGGGCTTGATTCAATAGTGTCCAATAATAATATGTGGTAGGGCAAAATTGACTACCTACCGACAAAAAAAAAATGTCTAAGTCGGTATTCAATTGCCCTACCAATTAAAACCACAATGGATGTTGGGCCAAAGAAACGGACTTATGGCCAAACGTCTGACGTGTGTTTTTAGTTCTCGAAACTCACGCTAAATACCGTGAGTAATGAGGTCATCAAAGGAAAAGGGCTAACGATCTCTAAACACACAGTCATCCTCACAAACACTAACCCTACACTATCCCTAACAGTGAAGTGCAACAGTACTACCCCTAACACTAGCCTAACACCCACAGCTGTAACACTTACCTGTTATCCACTGTCTGTCTTCTGATTTCAGCTTCCATCTTCTTTCTTCAGTTTTCCCCTCTCTCTATCTTGTGTCTTCTTTTCTTCTGTCTTCTTCTCTTTGTTTCACTCATTTTTATTTAAAAAGAAAAAAACAAACAAACATTAAATATGTGCCACAAACATAACTTGGACATATGTGCATTTTTTAACCCTTTGAGGGCCAGAGGGGTACGCAGTGCATTGCAGAGCAGTGCGTTGCGTGCCTCTCTGGCACTCAAAGGGTTAAACAATGCAGATATGTTCTAGTTGAAATAGTAGATGCCCCAAACAAAACAAAAAAAAAATACAGATTTCCAATATTTTTCTCTAAAAAAGAAATTTCTGATCCCCTGCTAGAAGCTGATTGGCTGGGAGGTGCATAAGCACACATCCCAGCCAATGGATGTAAGACATTTGGAACAGAGACTGGCCATAAGGTACAAAAGAGGGGGGGGTTGTCATTTTCTCTTCCAGCCACCACTGCCGGCAACAGCAGCAGAGACTACATATAGGGTTTTTTTTAAAACAGCACTAATATTTCACTTTACTTGTAATTTCTCTCTGGATATCATACTTTTTTTTTGTGAAAACTATTGGAAATCAGTTTGTTTTTTTTTCATTTGGGGGCATCTACTGCAATGCTTTGCTTACTCCACTGGCACTCAAAGGGTTAAACAATGCACATATATCCAAGTTATGTTTGAGTCACAAATGTAATATTTATTTTTATTTTCTTTTTACAGGAAAATGAGTGAAACAAGGAAGAGAAGAAGACAGAAGATGGAGAGAAAGAAGAAGACGGACAGTGGCTGACCAGGGTGCTGAAGATGCTGCCAGACATCAGGATTAATGGTAAGTGTTTCTTTTCAGGAGATGTTTATAAACTATCACAGTATCCCTAGGAGGCCTAGCGATCCTGTGCTTCCTTTTGCTCTGTTGCTGCTAGCCGTAATGGAGGCCGGCCACTTCCTCATTCCTGACGTTTACTGGAGCGAGCGCTGTTACATGCACTGGTTTATGGGGCTACTACTGATTTGCCTAATTGGTTTCAGCCTTTGTCTGCTCCTCTACTAACTTCCCTGGGCCTAGGCGTCATTACCTGTCACAGCC
This sequence comes from Rhinophrynus dorsalis, assembly GCA_037306005.1. NCBI lineage: Eukaryota > Metazoa > Chordata > Amphibia > Anura > Rhinophrynidae > Rhinophrynus > Rhinophrynus dorsalis. Next base: position 41,707,500 of record CM074722.1, on the reverse strand, counting down.
TACCTTAGATCCAGCTACGCTGCCTTGGAGGCCGCAGGGTGTGGACAGCTAGAAATGATGCTTCGGCGTCATCCCATGCGTCACTCCGAGGATTGGGCCTGGGTGCGCTTGGCGTCTGTAGTGGCCACCCGTGTCCTCTGTCTAGGCGGTTCGGCGGCTGTAGATGACACAGGATGGGTGCAGGCACTTGACGCATCTCAGCTAGATGCGTCAGTTATGGACGCGAGGCTGTGATATGACGCAGGCCTCAACTTTGTACAGGAAGATCCGGTCAGTCCCCTCCCATCTACTTCCTGGCTCTTGGAATTTAAGGGAACTGGTTTTCTATCTAGATACCTTTACGTTGTTGTTCATTGCAGTTGTATTTAGCTTGTTCCTGATATCCTGTGTATGACTCTGGCTTGTCTGACCATCCATCCTGGTGCTGACCTGTGGCTCTGTCTGACTACCCACTCCGTGTATGACCCTGGCTTGTCTGACTATCCAACCTGGTGCTGACCTGGGGCTCTGTCCAGCTACCCTCTGTGTTGCCTCCTGTTTAGTGAACATCCTAACTGGTGCAGATCAATGGCTCTGGCTGACTACCCGCTCCGTGTATGACCTTGGCCTGTCTGATTATCCAATCTGGTGCTGACCTGGGGATCTGTCCAGCTACCCTCGGTGTTGCCTCCTGCTTAGTGGACATCCTAACTGGTGCAGATCTGTGGCTCTGGTAGATTCTAGGTTTCTGACTGCAGGTGTCAGTCAGTAGTCTCCCTTTTTGCCTTCCGTTTAGGGAGACGGCCTTCCTCTGACTGACTGCAGGTGTAAGTCAGTATTCTCCCCGGTTACCATCATTAGAGGAGACTGTTCTGGTCTACACTTGGCATTCTGGCTTGAGACTACCATTGGCTTTGGCCTAGTCTCTGCAGTCTGGGAACTTGAAGGTAGCCTTCTATTTCTGATAGAGTCCCAGCCTCTTGGGTTACCCTCTTCTTCGTCCTGAGACTATTATATATTGATATATATACACAGTTTATGGAGAATGACGGCACTCACAGGATCCTTTTTTCAAAGCAAAAAGATAGTTACATTTATTGCAATCGACGTTTCGGCTGCCACAGCAGCCTTTCTCAAGATTCTTGAGAAAGGCTGCGGTGACAGCCGAAACGTCGATTGCAATAAATGTAACTATCTTTTTGCTTTGAAAAAAGGATCCTGTGAGTGCCGTCATTCTCCATAAACTGTATGTATTGTAATTATTTCTAGACGTACACCCAGGTCACGAATGACTAACTGACAGTGAGTGCATTCCAACGTCCACCATTTTCTATATATTGATATATATATATATTGCTATTCTATATTGCTTCTAACAAAGGTGATTTTAACTATACCGACTGACTCTTGTCTTGCTTGCAAACAGTGACATTGCCCTTACATGGTGTTTCCGTTAGCTACTCTTGTGTATCTATGTGACCCGTGCCTGACCTACGTATCCGCTCTGTGTATGATCCTGGCTTGTCTGACTACCCACATCGGTTCTGACCTGTGACTCTGGCTGACTAACTTGCTCCTTGTAGTCCCCGGCTTGTCTGACTAACCACTTCGGTCCTACTTGTGGTTCTGGTTGTCTATTGCTCCTTGTCGTCCCCAGTTTGTCTGACTACCCATCTAGGTTCTGGCCTGTGGCTCTGGCTGACTACGCACTCTGGGCATTACCGAGCGGTCTTACCGTTCGCACCTGAGTTTCTCTACTCTGTCTGGCTCTCTCCCTGTGGCCTCCGGTTGCGATACCTGTTGGAGACTTTAGCCCCTTATAGCTGGTTCTCCGGTGTTGGCCGTTGCACCTTTCCTCGCTCCCTCGGTGTAGCCCAGTCTAGCACTCAGCACAGCTTGCATCTCCGGGTAGTAGACTGGAGATCATAGTCCTGGGTCTGGGGTTGTGTGGGAATCATTCTTCATTACTGTGTATTTTCAATAAAGGTGGTTTTACATAATATATATATATCCTGTGTCTGACCTTCGTTTCATACTGGGTACTGTGACATAAACTTAGTCGCATTAACCCAGTGAATGCTAGTAGAGTAAGTATACTACACTGGCACTCATAGGGTTAATTCTACCAATACTACACACATTTTGGGATTACTTTGAAGATGCGTTAAAGAAATATTAATGTTTCACAAAAACAGCAGCTCCAATTAATCTTCATAGTATTTGACCCATAGAGAATGTTATTGCAGTACTGTCAGAGTTGTAGTTCAAGAGTAATTGAATGATAAAGTATCCTCCTCCCACCCCTTTTACCTAGTGTAAGCTGCCTCCCCTCAGAAAGGGACAATCTTCTTACTGTGAGAACAATGAAAACCCTGCCCCCTTGACAGGTTTGTCAGGTTTTTCCCTTATGCTAATTGAAAATTGTCCCTCTCTGCAAGCCATCTGGATCCCACCATTCTGTTCTGAGGTGAGCAGTGTTACATCAGTAAAAGGGGTGGGAGGGGGGATACTTTATCTTTCAATTACTCTTGAACTACAACTCTGTCAGTATTGAAATAACACTCTCCGTGGCCCAAATACTTTGAAGATTAACTGGAGCTGCTTTAATTTTTAAACATTACTATTCCTTTAAGGTACTCTGCACCCAAAAAACATGGGTGCAGATTTTCAGCATTTGAATTGGGTCTCTTAAACGAATCTTCCTGCTAACTCATCCAATTGAACTGCAAATTCTGAAGTTTTGTAATGGGTTTCTATGGGGTCAATTGGACGATATATTTATTGCGCCGGGTGGGTTTTTTTGCCAGTATTTTTCATAGAACAGGTAATTGAATTGCTTACCCTGCTTGAAAAAAATGCTGGAGGTTTTATTTTTTTGAGTTGGGGGCATTTGAATCGAGTCCTAACAGGCAAGTGCACACATAGACACCAAGGGGGCTTGAGCACCTGCCCTTTTAACAAAAAAAAAAAAGTTGCTTCGGCACCCGCACTAACCCCCCTACCACCCAGTCAGGTCTGTGCCTCCTTCAGGACAGACCTGTAGCTGCTGCACACCCTCGTCGGCTCTTTAGTATTACAGAGCGCTGGGAGATGACATCATCTCCCAGCGCTCTGCATGAAGAGAAGACCGCGCGGGAGATCCAGCAGCTACAGGTCTGTGCCAAAGGAGGCACATACAGACCTCTCCTGCCGCTGGACCACCAGGGAAGAGGTAGGAAACGGACACTGGGATGCAATGTGGAAATGATGGGGCAATATGGATCTGATGGTGGACAAGGTGGATATGATGGCAATGTAGAGATGATGGGGCAATATATGTGAGGGTAAGTTGGAGCTGATGGCAATATGGAGCTGATGGGGAGCAATATGGAGATGAAGGGGGCAATGTGAGGGTAAATTGGAGCTGATGGGGCAATATGGAGCTCATGGGGGCAATATGGAGCTCATGGGGGCAATGTGAGGGTAAGTTGGAGCTGATGTTGGCAATATGGAGATGATGAGGGCAATATGGAGATGATGGTGGCAATATGGAGCTGACAGGGGACAATGTAAGGGCAATATGGAGATGATGGGGAGTCAATGTGGAGATTAAGAGCAGAAGCAGGAAGAGCCGCCTTCTCCTACAGAGCACCAATGGCCTGGAACTATCTGTCTGAAATAACCAGATCTGCTCCCAGTCTAAAATCCTTAAAAGTAAATGCTTCTCTATATCTAAAAACAGAGTGTAACTGTTTATAATTCTAAAATTTCCATATGAATATTTGTATGTATATTTAATAACATGTAATATATAGTGTTTCTCAATTTGTATAAATAAGCAACCCTCTACTGAAAACTGTTCAGGACATACTTGAAAACGAGAGAAATCTCAATGTATTCTTCCTGGTAAAACATTTTCTAAAAAAAAAAAAATTGTGGAAGTGTCCAGTGGAAATGGCCAATGAGGGGGAAGGCGCTTCAGATTTCTGTGCCTACAGACTCCTAAGATGTAAATTCTTTTCTTTTTTTAAAAATAAATTTTGAATAAATAATTATAAGAAGTGCCCTTTTTTTTGCCCCCCAAAATGTCTGTGTACGTCCCTGAGCCCTAAGTCACTGACTGGCTCACCTGAGCACAAGCAGGGAAATCCTCACTACACAGCATCTTAATTGCCCCAGAAGAGAGGGTTCGTAACCACTGCTATACAGGAAGGAAAAAAAAATTAAAGTCTTAAGTTCCCACACATGCCACAAAAATGCAATAAAGGACTTTGGCCTTGCCCAACCCATCTGTCCAAAACATACCTTGTAAATAAGAGGCAGGAGCCTTTCATGTGCTACCCACATATACTGTAGCCCGGAAGCTTGTGGGTTTTGTCTCAGCTGCACAGATCAAAGGAAGGAGAGACGTTCATTTGGAGATGAGGGGCCGTCTCTTCTTCTCTCAACCAAATAGAAAAACAAGGTTTTCTGTCCTGTTTACTTGAAATATTTCACACTTTTGCAGTGTAATAAAAATATTTTCAGTCATTAACCCTTTGAGTGCCAGAGCTTTGCATACCCCTCTGGCACTCAAAGGGTTAACAGGACAGGTCAAAGTTATGAGGGGCATATATGAAAACCTTTGTAATTAACTGTTTCACATCCATATCAATATATATTAACCCCTTAGGTGCTAGAAAGAGATATCCAACATACTGCTCTGCAATGAGTGGAGACCTCGCTAGCATCCAAGTGTAAAAAAAGGGAACATTTCATGGCAAAAAACTCATGACCCTCATTATTTTTAACCCTTTAACAACCAGAGGTTTATGCACTGCTTTGGTTTGCAATGCATTCTGAAGTCCCCAGACGCTCAAAATGGATAGTACTATTTCAGACTAAAAGCAGCTCCAATTAATCTTCATAGTATTTGGAGTTTGGAGAGTGTTATTTCAATACTGTCAGAGTTGTAGTTCAAGAGTAATTGAATGATAAAGTATCCCCCTCCCGCCGCTTTTACTGATGTAACACTGCTCACCTCAGAGCAGCAAGACTGTCCAGATGAATCGCAGAGAAGGACAATCTTCAGTGATCATAAGAAAAAACCCGAAAAACCTGTCAAGGGAGGTAGGGTTTTAATTGTTCTCACAGAAAGAAGATTGTCTCTTGCTGTGAGCTGTCTGGTCTGTGGGCCAGATTCCACATCTGAGGTGAGCAGTGTTACACTAGGTAAAAGGGGCGGGAGGGGGATACTTTATCATTCCATTACTCTGGAACTACAACTCTGACAGTACTGAAATAACACTCTCCATGGCCCAAATACTATGAAGATTAATTGGAGCCACTGTTTTTGTGAAACATTACTATCCCTTTAAGTCAAAGTTTCTTTTGCTTGTTTGGGGATCTTGGCTGGGGTAATCAAGTGATTTGTATCTGTTTGCACCCAATCAAACAACAGTAGCCTAGTGACCCTTTATAGCAGAGTTTTGCCCAAAGAGAACTATTGCACCTCAGTGTAGTACCCTATAACATTCATAACAAATGAAGACATACTCACAGATGAGGTCCTCACCCCCAGTCTATAAACATATACATACACATGTTCTTATTTAGATATGGAAAGCGCAAATATCGAGCACAGTGGCTCAGTGGTTAGCACTGTTGCCTTGCAGCGCTGGGGTCCTGGGTTCAAATCCCACCAAGGACAACATCTGCAATGAGTTTGTATGTTCTCACCGTGTTTGCGTGGGTTTCCTCCCACACTCCAAAAACATATCGATAGGTGAATTTAGATTGTGAGCCCCAATGGGGACAGGGACCAATATGAGTGTAAAGTGGTGCAGAATCTGTGTGCGCAATATAAATAAAGGATTATTATATATGTATTATCATTATGTTCCATCAAGTTGTCTTCAACGTTTGGTGACCCGATGGACTAGATCTCTCCACTGCATGGTTTGGGGTGTTCTCTCGCAGCTCTTACATTATCCTGTAGCATCCTAGATTGCATCACTCCATGCCATACACTGTCTTTCTTTTTACCTAATACCTTCTACCTAACAGACTTCTCCAGGGAAACAAGGCCACATCACAAAATATTTTGGCTTGTGCTTCAATATGGTATCTTCCAGAGAGCAGACTGACTTGATCTGTTTCAGAATTAATTTGTTAGTCTGTTTTGCAGTCCATGGACTCTCCAGTGTTGATAATCATTCATATTTCTCCTTTCACTTTTTCTTGTTGTCCAGCTTTCACAGCCATACAGAGCAACTGGAAATAGCAATGTCAATCCTTTTAGTTGCTTGTAAGATATTACGGTCTTTCATGATTTCGGACAATCCAGCCATAGCAGATCTTGCAAGGGAAAGCCTTCTTCAGATCAGAGTCCAACAAATTTGTTTGCAACCTCAATGCTGTCGCCATCCAAATCCACATGAAAACGATTTATTGGTGCAGTTGGTGCAGTTGACATGACTTATGTTTTCTTGATGTTTAGGGTAAGGTAAATATAGACGTTGATACCTTTTATTGGCTAACAAGGCAGATTTAGGATGCAAGCTTTCCAGACCTCTTCGGTCTCTTCCTCAGGCGTGTTATACAGATAAATATGAAAAAATCTCTCTTAAATACATGTACATATTACATTGTTTAGAATGAAAATCAGATAAGAAAGCTGAGTCCAGACCCAGATTCTTTGATCAGTCAATAGTTGTAACGGTTAATCCACAATGTGATGATGTGACAGGAATTATCTGTCTCTATTCAAACCATTAAGCATTAATTTAACCTCCCATATTTTTCTGTCCCTGAGTGTGGAACAGTCCCATCAGTACAGTTAATTTAACCCTTTGAGTTCCAGAGGGGTACACAACGCATTGCTTTGCAATGCGTTGTGTACCCCTCTGGCACTCAAAGGATTAATGTCCCTGACACAGTGTCCATTTTGGCAAAAATGTTCTCCCAGGTGTCTCTGTCTTTTTGTTGTTAACACTGGATCTGTGGGAATTAAACGTCTAATGTGTTACGGTACCTAGTTACCAGCGGGACGCTCCTGCCGCCGCTGGATCCAGACTCTCCAGGCTACAGTGGGTGTAGCATTCCTGGCATCCTGCTGTGGTCCTGGTCTGACCGCTGGTTGTGGTTCGCAATGTCGCCCGTGTCCACAGGCCAGACTGTAGTACCTCTGCATTGTGTTTCTATGACGTAAGATTTGGGCGCATGGCCAAAATGCGTCATTTGCTGTGTCTTGTCGCTCAGATTGACTCAGGACGCATTGATGCATCAAATCACGGGCGCTAGGAATCGAAATGTCGCAGACCTATCTTTATGCCTTTTTCCCTGTGGCTCCACCTTACTACTTCCTGCTATGGGTTTAAAAGGGCAGACTGCAGATACACCAGTCACCCTTGCATTGTTGTTCTTTGCAGACCTGTTACCTTGGGCTCCGTGTATGACCTGCCTAGTCTTTCATCCATTCTTGTGCTGACTTGTGGCTCTGTCTGACTATTTTTTGCTGTTCCCTAAATAGTGCACACCCAACCTGGTGCAGACCTGTGGCTCTGGCTAACTACTAGAACTGTGTATGACCCGGCTTGTCTGACTACCCCCTCTGGTGCTGACTTGTGGCTCTGGCTGACTACTCCTACGTTTGTTCCTTATAGAAGCAGACACCCTATCTGTGTGGACTTGGGGCTCTGGTAGACTAGCACAACTGACTGCAGGCGTGAGTCAGAGTTCATTCTCTACTGACTGCAGGCGTGAGTCAGAGTTGATTCCCTACTGACTGCAGGCGTGAGTCAGAGTTTTCTTCCAACTGACTGCAGGAGTGAGTCAGTGATCCTTCCTTACTTACTGCAGGCTAGAGTCGGTATGCACTATTCGGCAGATCTAGTTCCTGGGTTCCTGTTCCTGGTTCCTGCTGAGACTACCAGTGGCTAAGGCCTAGTCTCTCACACTGTGGTTTAAGCACTGCATCCTATTATTTCTGATAGCAGGCTTGCGGGCTGGAACCCTTTGCTTGTTCCTTTGTATATATTTGTATACATTATCTTTATTTTCATTTTTTCAATAAAATTGCATTAACTTTACCATACTGGCTCCTGAACTTTTCTGGGTATCCGTGACATTATGTAATGGCTGTCCAGTTTCACCCACATAAAGAGATATTGGGTATTTTGCACACATGATGAGGTATATTACACTGGATGATTTGCAGTTGAAGGTACCATTGATCTGGGTGTTTGGAATGGGTATCTTGTCCTTGGTGTAAATGTGTGCACTGGTTTCACACCTCCTTTGTAGACAGGTAGATGTGCCATTTGTTTGTATTTTTTTCAGTTCACTCCTTACCATTAGTTGTTTTAAATTAGGAGACTGTCTGAAGGAGAGTATTTCTACAAAAAACATATGGAGTTATAACTAACAGTACTTCAATAACTATGCAAAGGTTTACATTTGTTTCATTAAAGGGATAGCAATATTTCAAAATAAAAGCACCTCCAACTAATCTTCGTAGTATTTGGACCACAGAGAGTGTTATTTCAATACAGTCAGAGTTGTAGTACAAGAGTAACTGAATGATAAAGTATCCCCCTCCCGCCCCTTTTTCTGATATAACACTACTCACCTCAGAGCAGCAGGGAGGTGCCCAGGCAGATTTCAGAGAGGAAGACTCTTCAACTAAGATAAAGGAAAAACCTGTCAAAGGGGGCAGGGCTTTCATTGTTATCACAGTAAGAAGATTGTCCCTTGATGTGAGCTGTCTGGTCTGTGGACTGGATTCCACATCTGAGGGGAGGTGGCTTACACTAGGTAAAAGGGGCGGGAGGGGGATACTTTATCATTCAATTACTCTTGTACTACAACTCTGACAGTATTGATATAACACTCTCTATGGCCCAAATACTATGAAGATTAATTGGAGCTGCTGTTTTTGTGAAACATTACTATCCCTTTAAAAAGGGGATGGTATCAGAGTTTGAAGAAAAGCAAAAGATTGACGTCACGGTGAACAGTTTGGAATCGCTGCTCTTTCTCGATTTATGTTTCAAGCCTGCCTGTACATAAATGTCTAAATGAGCGTATCAGTGATGAACATTAATCTTGTCTATGGGGATTAATTTGCCCCCTAAGCCAGGAAGCACCCAGCGAGCTCCTGACAGCACATGACCGTGTATGGGAAATTCTACATCATTTATTCCATTCTTCTCCTCGCCAAGAATTTTTTCCACGTGTCTACTACACTGATTTGGTGCTTCTGTGTAAGGGGAGAAAGCTCATAAGAAAGGATTGTAGCCCCGCTTTAACCCCTTATGGGCCAGAGGCATGTGCAGTGCATTGCTTTGCACTGTGCTGCACACCCTCCACTGTTTATGGAGTTAAATTTTCCTCTGCCAGACTTTCCTGCACTATATTATAAACACAGTGACGGCATTGTATCAGACTCTGGGGAGTGCAGAGATCGTCCATTCTATTTTACCCCTGCAATACCGGAGACATCTGCAATGCACTGAGAAGCAATGTGTGGGGCGTGTCTCTAGAATCCAAGGAGTTCATTTTCAGCAATGTAAATAGTCGTGCAACTGAAGATATTATGTTACTTTTCCACCGAAACGTATATTTCATTAGAATATTTATTCTTCCAGCTTCCTTCTTACAAACTCTCTGTGAAATCCCAGATTGGTATATGATATTTGCCTTTTAATGCATTGGAGGTCCAGACCTGTAACTTTACCCTCTCAGTGCCACAGTGCTGCCTATCACATTGCTGTGCAATGCGTTGGGTTTAACTCTGGCATTCAGATGGTTAAGCCAAGGCTGCATTTTGTAGCAGCAGGTACCTGCCCCCCTCTGCTGCCCAGCTGAGTAGGTATCTACTTCCTCCCCTACCCATGTCAACAAACATGTGCCTCCTCTCCTCCCCAGCAATTTGTATTCCCTTCTGTCTATTTCACTCTTCATGATACTTTGAGCAGTTCTTTGGCAGATAAAGAATTAAGATACATATGCCCTGCCTTCCCTTCTCTACTCACCATGACTGATTTGAAGTCCTCACACGCCTCCAGCTTAGCAAGAGACAATTGTTTATTACAACCAAACTTGATCTAAAATCACAACACAACATTTTTTGTTGGAAAAATGGAGGTCACGGTTTATTTAAGGTCTATTTAACGATTTAATCACTTGGAACTCTCCAATATAATGTGTCTCTCCTGGACCATGGCATCCTGGCAAGTGCATGACAGTACCAGCAAACCCCCAACCAGGGTAGCTACCTAGGTGGGCTCACCACTTTGTGTCCACTGGTGTTGAGATAGGAAAAACCCTTTGCCCTGCAGAGCAACCTAGCCACATAACCAGTGATGCCCTGAACTGAACCAAAACCTTTCAGTATTACACCCCAGGGTTTACGTTTAAAAGGTTGCACGCTAAAGAGCATGCGACCAAAAGAAACATTAACCATGTTGTCAGCATGAAAATGTCAACATGAGAATCTAGCACTACATGACAGCGTGAGATTCTCATGTTGAGTAGTTGAAGGTCTCAACCCAGTCAGTTACTGACTGCCGATCTTCACACTGCGGTACACACACGTCGAGGTAACGGAGGGAGAGAGAGAAAGGCAGAGCACAGAACACGGAGGGAGAAACAGTGCATGAAAAGATGAGAGAGAATTCAAGGAAGGTTGACTCTTTGAGTGCCAGAGGGGTAAGCAACGCATAGCAATGCGTAGAGCACCCCTCTGGTACTCAAAAGGCTAATCTCATTTGTGTGTCCCTTGCATTTCCTCTCTGTTCTTCACTCACTGTTTCTCCCTCCGTGTCCTGTACCTCGAAGTACTACTTGAAGGTGGAGTGCCCTGTTGCAGCCTTTGGTGCCCAAGTAACCAATGTAACTGACTGGGATGCAACCTTCAACTACTCGACATGAGAATCTTGCGCTGTCATGCAGTGCGAGATTCTCATGTCAACATTTTCATGCTGACGACATGGTTATGTATCTTTCACGTGCGACCTTTTAAAAGGATGCCCCACCCCAGCACAGAGCCCAGGACAGCCACATTACTGGACCTTGTGTAATCAGATTCCTCAAGGGAAAGTTGTTGATCTATCTGCAACCTCCAGCTGTCTTCTTGGTTTAGTGACTTTAGATCTGGGAGGGTGGGAGGGAAAACAGAACAATTATTAACTTTAATACATGTGAAGACTAGACCCCTTCTCTTTGTTCCAGGAACTAGCCTCACTATCAAGGGAAGAAGACAGGAGGGTCCTCCATCTTATGTGGCTTCAGGTGGACTAGCCACCCTCCACCATCTTAAACAGTGCTTCTTTAAATAAGATGGTATGACCCATTATCCCCCTGGCTTCCAAAAATAAATGTGTTGGTATTCACTCCAGCTCTCATTGGGTTAAATCTGTTGATACTGTACTTTCAAGAGCCCTTTCTGTTGGCTTCCCTCTTAACCATTTGAATGCCAAAGAGGTGCTCGACCTGTCACCTCTCATAAACTCAAAAGGTTAAACATATTTTCTTGTAAAAGAAAAGATTATTTGACCCTTTAACTCACTGGGGTCCAAAGAGCAGTGTTGGAGATCTCAGCAGTGGGCACTCAACTCAATATAAGAGACTTTTATGTTACTGTCTGGATTTGTGATTGTTGCCACCAGTCAAATTCCTTGGTGCCAGTGTGCCACCTCCCTGGTTGCAACATCTTGATCAGAGAAGCAAGAGGTAGTGATGGGATTAAGCTGCCCTCCCACCCTTGTTTTGACAGCTTCTTAATCATTGCAACGCCAGAGAGGGGGTGAACGCTGTAGCCCATCAGAATGTAGGAATAGGATAGTAATGTTTCACAAAAACAGCAGCTCCAATTAATCTTCATAGTATTTGGGCCGTGGAGAGTGTTATTTCAATACTGTCAGAGTTGTAGATCAAGAGTAATTGAATGATAAAGTATCCCCCTCTCACCCCTTTTACTGATGTAACACTGTAAACCTCAGAGCAGCAAGACTGTCCGGATGGATCACAGAGAGGGACAATCTTCAGTGAGCAAAAGGAAAAACCTGAAACACCAGTCAAGGATGGAAGGATTATCCTTATGCTCACAGTATGAAGATTGTCCCTCGCTGCGACCTGTCCTTTCTAGTGACCAGATTCCACATCTGAGAGGAGGTGGCTTACACTAGGCAAAAGGGGCAGGAGGGGGATACTTTATCATTCAATTACTCTTGAATTACAACACTGACAGTACTGAAATAACACTCTCCATGTTTCAAATACTATGATGATTAATTGGAGCTGCTGTTTTTGTGAAACATTACTATCCCTTTAAGATTAATTTATCTTCATTTTTATTTACCCTTTCGCAATGCACAAACCGCTAGATACAAAATGCTAGAAGCAAAACGCTAAATACTATGGGTAATTCAGTCTGAAAATCAGAGTCTCCAGGGCAGATCCGGTAAGTTCTGAGGTATGCATATTACATAGTTACATAGTAGTTTAGGTTGAAAAAACATTGGCGTCCATCAAGTTCAGCCCTTTTCCTATTCTTGTTTACTGCTTTTTTTTCCAAAAGAAGGCAAAAAACCCTGTATTTCAGGAATTTCAAATTCTGCTTTGAATGGGGGAAAAAATCCTTCTTGACTCCAAATGGCAATCAGATTTCTCCTTGGATCAACAAGCACTAACTAAATATTAATCCCAGTACTAACGTACATAGCCCTCTGTGTTCCGCTCCTATAAAAAAGTCCAGGCCCATTTTAAAGGCATCTATGTGTTCATATTGGGATTTTCTGGCCATAGTCATGTAAGTGGGGGCTTGAATCGGAGGTGTTATTTTCTTTACTTAACATTTGAAAGCAAGGCAGATCTCTCTGGCACCCCAAGGAAAATCCCCATCTCCCCAAAAACCCCTAAAACAAAACAAAAAACAAACCAACCGAAAAAGCACCACCACCAAAAACAAAAGCCAAAAAACCTAGTTTTCTCTTCTATTGCTCCGTTTAATGTGTCCAAGCAATGTTTATAGGCAAAGTCATTGGGGTGTTATGCACTAGGTTGGGATAAAGAGGTGATAAGGAGGAGATGACTTCTCCAGTGATATCGCTTCTCCAGTTCCTATGTTATGCTATACAGCCTGTGCACTAAGATCCCCAACGTTGGAGAAATCTTAGTGCATAGGATCCATAGAATAGCATAGGACCAGGGGTGTCCTAGAAATGTTTCCGGGGGGAAAGGCCATAATATGACCACCAGGCCAGTCCATCCGGTCCCTTTGTTTATTTGGAGGTGGTAATTGTAGTGGGGGCAAGTGCCTCCCCCTCCGGCCGCCCATGCATAGGACTTGGAGAAGTGATATCACTGGAGAAGTCATCTCCTCTTTATCACCTTCCTATCACACTTTAGTGCAACCCCCTCTTGAGAGAGCTGGTGGGAATAATTATTTATTTAGTTCAGCTGAGTTTGGTTACTATTACTTTACTAACAGGCAGGTAAGTAAATAATAGGCAAACACAAGTTCAAAGAGAAGGTTTTAAATAAACACTGATTATCTCTCACCTCTCAAGGAATTTTATCACAAAAGAAACAAGGGGGAGGGGGGGTTATTCCAATTGCAGGGTTATGCTCTCACGGGTGATTTTATTGCAGCATATTAACACTAAGCTAGATACACCCATGTAGAACAGCTTGTCGGCAGTGTTGCTGTTCACATGGGAAATTTCTGACTTACATAATGTGACCAGATTGACAGTTTAATGCAGGAAAAAAACAAACCACTGGTGTCACCTTTTAAGAAGTTGATGATTATATTCACATGTTCCAGAGGCATATACCAGACTCTCAGTATAACAGCATCCACTGGATTACCCCCAGTGACTATATCTGTATGGCTCTGTCCCCGTCCTTGTCCCTCGTCCCTCTGGGTGAGATCTGTACTCCACACCTAACCTAAATGTTTCCTGGATCTCCAATAGGGATATAAGATCTATAGAGCTCCAATAGTAGGAGACAACGGGTGGGAGGTATTTATAGAACAGAATATATCAGGGAACTAAGGAGTCTTTGGGGAACTGGCCTCACAGAATAACTTTGATTAATGCCTGATGAAGTGGCGTTCAGCTTCGCAACGCGTAGGGTAGAAATGAGGTCTGTTGTTTTATTTTATTTCACTTTTATACTGAATGTGCACATATGGATATTTTATAATTTATATGTATCAGTTTCTGTATTAATTCCTTTTAGACACTTGAGACCTATTCAGATTTTATATTATTTTGATCAAGTTTGGTTCAAAGTTATTCTGTGAGGCCAATTCCCCAAAGAGTCCTTAGTTCCCAGGTATATTGGGTTCTATATATACCTCCCACCCGTTGTCTCCTAATATTGGAATATTTTTTTTTTTTTTTGAGAATCTGATTCCGGACTCCCCGAACGGCATGCAACCGCGCGGGGAGCCCGGAATTCCCTGACGTACATGTACGTCCTTGGTTCTTTAGGGACCGCAACCTTATGACGTACATGTACGTCATGGGTCGTTAAGGGGTTAAGTGAACTTTAACTGAAAGATTATATTTATTCAAGCTCACAATGCATTAAAAGTACCTCTAACATTCAAGGAGTTTTTACCATAGAGTTTCATTGTCCCTCACTGTCAATAGATCTCCATGAGTGTTCTGTGGTTTACATCAATGTTGTAAGATACAGCCTCTAAAAGTTTACATACCAAGAGGGATAATGATTTTAACCCTTTGAGTGCCAGAAGGGTACGCAACACATCGCAAAGCAATGGGTTGCATACCCCTCTGGAACTCAAACGATTAAACAGAAAGCAAACCAAGAAAAATATGGCAGTTTTCAAACTGGAACAAATGAGTCAGGACTCTAACCCATGTGATATATGGCTTTTTTTCACCCTTTCAGTACCAGTGGGGTGTTTAATGCACTGGATGTAAAGGGTTAATGGTAAATAGGATTATAATAAGAAGGTATTGAGAGGAACTTATAAGTGCTGGAGATTTGACTGGTTATGGGGAGGTGCCCTTTATAATGCCAGGGGGCACACTGAATGTTTTAACTCCTTGAGTGCCAAAGGTATGTGCAAAACATTGCTGTACAATTCATTGCTCACAGTATAGAAATATATTGCAATCATAACAATTAGGTAATGGGCTATGATTGGCTGGAAGATAAGAACAGGTGCAGTGGGCCTGTCTGATTGGATGGACTGTTTTCAGTTGACCAAGTTTCTATCTCAGTAGCAGCCAGAAGAGAAGTGTGTCCTTTTTTGTCTTATCTCCTTCAGTCTTTAGCTCACATACCCTCCAAACACCTCCTCCCCCCCCCCCCCCACACACACACTTTTTATGCTGTGGCCACATTCCCAGCAAGCTAATTATGTCACGGAGAAGGGTACTGGGAGGCCCCTGCTCAGATTGGAGCTTTCAGAAGTGGTGGACTGAAGGTGTCAACACGAGTTCCAAATTACATCACTGAGGAATCTCCTACACTGAGTGAAGGGCCTCTGTACGTCAATGAAAGATCATAATATGTCAAGTCTGAGGAGCACAACAGGGGGTATATGACTGACAGTGACACATGGACTAAAGAAACATCACTGCAGAAATAAAATGACTCCTATATTAACCCCTTAGATGCAAAAAGGATCTCCAATGCATTATGAAGCAAAGCATTGAAGACCTCTCTAGCATCCAAGAGATTAACGCACAGACTGTAACATTCACAGTTTACAGGAACCCCTAAATGGGATACTCCATATAGGTGCACATGTTCTCCTCAAAAGGATCACTGAAGCTTCTTTCGGTTTCCTGCTTAAATATCCATAACCTCTGTTCTCTAAGGGAAGTCCTGAAATCACCCACTAACAGGGTTCAACTAAGCCTGACATTTTACAATTGTGCTTCACTATTTTACAATTGTATTCACTATCAAAATGTTGCCCACTATTGGGCGACAAAGAAAACGGCGCCGCAATGAAAAGGGGGATATCAGAATCTTGTCCACATCGAAAAGGTGAGATTCTTATATTGCGGGCACACATTTTAATTGTTCACACATAACCTACATTCTGCACATGAGATACAGTACAACAATGTTTTTAATGAAATGATCCAATACCGCTTGCTCCGGAACCACTCTCACGCTCAAAGGGTTAACATACTTGGATATGAGCACTAGCAATGGCTGGCTGTCTCTTGCCTTAGAGAACAGGGGTTATGGATATTTAAGCAGTCTATAGGAATCTTCAGTGCTCCTGCTGAGAAGGACACCAGAGAGGGAAAGAGGAACAAAGGGATTTGGGTCTCAAAGAGGGACTGTCCCTCTTAAAGAGGGGTAGTTGGGAGGTATGATAGTGCTTTGAAGATGTCTCTAACATCAATATGCCGAGGGATTTAAAAATATTCAGAATGAAGTATGGTTCCTGGATAAGGGGTCATGCTTTGAAGGTGGAGTGTGGAACATGCAAAGAGGAAACATGAGAAAAGGACTACTGTACAGAGAGTTTTGTGTGTGTTTGTGTGTGTGTGTGTGTGTGTATATATATACATATGTGTTTCTGTGTGTGTGTGTCTGTGTGTGCATGAGTATGTTTCTGTGTGTTTGCATGTGTGTGTGTGTTTGTATGTTTCTGTATTTGTTTCTGTATATGTCTGCGTGTGTGTGTGCGCTCTTGCGTGTAAAAAAACACCTTGAATGAACATAAAGGGCAACTATCATCTGATAGTTGCCTATCAGCAGTCCTGTCACACTAGGAGTAGACCTGGCAATTAAGCTGCGGGGTGCATTGTGAGCCCTGGTGAACCAACAGGAGGGCAGAATGGGGATCTGAAAGGACATTCCAATGCTCAACCTTTGTACCTTGCAAAAGAGTTTCCAATCCTGAATGATGCAGGTCCCCAAAGATACTCAGTATCTGGCTTGAATGCTTGGCCTGGACTTAGCAGCATGCTAGCAGACTTAGTAAAACATGTTACATACCTTTTATGCTATATTAAATTGCATGTACTGTTTTTCAACAGCACGGAGAATGTATTATTATTTTGAACCACTCACCTCCTGGTCAATAAGCTGTAAGTTCCTGTAGAAGGCATCACAATCAAACGTTCCACAGAACCTAATAAAAATAACAGGTAACACTAATATCAGGTATCCTGAGTTCTTTCAAGGTATGGGAACACATGTATCTGCGAATTTTACTAACCCTTGAGTGCCAGAGAGGTATCCAACACATTGCTTTGATACCTCTCTGGCACTCAAAGGGTTAAATTCAGTTACCCTCTTGGGTGCCAGAAACATCTACAACACATTGCTTCACAAGGCTTTTGGAGACATCTCAAGCATCTAACAGACCGAGGGATTTAAGAAAGAATAGAATTAAGTGAATTTCCCAGAAAGATTAGAGGTCATGCTCTGAAGGTGGAAAGTGCGACATGTGAGGTGCAACCAGGAGAAGGGACCATCGTACAGAGGGTGTCATTGATTCATAGTATGGAGGCTTCAACAAGCGAGAAGGGAGGCTTCTAGCAAGGTAGAAGGTACTGACTTCATACATCCAATTACTTATCTATGTTCCCCTATCCAGACCAGAAACTGAGCACTGTATTCCTCACCTAACCCTTATGTTCTATGTATGCCTCTCTTTACCACTTTAGACTGTAAGCTGTCGAGCAGGGACCCAATTTCCAGTGTTTCATTTTCCTAAGCCCTTGTCACCCTGTATTGTCCAAAAGCTTAAATGATAAAGTACTGTGTAAACTTGTGGCGCTATATAAACATATTCATTCAATATCAGGACATTGGTGAGCATCCTGTGGATCTTCATTTGCCGCTGGACTAATATCTTAATTATTAATTAATTATAGGGTGCCAACATAATCTCTAGCTCTGCATAAAATTGGAGTAACCAGAACTGATCTGCAGCCAGGTCATGCCTAGTCAACGACACTGTTTCTTTTTTCAATCTGGTATTCATACCTCCCAACATTTCAAATTGCCAGAGAGGGACACTTGTGGTTTAGGGGGTGTTTCTAGGGGCGTGGCTGGTGGGTGGGACATTACAGAGAATTTTTAGGCTATTTCGTGACCTATTGACATCTCCTTGTGTAACCTAATATGTGACTTATAACAAGACTAAAGTATTTTATTTACACAGACTAATGTATAAACACATATACTGATGTTTAACCCCTTAAGGACCATTGACGTACCCAGACCGTCACGCTGGTCCAGCACTTAAGGACCAGTGACGGTCCTGGTACATCACGTACTTTTCCTGTAGGAGCACGGTGAGTAATACCGGTGACTGAAGTTGATCGCTCCAAGACCGGAGCGATCTCTTTCAGTCCCCCATTCGGCGTGCCGGCACACGTGATCAGTCACGTGGGACGGCACGTCAAAGTTTCATATCTGGTCCTTAAAGGACCACAGACCCCGGGACCGCTGGTCCTTAAGGGGTTAAACAAACATTAATGTGAGGTTTATTGCTGTGGAGCAATGTGATACACATACACACATCACACAGTCTGATCTCCTAAAAAGAGGGACACCAGGGTGGGAAAGAGGGACAGAGGGATTTGGGTGTAAAAGAGGGACTGTCCCTCCTAAAGTGGGACACTTGGGAGGTATGGGTATTACATGAGACCGGCAGAGCAACACAAAATGACATGCATTAGCTGACCAAAACACAAACATGCAACCCGCAGGGTAATACTCTATTACATGCTGATAGCAGGGCAATACACTACTACATGCCACCAGCAGAGCGATTCTCTGTTGCATACTATTAGCAGGGCAATTCAATATTAGGAATGGGCAAAAGTTTTCACCTCAACACTGAAATAGGCAAAAATGGCACGTCCCCCCAGCAGAACATTTTTCAGTGGAAAAAGTGCCATTTTCCCAAGTTTTGCCTAGCTCTTTGCATTGAAATCATTGGGAAGACTGAATTTTTCCCTATCACATGACAGTTTTCTCTGCTTTTCCTGCAGGCATGTAAAAGGTGTCAGGCTCTCCCAGCATGCCATTCTGTGTTTGTGAGAGGAGAAAACAGCACATTTTGAGCTAGAGAATATAGGCAAATAAAGGAGAGTTGAAGCTTAGTGTAGGGAGTCTTTTAGGTAGAACATTTGTTCTCTGTATTAGGGGAGTCTGGAGGCATTCTGGGGGAGAAGAAAAGAGAAAGGATGTTGACCCCAAATACCCCAAAATTTGGTGTGACCGACTGGCAATACACTGACAAGCAGCAGTGATCCAAGCTCTTTCCTGATCTGGCTGTTACTATCTCTGTGCTGTGGCTTTCTGGGATGTGAGAAGGGAGCAAAGGGGGTTCCAAGTCCAAGCCCCACTCAGTCACACAGCAGCAACAACAGCACAGGTTATTTGCATCCAGAAACTTAGCTACTCTTAGTGCCTCATCTGCTGCTGGAAGTTCTGCAACTTTGATACCTAGTAGTAGTAGTAGCAGTAGAACTGCATCAACATCTAGCCTCAGTAGTAGTAGCAGCCCCTTAGGAATCCCACAGTCCATGAAGTCCACAGTATGGAGATACTTCACTCAGGATCCAAAAGCTAAGCATGTTGCTACCTGTTATCTGTGCAAAAAGCACTCGAGTGGAGGTGAGGGAAGCACCTCCTCTATGAGATTCCATTTGTAACTCAACCACAGGTCTGACTGGGAGACATACTATCAACAGTTCAGAGGTGCCACAACCAGCAGCAGCAGAAGCACTCCAAAAAGGTCCCAGGGCTCTGGGGCAGATAAGAGAAGTAGTTATATTAATGACATGTCAGAGAGTATTACACTGCCAACAGTTGGTTCACTCCAAATAACACTTTTGGCTCCTGGGTATTGGAAGAGTATGATGACTCTGTATTTACTGTAGGAGATGACAAGAGTCATAGAGTGCCTACACATACTGCCACCACCTCCACAACTGATGGTGTTAAAGGGATAGTAATACTTCGTTTTAACTTTATTTTATTTTGTAGGCATTAAAAAAACATGAAGAATGATATAAGTCTTATCTCTCAAACCTTTATGGTTTATGAGATATTCACAAGCAAAGTTCCCCTCCCCGCCCCTTTTATCTAGTGTAAGCCATCTCTTCTCAGATGTGAGTCTGGTTGTAAGACCAGACAGATAACAGCAGGGGACAATCTTCTTTGTATGAAAACAATGAAAGCCCTTCCCCCCTTGACAAGTTTTTCAGCTTTTTCCATTATCTTAATTGAAGATTGTCCCTCTCTGCAGTCTACCTGGGCACCTCCCTTCTGATCTGGTTGAACAGGGGGGGGATACTTTGTTTGTGAATATCTCTTAAACCATAAAGGTTTGAGAGATAAAACTTATATCATTCTTCATGTTTTTTAATGCCTACAAAATAAAATAAAGATAAAACGAAGTATTACTATCCCTTTAAAGCAATAAAGTTACACAGTTCTTCTACTATGTACTGCCATCCCACACTTACTAAGTTCTCAGAAAGAATTCAAAACCTGCACTAACATAATGCAGAAATATGACTATGGAATAGTAAAATGCCAAAATGTTGTCAGTTGTCATGCTGCCTTTTCTTTTGTTGAAAACAGAGGCTTTTTAAGAAATTATGTCATCTGTTGCACCCTGCTGGAATATCCCAAGCCACAGTTATTTTTCAAGGATGGTTGTGCGAATGTTATATAAGCCAGAAGTTAGTATTGTGGGCAAAGGACAAAGGCACTCAGCCTGCTAACAGTCTTTTCAAGGCATATGTTGTTGTAGGTGAAAAATGTATTGGCAGTGGCAAGAAAAGGAGAAAACTTTTGCAGTCACGAAAAGGAGAAAACTTTTGCAAAAAAAAAGTTTTTCACTAAAAGTCATGCAGGAAATTTTTCTGACTTTTCACCCACTCCTTTTCACCATAACGTGCCACCAGCAGGGCAATACTCCATTACGTGTCACTAGCAGGGTAATATACTATTACATGGCACCAAAAGAATAACACTCTATTACATAGACAATACACTATTACATTTAAGGCAATACACTCAAGACAGAACCCATACATCAAATATAGAAACAGCAACAGTGAGGAGGAGGAAATTGCCATTTGCTTCCATCTATGACAGTTGGAACCAGTGCAATGAACATTGATGAATGATTGATAAATAATAATGTATGGTTATATTGGAATCATACATGATACTGCATATCATTTGTCTAGCATTCCTTCCTACTCATCATTATCATCATATATTATTCACCACCACCACATCCACATCTCCACATTAAATGCAACTTTTTTTTGTATGTCTATGTAACTAAACAATGTAAAGATTATGATTTCATGTCATCAGTGTTTGTTTATGAATATCATTTTAAAATTACATTATCAAGTGTTATAGTATTATGTGTTATGATTTAGATAGCAAAACAAGCTAGTCACTCTTATGTGACATACACAGCTGGTATGCCTTTCTAAAAATATTTACAGGCTTCCAGCTGCATGCTGGTGAAGGAAGGAGGACACTTGTACTCGAGCAGCAACTTCCTAGTGAATCCTTCATAAAAATTAGTTTTTTTTGTAAACCAGTTAAAGCCCCTTGTAACTTAAAGGGATAGTAATGTTTCATAATAAAAGCAGCTCCAATTAATCTTCATAGTATTTCAGTCCTGGAGGGTGTTATTTCAATATCAGAGTTGTACTTCAAGAGTAATTGAATGACAAAGTATCCCCCTCCCGCCCCTTTTACTGATGTAACACTGGTCACCTCAGAGCAGCAAGACTGTCCGGATGGATCTCAGAGAGGGATAATCTTCAGTGATTATAAAGGAAAACCTGAAAAACCTGTCAAGGGGGCAGGGTTTTCCTTATGATCACAATAAGAAGATTGTCCCTTGCTGTGAGCTGTCTGGTCTCAGGACCAGATTCCACATCTGAGGGGAGGTGGCTTACACTAAGTAAAAGGGGCGGGAGAGGGATACTTTATCATTCAATTACTCTTGAACTACAACTCTGACAGTATTGAAATAACACTCTCCATGGCCCAAATACTATGAAGATGAACTGGAGGTGCCGTTTTTGTAAAACATTACTATTCCTTTAATAAAGGCTTTAAAGAAGGGTCAGCCATAACAGCCATAACAGCAGGCCTTTCAAAACATGCTTTTATTTACCGCTGATCTGAAGGCTAAGTAAACCATTAGAGAAATTAGAACATCAACTTACCTCACCTTTCAACTTCACCTCTCAGAACGGCAGAAAGTTCTGGATTTTTATAGTAGAGGGTGGGAATTATTGTGGCCAGAGAGAGCATAGACTGGAGACGAAAACACAAAAGAAAGGGAGCTTGCAATCCACCAATAAAAATAAAATATTTATTTATTCATAAAAACTATATATTTTGCCAGAGTAGTATAACAAAAACGTCAATACATATAATCAGTGTTATGCCGATATGACGCGTTTTGAAGAATACACTCCTTTTTCAAATACTTGAAAGGTATATATATTATTGAAAACAAATGAATAGTTTGATTGGGCTATATCATTGATTTGCAGATCCAATAGAGATATCCATTGGTGTTTTGTGCTCTTCCTGTTTTCTTATAGACAGGAAACAGCAACGTTCTAGAAACAAAATCAGTGAGAGTAACGGAAAGGCAGAGATTGTATGAATTTTCATTCATTGGTTTTTTTTTTAAAGAAAACGCAGTACATCATTGATTTTCAAGAGAAAATTCCTGCAAAATAAAAAAAAAATAATTTTCATCCACATTAAAGACACATATACACAAACACAAAGCCATATCATATCTCACAACTAGTCAAATGGCCAAATAGGCAAACTGCTCCTTTAGGTGGTGTTGCTGTGGGAGTGGCTGGTGGATGGGACATTACCTATAATTTTTAGGTTATTTCATGACCTACTGACCTCTTTTTAACATAGACTAATTTATAAACACATATACTGAAGTTTGATCAAAATTAAAGGGATAATAACACTTGTAACACAGTGCAGCACAGAGTCTTCTTTATACTATTTGTCCCACGTTGTGCTGTATTTCAATACCATCAGGCATGTAGTTCAACCACAATTGATTGAGAAAGGATCCACCACCCACCCTTTTAGCTACCTCCCATCAGATGTGGAATCTGGTCCTGGGACCGGACCAATCACATCGAGGGACAATCTTCATTCAGTAAGTATAAGTAGAACCCTGCCCCATTGATGAAGGAGGGCAGAATTTTCCTTATGCGTACTGAAGATTGTCCCCCACCGCTCTCCATCTGGAACAACTTGGAGAGGTAGAGTGACGCAGGGGAAAGGGGTGGGAGGGGGAACTTTCTGATTTAATTGAGGTTGAACTACAAGCCTGATAGTATTGAAATACAGCTCTAGGTGGGACAAATAGTATAAAGAAGACTTGGAGATGAGCTTTGTTACAAGTATTACTATCCCTTTAAAGCAATAGTAATACTTAAAATGTAAAAAAATATGTTGTAGGGTTTATCACCCTGAGTAAAACAAGGGTACTCCCACTGCTAAGAGATATATCTGCTCTGGTCCATAGACCATAAATCTCCATAGGATGGTGTAGCAACAGCACCACTGTAAATTTTCAGGCCACTGTGATATTGCATCTAAAAAAAATTCAAGTTTGAGCTGTTATAATTTTTTTAATAAAATATCTCTCAGCAGTGGGAGTACCCTTGTTTTACTCTGGGGGATAAGCCCTACAACATATATTTTTTACATTTTAAGTATTTCTATCCCTTTAATATGAGTTTTATTGCTGTGGAGCGGTGTGATACACTTATATACACACCCCTCAGTCTGATCTCCTAAAGAGGGACACCAGAGTGGGAAAGAGGGACAGAGGGATTTGGGTCTCATAGACACACTGTCTCTCCTAAAGAGGGACACATGAGAGGTATGGCATCCCTAATATCTCCTAAAGAGGGACACATGGGAGATATGGTACCCTAATATTGCCTAAAGAGGGACACTTGGGAGGTATGGCATCCCTAATATCTCCTAAAGAGTGGACTTGGTAGGTATTTCATATATACACACACAAACATACACAACACATACAAACCTTGGTTCCCCACATATCCATTAGCTGAATCATTTGACTAGTGAACAACACATCATTTTATGCATTGTGTATAAATGAAAGAAAAAGGTAGATACAAAAGAATATCAGGAAGGACAGAGAAGAATGTACTGTAGAGTATCACTGGAAATCCAACACCAGGAAGTTGATAGAGAATTTGCATAAAATGTTATGTTATGTAGGACAAATAATGAGACAAAATGTGCACAGAACAAAACATTTTAGGCCCTGTTCACATGTACTGTCCCTGTTACTGCTTTTATTGCACTAAACGGTAACACTTTGTTGTCTATGGGCCACTTACACAATGTATGTCACAATCCATTACAGTATGCTGCAACTATTATGCTTTCCTTGCAAACACATCCAAGTTGCAGAATGCCCTAACTATGGAATGGGAGTGAAGCTCCTCAACCCCCAATTTCTTGTTGACCTGATGCTGATATGGTCTACCCCATCATACTCTTGCCACAACCCTTCATGAAAGAATATAGCCAGGGAAGCACTGGGGATTAAATGTGAGTAACACTCACCAAGTGGGTGGCTTGAATGGTTCTGCATCGCAGCACTGTTTAAAGGGATAGTAATACTTCATTTTAACTTTATTTTATTTTGTAGGCATTAAAAAAACATGAAGAATGATATAAGTCTTATCTCTGAAACCTTTATGGTTTAAGAGATATTCACAAACAAAGTATCCCCCCCCTGTTCAACCAGATAAGAAGGGAGATGCCCAGGTAGACTGCAGAGAGGGACAATCTTCAATTAAGATAATGGAAAAAGCTGAAAAACTTTTCAAGGGGGGAAGGGCTTTCATTGTTTTCATACAAAGAAAATTGTCCCCTTCTGTTATCTGTACTGTCATACAACCTGATCCACATCTGAGAAGAGATGGCTTACACTAGGAAAAAGGGGCGGGGAGGGGAACTTTGCTTGTGAATATCTCATAAACCATAAAGGTTTGAGAGATAAGACTTATATCATTCTTCATGTTTTTTTTAATGCCTACAAAATAAAATAAAGTTAAAACGAAGTGTTACTATCCCTTTAAGTTGTCTGTATAAAAGGGCCTTATTCTCTATCGAGAATGTAAGCAGCAATTGGCTAGATGATAAGGCATACCATCCATAAGATGGTCAATCATCATCTCATGTTAAATGTTAGTACATACAGTATAAACTTCAGCGAGGAGCTCCTGCTGGATGAATGTTGAAGGGCTCCAAGGGAGATGGTGACCTATTAGGTCCCACATGTGCTCCAAGGGAGACAAGTCCAGGATAATATGTTGAAGCCACGCAGTTTTTCCATTCATTGGAGATTCCAGTGAGTATCACAAACTCCAGCTCAGTCTGTGTGAAAGATCTGATGGTGGCTCCATAGGCCGCCTTGCAGACCTTCTTTACTGCAACTTTACTGAGTTCCTGAGGGAACATAGTAAAGTTTCAACACGCTGGACTCTGGTTTGATCACACAACACGATGTCACACATGTGATGATAGTCATACGTTACCTTCAACCAGGAGCGATGGACCAATGCAGCATTGTTGTGTTGGCACTACCCATCTCAAAGAGGCTAAAAACAGATTGTCTTTGTCTTTGTCCCTTATCCTCTTTTTATCTTCTCAGTAATTAAATGCTTGCTGAGATAGAGGTACACAAACCATGAAACAGCTACCTAAAAATTCCCATTGAAATCTTATCCACATACTTGATTCCTTCCTTCCAAAGAATATTTCAGTGGGAGGGATTTAGGGTCCTAGAGTTTTGCAAAAAGAATTATACCTGATACCATGGGCATGAAATCCAGAAGTAATTAAACAATGATTTAGGAGAACCAATAAACATATAATTGATTCATAGAGGCAATTAGAATTTTCTTGTCTGGATTTACCCTTTTGAGTGCCAGAGGAATGAGAGCAGAGCAATTTGTGGCTCAACCCTCTGACTCTCAAAGGGTTAAGTTAAGTTGCGTGGACAGGGGTTTTTCTTTGGATATGTTTTTGTTCTTCATTTATAGTGTTTTGTAAGCATCTTCAGCAAGTATGGACACACTATAGCCGTCCTGCTGATGAGCTACGAAGTCCCCTCTTCCTCAGACAGATGACTTGAGAGTCTCACAGTTAATTGTCTCTTGTGTGACCAACAAGGTAGCACTGAGGGTCTGTTTCCCATCCCCGTTCTGCTTCTCTGTCAATCTTCTGGGGCTCAAAATGGAGCCTTCGTATTTATTGTGAAGTCTACTCCCACGGGAGAAAATCTCAGACAATATGGAACTTTCCGAAGGACCATTGCCCCTTTAAGTCATTTCAAAATATTGTGCCACTATTTTAAACTTTTACCAGGAGGGGAAAACAGGTATGATTATTATTTAACCCCATGAATGCTAGAGAAGTGACTTCATCCAACACAATAAAGTGGGCATATTAAAGCGGAACTACCGCCCTATAAAAAGTTGCCACCCAATAATTAGGCATATGGCGACTAGCTTCTTAATAGCGCTATTATCTGCCACAAGTAATCCTGTCAGCCAGGCTTGGACACAGACATCTTGCTCAGAGATGTCTGCGCGCCTACGCTCTCCATTCCAGTCTCCTCTAGGAGGCATTGCATGGAGCCGAAAGCCACCGGAAGGGACAGATGGCGCAGGCGCGCAGGCAGCTCTACAGCAAGAAGCCTGGCCCTCAGTCTCTGAAGTAAACGGATTACTTACGAACGTAGTACTTGTGGCAGATAATAACACTATTAAGAAGCTAGTCTCTATATGCCTAATTATTGGGTGGTGACTTTTTATAGGGTGTTAGAAGAACTGGGGGGTTTATGCACTATGGTGTGATAATGAGGTAATAAAGAGGTGATAAGGCGGAGATGACTACTGCAGTGACATCACTTCTCCAGTTCCTATGCTATTCTATGAAGACTATGCACTAAGATCTTCAAAGCTGGGAATAGAGCTAGAATCTATAGAATAACATAGGGAACTGGAGAAGTGATATCACTGGAGAAGTCATCTCCACGTTATCACCTCTTTATCACACCATAGTGCATAACCCCCCTGGAGCAATTCTAGAGCAAGACAACTGTACCACAAATGACAAATAAAAATCCCCCCTAATTCTCATTTATTTAAATTGGGCTCTCTGTCATTAGATTTAAATAGCAATAATTGTATCTGGCCCCTGTGTTGCAGTTGGTTTTCCTCAGAATTGATCCAGTTCTGTTTAGCAAATCAGCCACAATCTGGAAACCAGGGATAAAACCATACCTCCCAACATTTCAAATGGCAAAAGAGAGACACTTCTGTTTTAGGGGGTGTTACTGGGGCGTGGCAGGTGGGCTGGGCATCACCGAGAATTTATAGGTGATTTCATGACCTACTGATGCCTCTTTGTGTAACTTAATAAATGATTTAGAGCAAGACCAAAGTATTTTATTCACACAGACTAATTTATAAACACACATACTGACGTTTAACCTCTTAAGGACCAGCACGAGGCCGGCACTTGAGGACCACGGGGCTTTTTTTTTTTTAATTTCCAGTTCAGGGCTTCTGGATCGGCATGCAGCCGTGCCGGGAGCCCTGAACTCCATGACGTGCAAGGACCGTCACTGGTCCTTAAGTGCCTGACTGCCATGAGGGTCCTGGCACGTCTGTGGTCGTTAAGGGGTTAAACAGACATTAATGTGAGTTGTATTGCTGTGGAGCAATGTGATACATTTATATACACACCACACAGTCTGATCTCCTAAACACAGGGACACCAGGGTGATATACACTTCTATACACACCACACAGTCTGATCTCCTAAACACAGGGACATCAGGGTGATACACTTATATACACACCACACAGTCTGATCTCCTAAACACAGGGACACCAGGGCGATACACTTCTATACACACCACACAGTCTGATCTCCTAAACACAGGGACACCAGGGTGATACACTTATATACACACCACACAGCCTGATCTCCTAAACACAGGGACACCAGGGTGATACACTTGTATACACACCACACAGTCTGATCTCCTAAACACAGGGACATCAGGGTGATACACTTATATACACGCCACACAGTCTGATCTCCTAAACACAGGGACACCAGGGTGATACACTTATATACACAGCACACAGTCTGATCTCCTAAACACAGGGACACCAGGGTGATATAATTATATACACACCACACAGTCTGATCTCCTAAACACAAGGACACCAGGGTGATACACTTATATACACACCACACAGTCCGATCTCCTAAACACAGGGACACCAGGGTGATACACTTATATACACACACCACACAGTCTGATCTCCTAAACACAGGGACACCAGGGTGATACACTTATATACACACCACACAGTCTGATCTCCTAAACACAGGGACACCAGGGTGATACACTTATATACACACCACACAGTCTGATCTCCTAAACACAGGGACACCAGGGTGATACACTTATATACACACACCACACAGTCTGATCTCCTAAACACAGGGACACCAGGGTGATACACTTATATACACCACACAGTCTGATCTCCTAAACAGAGGGACATCAGGGTGGGGGAAGAGAGATGGAGGGATTTGGGTCTCAAAGAGGGACCGTCCATCCTAAAGAGGGACACTTGGGATACTTTCTAGCACCCAAGCGGTTAATAGGATCTGGTACTCGAATGCAGGACTCTTATGAATAACATTTTATCCCATTCAATGCCAGAGGGGAACTCCACACATTGCAAAGCAATGCATGGAGTACCCCTCTGGCACTCAACAGGTTAATGCAGGACTCTTATGAATAACACACACTGCAGGGTTGCACTGGCTTTGTTGCGATTCTGTAGAATTACATTTTTATAAAAGTCCCATATTATAATTGAGATCTGGCCCCCTTATACCACTTTACCCTTTGAGCGAGGGATACACAACACCACTCAATGGGTTAATACTTTGTCCAGCACTTAGCAGCAGTTTCCAAAATCCCTGTATTAGTGCAACAACAAGCAGTCAGGCAAGAAGAAAGGAAATCCCTTGCATAGTCTCATGATTTTACAACCCAGATGGGATTTCAAAAGACAGAAGCAGACGGTACTTTTTTTACGTTCCACTTGAAGTCGTCATGTGAAGGTAACAAGAGAACGAAAACCCTATATAGCACCAGGTTGTTCCCATATGTACAGCAGTGACACAGAATAGGACCAAGGCAGACGGACACATGTCGATCGCCCAAGTGGAGCAGAACTATGGAGAGTTGCTCTTAAACCCACTGAGTGGCAGAGGGGTACACAATGCATTGCGCTAGCACTCAAAGGGTTAACCTTCTGGGAACCTGAGGGGTGCACAAAGAATTTCAATGTGTTGCTTTGGAATGCTTTGCACACCCCTCTTTTGAACAAGGGGTTAAGCAATGTCAAAACTGTGTGTAGCTACCATGAGCTTGACTACTTTCCCGTACCAGGAGAGAAAAGTTTATTTATTTGTTTTAACCCCAAAGGATTCTAGACAAGTTACTTCATCCAACACAATGAAGCTGATTTACTATGAAGGACTGGAGGAATTTTGGTGCAAGCCAACGGCACCATAGAGAAAAATACAAATTCCCATGGATACAAGCAAAATGGGGATCCAGGTTGTAGGGTGACTTTGATGCTTGGGGAGGCTAAACATAATATTTGTATACAGGAAGTCTACAGTCACCTAAATCTGCTACAGTGGATATCTATTTTGAGGAGGCTAAACCTCCCTAAGCCTTCATTATTCTCTTCCTAGAATGGGGATATAAGCACTGCCATGGAGCAGACCTGTCAAGGGGGAAGCAGACCTTTGGATAGTGCACCACCATCATTCCTGGGAGTATACATAATGAACACACTAGTGATGATCGAGCACCCCAATGCTCGGGTGTTTGGGTGCTCTGGCCGAGCGCCCCCGGAGGCTCGAGTGCTCGGCCGAGCACCCGAGCCCCATTGAAGTCAATGGGAGGACTCGAGCATTACACCAGGCACCCCCTGCTCTGATGAGGGGAGGGTGCCTGGTCCATAGGAAAAGGGCAGAAAAGGATGGAAACACCACAGAAATGGTTCAGGGACAGCATAGGGAGGATGTCTGGATGCATCTTGGACTCCAACGTCGCTGCTGGGAACGATGTTTCGCCAGTAGTACGCCATTTTTACAGACTGACCGTAAAACACACAAAAAGGAAGATAAAAATGACTTTAGGCGAAAAATTGTTACCAAACAGTATTTGCTGTATATTTACTTGTATATCATCTGCAAATTCTGCAAAAAATTTCATCGATTTTTCGGAACTGGGGCCATGATTAAGAGGGAAACGTGCGCAGCGTAAAGCAGGTGTTCAACGTGGTTATGGCCCGGGTAAGGTACAGCATTCAGGAACGGAGGCCGCAGCTACCACAGGTTTTACAACATGTCCGTTTGCCCTTGTTAAGTCCAAAATTTATAGTCGGAACAGTGGGGTCTGATCCATTGAGTAAAAGTGACGAAGTGACTTAGTGGATGAAGCCAAGAACTACCTTCTGCTCTGTCGAACACCCCAGCCCTATTTAATTCAATGGGAGGACCTGAAGCACTCCGATACAACCTGTATATCACAAAATGGAGGGCCTCATTCACATTGTGGTACAATAGTTCAGGTAGTGGTCCAACACTCATAAAGCCTATGCACTAAGTGAAAGGGCTGCCAAAAATTAGACTGAAATGTCACTCCAATACACCCTTTATTACACATAAAGGAGGGCATCATACACACCCTTGAAAAATTAGGATTAATGGCCTGCTGGTGACCCTCTAAAACATTAGGGGCGAGGGCATGCCGCTAAGCTGACCATCTAAAACATTAGGAATGAGGGTCTGCTGCTGAGCCGACCATCTAAAACATTATGGGTGAGGGTCTGCTGCGGAGCTGACCATCCTAAACATTATATGCGAAGGCCCGCTAGTGAGCTGTCGCTATAAAACATTATATGAGAGGGCCCGCTAGAGAGCTGACCCAATAAAACATTATATGAGAAGGCCCGCTGGTGAGCTGACCTATACAAAAATTGTCAAACAGGGCCCGCTGGTGAGCTGGCCCTATATAAAAATTATATCACTGGGCCCGCTGGTGAGCTGGCCCTATATAAAAATTATATCACAGGGCCCGCTGGTGAGCTGGCCCTATATAAAAATTATATCACTGGGCATATGGAAGAGGAGGAGGAGGATGAGAAGATTAAGAGTCAACCATATACCCGTTTTTTGGGTGGAAGGGGTGAATGGGAATACAGAGTATTCCCATCATTGTAAATAACATATCTAAAGTGACTTTATGTTCACCCGGAGCTTTCCTCCAGTGGAGTGGAGAAGTCAGGGGAAATCCAGGCCTTGTTCATTTTTATAAGTGTCAACCTATCAGCATTTTCGTGGGAAAGGCGGATACGCTTATCTGTTATGATGCCACCAGCAGCACTAAATACCCGCTCAGACAGAACGCTGGCGGCAGGGCAGGCCAGCACCTCCAAGGCGTAGAGTGCCAGTTCATACCACGTGTCCAGCTTGGACACCCAGTAGTTGTAAGGCACAGAGGGATCATTGAGGACGCTGACACGGTCTGCTATGTACTCCTTCACCATCTTCCAAAACTTTTCCCTCCTTGTGACACTAGGCTGCGCATCAGGGTGAGGGTGCTGGCGGGGTGTCATGAAGGTGTCCCACGCCTTGGAGAGTGTTGCCCTGCCTTTGTCGGAACTGCTGTGTGTTCCCCTTTTCTCCCCTTCTCGGTTGGCCAAGGTAGCACGTACTCTGCCGCCAGCGTTGTCAGATGGAAAATTTTGGAGCAATTTTTCGACAAGAACCTTCTGGTATTGCAGCATTTTGCTTGTCCTCTCCACCGGAGGAATGAGAGATGAGAAATTCTCTTTGTAGCGGGGGTCCAGAAGGGTGAACACCCAGTAATCCGTGTTGTCTAAAATGCGTATAACGCGTGGGTCACGGGAAAGGCAGCCTAACATAAAGTCAGCCATGTGTGCCAGAGTACCAACAGGCAAGATTTCGCTGTCCTCACCAGGAGGATGACTCTCAATCTCCTCATCCTCTTCCTCCTCTTCTGCCCACCCACGCTGAAGAGATGGAAATAAAGTTCCATGGCTACCCTCTGTAGCGGAGGCAACCGTGTCTTCCTCCTCCTCCTCCTCCTCCGCCTCCTCCAATTGTCGCTGAGAAGACGAAGTGAGGGTGCTCTGGCTATCACCTTGTGTAAGCTCTTCCTCCCCCATTTCCACCTCTTCCACATGCATAGCGTCGGTTTTAATTGTGAGCAGCGAGCGTTTCAGTAGACACAGAAGTGGGATGGTTACACTGATAATAGCGTTATCGCCGCTCACCATCTGTGTCGATTCCTCAAAATTGCATAAAACCTCACAGAGGTCTGACATCCATTCCCACTCCTCACTTCTGATTAGAGGAAGTTGAACGGAGAGGCGACGACCGTGTAATAGCTGGTACTCCACTACTGCCCTCTGCTGCTCACAAAGCCGGGCCAACATGTGGAAGGTGGAGTTCCAGCGCATGCTCACGTCACACAGCAGCCGGTGAGCTGGCAATTGTAAGCGCTGCTGCAGCGTCAACAGGCCGGCTGAAGCTGTAGATGACTTACGGAAATGTGCACACACGCGGCGCACCTTCGTCAAGAGATCATGCAAATTGGGGTAGGTTTTTAGAAATCGCTGAACCACTAAACTAAATACATGCGCTAGGCATGGTACGTGTGTGAGCTTGCCGAGCTCCAAAGCCGCCACCAAGTTACGCCCATTATCACACACAACCATGCCTGGTTGCAGGTTGAGTGGCGAGAGCCACTGCTCGGTCTGGTGACTAATCCCCTGCAACAGCTCTGAGGCCGTGTGCTGTTTGTCCCCAAGGCAGATCAGCTTCAGCACGGCCTGTTGACACTTCCCCACTGCAGTGCTACACTGCTTCCAGCTACCGGCTGATGGGTGAGTGGCGCTGCGCGCAGAGAATTCGGAGGTGGAAACGGAGGAGGAGGAGGAGGAGGAGCCAATAACGTAGGTGCTGGCGGAAACCCTGATGGAGGTAGGGCCCGCAATCCTCGGCGTGGGTAGCACCTGTGCCATCCCAGGGTCCGAGTCGCTCCCAGCCTCCACGACATTCACCCAGTGTGCCGTCAGGGAAATGTAGCGTCCCTGGCCACAAGCACTTGTCCATGTGTCAGTCGTTAAGTGGACCTTCCCAGTAACTGCGTTGGTCAGGGCACTGGTGATGTTAAGGGACACATGGTGGTGTAAGGCGGGGACGGCACACCGGGAAAAGTAGTGGCGGCTGGGGACTGCGTACCGAGGGACAGCTGCTGCCATCAGGCTGCGGAAGGACTCAGTGTCCACAAGCCTAAATGGCAGCATTTCGATGGCCAGTAATTTGGAAAGGTGTGAGGTTAGTGCTATGGCCTGTGGGTGGGTGGCTGGGTATTTTCGCTTGCGCTCAAATGCCTGGGGTAACGACATTTGGACGCTGCGCTGGGACAGGGAAGTGGATGTGGTCCCTGATGGTGCTTCAGATGGTACAGGTGCAGGGCGGGAGGTATGCGGGCCTGCGCCTTCGACAGGCGATTGGCCGGCACCGAAAACAGGGGAAGAGGAGGAAGTGGTGTGGCCTGCAGACACAGATTGGCGATCCGGGCGTTCCTCCCACTTATTACGGTGCTTGGATGCCATGTGTCGGATCATGCTGGTGGTGGTGAGGTTTCTAGTGTTCATGCCTCGGCTCATTCTGGTGTGGCACAGGTTGCAAACTACAATTTTTTTGTCGTCCGCACTTTCCTTAAAAAAACGACATACCGCGGAACACCTAGCCCTTGGCAAGGGAGATTTACGCAAGGGGATGCTCCGTGGAACATTTGCGGGCCGGTTTGGTGCGGTCCGCCTTCTTTCTTTAGCCACACCACTGCCTCTTCCAGCCTGTTGCGGTGCTGCAGATGGCTCACCCTCAGGACTGCTGTCATCGCTCGGCTCTCCACCTTCCCAGGTGGGGTCAGTGACCTCATCGTCCACCAAGTCCTCCTCCACTTCCTCACTCTGATCATCCTCCTCATTTCTTGATCCCACCACATACTCAGTCATTGACAACTGTGTATCATCCTCCTCAACAAGGTCTTGAGACAGTAATTGTGGTTGATTTGATGGCAACTGTGTCTCATCATCATCATTATCCACTTCCTTTGACCTTAAATGCCGTTCCCCTCTGTCATCTTCTTGTGATTGGGTACCCTCTAGAGGTTGTGAATCAGGGCACAAGATCTCATGTTCCTCTGCAAGCGTGCTTGGAAAGAGGTTCAAATGAAGGATTGGTGATGAGACGAGCTCCTCACTATATCCCAGTGTAGGATCACTTCTTTGGCCAGACCCTCTATGGTGGGAGGAAGGATGATCAGGGTGAGGATTATGTTGACCAGACTCTTGGCTACTGAGAGTGGACTTGGTGGAAGACAGGGTGGTGCTTAACCGACTGGAAGCAGTATCAGCTGAAATCCAACCGACCACCTGTTCGCAGTGGTCTGACCTCAAGAGTGATGTCCTGCGACGCCCTGTAAACTGAGACATGAAGCTAGGTATGGTGGATGTCTTTCTTTCTTGTGCTCTGGCATCAGGCACAGTTTCTACGCGTCCTGACCCGCGCCCTGAACTATCAGGATCACGTCCACTTCCCCGTCCCTTTTTACCCGCCTTCTTCATATTACACGGAATATGTGCCGCTAATCTGCGGCTAGGCACACTAAACAGAATGTGCCGGTAATCTGCGGGTAGGCACACTAAACAGAATGTGCCGCTAATCTGCGGCTAGGCACACTAAACAGAATGTGCCGCTAATCTGCGGCTAGGCACAGTGAACGGAATATGTGACGTTAATTTATGATTTTGCACACTAAACAGAATGTGCCGGTAATCTGCGGCTAGGCACACTAAACAGAATGTGCCGCTAATCTGCGGCTAGGCACAGTGAACGGAATATGTGACGTTAATTTATGAATTTGCACACTAAACAGAATGTGACGCTAATCTGCGGCTAGGCACACTAAACAGAATGTACCGCTAATCTGCGGCTAGGCACAGTGAACGGAATATGTGACGTTAATTTATGAATTTGCACACTAAACAGAATGTGACGCTAATCTGCGGCTAGGCACACTAAACAGAATGTACCGCTAATCTGCGGCTAGGCACAGTGAACGGAATATGTGACGTTAATTTATGAATTTGCACACTAAACAGAATGTGACGCTAATCTGCGGCTAGGCACACTAAACAGAATGTGCCGCTAATCTGAGGCTAGGCACAGTGAACAGAATATGTGACGTTAATTTATGATTTTGCACACTAAACAGAATGTGACGCTAATCTGCGGCTAGGCACACTAAACAGAATGTGCCGCTAATCTGCGGCTAGGCACACTAAACAGAATGTGCCGCTAATCTGCGGCTAGGCACAGTGAACGGAATATGTGACGTTAATTTATGATTTTGCACACTAAACAGAATGTGATGCTAATCTGCGGCTAGGCACACTAAACAGAATGTGCCGCTAATCTGCGGCTAGGCACAGTGAACGGAATATGTGACGTTAATTTATGATTTTGCACACTAAACAGAATGTGCCGCTAATCTGCGGCTAGGCACACTAAACAGAATGTGCCGCTAATCTGCGGCTAGGCACACTAAACAGAATGTGCCGCTAATCTGCGGCTAGGCACAGTGAACGGAATATGTGACGTTAATTTATGATTTTGCACACTAAACAGAATGTGACGCTAATCTGCGGCTAGGCACACTAAACAGAATGTGACGCTAATCTGCGGCTAGGCACAGTGAACGGAATATGTGACGTTAATTTATGAATTTGCACACTAAACAGAATGTGACGCTAATCTGCGGCTAGGCACACTAAACAGAATGTGACGCTAATCTGCGGCTAGGCACAGTGAACGGAATATGTGACGTTAATTTATGATTTTGCACACTAAACAGAATGTGCCGCTAATCTGCGGCTAGGCACACTAAACAGAATGTGACGCTAATCTGCGGCTAGGCACAGTGAACGGAATATGTGACGTTAATTTATGAATTTGTACACTAAACAGAATGTGACGCTAATCTGCGGCTAGGCACACTAAACAGAATGTACCGCTAATCTGCGGCTAGGCACAGTGAACGGAATATGTGACGTTAATTTATGAATTTGCACACTAAACAGAATGTGACGCTAATCTGCGGCTAGGCACACTAAACAGAATGTGACGCTAATCTGCGGCTAGGCACAGTGAACGGAATATGTGACGTTAATTTATGAATTTGCACACTAAACAGAATGTGCCGCTAATCTGCGGCTAGGCACACTAAACAAAATGTGACGCTAATCTGCGGCTAGGCACACTAAACAGAATATCCCACCTTAAAAAAAAAAATGAAATTGTGCCCCCCCAAACAAAATATAAATGCTGCCCCCACACACAACAGTCCTAAAAAGGACTTTTGGGTCTTGAACTACTACCAACACTTTTATTCTCCCTACACTGACTTTCCCTGCCTGATCGCATCTCTCCCTGGCTGAGAATGAGCAGAACTCGCGAGTCGGGTGCTATACAGCACCCGATCACGAGTTCTGCCCAGCCAATCAGTGTAATGCCAGCAGCCAACATGGCTGCTGGCATTACACTGATGTCAGAGCCTCCCCGCACGTTTATTGGCTGCGCAGCAGCCGCGAAACGTGCGGGGAGGAGACCCGAACATGGCGGGCGAGCACATGCGGTACTCGTACGAGTACCGCCATGTGCCGAGCAGAGCGATGCTCGAGCCGAACCGAGCTTCGGCCGAGCATGCTCGCTCATCACTAGAACACACCCTGAGGTTTTGAAATATTATATCTTAAGGTTCCCAGAACATAGATTGTGACCTGTTTTTTACTCACACTCTATGCCCTGGTGAGAAATAAGTAGGAGTCAGAAGTATCTCACTGTCCCCCTGTCGTCTTCTTTTTCATTCCCAAGCTTTGAGGCTCACATAATCTGACTCTCTTGGAGTCAGTGTTATTTACTACCCTTCAACATCACAATTTTTCCTCATTTTTTCTCCTTGGATCCCTCAGTTTCTGTCCCCTGAATTACCTTGTCTCATCTTCAGAGACTTCAGCACTCCTATTGACAACACTTTTTCTCTCACCACTTCTCATTTTCTCTCATTAGCATCCTGTTTTGGTTTCTCTCAGTGGTTGGAAGCTCCTAAATGCAAAGATTGGCATTGTCTAGATTTTGTTCTCACCTGCTCTCTCAGTCTCTAACATCGCTATGACTCCCTTTACTTTCTCTGATCACCACTTCTTGAACTTTAGCCGTAGTCACCCTTCTATATCACTTCCTAATCCTTTCTCTGCTCACACTGTCAGACAGTTACACTCCCTAGACCATGCCCAGCGGTCCTTGTCATTAGGATTCTCTTTATCTGACTACTCCACCCTTTTATGCTCCAACCATGCACGTTTTGAATATAACAGGACACAGCATTGTAACCACCCTGACCTAAACAATTCAAGCCCCAACCGATGCCCTCTATAATTTTGTAGTATCCACCAACATCACTGATTTCTCTCTTGTCAAACAACTTTACTTTTCCTCCCTGTTATCTACTCCAACCCACAATTCTCTTCTTAACTTTGAATTCTCAAATCCTGGCCTCTTAGTGGGCCCTAGGGCATGGGTTGGGAACCACTGGCCTAGAATGTACATTCTTCAGGACAGGAGACCTTACAATCCTCCTATATAATAATTCGCTAAAACGTGTGTAACAATGCAGTCATATGCAGTAGAGACTGCTGCGCGTGCTGCAGTCATGCACAGCAGAGACTGCCCGCGCCGCGGCTGATACAGAGCTGGAAGCTCTGAAGGAGTGTCCAGCTCTGTATCAGCCATGGCTTGGGCAGTCTCTATTGTGCATGACTGCCCCGCAACCATCTGGCAGTGGCACTGTGGCCCGTGTAACGGGCTCTTCAACTAGTATACCAATGTTTGAATATTAGTGTGAAACACTTATTGGCCTTGCGTATATAATCACTGTACATCTTTGAATTTCTGTGTACTTTAGCAAAGCTCTAGAAATAAAATGCATCTCGCACACACACACACACACACACACACACATGAAAACAAGCATTGTGTAGAGTTGTAAAACACATCATGAACACACAAACAGCATGAAGTTGTTCCTCTGGAGTGGAGGGTGATTTACAAACCTGAGCACTTTGCCTAGGGAAACATGCTACAGGTTACTGTGACGTGGTTCTGTGTAACTGACAAGATTACAATGACCTTTTCCGTACCCAGGGCCCTGTTCAAAGGATTTTGACATACATAGGTCTTGCATGCACATATCTGACGATGGATGTTTGTCCTACAAAGAGACAATTCTTGTTAACACTTTCTTCTCCGCACATTATGTTAGAGCTTAGAACAGAAGTAGTCAGTTGCTGGAACCCCAGATGTTGGGGACTACTACTACATTACCTAGTTTTAGATAATGTGATTTGTAGCTCCAGAGGCCTGGAGGTCCAACAATTTACTACCCCTGGCTTAGGACATTAGCGCATGCTTTGTACTTACCATTGTGTTCAGCAACACTAAAAAACAGCTCATATAATTAATTACAGAGAAAGAGATGGTTGCCCAGTGACAGCCCTTAGCATTGCATTTTATCAGAAAGGGAAGGTTCTACACAGGGATGGGACAGTTGTTAGCATCCATCATTTGCTTGACTACAATTCCCACCCTGATGGCTAGCAGATGATGACAGAGTGTAGTCTAATACAGGCTGCATCTATCTTATCTAGCACCATAAGTGTGAAACATTGGCTGCTGCAGTACACGTGCTTGTTGAGCGTACAGGTCACATACCATCACGGCCGCCTGAACAATATACTGCACAAATCCAAACCGTACTCAAACCCTCACATTACTTTATACTCTATTGTTATTGCGTTACTCTACTGTCACTGCACATTACTCTCCTCCATCTCTGCATGAAGGTCTGTATGTCAGGCTTTGACATATCCAAGTCTGGACCATAAGGTACAGACAGAAATTCCGACTGACTTGTGGATTAATGCCATGAAGACCTCTCTAGCATTCACGGGGTTAACAGTCCCATTTAACTCAGAAGTGCCCAAGTTCCATCTTCAAAGCTTTAAACTGAAGGTGTTAAGGGTAGTTTTCTTGATAACTGTATAGTTAATTTAGAGATATCAAGTATGTATATTCCATACTATTTATGTAATTCACACAGAGGACGATCATAGGGCCAGGGTGGCAAAACTGCCACCATTATGCTTTTATTGGCCTACAACTCCCACCGTCCTCTGTCTCACTTTTAGAATAATAAAATCCATAGAAAGAGGCATGCTAGATATGAGGATATGGAAGCTCTGCACCCCATATTGCAGTTTCCCATATGCTGCAATCCTACCATTGCCCCATCCCTACCCTACATTTGGAAGGTGTCATGGTTCTGAATTTGTTCTTTTCCCTCGGTTTCCTTCATATAACTAGGTCATGTGGAACATAAAAATCACTGTCTGTGTATCCTGAAATCTCATCTTGGTTGTTAAATCATTAGACCCTACTGGCATTTCCTTTAGTCTTTTCTGGCATTGCAGGTTATTGTGCTGATTGCATGATAATGTACCATAATGTATCCTATGTAAAGGCTACACTGTAGATCAGGGAAACGTACCATGTAGAGCTTCTGCTGGTGTTGGGCTAAAACTCCCCTCTTCCTAAGCCAGAGGATGACAACAAAAGCAGGAGTACTACAAGTTGCCCTAATATAATAATAATACCACAGAGAGGTGGCAGTAAGTAGTTAAGTGACCAAATCTGCTCTACTGTTAGTTCTGCCCCATCGCCTAAAATTAAATTAAAAGTGCCCCCCATGTTGACTATTTTTCCTGTTGGGATGTGTGCTCTCTGCTTCTCGCTTCCTCACAACAATAGTGAGGAAGAGAGAAGCAGAAAACTCTGACAAAGGTAGTAATGGAAGGGTTAATATTAGGAGGTGGTAGTACTTCTTTAAATACCCTGTATTTAATGCTAAAATCTGCTTATTTTTTGAGGCCTAAAATGTAATTAAGAATGTGATCTGTAGAGACAGCCATGCCTGCATTTTCAAGGGCTGACTCCCATTACCATAGCAGTCTTAATAGTGTCATATAATTGATGGTGCTGTATTTTTTGTAAATGGGCTGACATAAGGTATCAGCCGTTATGAACAGAGGAGAAGTGGGTACTAATCTCAATATATTAACTGTCCAAACAAAATTAACCATATGGTGTCCATATAGAACAGTCTACACATGCATTAAAAATGAAAGTTTCAAATTACATTTTAGGGATCTAAAATAAAATAACTAATTTATATAAATATTAGCTGGAAGTACACAATATTTAAAATACTATAACCCAATTTAAGTGTTAGGTGGTAATGTTCCTTTAAAAACCTGAAACCTGGTTCTTCAACACAGCAAGCAATATGTTTCCACAGAGGCCTATGCTGGGTAACCGTTCTAGGGCTAGTGATTGGTAAGGGGTAAGTTTCACCCAATCAAGACGGCACCTAGAAACCTCCTCTGACTGAGCTAGCGCATGGCACCCAAAGCGTTCATTTTCGGGTTTAATCTTAGACGTTACAGCAATGTATAAATTGGCAAATAGAAAAGCCATCCAGTGTAAAGAGATTGGGATTAATGTGGTCACTTCCACATCTCAACACCATGGGTATGACCAGCCAGTCTGGGTATGACTTCAGATGTTGTCACTCAAGATGGTTGTTTGCCTGATTAGAAATGTGGCAATGTATAGGGTGTAGAGTTAGAAATCAAGTATTTTTTTGAATATGATTTGAAACTAATTAATCATTTGTCCAAAAAGGAAGAATGCAATCAAAAAGAAAGCAAAATACATAAAAAGTAGAAAAATATGTGAACATGTGTCAGTGGATCACCAGAAAAAGAAACCCCAGAGAAAAGAAGAAGGTGTAGGGAAGGGAATGAAAGGGTCAGATAAGGAAGATATAAGGGAGATAGGCCAAAGTCCAAAATCCAGGTTTAAAACCTTGGACATAACTTGGGATAAGAGGCAAGCCTAGGCACTGCCCTTGGAAATCAGGGACACTTGACAGGTATGTCATGCTGTGACAGACCTACCATCTTCTAAGACAGGGGCAATCAAGCCTGGTGAATCAATCAGTGGCTCAATCATTTTGAAAGATCTGAGTCAATGACATTCACTTCTGTTTAAATGAGGAGATCCTGAAAACGTGCACTGTTGGAAGGGGACTGCCCTTCCTCTAAGGGGTCCCTCAGCAGAATCCTATTTTACTCTTTGGTTCCAAGCCGTTCTATCTTCTTCACCAACTCTGCCCCATCCTGTTCCACTGTAAACAATAAATCCTTTCAGCACACAATGAAACAATTATGTGTTTGTGTCAGTAACCTTGTGACAAGAGGAAGCAGTAAGAGAGCCGTAGGTCTGAAGAAGAGGATATAGATACAGTGAGTAGACTCACCAGACATGGAAATAATAAGGCTTTTTAACCCAGTGCAATGCGTTGGAGACCTCTCTAGCATTCTATATCTTAAAAGCCACCATTAAGTTAATGGGACCTTTCATTTCCCCACAGCAAGCATCCTAGGTTATATGCCACTGCATATTTGAACCCAGAGTTAGTCAGTCAGTTTTCAAGGGGCCCTTAACCTGCCCTTATATAAAAAAATACATCCCTTTTTGAACATAGAAGTGGTACAATAAATTAATTGTGATAAGTACATCAGAATTACTCATAAATATTTGCTTGTTGTATGATGATACCGGAAACTCTCATGGTCTGACCCTGAGACTCAGGAATTTGACCCAGATCTCAGAGTCTCAGTGTGTGAAGGGCCAGTGTGAACTGCTATTTCATCTTTACCAAATATCTGCTTATTTATTCCCTAAATTGTCACCATTTCTAACAGAAAGACAGAAGGAGGCATCCTGAATCTGTGTGCAGTGAAAACTCTAAGCTACAACATATTAAGGGTTCCTAGATGACCAATAAGAAAACTTCCTGGTTGGTCCAGGGCACTGCATTTGGGGTTTGGGGAATGGACCCTTAAATAGGTCAAAACCAAATAATAAAGCTGTGACCTCTTTATTTAGCACCTACATGGTTGTCCCTCTTGTTATTTCTCTGTGCTGTGTCATTTATTTCTGGGGTAAGGGGAAGGAGTGGGAAAAGAAGAGTATGGGCATTGGTACCTTAACCCTTTGAGTGCCAGAGGGGTACGCAACGCATTGCAGAGCGTACCACTCTGGCACTCAAAGGGTTAAGGGTTCTTTGAGGACCAATAAGAAAATGTCCTGGTTAGTGCTAGGAAAATTGTGGGGAACTTCAAGAGTTAATATCTCAAAGATCTCAGGGTTGGCTCATTTTGAAAGCTCCCAGGTATGTCTATGACGTGGTAACCACTGAGGAACCACTCAGTCTCATTTTTTTGCCCCTTCACTTGCTGTTACAGAAAATAAATATCAATTCATACATCATTCTTTTCCAGTCCACAAAAACACTTTAGCCTCAAAATGCCAGGCAAATCTCCACTGTAAGAAAAAAACATGGAGATGAATTTATCACATCTTTTTTTTTCTCCCTTGAATACACACAAGAGATAAGCAGGACCTCTCTGCCTTACAAATTGTCAGGTCCAGCAGAGGCCGCAGCCGAGTCTGAGCTTCTGTGCATACGCGCAAACTTCCTCTTCACATCTTTATCGTGCATGTGCCCACTCAGTCAGCTGTCACCGGCCGGACGCACGGATGAGCCTACTTCTCCTTGCATGTCTATTGGAGAGGGTCCAGCTCCCAGCGGACTCTGGTTAGCCCTTCTCCCATTGGTCATTCGCCCTGACCTCGGCTTGCTTGACCACTCTGGTGTTTCTGACCTTCTGACTTCCTGACCTCAGCTTCATTGACCATTCCAGTGATTCTGACTTCTAGCTTCCTGACCCGGCTTGGCTGACCATTCTGGCTTCCTGACCCGGCTTGGCTGACCTTTCTGGTCTCTGGCTTCCTGTCCCCCCTCTCTTCTTCTTGCCCTGGTCCTACAAAGTTCCCAGTTACTCCTATCCTAGTTGCAACCTGGCTCAGATGGGTTAGACTAATCTGATTTCACGACCAGCACCTTTATCCAGCTTCAGCTGCAGCAAGGGAGTACTTGACTTGACACCTCATCCAAGAATCCATCTCAAGTGTTACACCCCAGCATCCAACCAGTACCGAGGCTACGAGGGTCCCTACTCCCTCCATAGAGACACAAGTAAAAATGACACAAATCTGGTATCTTCATCATCAGTCAATCACTGCAGAACATGTCATGAGTTTCATCAACCAGGAGGTTTCAGGCCCTGCCAATCACTTCAGAGTATGTAATGAAACATCACCAATGGGCTTCAGCACTTTTCACTTAGTGCAGATCATATTATAGGCGACCCAGGACTATAGAATGCTGAGAACCTTGAGAGTTACATTAAAACCGTGAGTCTCTGGTTCACATCCTAAGAGTTTTAGGTATGGTCCTACCGCTGATGGTCCATAGAAACATAGACTTTAGAAAAGAACCATTTGGCCCATCTAGTCTGCCCATTTTTCCTAATGTAAAAACCTCAAACATTACTTGATCCTTGGTCTTGCCTTATGTTAAGGACAGCCTTATGCCATCCCATGCATGCTTAAAGGGGAACTCTCAACTTCTTTAAAGTCCTCCTTATTTGAGTGTGGCTTCCCAATAAATGTTAAATCCTTTTTTTTTTTTTACTGAGAAATTAGCCTTTAAAATGTTCCCTCCTGACATCACGTCACGGCAGGCTGCTGTACTGCAGACTGTCAATGTTCACCTCTTCCCCTCCCCAGCTGTTCACCATTACCACCTCCTCCTCTGATGGAGGAATCCAGCATGTGACCTGGCGAGCTCTCATTGGCAAGAGAGCATGCCAGGACACATGCTGGATTCCTCTGTCAGAGTAGGAGGTGGTAACAGGGAACAGCTGGGGAGGAGAAGAGGAGAAGATTGACAGGCTGCGGAACAGAGCTGTACTGCAGCCTGTTCTGAACTGACGTCAGGAGGGAACAGCAGTCCTGAGCTGACGCCAGGAGGGGACATTTTAAAGGCTAATTTCTAAGTGAAAAGAGCGTTTAAAAAAAACGGATTTTACATTTATTGGGAAATTTTCAGGTAGGCTATTCCACTTATCTACCACCCTCATAGTGAAGTAAAATTTCATAGTAAAAATTTTAGACTATGACCTTTTGACCTAAAATTTCTACTCCTTTGAAAAGTCCTTTCTTCAGGGACATTGTTGAATCCTTTCAGTAGCTTAATTTTTTATCATTTTTTTGGGGGGAGGGCTATGCATTATGCCTATGATTACATTCCTAACTCAAGTAAGCAAAATACAGAAGGTTGCCTGGCACCACCTTAATGTAACCTTTTTTGCTGTTTTCGTCATGTTTAAATTTCAGTTTCAGAGTTTTTATTTCACTGAGCAGACTTTTTTTTATTATCTGTTAATCCTGGTGAAATGATTCTGCACGCTGTATCTGAACCTTCCTTCTGAGGATAGCAGGAACATCTTGTAATTCATCTTTGTGGTGAATTCATCGCTTCAGTTTGTTAACTTTCACGGCATGTCAATTGAACAGAACATCCAGTGACCATCGCTTGGAACGTTTGAAATGAGCTCACAATGAGATCTTTGAAATATTAACCCTTAACGCTTCCAAGAAAGTAGATTTTAGATGCTATGTTTGTGCTAACC
This sequence comes from Rhinophrynus dorsalis, assembly GCA_037306005.1. Taxonomy (NCBI): domain Eukaryota; kingdom Metazoa; phylum Chordata; class Amphibia; order Anura; family Rhinophrynidae; genus Rhinophrynus; species Rhinophrynus dorsalis. The sequence goes on along the minus strand of CM074722.1, from coordinate 41,662,543 downwards.
CAGAGGTATTCAGTCAGTCCTCAAGGAATGTTTAACATGCTCCAGTTCTGAGGTTTCACTTCATAAACACTCGCAAGACAAGCAGGACTTCTCCCTCTGCCTTTCTGGTAGAAATGTCACTAAGCTGGACATTAAATAAGCAGTAAAGTGGTGTAAACCATATAGTAGGACACAGTGGACTCTGTCACATTGAGCATTTGGCCCTTCACCCTGAGACCATCAGATTTGATTCAAAACCCAGTGAGTAAAGGTGAAATGGCAGTGCGGGACTCCATGTAAGAAGATAGAGGTAGGATTCCCACCACTGCTTAAAAAAAACAAAAAAACACCATCCTTGTTTCTGTTGACATTGGTGTATCATTCGTACCAAACTAAATGTTTTCCGTACTCTATATCAGTGATTCTCAATCTTTTTTGCTCAAGGTACCCCAAACACTCAATCTAGAACTTTCGGGAAACCCTTGACATATTCATTGTAATTTATCAAGGGTACAATACATAAATACACAATTATTATTAGGGCTCACAATCATATTAACAAAAATTAACATAGTGTGCATAACAGTTTCCATAAATCTACATTTAAAAGTCAATATTACATTTTTGTCAAAGTCTTCGTAGAAAACATATGGCACCCTAAGTTGATTTCCGTGGCACACCAAAGTGCCACAGCACCCTGGTTGAGAATCACTGGCCTATATTTTAACAACAGGTCAAGTCCTCCCTTATTTTCTCCACCGTGCCACTCTAAATGATGTATTCACACTTCACACACTGAAGTGAGAATAAATCCCAAAAGAAGGCCTGAATTCCATTGTAGGTTATGATGGTTTCCCTGGTTTTATCTATATATATGTCCCCATATACTGCAATAGTAATCTGTTTTTGTTTTCACTTTGAGTGAGAGCTCTCCATTGTTCTGTTTCACTTTCTGAGATATGAGCAACCACTACCTGCAATAGGTAGAAAGTATCTGTGATTCAACTGCCTGCAAAAAAGAGCATAAGAAAATAATGAAAGCAATGGCAACTGCATGTGTGTCCTTGCTGCAGCTCAGTGCTGGAAGTGTTACGGTTTTCAGACACTCAGACACGAAGGGTTTAGTAAAACACAGTTTTATTAAACAAGAAATAAGTACGGTAGTAAAGGCAAAACAGTGGTAAATGTAACGGCAATACAGGATACAGATACAAGAACGAAGTGTAGGCAGTAAGGTACTCCTGTAGACCCAGGATCTGGAATAGTGCACCAGCAGGAAAAATCTGGTCCTGAAACGGAGGTTCCCACCGGGTGGTAGGAACGACAGGAAGAGGCACAGTATGTACAGAAGCAGGATCCCTAGAGCACTAGGGAGGTCAGCAAGACTGACTGGAATGAAGGCAACAGGTCACCTAGAAATCTAGGTGTGGAGTAATACTGACAGTGTATGATAAGGAAACCCAACCCCTAGTACGCTAGCAGTACTGACAGTAGTACGGCAAGGCAACTGAACACCTAGTACGCTAGGTGGTATAGCAGTACTGGAAGCGAATTGGTTAGGCAACCGAACCGCTAGTTTGCTAGGAGGTATAGCGATACTGGCAGCAATTTGGCAAGGCAACCAAACCCCTAGTATGCTAGGAGGTATAGCAATACTGGCAGCAACAAGGCAAGGCAACCGAACCCCTAGTACGCTAGGCGGTTTAGCAATACTGGCAATGAATTGGCTAGGCAACCGAACCAACCAAGGAACGAAGACCACAGTCTCGTGACCAGAGTCACTCAACCCACGCACCAGCCCATGGTTGGGCAAAAAACGCCATAGACCCTTGACAGGCCGTACGGCTGCACAGACCAGACTCACGAGGCGCTCCAGGAGCGACAGCCAACCTCATATAGGTGGAGCGACAAGCTGTGCTGGGTCAAGCGTGATAGGTGCGGGTATCTCAAGAAGAGGGATACACTGTGCCGGACAGGCACTGACGGAGCAGGGAAGACAACGGGCCGAGTAGGAACTCAGACAGGTTAAGCAACCAGTTGGTTCGGTACACAGAGCAGGAAAGTCAGCCAAGCCGGGTCGGTACACAGAGCAGGAAAGTCAGCCAAGCCGGATCAGTACACAGAGCAGGATAGTCAGCCAAGCCGAGTCGGCACACAGAGCAGGATAGTCAGCCAAGCCGGGTCGGTACACAGAGCAGGATAATCAGCCAAGCCGGGTCGCAACGGAAGTCAGGAACAGGAAATTTCTCAGGAACGTAGTCAGTCGAGCAGGGTCATACACAGGATACCAGGAACCACAGGAACAAACGCTAGATACTGGAACACCACAAAAGGGCACCGCCATAATGACGGCGCACAAATATAAAGGTAACCAGTAGGAGGAGTCATCACTGATTGCCAATAAGAATGCTAGGAAGAAATGACCAGGAAGTAGCAATGACGCAAATGGAGGAATCACGGGCACCGTGATAGGAAGTTAAAGGTGTAAATTGCATGGCTGACTGTCTGAACTCAGCTGAGCCAAGATAAGACCGGGATAAGAATATCTGTAGGATGGGAAAGCAAAGAACTCTTCATGAGGAAGGCAGAACGTGAAGTTGAATCAAGAATCTAGAAGCGTAATCAAAAACAGGTCAAGTATAAGGTCAGGTGGAGTTCAAGTGGAGTCAATCAGTATAAGTTGGAGTCAAAATGAGGAATCATGCAGAAGTGTAACAACACCAAGTCTATAGAAAAGAGACTGATGACTTAATCCTGAACAACCCGCAAAGTGTGCATGGAAGTTGCAACATTCAGTGGCTGCACACACACTGGACACAGAAAAAGCTGAAGTATGCTCACGTGCATGCAAATGGAAATTAAATGTACATCCACTAATGTGTGGCCAAGGGAAGGTCTGAAAGGTTAATGTTCTTATGTTGTGTGTGTATTCCATTGCTGGTTATACGTTCTACCACTGGTTATTCACAGAAGACCAAGAAAGCCTACATTTATATACTACCAAAATGATAAAAGTTACCTTGCGTTAGAGGCGTCTACAGTATCTAAGGGGTTGATTCAACATGTCTAGAGTTTGCTTACATTATTCTTTTAGATGTGTGCCTTAGCAATCTTGTGATTTTACAGAGCAAGGTTAAGGTTTTTCGATAAATTGAATTTATTTACTACTGCTTACTACTAGATTGTTCAGTAATTATTAGTCAAATACAACTTCAAAGACAAAGATATAGAAGCCGACTATCACTTTACAAACAGTGGAATCAAAGACTCAGCTGAGATAAAGTACCTGAGATCATTCCTCCGTTTGCCCAAGTGAAGTATTTTAGAAAGTCAAATGGCTTCCTCCAGAAGGTCAGTTATTTCCTTAAAGGGATAGTAATGTTTCATAATAAAAGCAGCTCTAATTAATCATCATAGTATTTGGACTTTGGAGAGTATTATTTCAATTCTGTCAGAGTTGTAGTTCAAGAGTAATTCAATGACAAAGTATCCCCCTCCTGCCCCTTTTACTGATGTAACACTGCTCAGCCAGATCAGAACGGAGGTGCCCAGGTAGACTGCAGAGAAGGACAATCTTAAATTAAGATAAGGGAAAAAACCTGAAAAACTTGTCAAGGGGGGCAGGGCTTTCATTGTTCTCATAGGAAGAAGATTGTCCCCTGCTGTTATCTGTCTGGTCTATGGATTGCATTCCACATCTGAGAAGAGATGGCTTACACTAGGTAAAAGGGGCAGGAGGGGAAACTTTGCTTGTGAATATCTCTCAAACCATAAAGGTTTGAGAGATAAGACTTATATTGTTCTTCATGTTTTTTAATGCCTACAAAATAAAATAAAGATAAAACGAATTATTACTATCCCTTTAAATACATATGCATAGTGCTGTTAAAGGAATATTATCATCACCAAAAAATAAATAGAGTTTAAACCCTATTAAATATAAAGCACTCCTAGCCAGTAATTGTAAAAGTATTTCTTTGGTGCATAAACCCCAAAATATATTATACATTTGCTTTTCCCAGTGGAGACAACTGTCAATGAACGGTAGACCCAACCTTTTTAAGTTCTTTTTTTAAGGGCAATGTAAGGCATGGTTTTGGCAATTTAAATAAGAGATAAGGGTTTCAGTGGATGGAACTGGGCTGGTTTTCTAGTTTCAAAACAATCATCACTCTTTAGATTTTTATCAGTTTTTTTAACAGACCTGAAAACAAGTGGCCATTTTTACCTTTTATTTTGATGAAGGATTTTAGAGCTTTCTTACAAAAGGGGAAAATGCTGTCTAGAAGAACACATTGTATTAATGGATTTGTGCCTTTTTTTGGAGAAAATGTCCCATTAACGTTCTGCAAAATCGTATAATTTAGTATTTTAACATTTAACCACTTGAATGCTGAAGATTTCTCTAGCATTCAAGAAGTTAAGTTAAAGTACAGTTAGAACTTCTTACAAAGTCTGCTCCAATGGTATAGGGCTTGGTAAAAAGCCTGGAGCTATGATGAGTGGTCTCAAAATGGCTGCTGTCAGACATTCGGGAGTGGTCAGAAACTGACCCCTTCGGCGGGAATGCAAACCGGAAGTCTTTGGTTCATAGCCACAAACTCCTGGGTTCAGTGGAATAACAATCGGGGTCGCAGTGGTCCAGTCACTCCAGGGGCCTGGCCACCGCCTGTGACCCCCTCGCCCGCAGCAGTCACTTACCTGATCTCCCACTCGGCGCGCCGCTGTAGTAATACAGAGAGCTGGGAGATGACATCATCTCCCAGCCTCTGCATTACTACAGCGGCGTGCGGGAGCTCCGGTTACAGAGATCTGTGCCGATCTCCGCTAGACCACCAGGGACTGGAGGTAGGGGAAATGTGTAGATGAAGGGGCAATGTGAAGATGGGGGCATTGTGGAGATGAAGGGGGCATTGTGGAAGGGGCATTGTGGAGATGGAAGGGGGCATTGTGGAGATGAAGGGGACATTGTGGAAGGGGACATTGTGGAGGGGGCATTGTGGAAGGGGCATTGTGGAGATGGAAGGGGCATTGTGGAGATGAAGGGGGCATTGTGGAGATGAGATGAAGGGGGCATTGTGGAGATGAAGGGGGCATTGTGGAAGGGGCATTGTGGAGACGAAGGGGGCATTGTGGAAGGGGCAATGTGGATGAGGGGGCTAATGTGGGTGGGGGGCCAATGTGGGCGGGGGGGCCCCATGGCAATTTTTGCACCAGGGCCCGGTGGCTTCTAGTTACGCCTCTGCCTGGGTTAATGCACATTGTCCATAGATACCCTCTGTATCAAACGTTGAAGCCCGATACAGAGGGTATATTGCAGAAATGAATAAAATGCTGCCTGTAGGCTGGGTTTATGTGGCCGTTGTGTCTGCTTGGATTTGTAAATACAGCAGAGCTGCAATATATAAAAAATATCAGTTCTAGCTTTGCCTGCAAAGAAAGATTGATACATATCTCCCAAAGCACAAGTTTGATACAAATGTATCGTTATACTAGTGCTGTGAGAAATGGAATTGATATATTTTCTTTGCGGTAGTACAGCTGTTAATCAGAAGCACAAGAAAAAGCTGAACATAATCCTCTGTCACTTTCACACACTTCTCATTCTGTAAGGGGGATTACTATTGTACCATGCCCATTCCTGGTCTATGAGGTCCTGCAGGACAAGAATCTGACCTTCCCAACATACATACAGTACACACCCCTGTTAAAATGCCAGGTTCTTGTGATGTTAATGAATGAGACAAAGAAAAATGATGTCAGAACTTTTTCCACCTTTAATGTGACCTATTACGTGAACAATTCAATTGTAAAACAAACTGAAATCGTTGAGGGGGAAAAATAAAAAATAAACTCACAATAACCTGGTTGCATAGGTGTACACACCCTTAAACTAATACTTTGTTGAAGCACCTTTTGATTTTATTACAGCAATCAGTCTTTTTGGGTAGGAGTTTATTAGCATGGCACATCTTGACGTAGCAATATTTGCCCACTCTTCTTTGCAAAAGTGCTTCAAGTATGTCAGATTGCGAGGACATCTCCTGTGCACAGCCCTCTTCAGATCACCCCACAGATGTTCAACTGGATTCAGGTCTGGGCTCTGGCTGCGCCATTCCAAAACGTTAATCTTCTTCTGGTAAAGCCATGCTTTTGTGGATTTGGATGTGTGCTTTGGGTCGTTGTTGTGCTGAAAGGTGAACATCCTCTTCATCTTCAGCTTTCTAACAGACGCCTGAAAGTCTTGTTCCAAAATTGCCTGGTATTTGGAACTGTTCATAATTCCCTCCACCCTGACTAAGGCCCCGGTTCCAGCTGAGGAAAAACAGCCCCAAAGCATGATGCTGCCACCACCATGCTTCACTGTGGGTATGGTGTTCTTTGGGTGATGTACAGTGTTGTTTTTTGCGCCAAACATGCCTTTTGGAATTATGGCCAAAAATTTCATCAGACCATAACACATTTTCCCACGTGCTTTTGGGGGACTTCAGCTGGGCTTGGATGTTTTTCTTTGTAAGAAAAGGCTTCCGTCTTGCCACCCTACTTCATAGCCCATTCATATGAAGAATACTGGAGATTGTTGTCACATATAGCACACAGCCAGTACTTGCCAGAAATTGCTGCAGTTCCTTTAATGTTGCAGTAGGCCTCTTGGAAGCCTTCCTGAAAAGTTTTCTTCTCGTCTTCTCATCAATTTTTGAGGGACGTCCAGTTCTTGGTAATGTCTCTGTTGTGCCATATTTTCTCTACTTGATGATGACTGTCTTCACTGTGCCCCATGGTATATCTAATGCTTTGGAAATTCTTTTGTACCCTTCTCCTGACTGATATCTTTCAACAATGAGATCCCTCTGATGTTTTGGAAGCTGTCTGCAGACCATGGCTTTTGCTCTGAGATGCAACTAAGCAAATGTCAGAAAAATCCTACTTGAACGGCTGAACTTTATTTGTGATTAATCGGAGTCACTTTAAATGATGGCAGGTGTGTAATGACTTCTATTTAACAAGAGATTGAATGTGATTGGTTAATTCTGAACACAGCCACATCCCCAGTTATAAGAGGGTGTGCACACCTGTGCAACCAGGTTATTGTGAATTTTTTATTTTTTATTTTTCCCCCTCAATGATTTCAATTTGTTTTGCAATTGCATTGTTCACGTTATAGGTCACATTAAAGGAGTAAAAAGTTCTGACATGATTTATCTTTGTCTCATTCTTTAACATCACAAGAACCTAGCATTTTAACAGGGGTGTGTAGACTTTTTATATCCACTGTACCTAGGAACTTCCTTATCCTGAGCCCCAGGAGAGGACTCATGTGCTGCAGACCAGGGGGATGTCAATGATGCGATACTCATCATAAATGGGCAGGGCTTAATCAAGTGGGCGTGCTTAATCGGCTTTGTGTCATAAAGTAGGAGGGAAGAGGGTGGGAAGTGGGCTGTACAGGGTGAGAAGGGGAAGATGTGGTTGGGAAGTGGGGGGAACAGGGTGGGAAGGAGAAGAAACTCACCTCCCCTGGAGAATCAGCCTCTGTCCCTGGAGACCCAGTAATTCACTCTGAAAACCTGAGTCTCCCGGGCAGTTCCATAGAGTTCCCAGATATGACAATGCAGTACAGCTACACTAGGGAAGCACTGATGGTCTCCATTTAGACCCCCAGTTCTGCTCCCCTGTTGGCTAGACTTTTCACCCAGGGACAAAAGTATGAATAACAGGATCCACAGACAGAGAGATGAAACCTGGAACTGTCTGTACAAATCAGGGACAGATAGAAGGAGAAGGGATGATAGCTATACCTGGGAACACTGCGGATCTTCCCAAGTTTTTTTACAATTAATTACCGGGTCTCCAGGGACAGATGCGGATTCTCCAGCAGTGTTGCGTTTCCTCTGAAACTCTGCCCTCTTCTCCTTCTTCCCACCCTGTTCCTTCCACTCTCCACCCTCTTTATGACACAAGGACAGGAAGCACTGCCCACCTACTTAAGCCCCACCCTCTTTATGACACAAATCTCATCATTTACCTCCCCCTAGTCGGCTGCAGTAGAGCCCACTCCGGGGGGGGGAGTGATCTAGTGGAAGACATTCCCAGGTATGATGACAGGAGTTGCATTCTCCAACAGCTGGGGAGACACCCGTTGACCACCTCTGCTTTAGATATTACGTCCTGCAGAATTACATTGGAGCTGGAGATATTTTCTCTTACCTTCTTGCATTTTCCCTACCCTACCCAGCCTGATTCAGTTTCATTGGAAAATTTGAAGGCTAATCTGGAGAGGAAGAAGTTAAAGGTGATCTCTCACCTTATTTAAAGTCCTTATTCTAATTTTGCTCTATAAATGTTAAATCCGGTATTTTTTATTATTATTATTATTATTATTTTTTAAACAATGTTTTCACTGAGGTTTCAGCTTTTTAATTCTGTAGCGTGACGTCACTACAGTACAGGCCACACCACTGCTCCATACCACAGCTTGGCAATCTCGGTCTCTTCCCCTCCCCAGTTGTTCCCCGTTCCAACCTCCTCCTCTGACAGAGGAATCCAGTATGTGAGATGGAGTGCTTTCAGTGAGATGGCGCTCCAACTCACATCCTGGATTCCCCCGTCAGAGAAGGAGGTTGGAATGGGAAACAACGGGGGAGGGGAAGAGGCTGAGATTGACAGGTCGTGGTATGGAGTGGTGCCGTAGCCTGCATTGAAGTGACATAATGAGACAGAATTAATAAGCCAAAATCTCCATGAAAACATTGTTTAAAAAAAAGAAAATACCGGATATAACATTTATAGCGAAACATGGTTAGGATAAGAAGGACTTTAAATGAGGTGAGCGTTCCCCTTTAAGCCCTAATGATTCTAGGCCCCCATGCAGCCTCTGGATTTCCTCAGATACATTTGCTCTGTCTCTGTCCAAGATCTCAAAAACTCTGTGTCCTAGAGAACTGAAGATAAATGGAGAGAAACCCATGTACGTCAGCCCAGTTGTAACCACAGAAACATCCCATCTGGGAGGTCAGACCCACTAACATGGTGTTTAGTGCTTTCTGTTTCTACCCTTCTTTCTCAGGATACCAATATCTAGTTTATGAACCCAGTTATGTGAAACCAGTGGCTTTCGAGCCAATGGCCAGCTGAGGATGATGGGGTTGTAGTCCAGCAACACCTGGAGAGCCATAGATGTAAATCCACAAGGTCAGTGCTCTGAAATGTGTTTCCTGTCCATGTAGAACAGATAAGGTTAACCCTTTGAGTGACAGAGCGGTATCCAAAAGGTTAAACTGTATTATACCATTTTTCTTTATTGAACACCGAGTCACTTTGAAGTCCATTGGATTTTAACCCCCTTGAGTGCCAGAAACTCAATGCACTGGATACCTCTCAGGCGCTCAAAGGGTTAAAGCATTAGCTCCTTCCCGAACACTGGCAAGTTTATAAAGGATGACTGAACTTTGGCAGCAATTTTGTCCAGACAGTTAATTGAAACTCTATTTGTGATAATCATGTAGCCTTTCACCCAGTTGAATAAATAATCAGAAATGAATTCACCATCTGGTTTTCCACCACAGATGTGTCTGTGCAGACATCTTATAATCATACATGGTAACTTCTTCCTCTTGAGCCACCAGAGAGTGCTTATGTGCTGCCGATCAAGGGGATGTCAAGGACGGGATTTGCATCATGCGGCTTAATTGGGCAGGACTTTCTCATCTATGGTCATAAAGTAGGCAGAAAGTGGATGATATATGGGCAGAACAGGGTGGGAAGGAGGAGAAGTGGGCAGGAAGTGGGAGGAACAGGGTGGGAAGGAGGAGAAGTGGGCAGGAAGTGGGAGGAACAGGGTGAGAAGGAGGAGAAGTGGGCAGGAAGTGGGAGGAACAGGGTGAGAAGGAGGAGAAGTGGGCAGGAAGTGGGTGAAACAGGGTGGGAAGGAGGAGAAGTAGGCAGGAAGTGGGAGGAACGGGGAGGGAAGGAGGAGAAGTGGGCAGGAAGTGGAAGGAATGGGGTGGTAAGGAGGAGAAGTGGGCAGGATGTGGGAGGAACAGGGTGGGAAGGAGGAGACTTGGGAGAGACATGAGAGGAACAGGGTGGGAACGAGAAGAAACTCACCATCAACGGAGAATCAGCCTCTATCCCCTTAGATCCAGTAATTCAGTCTGAAAACATGAGTCTCCAGACAGATCCGGGAACTTCACATGAATTCTTAGAGTAAAAGAAAGTTAAGAACTCAAAACAATAGTCCCTCCACTTACTTTACTATGGGCCATGGTTTTGACATCAGTCTGGATGTCATATACATGGAGGGAAACATAACTTGTCTGCACCCCAAACTTTGCCCAATAAAACGTCCCTCCTCTCCACACCAAACTGAAGCACTCAGAGTTCATGAGCCCATGGAAATTGTCAATACTGATTGGGTAGAGTTTGTGGTCAGGAGTCCAGTCACCAAGTTCACCTTCATGGATAGGACATCAGGACTGACCGAAGATATATCTCTTAAACCAAGACACAAGTCCAAAATGTAAAGTGTCATTATGATTTTATGGCCACAGTAAGGTGAAACAGGGCTTATTATAAGAAAGTGTTAGTATTCCTGTAAGAGATAATTACTCCTATACGTTTAGTTTCCTTTAATAATGGGTATTCTGCAGCTCTCTGTTTGGATATTTAACCCCTTAAGGACCCATGAAGGTCCTGGACCATCATGGATTGTTATACCCTTAAGGACCCATGATGGTCCTGGACAGACATGGAATTCCGGGCTCCCTGTGCGGCTGCACGCCGTTCAGGGAGTGTGGAATCGAATCGTGCAAAAAAAAAAAAATGCTCCGTGGTCCTTAAAGGGGAACTTTCACCCCGCAATAACTAAATCTCCACTTACTGCTCACCTGGCGACTAGCTGCTTAGTAGCGCTAGTCGCCAGAAATCTTACCCTGTTCTCAAGATTTCGGCGTTTTACAGGAGCAGGAAGCACGGACGTCTCTTCACAGTGACGTCCGTGCGCCTGCGCTGTCAGTCCCTTGTCAGTCCCTTGTGCACCAGGACTGACAGCGCAGGCGCACGGACGTCACTGTGAAGAGACGTCCGTGTTTCCTGCTCCTGTAAAACGCCGAAATCTTGAGAACAGGGTAAGATTTCTGGCGACTAGCGCTACTAAGCAGCTAGTCGCCAGGTGAGCAGTAAGTGGAGATTTAGTTATTGCGGGGTGAAAGTTCCCCTTTAAGGGACCACAAAGTACATGCGCTGCTGGTCCTTAAGGGGTTTATTATTCATAAAATGTTTCACCAGAAAGAATGCATTGAGATTTCTTTCATTTTTCAAGTATGTCAGTTATTTGATGTTGAACTACAACATCCGCAATAAAGAATTTGCTTGCCTACTTATGTTCTGTAGGCAAAATGGTTCAGGGGGTTTGTGAAATGACAGAGCTTTTATACAAAGAAAAGAAGCTTTTTGTCTGTCCTTTGTTAGTGAGCGTGTGTGGCCTGTTGATTTTACTCTTTCCCTCGCGCTTAGTTTCAGGAAGTGTTTTTGCTTTCATTCCATCCTAGGCTAATCTGTGTGTAAAGCACATTCCTCACATTCCACAAGCAGAATCCATCCCTGGTTTCTCTCTTCGGCAATAATAAATTGTAATTCTTTCAAAATAATGTGGCGGAATTTACGTAGGCTAAACACACAGCCGCGTCACTCGCCGAAGAACCTTTTAACTCCTTGGCGCGCTCTGAACAATCAAAACATTGCTGTTATGGGATATACATTGGAGCAAATGTGAGTGCAAAAATCCATCACTTTAAAGTAGAAATAACACTTCCCAATATTAAACTATGGCCAGAAAATCCAAATGGCCCCTTTGAACTTTTTATTTGCTCCTTGGATCAAGAGATAACATCATCAACATACCTGGGAACTTGCTCATCTTGGGCTCAGTTCTATTTCCCCTGGTAAAACAGGAGGTAAGGGCCAAAACAGTTCCGGGCGGTACACACACAATTATACCATCAGAATTCTATTCTCTTACCACCAGAAACTGTAACGAGCGTTGGGGGCCAAAACCCATGTTGTGGCCAAATGCTTGTTGCAGATTTTTGTTCCCACAACTCTGGCTAAATAGCGCAAATTGTGGGAACATCAAAGGAAAATAGGGAACTCTCATTTGACACCGTGTCAAATAAAAAGAGTGAGCTCAAAATGCAGTCACCCTCCCACCACCTCTCATAGACTAACCACCATCCCTAACATGATACTTAAAGCGGAACTTTCATCTGCTATAAAGTCGCCCTGCTATAATTAAGCAGGTAGCGACTATCTTTAGAATATATCTATTAGCTCTGAAATGTAGGCCATTCTAAAGGAATCCATCACTGTAGGAGAGCGGAACATCTTATCTGCGTGCCTGCACTGTCAGTCCCGGTCTCCTGTAAGAAGCATTGCAGAGTACCAAATGGTAACCGGAAGGACTGATGGCGCAGGCCATCAGTCTCCTACAGAGGTAATAGATATATTCAAAAAGCTAGTCGCTACCTGCTTAATTATAACAGGGTGACTTTATAGCGGATAAAAGTTCTGCTTTAAACAATACTAGCCCTAACACTATCCTACCACCCAGAACTGTAACACTTACCTGTCATCCACTGTCCATCTTCTTCAATCCTCTCTCTTCTTTTTTCCTACTTTTTCTCTTCTTTCTTCAGTAATATCTGTGTTAAAAAAAAAAAAAATCCAATGAGATTTCATTTTAAACTAAAATAATGCCAACAAGAGATGCCACACTTAACCCTCCGGCGCTCAAAGGGTTAAATGAAGTGTGGCATTGCTCTCCAAAGTAAAATATCAGTCCGTTTGTAAAAAAAAAGTAATTATTTTTGTGTCATATAAAAATGCTTGCCAAGTATGCAGAAATAACCACTGCTGCCACTGCTCGCTCTATTGGTGGCGGTAGACATGCGTATGAATGTGTGCTCCTCCAATTGGAGGCTGCCAATGATTTTGAACAGAGGCTGGCATATAAAAGCCAGTCTTTGTTCAAAATTCCCTTATTAGGACTCGGGCAACAGTCTGGTACGTATAGAGGGGAGCTCTGACCATATGCATGCCTGACGCCGCCAGCGGCGGTGGCAGCGTACATTTATGCATACTTTACTGAAGAAAGAAGAATGAAACAAGTATAGCTGGGAACTCTCTGGATTTGCCCCGGAGACTCAGAGGATGATTCTCCGGGTGTGGGGAGTTTTAAATAAAACTCTGCCCACTTCTGGGTATGCTCCTTGCACTCCAGCCAAATCCCCCTCCTTCCCAGGCTATTTTTCAGGGTTTTTTTTGTGGTTTTGAAGCCCCGCCCTCCACTCACAAGTAAGCCACGTCACTTTTCTGAAGCAAATCGGGTCATACATCTCCCCCAGCAGCACCAGAGGACTGCCCTCTGGGTAGTCCACATGGAAAAATTCCCAGGTATGGAAACAAGACAGACGAGAGGAGATTAAAGAAGAAGACAGAAAATAGCTGACCAGGGTGCTGAAGACCCTGCTGGACATCAGGATAACAGGTCAGTTTTTAGTTTTTCTGGGGATGTGTTAACTGTAGTGAGATTAACCTGGTGACTGCCAGTTAGGTATACAACGCTGTACAATGAGTTGCATTCCCCTATGGCATTCATAGGGTTAATTTTCTATTGTTGTTAAGCACAAGTGTGTTGGAAAACAATTTTCTAACGCACACTGGTGGTTTTCAACTCACGTTAGGGACCCTGCACCTCCATTTTATGGATCAGTTATTTAGTGATAAAACATGCGTTCCTTAAAGTGAGTTGAAGCCACTGCATAGAACAGAATACAAAATTCAACTAGTTTTAAGTGGTGTCCAATGGGTGCAAAATTTGCACCCCTTGTACATTTTAATACGGTGGCATTTTTTGACAGCGCAGTTAATAGAATAGCAAACTGTGCTGTCAAAACCACCATCGCCAGTTTGAAAAATAACGTGGGTAATAGACGTAAGACCCTTGAGTCCCCAAAGAAGGCTCATGTGCCACGAACAAGAGGACGGTAAGGGACGCGGCTTAACCGGGTGTGCGGGGCTTAAGCGTGTTTGTGTCATATAGTGCACAGGAAGTGGGTGGGAAGTGTGCAGAACAGGGTGGGAAGCAGAAGAAGTGGGTGGGAAGTGGAACAGGGTGGGAAGGAGAAGTGGGTGGGAAGTGGAACAGGGTGGGAAGTAGGAGAAGTGGGTGGGAAGTGGAACAGCGTGGGAAGGAGGAGAAGTGGGTGGGAAGTGGAACAGCGTGGGAAGGAGAAGTGGGTGGGAAGTGGAACAGGGTGGGAAGTAGGATAAGTGGGTGGGAAGTGGAACAGGGTGGGAAGGAGAAGTGGGTGGGAAGTGGAACAGGGTGGGAAGTAGGAGAAGTGGGTGGGAAGTGGAACAGCGTGGGAAGGAGGAGAAGTGGGTGGGAAGTGGAACAGCGTGGGAAGGAGAAGTGGGTGGGAAGTGGAACAGGGTGGGAAGTAGGATAAGTGGGTGGGAAGTGGAACAGGGTGGGAAGGAGAAGTGGGTGGGAAGTGGAACAGGGTGGGAAGTAGGAGAAGTGGGTGGGAAGTGGAACAGGGTGGGAAGGAGAAGTGGGTGGGAAGTGGAACAGGGTGGGAAGTAGGATAAGTGGGTGGGAAGTGGAACAGCTTGGGAAGGAGGAGAAGTAGGAAGAACAGGTTGAGAAAGAGAAGAAACTAGGCACCGCTGGAGAATCAGCCTCTGTCCCTGGAGACCTGGTAATTCAGTCTGAAAACCAAAGTCCAGACAGTTCCCAGGTATGGTCATCAATCAGTCCTGGATGTCACATACATGGAGGTAGACATGAGATATATTAGCAGGACCACAGGACCTCAAACTCTACCCACAGCACCTGGTGATCTAAACCCTTTATGGTCCAGAGGCCTGTGAAACACATTGCTTCATGGTGCATTGCACAACCCTCTGGTCCTTAAAGGAGTTGGTTCATGCATTCTCCTTGCTTTCATTTGTAAAAATTGCCAGGAACTGTCATGTCCACCTCCATGCATCCAGGACTGATTAACTGTTATTTCTAGAATCAAGACACAAGGGCAAAATTCATAGGGCCATCAGGATTTCTTGGCCATAGTAAGGTAAGTGGGATGTTATTTTAGGAAGTCTTAGTTCTCCTATAAAGGAACACTAAGACCTTCCAATAACACCCCCCACACACCTTAATTTGAGCAGTAAATGTTAATGGTCGCAATAGGCCTGCCCCAAGTAGAAGCACATTCTTTGTACAGGTGGCCAGCGTACATATAAATATGGCATCAAAAGAAGTTCTATTAATACTTACAAAAGCAGTATATAATTTGTGGGGGTGTACTAAAGGAATTCAAGGGAAATATGTTTGAACAAAGGCATACTGAAAGTTTAAATTGCTTTTGTCCTCTAGTGTTAGAAAACCAGTATCATGAAGGTTATACATCTGTGTGATATCAACCCACAAAAAGCTATGTTCCCCATTGTGTCCTCCATCAAAGAGGAAAGGATGGATGACTGTTCTAAGTCTGGGTAAGGGGAGGCTGAGCCCACCCAGATATCCTTGGCTGATGATGCTAGCTCAATATCTAGCAGTACAGGGGACGGTCCACAAAAGCTTTCTATTTTCAGTCTTCTGTCCACGCAGATAGTTCTTATTTGTCTTCCTTTGATTCTCCCTTGTCTTCCTCCAACCTGACCTCAGGCTCTCTCATCCTTCTTACACCTCACCCCCGATCTCTCTTGCTTCTTTCTCTCTGCACCTCCCCCTTCTGTTTATCTTGTTTCCTATCTGCCTTCTCAGGTTTTCTTAATTCACAGGCTGTGAATATGTATGTGTGTAAGTCGGTCCTTCCTAGGGCCACGGTGAATTAGTGATAGTGACATGTTTATGGTTCAGTTTCTCAGATGACCATAGTCTACTAATGGCAGTGACATGTATATCAGGCAGTTCTTTCCAGGACTAAAGTGTACTAATGAAAGGGACATACATATGGGTTGGTTCTTTCTAGGCCCAAAGTGTGCTAATTAGTGTGATGTGTTTATGCATCAGGCCCTTCTTGTTTTTTATAGGTATATGTTAGATCATAACCCTTGGGAATGTGAATTGTACCCCTCTGGCACTCAAAGGGTTAACAGAGATGTAACATACACAAGATTTAGCTTGTAACCCTTCCATGCACCCATAGTATTAATAATTGCTGAATGCATGTGCAGTTCTATTGGAGAGCAGTGAAATACATTGTCGTTGATAGTTACATATCTACTGTGCCCGATGATTTTTGATGGCAGCCCTAACTGTCCATCAGCCATCTACAGAACACACACGCTCAGCAACTGGATGGTCGAGGGAAGCTAGGAACATCAGAAGTTATATAGCATGGGTGACTTGTTCATCTCTTCAACTCATAGATCCGGGGTGAGCCTAGCTGTGATCTTCCACTCTTCCGCCTTAACCCTTTGAGTGCCAGAGGGGTAAGCAACTCTTTGCAAAGCAATACGTTGCGTACCCCTCTGGCACTCAAAGGGTTAAACTCTTGGCAGACAGCAAGGTCTCCAATGGAAAGGATTAATCTATTTCTTCAACCCCTGTTTAGAATTTTTCATAATGTTATTGTTCTATTGTCTCATTTAACCTTGCTCCCTTATCCCATAACAAAACAAAGCAGTGAATTTTGCAAGTGCAAACATGGTATAAGTAAATATATGATTTGTGGACCCTGTAGGGTATATTTATCAAATGGTAAGATCACATCACTAAATGTCATTCTATGGCTCAGGTTCAACGGCGCATCTAAAATGAGTCACTGCTTGATGAGACAGCCCAGCACAATAACATCACATAATATCATATCTCACATGAGATAGCATCATCTGCTTAAAGAATGCACTTCTTTAAACTGACACATAAACCCGTGAACATAGTATTAGTTGGATAAATATAGAAGCTTATGCATCAAGTGAATTATAATACTGTAAGCTTAAAGGAATAATAAGGCTTTATATTATCTTACTGTTTTGATAATGTATATGTGTGTGTGTGTGTGTGTGTGTCATATGAGTGTGTCTGTATGTGTATGTGTCTGTGCATTTGTGGTGTTTTTCAGTGTGACCTGTCCATGTAAGTGTGTCCATGGATAAAAAAATGTGTGTCCTTGTGTTTGTCTACGTGTTTGTTTCTATATGTGTATGAATCTGTGCATGTGTGATGAGTGCGTGTATGTCATCATGTGTGTATGTCCATGTATATGATTCTGTGAATGTGGGTATATAAGTGTGTGTTAATGTATGTCAATATGTCTGTCTGCATGTGTGTATGTTTATGTGTTTGTTTATGTATGTGTCTGTGCATGTGTGATGAGTGTGTATATGTTAGTGTGTGTGTGTGTGTGTGTGTGTGTGTCTTTGTGTATGTGTCTGTGAGTGTGTGATATATAAATGTGTCAGTGTGTGTGTGTGTGCGTGTTAATGTATGTCCATATGTCTGCATACCTCCCAAGTGTCCCTCTTTTACACCCAAATCCCTCTGTCCCTCTTTCCCACCCTGATGTCCCTGTGTTTAGGCGATCAGACTGTGTGGTGTGTATATAAGTGTATCACATTGGTGTCCCTGTGTTTAGGAGATCAGACTGTGTGGTGTGTATAGAAGTGTATCACCCTGCTGTCCCTGTGTTTAGGAGATCAGACTGTGTGGTGTGTATATAAGTGTATCACCCTGGTGTCCCTGTGTTTAGGAGATCAGACAGTGTGGTGTGTATATAACTGTATCACCCTGGTGTCCCTGTGTTTAGGAGATCAGACTGTATGGTGTGTGTATATAAGTGTATCACCCTTGTGTCCCTGTGTTTAGGAGATCAGACTGTGTGATATGTATATAAGTGTATCACCCTGGTGTCCTGTGTTTAGGAGATTAGACGGTGTGGTGTGTATATAAGTGTATCACCTTGGTGTCCCTGTGTTTAGGAGATCAGACTGTGTGGTGTGTATAGAAGTGTATCACCCTGATGTCCCTGTGTTTAGGAGATCAGACTGAGTGGTGTGTATAGAAGTGTATCACCCTGGTGTCCCTGTGTTTAGGAGATCAGACTGTGCTGTGTGTATAGAAGTGTATCACCCTGGTGTCCCTGTGTTTAGGAGATAAGATGTGTGGTGTGTATATAAGTGTATCACCTTGGTGTCCTTGTGTTTAGGAGATCAGACTGTGTGGTGTATATAAGTGTATCACATTGCTCCACCGCAATAAAACTCACATTAATGTTTCTATAAATGTCAGTATATGTGTTTGTAAAGTAGATTGTGTAAATAAAAAACTTTGGTCTTGTTTTAAGTCATTTAATAGGTTACACAAGGAGGTGTCAGTAGGTTATGAAATAGCCTATAAATTCTCAGTAATGCCCCACCCACCAGTCACGCCCACAGCAACACCCCCTAAAACAAAAGTGTCCCTCTTTGGCAATTTTAAATGTTGGGATGTATGTGTCTGCGTGTGTGTGTGATTGTATGTGTTGCTATTTATTCTCTGCTCAGTTAAACACCCTGTGCTTGTGAACAGAGAGTCACAGACAGACATCACATGATGCTTTGCAGATACAGTTGAGTCACAGACTCTTTTTATAGACTTCAGGTTGTGGGCACTCACATCTCTGAAAGTGGAAAGGAGAAAGCAAATCGTTGTTTTCAAATCACATAATGTACACACATTTTTAAAAAAAAGGTAGCAGGATAATTAATGTAATATATACTTAATCAGGGGCATCCAAGGTTTTTCAATCGTGGCCACAGGATCAGAAAGCCATAACTGTGAGGGCTGTATTATTTTTTTATTGATAATAATGGTGAATTATACCCTGTCAGTTATTAAAAAAATTGGATTTATTTATTGATTTGAGTCAATGACAATATTGATATTTAGTAGACATCAGTTTTTGAACTGTGCGTATTGGCAAGTGAGGGTTTAAGTCTTTCTGGTCTACTAGTTCCTGCGTCCTAGTTAATTAGGTATAAAATATATTTTTTTTAAATCTCAGGCGGTCCGTACCCTGGGGTTAGGCTACATTTGGCCCATGGACCGCACATTGGATGCCCATGTACTAAATAAGAATTGTTAAAGTATTATTTCTCATTTAAAAGGATAGTACTGATTCACAATCAAAGCAGCTCCAATTAATCTTCATAGTATTTGGGCCAAAGAGAGTGTTATTTCAATACTGTCAGAGTTGTAGTTCAAGAGTAATTGAATAATAAAGTATCCCCCCGCCCCTTTTACTGATGTAACACTGCTCATCTCAGAGCAGCAAGACTGTCCGGATGGATCACAGAGAGGGACAATCTTCAGTGAGCATAAGGGAAAACCTGAAAAACCTGTCAAGGGGGGCAGGGTTTTCCTTATGTTCACAGTAAGAAGATTGTTCTTTGCTGCAACCTGTCCAGTCAAGAGACCAGATTCTACATCTGTGGGGAGGTGGCTTATACTAGGAAAAGGACCAGTAGAGGGGTACTTTATCATTCAATTACTCTGAAACTACAACTTGGACAGTATTGAAATAACACTCTCCATTGCCTAAATACTATGAAGTATAATTGGAGCTGCTTTTTTTGTGAAACATTACTATCTCTTTAACCCTGCACAGGGAAGTTTATAGGTTCCCAAAATACCGTCGGCTTGAACCAATCTAATGTATCATTAGTGCACTGTGCTGCCCAATTGCATCATTCTTAACCTTTTGAGTGCGCACCCATCTGGAACGCAAAGGTTTAACAGGGAGTTTAATACCATTACTAGTAGGGAGATTAGCCTTTATTACATGCTACAAGATGGAAACAATACCTAGGGCTTTAGTCCCCTCAACCAGTATCTAGTAACTCCCCTGATCCTATGGGTGCCAGTGTAGTGTGCCACTCTTTGTTATACCACTAGCACACAAATGATTAATGGAGTTTCATCCCAAACCATCAGAGGCGTAACTAGAAGCCACGGGGCCCTGGTGCAAGAATTGCCATGGGCCCCCCTCTGACCTCATTGGCCCCCCTCAACCACATTGGCCACCTCTACATTGCCCCTCAATCTCCACAATGCCCCTCATTTTCCACATTGCCCCTTCATCTCCACAATGCCCCCAATACATTGCCCCCATCACAATGCCCCTTATTCTCCACAATGTCCTATCCACACTACCCCTCAATCTCCACATTGCCCCTTCAAAAATGCCCCCCATTCTCCACATTGCCCCCCAATCTCCACAATGCCCCCATCTGCACATTGCCCCTACTGACCTCCCCCCCGTCCTCCTACCTCGAGTCCCTGGTGATCTAGCGGTGTGTGACATGCCGAATGAGGCACAGACCTCTGGAACACAAACTCCCGCGTGGTTGTTAGTAATGCAGAGCGCTGGGAGATTATGTCATCTCCCAGCGCTCTGTATTACTAATGCGCCGGCCACTGGGAGATCAGCTGTTCTGCGGGCGCGTTGCAAGGAGGTCGCAGGGGGCCCGGTCGCAGGTGCGACCCCTATTGTTACGCCACTGCAAACCATTGTATTGTGGAATGTTCCACCTCTTGGGTTTTCTGGTTACTTCCTTGACTGTAATAGTGAAGTTATATATATCAAATTCCACATCGCTATGCATTATGCTTTTCTTTTTTTTTCCATTTCCCTGTAGGCTGTAAACTCATCCAGGGTCACGAGTAGTTTAATTCCTTCTTTATAACCCTCGTCAAATGGAAATAAATAGCATACCTTTTTAATTATAGTAACAAGCAAGAAAAGGAATTTTCATTTCACAATTATAAATTCCAGACCTATATATAGATACATCAATATGGAATCCCGGCAAACCACCCTACAAAACCTTATTACCAGCCACTGAGAAAGAATGGCCTTGTAGCGCATGTGATGCCTATATGTCAACATCAGTTCTGGTTCATTGTGCCACAACCCATCGCGGCAAGAATCCTGCAGCCATTGACAGAGAGAGAGGTCAAACCAACTAGACCACAGGGAAAACATCTAAATGGGCTGAAATATGTCTTTTAACTGTTTGAGTGCCAGAGAGGTATGCAACGCATTGCGACGCGATGCATTGGGTACCTCTCTGGCACTCAAAGGGTTAACTCCTTGGCACCAGCACTTGGTTTGTGTGTGTGTATACACCTCCCAACATTTCAAATGACCACTTGTGTGTGTCTGGTGGGCGGGGCATTTTCAATAATTTTTAGGTTATTTCATGACTGATTGACACCTCTTTGTGTCACTGAATAAATGATTTAGAGCAAAACCAAAGTATTTTATTTATACAGGTTGTAGTTTATATAAGCATTTATGTGAATTTTATTGCTGTAGAGCAATATGATACACTTATATATACACCACACAGTCTGGTCTACTAAACAGAGGGACACCAGGGTGATACACTTATATACACACCACACAGTCTGATCTCCTAAACACAGGGACGCCGGGGTGATACACTTATATATACACCACACAGTCTGATCTCCTAAACATAGGGACACCGGGGTGATACACTTATATACACACTACACAGTCTGATCTCCTAAACACAGGGATACCAGGGTGATACACTTCTATACACACCACACAGTCTGATCTCCTAAACACAGGGACACAGGGGTGATACACTTATATACACACTAGTGTTGAGCGAGCATGCTCGGCCGATGCTCGGATCGGCTCGAGCATCGCTCTGCTCGGCACATGGCGGTACTCGTCGAGTACCGCCATGTGCTCGCCCGCCATGTTCGGGTGGCGGGGATCTGTGCCGAAGGAGGCACAGATCTGAAGACGCTCCGCTGGACCACCAGGGACTGGAGGTACGGGGGCATTGCGGAGATGAAGGGGGCATTGCGGAGATGAAGGGGGACAGTGTGGAGATGAAGGGGGACATTGTGGAAGGGGGACATTGCGGAGATGAAGGGGGCATTGCGGAGATGAAGGGGGACAGTGTGGAGATGAAGGGGGACATTGTGGAAGGGGGACATTGCGGAGATGAAGGGGGCATTGCGGAGATGAAGGGGGCATTGCGGAGATGAAGGGGGACAGTGTGGAGATGAAGGGGGACATTGTGGAAGGGGGACATTGCGGAGATGAAGGGGGCATTGCGGAGATGAAGGGGGACAGTGTGGAGATGAAGGGGGACATTGTGGAAGGGGGACATTGCGGAGATGAAGGGGGCATTGCGGAGATGAAGGGGGACATTGCGGAGATGAAGGGGGACATTGTGGAGATGAAGGGGGCATTGACCAGGCACCCTCCCCTCATCAGAGCAGGGGGTGCCTGGTGTAATGCTCGTGTCGCCCCATTGAAGTCAATGGGGCTCGGGTGCTCGGCCGAGCACTCGAGCCTCCGGCGGTGCTCGGTCAGAGCACCCGAGCACCCGAGCATTGGGGTGCTCGCTCAACACTAATACACACCACATAGACATCTCCTAAACACAGGGATACCAGGGTGATACACTTACATACACACAGTACACAGTCTGATCTCCTAAACACAGGGACACCAGGGTAATACACTTATACACACACCACACAGTCTGATCTCCTACACACAGGGACACCAGGGTGATACACTTATATACACACCGCACAGTCTGATCTCCTAAACACAGGGACCCCAGAGTGATACACTTCTATACACACCACACAGTCTGATCTCCTAAACACAGGGACACCAGGGTGATTCACTTCTATACACACCACACAGTCTGATCTCCTAAATACAGGGACACCAGGGTGATACACTTATATACACACCACACAGTCTGATCTCCTAAACACAGGGACACCAGGGTGATACACTTCTATACACACCACACAGTCTGATCTCCTAAACACAGGGACACCAGGGTGATACACTTCTATACACACCACACAGTCTGATCTCCTAAACACAGGGACACCAGGGTGATACATTATATACACACCACACAGTCTGATCTCCTAAATACAGGGACACCAGGGTGATAGACTTATATACACACCACACAGTCTGATCTCCTAAACACAGAGACACCAGGGTGATACACTTATATACACACCTCACAGTCTGATCTCCTAAACACAGGGACACCAGGGTGATACACTTATATACACACCACACAGTCTGATCTCCTAAACACAGGGACACCAGGGTGATACACTTATATACACACCACACAGTCTGATCTCCTAAACACAGCGACACCAGGGTGATACACTTATATACACACCACACAGTCTGATCTCCTAAACACAGGGACACCAGGGTGATACACTTATATACACAGCACACAGTCTGATCTCCTAAACACAGGGACACCAGGGTGATACTCTTATATACACACACCACACAGTCTGATCTCCTAAACACAGGGACACCAGGGTGATACACGTATATACACACCACACAGTCTGATCTCCTAAACACAG
Source organism: Rhinophrynus dorsalis (assembly GCA_037306005.1). Classification (NCBI taxonomy): domain Eukaryota; kingdom Metazoa; phylum Chordata; class Amphibia; order Anura; family Rhinophrynidae; genus Rhinophrynus; species Rhinophrynus dorsalis. Next base: position 41,639,115 of record CM074722.1, on the reverse strand, counting down.
GGACACCAGGGTGATACACGTATATACACACCACACAGTCTGATCTCCTAAACACAGGGACACCAGGCTAGGAAAGAAGGACAGAGGGATTTGGGTCTCAAACAGGGACTGTCCATCCTAAAGAGGAACACTTGGTAGGTATGCGCATGTGTGTGCGTGTATGTACGTGTCTGTGGTGTGTGAGTGTGTGTGTCTGTGTGTCTGTGTAGCATCCCTTTGTAAGCATTATTTCCCTACTACACATCTCCACTGAATATGTTGGTGCTTTATAAAGCAATCGGTAATAATAATACTAATAACCAATTATTGACACAACTAAGGACACAGAGCTGACTTTAACTCTTTTCGTGCCAGAGAAGTATCCGACACATCGCAATGCAATGCGTAAGATACATCGCGGGCACTCAAAGGTTAAGAAACAAATATCATAAATGGGGCAGATTCAGTACAGGGCGTTGCCTCCCAGCAGACGTGGCAGAAAACTAATACAGTAAAGGAATTTCTGAATTCCTGGGATAGATATAAAAGGTTGAGATGATTAAATAAGTCTGACCTTTCTTTTTAATTGGAAGAGATACAAACAGATCATATAGGTCAATTGGTTCTTACCTGACGTCAAATTCTATGTTTCAAAATATATCCTGCATTGCAAAAGCCAAAACAACACATAATTACACATTACTATATTTGCATAGAACACTTATTTCTTCATCTCAGGACCATTAGGCCTCTGCCTAATTCTACTGCACTTACCATTCCCAGACTGCTTCAATTCCAGCCCTGAAGACCAAGCAGCAATGCGGATTTTAGGTATCCTTTAAAGGGATAGTAATTCTTTGTTTTATCTTTATTTTATTTTGTAGGCATTAAAAAAACATGAAGAACGATATAAGTCTTATCTCTGAAACCTTTATGGTTTGAGAGATTTTCACGAGCAAAGTTTCCCCTCCTGCCCCTTTTACCTAGTGTAAGCCATCTCTTCTCAGATGTGGAATCCAGTCCACAGACCAGACAGATAACAGCAGGGGACAATCTTCTTCCTATGAGAACAATGAAAGCCCTGCCCCCCTTGACAAGTTTTGCAGGTTTTTCCCTTATCTTAATTGAAGATTGTCCCTCTCTGCAGTCTACCTGGGCACCTCCCTTCTGATCTGGCTGAACAGTGTTACATCAGTAAAAGGGACGGGAGGGGGATACTTTGTCATTCAATTACTCTTGAACTACAACTCTGACAGAATTGAAATAACACTCTCCAAAGTCCAAATACGATGATGATTAATTAGAGCTGCTTTTATTATGAACCATTACTATCCCTTTAAATTGGCAATTATCATGCAATAACTACCCCATTTGTAGATCTGCTTCCCCAGGAGCAGACCTATCAATGAAGCTGGGATTGCATTGTGAGCCCCAGTGGGCTATCAGAGGATAATCAATGGGGATCTGAAAAGAGACTCTTCATTGTACAGGACAGTTTCCTGTCTTGTGAGATGAAGGTAACCATTGACCATTTGTACATGGCTTGCAAGCCTGACACAGCAAGTGTGTGTGGGCTGCACATGCACCTCAGTAGTTAGAGGCCACGAGCCACAGAATTCCAGTTTGTGTTCCAGTTGTGGGTGTCAGTTTTAGCCTCCGTTCCCAAACAGCTGATAGTAAATACCTCCTAAATCTGCATCCATTGGAACAGGTTTAGTAAAATGTTATAATTGCTCTTAAAGGGGATATTTCCGACTACTGTATGGATCTACTGACATGGTCCTACTTCTGCCACCAGCTTTTGACAAGGAAAGTAGCTGTATTTCCATTGGGAGTTGCCAGAAACAAACACGAAATGGTACTTTGGTGTGTAGTGCACACCAGACTTGACCCTGGGATGGGAGCAGGGAAATTGGTAGACCCTAACTGGAGGATAATCAGAGCGACTGATCAAATAATGATTAAGCCCAACATTCTGCTCTCTCCCTAATGTGTTTCATTATACCATGATATTTTCCTTCAAATCCACTACACAGAAATCCCTATACATCAGCTTCCCCGGATCCCAGGCTCAGGGATTCCAAGTTCAGCAACATGGACAGTGCCGGGCTTGGGGTTTACTGCACTCAGAGACCAGCCTGGCAGACTAGCAGTGAGTGCAGTGGGTAGACTGCACATAATTAGATATCCTGTTGTCTCTAAGCATACCTACTAGCTCTGGACAGCATGGACTGCTTCATCGTACCAGACTTTCAGGTTGATCTAGGGATATTGAAGTTGTGCTTGTGCCAGACCTGTTAGATGTTCTAACTGTTCCCAGTGTTTCAGCACCTATTGCACCACAGGCTCCCAGCACTCTAACGGTAACATCAAGGGGTTCTCATGCTTTGGCCATACAATGAAGAAGGAGAAGTTGGTATACTTGTGTGGCACGTTCTGGTGGATAGACAGGAGAGGAAACAGGTACTGCTTATAGTCACACATAGTCTCTGCAAAGGCCCTCAACATCTTTTAAAGGTGTCATTAAAACATTGACAAAGTTCGTTGAGCTGGGCTGGGGATAGCACAGGCTATATTTCAGGCTTTGAAGTCCAAAGTTCCACCACATGTCGTGCTCCAGACTGAATATGAGTTGTGTTCCTTGGTCAGACTAAATCTCACTGGGGAACCCAATCCTGTTTAAATGTCACTAGAGTGTCTGTTAGCAGAGATTGAGGACAGGGCCACAGCTTCCATTTACTGGGTAGAATAGTCTACCACTGTGAGAATGCACCTCTTCACCTTTTGGCCAGGCTTTGCAAGTGGTTCTATATTATATAATGTATCACTTCTGGAAGGCTCATCAATCACTGTGAGAGGCTACAGAGGGACCGAGAGGGCCAGACTGTTGGCCCTACCCATTGGCAAGCATCACAGGTATGACATTTTGTACTCCTGAGGAGGCTGATATGGGCACCAAATGGGGTGGAGTCACACTTCTAGGTTAATATCAAGGTTGGGAACCAGGCTGGGTGGGCAGGGTGTCTCAGCTGCCAGAGCCTGTATGCTCTTGGGGACTGGCTAGCCCTCAGGATAAAGTGAGATGGGTAAAGTCACAACCATCTAGTGGGTGGAAGCTGCAAGTTTTAGAGTATTAATATGGTCTGAACCCGTGCAGGGAAGGCAGAGGATCTGATGGCACCTTGGATATGCTAGTTTTCTTGCTGACACGTGATCACTGTGACATAACGGTAATCTATCAAGCCCACATCATTGATCAGCTCAAAGTCTGCTAGCAGCTGGACCATTTCTCCCACTGTGTATAAACCCTGACCCATCCCAGTCTAGATGCAACTGACCTGTGGAAGCCCACTGCCAGTTCTATGGCTAATCCTTCTAAATGCGTTGGATACCTCTCTGGTATTCGAAGCATTAAATGGGGCTTCACAATGCATTGAAGACCTCTGGTTATCAGCGTGTTAGGAGTCCCAATTAAATAAATGGGAATTTTATTAAACCCTCCCCCCCATTGTGCAGCTTGTTTATTCCAGAACTGGGCCATTTCGGCTTGGAAAATAAGGCAGACGCGGGGGGAGGTGCTTAAAAAAAACATTCTTAGTGTATGTTTCAGAATTGTCACTAAAATTCGCAACTGGTCATATTAAATAAGAAGTGAATACACGTTTATGAACGCGTCTGTGAGAATATTCAGAGAAAATTTGGGGAAAATTCACTAACAAGAATTTTTTATATATATATTACACTTCCATTAACTAACCCTTTGAGTGCCAGAGGGCTATGTAATGAGTTACGTACCCCTCTGGCACTCAAAAATTTAAGAACATGTTATACCCATTATCTTCCGCAGTTAAGATTGAATCACTAAAACTACTTACTTTTTTGTTTAATTAGCAAATTTCTTTACACACACATTGCAAGACAATCCTCTTTTGAACAAGACCATTTCTACTTTACTTTTCCAAAAAAAAAGCTGAGTGACTGGAGTTTATGGGACAACAGGAGGGAAGCGCCCATGGGTCCAACACAACCAATATCAGCCAATTCCACAATTGAGTTTAAAACATGCTATATTTATTTCAATTGCATAAAAACATCCAACACAAGCAATAGCAATCACATGGGTATAGTTTTAAGACTATTCACCTTACGTGTTTCGTGGTTGCATATAGTATCACTTAGTCATATAACTAAGTGATACTATATGCAGTCATGAAATGCATAAGGCAAATAGTCTTAAAGGGATAGTAATACTTCATTTTAACTTTATTTTATTTTGTAGGCATTAAAAAAACATGAAGAATTATATAAGTCTTATCTCTCAAACCTTTATGGTTTGAGAGATATTCACAAGCAAAGTTTCCCCCTCCCGCCCCTTTTACCTAGTGTAAGCCATCTCTTCTCAGATGTGGAATGCAGTCTATAGACCAGACAGATAACAGAAGGGGACACTCTTATTCCTATGAAAACAATGAAATCCCTGCCCCCCTTGACAAGCTTTTCAGGTTTTTCCCTTATCTTAATTGAAGATTGTCTCTCTCTGCAGTCTACCTGGGCACCTCCCTTCTGCTCTAGCTGAACAGTGTGACATCAGTAAAAGGGGCGGGAGGGGGATACTTTGTCATTGAATTACTCTTGAACTACAACTCTGACAGAATTTAAATAACACTCTCCAAAGTCCAAATACTATGATGATTAATTAGAGCTGCTTTTATTATGAAACATTACTATCCCTTTAAAACTATACCCATGTGATTACTATTGCTTGTGTTGGATGTTTTTATGCAATTGAAATAAATATAGCATGTTTTAAACTCAGTTGTGGAATTAGCTGATATTGGTTGTGTTTGAACCCATGGGTGCTTGCCTCCTGTTGGCCTCTAGTCTGTGGAATTGTGGTTACGATTGTGAGGAGCAGCACTGGGACCAATGAGCCCTAAAAGGACAGGTGAGTGCACAGATACTAATTAAGAGCGTTTATGAAGTAGCGACCATATTTAAGAGTGACAATGACTGGAGTTTATGCTTAGTGAAAATGTTGCTAATCATTTATACATATCACTTTGGGAGAATTTTATACTTTCTGTGTTATTCCAGTTTCATACACATTTTGAAAGCATACCTGGGAACCTTGTCTTCTAGAGCTCCTGTGGTGCTGTAAGGGGAGATAAATGACACGATTCACGTAAAAAGGAGCTGGGGCTTACTCGCGAATGGAGGCTGGGTTTAATGGACACATCACAAAAGTGGGTGGTAGAGAAGGAGGAGAAGTGGGAAAAAAATAGGAGGAATAGGGTGGGAAGGAGCAGAAGTGAGCAGAGTTTCTTATGAAACTCCCCACCACCGGAGAGTCTGTTCAAGGAGACTTGGTAATCTGCAAAACCTAGAGCCTCCGGGGCAGATCCAGAGATTCCCAGGTATGTTTTAAAGGAAGCCTAGCACCTAAAAATACTTTGGACATTTTGAAAGAACTTTCCAAATCACCTATATGTTGCATTAACAATTTTTGTACTTAGAAAACTAGTTTTTGAGTTATTTAGATCATGGATTAAGGCGTATACCAGTAACTTACTGTCTTAGCCCTACATACATTACCTCCCCCACTCACTGACACCTAACCCTTTCAGTACTGGGGAGGAAAACAATGTATTATTGAGCAGTATCAGTAAGTAAAGGAGGTAATGGGGTGCTAAAAAGCTACATAAAATCTAAATAGCCCAAAAACTAATCTAAAATGGATAATACAACATCTAGGTGATTTTGAAAAATCTTTCATAATCATCAGCCTAATTTTAGGTGATAGTGTCCTTTTAAAGTGATATTAATGTTTCACAAAAACAGCAGCTCCAATTAATCTTCATAGTATTTGGGCTATGGAGAGTGTTACTTCAATACTGTCAGAGTTGTAATTCAAGAGTAATTGAATTATAAAGTATCCCCCTCAAGCCCTTTTACCTAGTGTAAGCCAACTCCCCTCAGATGTGGAATCGGACAGATCACAGCAAGGGACAATTTCCGTCATGGTTTGACTGATCTGGGCTAACACTTGGCTGTTGATTACTGCTGCCTTTCCTTCCCTGAGTTAGTTGATGCTTTACGAACTGCCTTGACCTCTCAGTTTCCATGGTTACTCACCTGACTGTTATCAGCTAACCCCTTCCAGGGTATATAAAGCAGCTAGGCTCACTTCCCCCTTGCCCTTGTGTCTGCTTCTGGCTGCAAGTGCGTTCTCCTGAGTTCCTGTTTATCAGTGCATGACCTGTCTTCCTCTGATGTCCCTTCTGGATCCTGACTCCTGGCTTGTTCCTGACATCGCTGATCACTGTATTCCTGATCCCGGCTTGCCTGAGTACCTGCCTTGGTTCCTAACCCTGACCTGTCTTTTGGTTTACGCTCCTGGATCACGATTTTGCTTTGTTTGCTTTGGTTATTTTAATAAAGGTGTTTTGCATTTTACATTTTTGTGTCTGTCTGGTTCCTGGTCCCTAGCATCTTCTTACTGTGAGCATAAGGAAAACACTGCTCCCTCTCTGCGATCCAGACAGTCTTGCTACTCTGAGGTGAGCAGTTGGACATCAGTAAAAGGGATGGGAGGGGGAGACTTTATCATTCAATTACTCTTCAACTACAACTCTGACAGTAGTGAAATAACACTCTCCATGGCCCAAATACTATGAAGATTAATTGGAGCTGCTTTTATTGTGAAACATTACTATCCCTTTAATCCATCTTCTGCATTACAAATCCACCTGCTTCCAGGGAGAAAGGATTGCCTTGAGATTAGAGCAAATTTGTGATTAGGATTAACACGGCGGGCTCGCTTTCTCTTTCTACTCCAATTAGAAGTGTCTCTCTTTATGTAACCATAAAGCTGTCTTCCCTTTCACCTGCTGACCTCATTATTACTGTATCCCAGCCCCTTTAATGGTGACCTTTATGCTGCAACAGATCTGAATTGTGTTGCTGCTACTAATCTCATAGGTACGATTTGTCTCCACATTTTTTTTCATTCCCTAGTTTCTACTTGGAAAAAATTTGCTATACAAATTGCTTCCATATAATTTATGTTCAATTTACATTGCAGGGCAGACAGCATTGTGTCATAGTATATTAATTCAGAGAAAGGATAGGTTTCTAGTGTAGTGCTAGGACTTGCTCTATTTCATATCTTTATTAGAGACATTACTGGTGATATTCAATGTGAGACATTTCCAGAGGGAGGAAATTCAACCTACTGCGCATCCCTATTTCTGCAGTGTGTCCAATGAAGTCCTGCAGGAGCACAAACTAGGGTGATCACACGTCCCGGAATGCCCGGGGCTGTCCCTTATTGGGGGTCTGTGTCCCGGGTCCCGGGTCACCCCCCACCGGGTCAACAAAGAGTCCCGGAATTGAGCAACACGCGCCAGTCCAGCCAGCCAATGAAATGTACTTGCTATATGGTCCTCATTGGCTGTCTAAGCAAGCCAATGAAGACCATATAGCAAATACATTTCATTGGCTGGCTGGACTGGTACGTGCGAGACAGCTGGGTTGGAGCAGGTATGCTGGTGCTGCAAGTGAGACCCGCGGCTGAGGCTCCCGCCGGCGCTGACCATCTTTCTGATGCTGACACAGAGTAAGGGTTCACACTGGGAACTCTTACTATGTTAGCCTCAGAAAGATGGTCAGCGCCGGCGGGAGCCTCAGCCGCGGGACTAGAGTGACCACATGTCCCGAAATGCAGATTGGAAATGTGGTCACCCTAGCACGAACACCTATGAATTGTCTCTGGTTATACAAATTTAAATACCTGTTTTCTGAGGCCTAAAATCTAATCTAATTCCTGGGGCCTTCTAGTGTTGTCTTTTACAGAGCTCCAGGACTCCCATTAATGCAAAGCAATGCGTTATGTTCCCCTCTGGCACTCAAAGGGTTAAAACATACTACCCAACATTTGAAATAGCCAAAGAGGGACACTTTAGTTTTAGGGGGTGTTGTTGTGGAGTGGCTGCTGGGAGGTTTTTCATGACTTATTGACACCTTTTTGTATCCTATAACATAAAGTGGTAGAATGCGTCGCTCACTGTGAGCCGTAACCGCACATGCGCAGTAGAGAGTGTCTACTGTGCATGTGTGGTTTCGCACACAGGGAGCTGCGCTGTGAGCCGTCTGGAGCTCCCCGCTAAGGATCAGCGTTCCCCTTTAAGTATTTCTTTCTATATAGCACTATTCCGGCTCTACTGAAGAGCCGCCAGCCAGTCCCGGTATCAGGATCTGCTTCTGTGAGCTACAGCGCTGACATCTATGAAAGGGGCAGGAGGGGGGACTTTAGATCTCTGAAACTATACATGAGAGATCAGACATACCTCACTGTATTAATATTTTTAATGTCAACAACATTAAAATTTGTTAAACAAGCAATAATATCCCTTTAACGACCCTTGACATGCCTAGTCCGGTCTTGGCTCGTCATGAAATACTGGGATTGCAGCTCAGATGCATGCTGCTCTGCCATCCAGAATCTGTTGGGCATGTCAGATCAGGCGGTCGTTAAGGGGTTAAACAAACAATAATGTGAGTGTTATTGCTGTGGAGCAATCTGATACACTTATATAATCACCACACAGTCTGATCTTTTAAACAGAGGGACGCCAGGGTGGGAAAGAGGGGTTTGGGTCTCAAAAAGGGACTGTCCCTTCTAAAGAGGGACACTTGGAAGATATGATTAAAACAACAATCTTGATAGCTGTCTGAGATGTGATAGTGCTGCAAACAGCCTTAGATAAGTTACCAGCATTTCTGATTAAAAGACCAGTGGGTATTAATCTCAATAAACATAATCTTAACTCTTCTATCTCTCATTACAGACCGCGCAAACAAAGGGATCCTTTCACCTACAACAACTCTATTAAGCAGCTTTCAAAATCTTCTATATGATGTATTAGCCATTTTTTATTTAGAAAATTGTTTTTGAGTTATTTAGAAGTATAGCTTATGCCAATGATGGCACTTCCTGCCTTAAAGGGATAGTAACCCTCAGAGTAGGTGAAGAGGGGCATGACTGGGGCTAGCCAGGAAAAAAGCATGTGAGATTAGGTGACGGAGAGGGGAAAGGGTGGGCAGTGGGGGGAGCCTTCATAAGGGGCACTCACCTTCCGCTTCCTCCTCTTTGGCTGAGGCCCGCGGAAGGAACATCGTGCAGCGCTGCTCTGCTGGTTCTTTTTGGTGAGTTCCTGTTGAGGTCGCATATGGAGGCTTTGTTGGCCCGGATCCAAGAGGAGGCAGGGAGGTGTGGGGAAATCTGGCTCCATGCCTGCCTGGGTGATGCACCTCCTGTCAGCCCGCTGGCTGGCTCTGTTTTGCCAGCTGCGGGCCCTTATTCTATGCGCTCCTCTTCTCCTGCACCTGCAGGGGATGGTAATGGTGGCCAGGATGTTCGGCTGCGGGGGGCTGGGCCAGGGAAGCAACACGTGTGACGTTCAGCCCCTCCTGAACGCTTGACCAGATCACCTCCACAAAAGTCCAGTAGGGGGCGTAGGGGGAGCCCTAGTCCAGGCCCCGGGTGCAGTGCGGCCAGGCAGGGATTTGCTGGGCAGGGGCAGAGCAGTTCCGCAGAGGCTGGATTGGTGAGCAGCCCTGGGTTGGGGCTCCATGGCCTTAGTCCCTCTTTGGTGGTGGGGTCACAGAGTGGGGCTGGGTCCTTGGGGGTGTGATCTCCTCTGGGGGTCCTGGTCTTTTGGGGGATGTCTCTGCTGGGGAGCAGTCTGGGGCAGTGAAGGTAGGTAAGGCTGCTGGGCTGAGCGGGTCCCAAGGGGGTGGCTCCCTGGGGACCTCTTCTGCACGGCGTTCCCGTAGCTTGGATGGGCGGACAGCTTTGCACTCCCTTAGGGGGTCCTTGGGGGGAGGTACTGGGCACCCGGCAGCAGACAGGGTGGGGTCCTCCCCTACGGGGTTAGTTGGTTCTGTCCGGGCGCTGTTGGGGTCTCCAGCAGGGGTGGCCGCGTCCCTCCGGGATGGAGGCCTATCGGGTGAGGGGCTTGGCTTGCGGGCAGTATCCTTGGATTGGAGTACTTCTTCTGTGTCTTCTTCTTCCAGATTGAGTGTGGAGGCTGGAATGGATTCCTTGATGTCTGGTGGCGGCCCTTCCAGTCTGGATGCAGGTTCCTCTTCAGAGGAACCTTCTGGGGCAGCTGTTCCACAGGGATTTTCTGCAGCTCCGCAGCCCTGCCGGCCTGTGCAGCCTATGGGTGAGTGGTCACTGCACTCATACACTACACATCTCGCATCTGTGGTTCCTTCAGGGGGGCTGGTGGTTCCTCTGGGTGGGGACGGTCAGGGACTGGTGGGTTTACATGGTTTTATGGAGGGATGGAGGGATTTATTGGCCAGTTGGGATAGGGGTTCTGGGTCTGGTAGCTTGTGGGAAGGTGTGAGGGGCACTGCAGCACAGGTTCCTGGACCTGCTGTGTCGGCAGGGTCTAGCGTTGGGGGGATTGTGGGGTCAGCTCCGGCAGATGGTGTCGGTTCTGCGGGTGGGTCCACAGTGGTTTCTGCTGGTCTGCCTGTGGTTTCGGCTTCTGTCGGGGGGAGGAGAGTTGGCGGGTGGCTCTGAGGGAGAACAAAGTAAGGGTGGGGACCGGCCGGTCCCCATCTCAGATTCGGCTAAGAGTCAAGTGTATGTTTGCTTTGAGGGCCCCTTAGGGGCTCATTTGAAGCAGGAGTTTTGGGAGAAAGTGTGGAAGAGGGAGTATATTGATATTTTTTCACTTCTTCTGCTGGAGCATTTTAATTTAGATAAATGGGAGAAGGGGAAAGAATGGCGAAAGAAGGAGGATGAGGATAGGCGTTATTTTAGGCTTATTCCCTGTACTTTTGGGAACTGGTTGCAGGCCTTTTGTATCCTGGCTAGTGTGATTGGGGAGAAGGTGCCTGAGAAGTGCTCCGCACTTTTTTGTTACCTTGACTCCATTTGAGAGGCTCATAGGGTGTACAGGGGTGTGGCTTGGCTTAAATATGACAAGCAGTTTCGTCAGCTCATATCTTGTGCCTGTTTCGAGGCTTTTAGATCCTTTTTGGAGTGGATGGCTTAATCTGACACTGGTTTGTCGTCGGTGATTCATTATCTCGATGACTTCTTTTGTGTGGGGCCCGGGGTTTCCCTGGTGTGTGGGGTTCTGTTGGAAGCCCACTGGCCAAAATTTTTCACCATTTTTTCAATGGCCAGAAAGTTTCCGCCCATTGATTTACGTTGTTTTTGCACTTTCGCTATAAAAAGGTGCCGTTTTCGCTAAAGGCAGACACAAAAGAGAGCAGCTACAGAGCGACATAGACGTGCTGTGCTGTTTTCTTGAGATATTTTGCAAAAAGTGAGGCAGGAAAGGCTCATAGTGACTCCTATCACTATGAGCAGCAAAAAGAGGAACTGGAAGGACCCCTTTTATGTGTCCACTGAGTCTGAGAAGGAGGAGGTGGAGGAGGAAGTGACTAGCAGTACTGAACCAATGCTGTCCAGTCCCCCTATATCACCCCAAGGGATCTTGGGGAATTTAATGAGAAGGGAGGGAGAAAAGGGAATGGGAAGGAAGGGTGAAAAGGGAATGGGAAGGGAGGAAAGGGAAAGGGAAGGAAGGGAGAAAAGGGCAGTACTAGTGAGAGCAGGACAGGTCAGCTGCCTGTGCCTGCTGCCAGACGTGCTGCCCCTGCTGCCAGTCCCACCATTGCTGTTCCTGTAGCCACTAGTGTTGTACCTGCTGTCAGATGTGCTGCCACTTGTGTTGTACCTGCTGCCAAATGTGCTGCCACTAGTGTTGTGCCTGCTGCCAGTGCTGAACCTGCTGCCGCCAATACTTTGCCTGCTGCTAATGTGTCTTGTAGTACTCCGAGGGGGATGGAGAAAATTATGGCAAGTGTGACAGCAGGGGACCCTCTGTCACATTGCTCGTCACCTCCTCCAAGCAGTTGTGAGATGTCTGGAATAAAGCAGCATCAGGTCTAGTGGTGGTGATGGTGTTGGAGAAGCTGGGGTGGAAGAGAAATTGATGGCCTTTTTATCAGAAAGTGAGAAGGAATGGGAGACAGGGATGAGGATGGGCATCACCACCACCACTAGCAGTCAGATTTTGGAATTTGCAGAAATTACAACTGCTCAAACTTCTGCTGCTGAGATGAAAGGGCAGCAGGGTGCTGACGATAAGGCTAGTGTGCCACAGACTACCGTGGACACAGTGGGAATGGGGTCAAAAAGTGATGAGGGACTATGACAGGTTCCAATTGCCAGCACCATCAATACTCCTGGTCCTAGTTGCAGTGCTAAATCTGAGGCAGTAGCAGCAACATTATCCACAAAAAGTGAAGGGGAATGTGGAGAAGAAGAAGAAAGAGGCCATTCTTCTCCACCTGTTCCCTATCCCACTCCTCAGAAGTCATGGGTGTGGGACTATTATTCTCTTCCGGCAGGCACAGTTCATCATCAACAATGGTACAGTGCAAAATTTGTGACAAGTTAGCGAGAAGGGGAAAGGAGGGAACACACCTTGGCACAACCTCCCTGATAACACACATGAAACGCGGACACCATGACCTTTATGTCAAATATGATAAAGCCAAACAACCATTACAGAAATCTAGCACTGCTGTTACTGTACCCACTGACTTTCCAGAAAGGTGGAGATTAAAAAGGAGGAAGAAGAAAGAAGGCCAGACAGACACTGGAAGTTCCATGATGAGCAAAACATCTAGCTCACCATCAACATCACCTTCTTCCTCTAGAGTAACAAGTACATCTCCTGCCAATCCACCTCGTTCATTGTTACCTCCCCCGCCAAATGATAGCCAGTCTTTTGATGTTAAGATATGGCAGTTCATCTCTACCCATTGCACACTGTGTGGTGCACTGACCACACATGCCAGTGTGGTGGAGGAGAATCGATACCTGGTCATCAAGCAGCATCTGAGGAGATTCCATCTCGCACAATATGTTAGTATTCTGGCAGGGAGGGTGCATCATTACTATTAAACTGTCAGCAAGTTGTGTTGTGTCCTTAGCGGGGTCTGGAAAAGGGGTACAGTAACAGCAGCAGTAGTTGGTTTCGGGTATCATGGTGTTTGGATACAGTTGTGCCCCTAGATGTTATTTATCACACAAACACACACACACACACATACTGTGCACATTGCAGTTGCTGATAGGATCTGCTGTTCCTGCTCTCAAGGGAAAAAAATATATTCTAATAACAACACACCCATGATGATTTTGGAGGAGGGGCAGGTGGAGAAGATTTAATGGCCAACTTCTCCTTTTCCCCACATATACTGGGGGCTACTTATTCTGCTGCTACTGCCTCAGGAGCATCACTGGAGCCAGTCGTGGCAAGTGGAACCTTCATCATCCATATTCCATGTTACTACTATTGTTGATCCCATTCCCTTTCAGCTGCCTAATCATCCTGCTGCTTAAACAACTCAACAGCAGCAGTACGAACAGCAGTTGCAACTCCAGACTCAGGAGGAGGACATTTGACAGTGGCCACTGGCCAACATGACCTGGTGGCATTAGGCCAGTAGGGCATTTTTTAATTTTTTCCTCAGGGCTTGTGTTTTGAAAAAATAAATAAATAAAAAATATAAATAAAAACTAGCCCTACAAAAAAATAAACAATTTTTGCAGGGTTTATTTCGAACAAGCCCAAGTCCTACAAATCAATGTTTCTTTAGGGCTTGTGCCAAACAAGCTTAAGTCCTACAAATCAAAGTTTCTTCAGGGCTTGCGACTCTAATAAGTCTAAGTCCTACAAAGGCCTCTAACAACAAATCAAACAAATCATCCTCTACAAAATACTCTATCAAGTCAAGTATCAGTCCACCCCAATGGCAGCTTATGTCAGGGGGTTCCTGTCTCTGTCACTTTAAATACAAATGTCTTATTTTAGTTTATTGATTTTTTTTATTAACTGTCCCCCCAATAGCAGTCAAGAAAGCCCCCCAAAACAAATTCCCTGTTCAAATGATTCATTCATTCACCAACACAGGTACCTTCCTCAGACCCCTTTATATCATGTCTTATGGTTTTTATTTTATTTTATTTAGTATTTCTTTTTTATTAATTGCCCCCCAATCCCAGTAAACAACCCCCCAAAAACATTCCCTGTTCAACTGATTCTTTCCCCACACCCCACCAACACAGACACCCTCATGCCCCTTTTATACAATGCCTTTGGGAAATAAAATATTATTTGTAATGTGTTGTGTGTAACCTCTATGTTCCCATTGATTTCAATGAGCGAAAAAAGTGGAAGATCGGCACTTTTCACGGGAAATTTTTCACCAAGCGGAAAGTTCCATTTTTTGCCAATTTCAGTTTGAGGCAGAAAGTTTCCCCCATCCCTATGGGATATGCCCAAGGAGGGACTGCTGGTGGTGTTAAGGATCTTCCCGTCTATCGATAGGTTAGTTTAAGGTTAAAATTGGAATTGTTACATTGGTTGTATGTATATATTGTTAATATGTTGTATAATGGTAAATATTTTGTTGTAAAATATTTTCAGTTTTATTTAATAAATATGCTGTGGCCTATTTTATCCAAGTCACGATTGTGTTGTGTTTAATTGAGGTAGGTGGGAGGTAAGGAATTCCTTTTGAGTTGGCAATGCCCAGTCAAGTAATGTATTGATATTAAGGCAACGTTGATTATTCAATACACTTTTTTCTAATCAAACGTACCTTTCTAACTCTCCATAATGTTGTGTTCTTTGTTTTATTTTATGTCCCCCCTCCCACCCCTTTTCCATACGTAATGCTGAAAGCCGGTCTGGATGGATTGTTATGACGGACAATCTTGTCTCAGCATAAGGAAAAATCGTCAATGAGGGCAGTGTTCTCCATAAACTGATGGACAGAAGATTGTCTCTCATGATCTGTCCGGTCAGGTGACCAGGTTTCAGATCTATGGGGAGGTAGTGTTACGTAAAAGGGGAGGGAGTGGGACACTAAAATAAAATAACATGAAGACTGCATGTTATGGGCAGTTAGAAAGGTACATTTTGTTATAAAAAAGTACACTGAATAATCGACTTTGCCTTAATATCAATGCATTACGATCCCTTTAACCAGTGGCGTAACAATAGGGGTCACCCCCTCGCCCGCAGCAACTCCCACTGTGGAGATGAATGGGGCATTGTGGAAGAGGTAATGTGGAGATGAAGGGGCATTGTGGAGATGAAGGGGCATTGTGGAAGGGGAAATGTGGAGATGAAGGGGGCATTGTGGAAGGGGCAATGTGGAGATGAAGGGGCATTGTAGAAGGGGCAATGTGGAGATAAAGGGGGCATTGTGGAAGGGGCATTGTGGAAGGGGCAATTTGGAGATGGGGGGCATTGTGGAGATGAAGGGGCATTGTGGAAGGGGCAATTTGGAGATGGGGGCAATGTGGAGATGAAGGGGACATTGTGGAGATGAAGGGGGCATTGTGGAGATGAAGGGGACATTGTGGAGATGAAGGGGGCATTGTGGAAGGGGCGATGTGGAGATGAAGGGGCATTGTGGAAGGGGCAATGTGGAGATGAAGGGGGCATTGTGGAAGGGGCAATTTGGAGATGGGGGGCAATGTGGAGATGAAGGGGACATTGTGGAGATGAAGGGGGCATTGTGGAAGGGGCACTGTGGAGATGAAGGGGACATTGTGGAGTTGAAGGGGGCATTGTGGAAGAGGTAATGTGGAGATGGGGCGTTGTGGAAGGGGAAATGTGGAGATTGGGGGGCATTGTGGAGTTGAAGGGGGCATTGTGGAAGGGGCAATTTGGAGCTATGGGGGCATTGTGGAGATGGGGGCAATGTGGAGATGAAGGGGCAATTTGGAGATTGGGGAGCAATGTGGAGGTGGCCAGTGTGGTTGAGGGGGCCAATGTGGTCGGGGGGGGGGGCATGGCAATTCTTGCACCAGGGCCCGGTGGCTTCTGGTTACGCCTCTGCCTTTAACCCTACATTTCATCTCCCCTACTAACTGATGCTTAAATTTGCGTAATGCCAAAAGGATTAAGTGTCAGTGAATGGGGGAGGTAATGTAGGGCCAAGACAGGAAGTACCTGCACAGCATGCCTTAATTAGTATAACATATCAGACTAAATAACTGCAAAATTTGTTTCAAAAATACAAAATGAATAATACTACAAATAGGTGATTTTGAAAGCTACTGCAAAATCATCACAGTAGTTTTTAGGTGATAGGCCTCTTTAACCATTCTACACATGAATTAAAGGGATAGTAAAGTCCTGTCTCTCAAACCTGTATAGTTTCAGATATAAGCTTATAAAGTTCCCTCCTCCCTCCCCTTTAACAGATGTTAGCCTCTAGCTGACAGATTGAGATTTGGGTCGTGCGACCCAACGGCGACTCTTCAGAACGGTCTACAAAGTGTGCCTGGTTTGCAAGCACACTTTGTAGACCATTCCAGTTAAGTATTTCTTTTTAGATAGTGCTACTTCGGCTCTGCTGAAGAGCCACTGGCCGTCCCAGGAACAAGATCTCAGGCTGTTAGCTAGAGGCTGACGTCTGTGAAAGGGGAGGGAGGGGAGAACTTTATAAGCTTATATCTCTCAAACTATACAGGTTTGAGAGACCGGAGTCTACAATATTGAATTTTGTTAAAATTGGCCATTACTATTCCTTTAAGAAAAAGCAAGTTTAGGATTATATTTTAGCAATTTAAAATAAATATTTGTACATATGAAATCTGTATGTAAATAATATTTAATGGTATACCAATCATTTATATTTTTCGGTGGTAGCGTTCCTTTAAAGGCACAACGTTTGCTACCCAAACAATTCTGATATGTTAACCGTTTTGAGTACCATAGGCGTATCCATCGCCTTGCTTTGCCAGATTTCTCTCCTGTACTCAAAGGGTTACCCCTTTTAGCCTCAGGTGCGCAGCAATTTCCTGCAACAGAACTGGAACTGTCTGCGCTTGCCCTGCATCTTCAGTTCTAAGTAGCTGCGTTGTTTGAAATGCTAAACACAGCAGTCACATGAGGAGGTCAGTCATGAAGAAAGAAGGCTGGCACAAACCAGAAGCCAGCGGCTTCTCATTAAGGAATGACATTGATATAAACTCAGAGAGGTCACCTGAGGCTGTGCATCACAAGACTGTTTCAGCCAGTTGCCTGCAACAAGAGAGCAGATCACAAGGACAAACACATACACACACTCCCATGTAACCAGTGCCCTTTCCTACTGCAGAGGGGAACGGGTTGTACATTATCTCCAGGCGAATAATTTTAGTCTTTCCTGCTGTAACAGACTCACGTGTATGCAGGGAAGAGTCATGTGCCTGACCAGCATCATCTGATTGGAGACAGGGGAGCTGCTGATCAGGGTAACAAGGGACAAATGCCCCCAGGGTTTATGGGATTTTAATCATTTATGCAGCGGCAGGAGGATGCTTGGCCTCTACAGTTTTTATGTAACCCTTTGAGTGCCAGAGGAGTGCGCAACGCATTGCTTTGCAAAGCATTGCGTACCCCTCTGGCACTCAATGGGTTAATTAGGGTGACCACAATTCCATTCTGCCATTGATGGACAGTGTGGTGACAAGAGTACAGCTCTAGGGCAGCTATGTAGGAGGGGTCGGTATACATCACCGGACATCAGTGCGCACCACAGTGTCCTAAACAATAAAGGGAGAACTGTCCATTGACTGTTGTGACACGAAGCGATGTCTGTTGTGGACTACAATATAATATACATCACAACCTATGCCTTAGACTAGTATTACACTGCAATAAAGTTGCACTGCAGCTCCTGTTTGATGTCAGGATCAAGGCTCAGTTCTGTCTCTCGTGCTTAGGGCTCTGTCTAGAAGCCATTTTCTTGTAGTCCAGAAGAGGCATCAATTTGTGTCACTGTAGGCAATGGACAGTTCTATTTCTAGTGGTTAGATTCTATATTCAGGGGCTTTGTATTGTCCCTGAAAGAGGCTGCCCAGGACATGGGGAACACACACAAATTCCGGGACTGTCCCTGGCAATCAGGGACATGTGGTCACCCTAGGGTTAATTCTTATATACTCTGATGTTGATGTTCTAAGAACTGAAACAAGCTAACTGAATTGTTGATTACAAAGAAAAACTAGGCAACCGGATCACCAGTTTATTGTGGGACGTTAATAAAAAACACATGCTGAAGGGTTACACTGGTTCCTGTGCTGTTCAGCAGAATAAAATTGCAAAATACTATGTAAACTTTTGGTGCCATATTAATAAAATTGTTATCTGCTCATTCATTCATTCACAGGATTGTAGTGCAGTAATCTTTCTGGCTGCTTCAGAACTTCTTGGGAAGAAGAGATCAAACATCATTCTAAAACTCATGATACATAATGAGGTTTGACTTTGATCAGACTTAGGGCAATATGCACAAAACCAAAGTAGGCTTAATTCTGGGACAAATCAACTGCTCACTGAGGGGAAATAAAAGATAAAAGCACCAGAAAGTCCCATTGATTTAAATCAAGTTTTTAATGTTGCAATTCACCGGAGTCTTCTTTAGCATGATGGGGGGTTAAAAGTCCAATTTAAAGGAACACTAAAGCATAAAAACTTCCACTTTTTCTGAGGCCTAAAATCTAGTCTTACATATGCTCTGAAGGAGCAGATATTCCTGACTTTTCCAGGGCTCCCAACAATTGTCCAGGATTATCTGTAAATGGGCTGAAAAAAGACAACAGCCTTTCTACATACAAGAGTAGCGGGGACTAATCATAGTCTGTTATCTATTATCTCATTACACACAGCACAAAAAGCATGGTCTCTAAACACGAGAGGTTTACACATACATTAACCGTCTGAGTGTCAGAGGGGATGTAACATTAATAATGAATGTCTCCATATGCTGGCAGTAAGTAAAAGTTACTTAAAGTTGCAGGAATGAATTTTAGTTTTTGGTGAAATCAGTGAGAATTTGTGCTCTCAGCGATGCAGCTGGTTTTGACCCAGAATTGCTTCATAAGTCACTAATTAACCCGCTTGTGCTCGGGTAGGAATGCGCTGTTAGAGGACTTTGGAGAGTGCAGTTAAATTCTAAGTAAAATCTCCTAATAATAACAACCCCCCAACACCACTAGGCCCCTATGAATTTTGCCCTTGTGCTTTTGATCAATAAGTAACACCTTCAATCAGTCCTGGATGCCAGGTCAATGGAGGCGGACATGACAGTTACTGAAAGTTTTGTTCAAACTGAAGCAGGCACCTAGTTAACCTTTGAAGGACAAGAGAAGTGTACAATTAATTGCAAAGCAATGGATTGCACAAACACCCCCTGATCCTTAGATGGCTATGATTACCATGTGCAGTGGGCAGAGTCTGTGGTCCTGTGGTCCTGCTAGCGACTGTCATGTCTGCCTCCATAGACTTGACATTTAGGAATGACTAAAGATGTTGGGGGGAGATGCACTAAGGTTTGATAAAGCAGAGATAAATATCCAATGATAGCACTTCTCCAGTTCTTATGTTATTCTATAGAGCCTGTCTACTAAGATTCCTATGGTCTGAGAGATCTCAGTGCATTGGTTCCATAGAATAATATAGGATTTGCATAAGTGATATCATTGGAGTAGTCACCTTTACATTATCACCTGTTTAGCATCCCTTAGTGCATCTCCCCCATTGTTTCTTAAACCAAGATACAAGGACATAGTTCATAACTGATTTTCATGGAATTTTCTGGCCAGAGTAAGGCAAATGGGAGTTGTTATTATTATGAGGTGTCCTTCTGTTTAATGACGGCACTAAAGCTATTTTGGGTACTATAATTATTATTATCTTTTATTTATAAAGTACCAACATATATCTTGGCGCTGTACAAAAGAGGTGTATATACAAACAACAATGAAAGATTCACGTATAAACCAAAAGAAAAGCAAAGGGTGTCCCGCTCGTTCGGGTAGATTTTAGTAGTACATAGTCTGGCAGACTTAACCATATGAGTGCCAGAGAAGTGAGCAATGCATTGCTTTGCAATGCATTGCCCACCCTTCTGACACTCAAAGGGTTAAACACCCATTCCCCCTCCGCCTGACTCTGCCCATGTGCTTAGTATAATTAGATAGTACACAGACAATGACATCTATATAAATAAGATAATTTTACACACACCCCCCAACATGAAAAAAAGGAAAAGCACTACTGAAACATCACCGCGTGGGTGACAGCACGAGCATTACTAATGTGATGCTTCCTACACAGAGAAGGATATTTATCTTTATAAAACAGTAGACCATTCTATTCTACTACACGTGCTCCATTCCGGACACATGGCCCTCTCTTAAAGGAGAAGGACACCTCCTAATAACTCCCCACTTGATCTGCTATGGCCATATAATCGTTATGGCTCCTAATAATTTGCCCTTGTGTCTGTGTTCAAGAGATAAACACTTCAATCAGTCCTGGATGTCAGGAGGCGGACATGACAGTTGCTAAAAGGATCGCAGGACACAAACTCCACCCACTGCACATGGGGATCTTAAAAGTTTAAAGGTTTAGTAATGCTCAAAGATAACTTTATGTTTTATTGTAGATTAAAAAAAAAAAGAAATTATGGGCAGCAAATCCCGTCTCTCAAACCTTTATGGTTTGAGAAATTTTCGCCGCTAAAGTTACCTCTCTCCTGATGTCAGTTGTAAAGCTAACGGCAGGAGATTCGAGTCGGCCGACTCGAGAAGGCTCCTCAGCAGAGCCAAAATAGAGATCTTTAAAAATAACTACTTCACTGGAATGGTCTACAAAGTGTGCTTGCAAACCAAGTACACTTTGTAGACCGTTCCAATGAAGTAATTCTTTTTAAAGACTGCTATTTTGGCTCTGCTGAAGAGCCTCTGTCAGGTCCCAGGACCAGGATATCCTGCTGTCAGTAGAGCGCTGACGTCAGGAGAAGGGCTGGGTGGGGGGGACTTTAGCTGCAAATATCTCTCAAATCGAAAAGGTTTGAGAGATGGGATTTGCTGCACATATTTTTTTTTTTTTTTTTTTTTTTAAATCTACGATAAAACATAAGTTATCTTTGAGCTTTACTAACCCTTTAAGGGGTATCCATTTGAAGTGTTGCATGTAAAGTTTTGCGTCATAAAATGACCCATGTGTTTTGTCGCGTCATTTGAAGTGTCGCATTTAAAGTTTTGCGTCATAAAGTGACACAAATTCTACATTTTGTGACGCTCCGAATGGCGCATTCACCATTTTGTGCATTAACATGTCGCAATATGGGTGCAATATTGACGCATTATGGGTGCAATAAGGATGCGATATAGGTGCAATATTGGTGCATTAAGTACGCAATATGGGTGCAATAATGACGCAATATTGGTGCAAATTGGGTACAATATTGGTGCAATATGGGTGCAATATGGGTGCAATATTGATGCAAATTGGGTGCAATATTGGTGCAATATGGGGGCAAATTAGGTTAAATATTGGTGCAATGTGGGTGCAATAATGACACAAATTGGTGCAATATTGGTGCAATATGGATGCAATATGGGTGCAATATTGATGCAAATTGGGTGCAATATTGGTGCAATATGGGTGTAATGATGCAAATTGGATGCAATGTTGACGCAATAATGATGCAAATTGGGTGCAATATTTGGTAGGTTTTTGGTTGGATTTGGTGGGTTTTTGGTGGGTTTTGGGTTTGTTTTTGGTTGGGTTTGGGGTTGGTTTTGGTGGGTTTTGGGTTGCATTTGGTGGGTTTTTGGTTGGATTTGGGTTGGTTTTTGGTTGGGTTTTGGGTTGGTTTTGGTGGGTTTTTGGTTTTATTTGGTTAGTTTTAGGTTGGGTTTTGGGTTGGATTTGGTGGGTTTTTGGTTTTATTTGGGTTAGTTTTAGATTGGGTTTTGGTGGGTTTTTGGTTGGATTTGGGTTTGTTTTTGGTTGGATTTGGGTTGGTTTTGGTGTGTTTTGGGTTGGATTTGGTGGGTTTCTGGTTGGATTTTGGTTGGGTTTTGGGTTGGTTTTGGTGGGTTTTGGGTTGGATTTGGATTGGTTTTGGGTGGGTTTTGGTGGGTTTTTGGTTGGATTTGGGTTGGTTTTTGGTTGGGTTTTGGGTTGGTTTTGGTGCGTTTTTGGTTGGATTTGGGTTGGTTTTGGTGGGTTTTGGGTTGGTTTTCGTGGGTTTTTGGTTGGATTTGGGTTCGGTTTTGGTTGAGTTTTGGGTTGGCTTTGGTGGGTTTTGGGTTGGATTTGGTGGGTTTTTGGTTGGATTTGGGTTGGATTTGGGCTGGTTTTGGTGGGTTTTGGGTTGGTTTTGGTGGGTTTTTGGTTGGATTTGGGTTGGTTTTTGGTTGAGTTTTGGGTTGGTTTTGGTGGGTTTTGGGTTGGATTTGGGTTGCACCCATATTGTGTCCTTATTGCACCCATATTGCATCCTTAATGCACACCTATTGCACCCATAATGCATCAATATTGCACCCATATTGCGTACTTTATGCACCCATATTGCATTCTTAATGCACCCCTATTGCACCAATAATGCGTCAATATTGCACCCATATTGCGTCATTATTGCACCCATATTGGAACACATTAACACACAAAATGGTGAATGCACCATTCAGAGTGACGCAAAAAGTAGAATCTGCATCACTTTATGACGCAAAACTTTAAATGCGACACTTCAAATGACGTGGCAAAACACATGCGTCATTTTATGAAGCTAAACTTTACATGCAACACTTCAATAGTAAATCTTTACAATGCATTGCACCCCACTCTGGTCCTTAAAGGGCTAAGTAGGTTCATTCTGTCTCCCTGCTTCAGTCTGATAAAACTGCCAGCAAGCGTCATGTCCGACTCCTTGATCATGACAGTCAGGACTGATTGGAGATGGATATCTCTTGAACCAAGACATAAGGGCACAACTCATAAGAATTATTGTGATGTTATGGTCATAGTAAGGTAAGTGGGGAGTTATTTTTAGAAAGTGCTACGTTTTCTTTAACCCCTTGGATCCTAGCGATGCCTCCAACATGTTGCAAGGGACAATACTGATAAAATGCAAGTTGTTCTCATATAAAAGAGTATTTTATTATATTCTCTGATGTAAATGCTTCCATACTTTGCTATACGATGATACTGTGTATGTCTGCAACATGAGTCGGAAGATCCTAAATCTGTTTAGTTAGCCAATAGAGGTATCAACAACTATATATGCCTCCTGTATTTGTATGGCTAACACGGTCCCAACTCTCATCTGTTAAGAATAATCAGGTCACGAAAAGGGCTGGACTTTCATACCAGGCACATTTAGGCAAGGTGTCCTTAGCTCCACCCCCTGCCACACCCATTACCACACACCTCAGTGCTCAAATGGCACAGCCCCTAGTCCCATCCACTATTTTCTGGCAAAGAATATACCCTTGGCCTATGACAAGCAAGGACAAAAAAAACCTTTAACTTGGGTGGAGATCCCTCTAGCATCTAGCCTGTAAATTATGTATTACTGATCAGGGCCATTGAGGTTTCTCAGGTCACGCCCACAATACATAATGTTGGTGTGATCAGCATAGCTGAGGTACCCCTCAAAATGTGTAGCTCTTGTCTGCTGCCTATTATGCCTATTTGGGAAATTCGGCCCAGGTAATAGACATGGTCAAGGCAGACAGCAATCGTTGCCAGATATGCTTTTCAGATATCCCTAAGTGAGGCATCCTCAGCCCCACCCCCAGCCCCACCCCCACACCTTTAATGTCTCCAGCCCCTAAAGCTATTCACTGGTACAGAAAAAATCCTTACAGGGTTGTCTAATGAGCTGGTTTGCAATGCGTTGGACACTCCTTTGGCATTCAAAGGGTTAATAAATTGTCGGCTAAAAAAAATAAACACAACACTATCTTCCTATGGCACTAATACATATACAATGTGAAAAAAATATATTAGATATACAATACGTATGATGAGCTGGATAACACCTTGGATAGACTGAGAGAATCCCAAATTTTGTATTCACTTATTGTTGCTGCCACTCTCTTGCAGAACCTCCTGCACAGGTTCTCCACCCAACACGTAAAGAATACAAAAAGTAGAGAAGACGTACACTATCTAAGTGTAGACCACTTTAAAAATTCAATATTCTTGACACCTCCATCGTGATACTTCACACAATCGTCGTTCATCACCATGCAATGGAACACCTTCATTGTGGGTAGCTGTTTAACAGTGGTGTACTAACAGAGGTACGGGAGGGCAGTCCGCCCCGGGTACCACTCATCGGGGGGGTGCCACACTGCCACTTTGAGCCCGCTGCCCGATTGCTCTAAACAGGTACTGATGGCATTAAATGTGTCCCACCACCCAGTACCTGCTTCCTTGAGTCGCACTGAAGCCAATGATAGAGGAGTGCTTTGACAGGATACTCCTCTCTCATTGGTTGTGCGTGGTGTACAGTGGTGCAGTGCTGTTGCGCAAGGTCTGGAGGAGATGCCTGGACCTGACACAGCCAGTACATTGTGCGAACTGGAGCAAGAGGATGCTGAGGCCTAATTTCCTCAACGCATCCTTAAAAGCCACCAGGCACCCAGCCCTCAGCACTGTGTCAGCAGCAGGTGTGGGTGTTTCTTTACATTTTAAACTGGGGGGGTGCCAAATATGGGGGGAGGGTGCCAAATATAGGATCCACCCCGGGTGCCAAATGCTCTAGGTACACCTCTGCTGTTTCACTCACCTTTTTTTGAGGCCAAATCCTGCCTCAAGGTGTGTGCGCCTGCACTGGATAACCTCCAGTAATGGTATGCTCTGGTGTTGCCCTGCTGCCTGTTCCGCTCTCCGCAGATAGTTCCAACCGGTGCTTCCAATGTCCCAGGAATCCTAGTGACATCTCCCTCTATCTAGGGTTAGATCTCAACAGAGGCGTAACTAGAAGTCACCAGGCCCTAGTGCAAAAATTGCCATGGGCCCCACTCGACCACATTGGCCCCCCCAATGGTCATCTCTGCTGGCCACCTTTAGATTGCCCCAAATCTCCACATTGCCCCCATCTCCACATTGCCTCCAGTCTCAACATTGCCTCCACAATGCCCCCAATCTCCACATTGCTCACATCTCCACATTGCCTCCAATCTCAACATTGCCTCCACAATGCCCCCAATCTCCACATTGCCCCCATCTCCACATTGACTCCAATCTCAACATTGCCTCCACAATGCCCCCAATCTCCACATTGCTCACATCTCCACATTGCCTCCAATCTCAACATTGCCTCCACAATGCCCCCAATCTCCACATTGCCCCCAATCTCCACAATGCCCCCAATCTCCACATTGCCCCCAATTTCCACATTGCTCCCAATCTTCACATTGCCTCCAATTTCCACATTGCTCCCAATCTCCAAATTGTCCCCATCTCCACATTGCCCCCAATCACCACATTTCTCCCAAACTCTACCTCCATGTTGTCCCTATTGACCCCACCACAGTGTCCATCTCCTACCTCCCTGGTGGTCCAGCGGTGTGTCAGGAGAGGTCTGTCCCTCTTTATGCACAGACCTCTAAACTGCTGGAGCTCCCGCGCGGTCCTCTCTTCAGTAATGCAGTGCTCTGGGAGATGATGTCATCTCCCAGCGCTCTGCATTACTAGGGTACCAAGAGAGGCAGCTCAGCTTCTAACAGAGGTCTGTGCAGAAGAAGGCACAGACCTCAGCATGTTACAGGTGTTGGGTGGGGGGTTGCAGGGGGCGGCCAGGCCCGTGGAGTGACGGGACCCAGTCGCAGGTGTGACCCCGTGACCCCTATTGTTATACCTCTGGCTCTCAACATGGAATAGGAACCTATCTACTTACTGGAACTAATAGTAGGGTATATGTAATAAATGGGTATACTCATATGTATAATGAATGTAAATATTTTTTTTTAAATTCCAAATATTAAAAGCAATATATTGCCCAAAAATATTAAAATATGCACTTCAGCGCTTTAGGTATACAACATGTACATATAAAGAGAATGCTATCTCAATATAAAAACCAATAGTACCCATTTTGGGTGTTTTGGGAGTACTTTTGTTTTTTATAGTTACCCTTAACTCTTTGAATGCCAGAGGGGTATCGGATACCCCTCTGGCACTCAAAGGGTTATTAAATCAGTGAGAATCTGGCAGAATTTGTATTTGTCCCCTGTGGTGCAGCTTGGAATTCTCTAGAATTGCTCCGCTTTTCACCTTACACACATGGCCGCTCGTCATTAGATCAGTAGGGAAGGGAATACAAACTACAGAGTTAACAGCACAGATCAGGGCTGGAAGGCTGTGTCACCTGCATGTGACCACAGCATGGGTGCAGCTGTGTGGGGAAGCAGAGATAGACAGGCTCATGTGAACCTCATGCTGCAGTTAGAATGTCACAATATATTTATTATACAAATAAACACATAAAAATCATCCTGCTCACAAGACACCAAGCTAATTAAACCCCAGCAAAAATCCAGCCAGACACTATTAATCCAATCTAGTGTTTCTCACCACTCTCTGCCAGGATCATTGTAACATAGTTGATGAGACTGAAAATAAAAGACTTCTGTCCATCAAGTTCAGCCCATGATATATCACCCCTGCTGATCCAGAGGAAGGCTAAAAAAGAAACAAACATTGAAGCCATTTCCATTTAAACCCCAAGTGTAGGATGACCAGACCTCACCTTTAACTGGGGACACATATAAAAATGCATACTGCCGGGCTGATTTGATGTCAGTGGTGTCCTGAAACATGCCTATTTGCTGTGTTTCCCTGTTGAAGTGGAACTTTAACTCAAATTAAAGTGCATCCCCAAATTATTATTCACACAGCGATATGCATATCAATACTTGTATTATCCTGAATGAGTCCGGTGTTATTGAGAAATCCAACTTGTTCCGAGACTCACCGACAGGCATCGTCTGTAGAGGCATCTGTTAGGATGCTCCTTCATTCACTTCCTGTACCTTAAGGTACAATGAAATGACCTAAAAATTATTTGTAACACCCCACCCACCAGCCACGCCCCTAGATACACCCCCTAAAACACATGTGTCCCTCTCTGGTCATTTAGGGTGACCACGGGTCCCGGAATGTCCGGGACTGTCCCTTATTTGAAGCCTATGTCCCGCGTCCCTGATCATCTCCCACCGGGACAATGAAGTGTCCCGAATGAAGCCAAGCCACCCACACAGCAGCACAAACAGTCACTCTCTCAGTCACTCTCTCAGTGGCAGAGGGGGCCAGTGCCCCCCAATTTTCTTCACCTCCCAGTGTTTGTTGTGTGTTTTTTTTTTTTATATATATGCCGCCCTGGATGTCAGCCTTCAAGCGGTGTGTCACATCATAGACGCCGCGAGGGAGCGCTTGGTAGCATAAATCAGCACTCCCTCGCGGCGTCCATGATGTGACACACCGTTTGCAGGCTGACATCCAGGGTGGCAATCCAGCTGATCTCCTGGAGGCAAGCGCTCTAGTAATACAGAGCGCTGGGAGATGACATCATCTCCCAGCACTCTGCATTACTGAGCACAGCGCGCGGGAGCTTCAGCTCTGTGCCAGAGGAGGCACAGAGCACTTTCCACACCGCTAGACTACAAGGGACTCAAGGTAGGGCATCAAGGGGCAATGTGGAGATGAAGAGGCTTTATGGTAGGGTGACCACATGTCCCGGAATGGCAGAATGAAAATGTGGTCACCCTATGGTCATTTGAAATGTTGAGAAGTATGTAATTATCTTGAAAATTGATTAAACATCTCTAAAGGAGACCACATTAAGGTACACATTTCTATAAGCATAGTTTTGCTTTAACAACCCTTTGAGTGCCAGAGATGTATCCAACACATACCTCTCCAATACTCAAACGGTTAAGAACCAAATGGGTAGGAAATGCATTTTTTTTCATAATCGAGGTAGAGACATAATCCCACCCAGACCTCCCTGCAGTTGCCTCACTGATCCTAGACCCTAGGGAATTTACACACTTGTGTCAATCTCTTCAAAGTAGTTCACATGTCTTAACTACTTTAATCTTTAAGGCCCAGAGTTCTCTTCTTACCTAGTCATTCTAAACTTGCCTGGAGAAAAGGCCTAAGCTGTCTTGAAATGTTTCATTCTAAAGCTACTCAGTTATGGAATAAAGGTATAACTTTTACTCTACCAGACTCCTCCTTTTTCTACAGCTAACATGGTACTTCATTTAACCTACCATTCATTCTAGGTTCTTTCTAGGTGGAACCTGACCAGTGAAGGCATTAAACAGAGGAAACAATAATTAGAGGCCAGGTCAGGAGGTCAGGATCAGAGACAGCCTCTGCACTTTGTGTGGAGAGAGCTTGTCAACTCAGTTGCAGGTCTCCAGTGACAGTCTGTTTGGAAGGCAGTCACCCTCATCCCCCCAGATCTTCTGGTCTCAGTGGAGTCCTCCTCTTGGCCTCATGTAGTTGTAACAAAGGCATCCTCAATGCAGAGCAAGCCCTAATGACAGATTTCCCTGCGAGACCATGCTGAACGTTTGGGATTATTTATGAAGGAATCCCATTTATTTCCCCCTCCACATTCCTTCTCCCACTGCACCAAGTCAGTTCACAGGAGTATTTATTTCTAGGGATTAGGAACTGGTGATGTCACAGTAGAATTTCGAGAAAGATTGGAATATTCATTTTATAAATATAGTTCCCCTAATCTCCTTCCTGTAAATCATTTCCATGTTCCTCCTTTTGCCATCTACTTAGGGGTACCATTTAGAATTTGATACAAATATTGATAATAATATCCATTTAATCCTTTAAGGACTAGAAGGCTGTACCGCACATTGCTTTGCATTGTTTTGCTCGACCCTTTGGACTTTAAAGAGTTAAAGCTGCCATAGGTAACACTAAGGGCCTTATACACAAAAGAAAACTGGACGTTATGGAGCAAGCGAATTGCACCATAGGGGAGAAATAAAAATTGTCATTGATTTAAATGGAGATTTTAACCCCCATGAACGCTGTAGAGGTCTCCAATGTGTTGGTTTCTAATGCATTGGAGATCTTTCTAGCATTCAAGGGGTTAAATATCCCCATTTAAAATGCTAGTCTGTGCTGTAAATTACTCCTCTTTTTTGTGCATAAGTTTTTATTTACTTTGATTGTTTTTAATAAGAGATAGAAGGTTCTTATAGATTATCGGGCCTTTCTATATGAGCTGTGCTGGACAACTGGAGGCCCACTATCAGGGGCGGACTGACAGGACCCAGGGCCCCTGGTCCAAAAAGAGGTATGAGCCCCCTGCAGAGATCTCCACTTTGCCCCTTCATCTCCACAATGCCCCCTTCATCTCCACAATGCCCCTTCCGCAATGTCCCCTTCATCTCCACAATGCCCCTTTTATCTCCACAATGCCCCTTCATCTCCACAATGCCCCTTCATCTCCACAATGCCCCTTCCTCAATGTCCCCTTCATCTCCACAATGCCCCCTTCATCTCCACAATGCCCCTTCCACAATGCCCCCTTCATCTCCACAATGCCCCTATCTCCACATTGCCCCCTTCATCTCCAGAATGCCCCTGTCTCCACATTTCCCCCTTCATCTCCACAATGCCCCTATCTTCACATTGCCCCCTTCATCTCCATCTCCACAATGCCCCCTTCATCTCCACAATGCCCCCTTTATCTCCACATTGCGCCCTTCATCTCCACAATGCCCCCTTCATCTCCACAATGCCCCTATCTCCACATTGCCCCTTCATCTCCACAATGCCCCTTCCACTATGCCCCCTTCATCTCCACAATGCCCCTTCCACAATGCCCCCATCTCCACATTGCCCCTTCCACAATGCCCCCTTCATCTCCAAAATGCCCCTATCTCCACATTGCCCCCTTCATCTCCACAATGCCCCTATCTCCACATTGCACCCTTCATCTCCACAATGCCCCATCTCCACATTGCCCGCTTCATCTCATCTCCACATTGCCCCCTTCATCTCCACAATGCCCCTATCTCCACATTGCCCCCTTCATCTCCACAATGCCCCCTTCATCTCCACAATGCACCTTCCACAATGCCCCCATCTCCACATTGCCCCTTTATCTCCACAATGCCCCCATCTCCACATCGCCTCTTCCACCATGCCCCATCATCTCCACACTGCCCCTACCTCCAGTCCCTGGTGGTCTAGCGGCGTGGCTTAACACTGTGCGAAGTCCCGCGCTCCTCAAGTAATGCAGAGGCTGGGAGATGATGTCATCTCCCAGCGCTCTGTATTACTAGAACGGCGCGCCGGCGGCCGGTGTTGGAGAGCTGCTGAGCAGTGCTGGAAGCGGAGGCGGGCCCGTATGGTCAGTCCACCCCTGCCCACTATCTGTTCAGGATTCCAATTCCCATAATCCCCAGCCAGTCAGTGGGAAATGGACTCCTGAACAGCTTGAGGATCCCAGGTTGTCCATCATAGATATAGATTCTTTGCATGTGCGGGCACTTACCGCCCCCACACTTGCCTCCCACTTGGATAAACAGGGCTGAGCGGGTTGGCCTGGGAGTCATACTATGGCTTTGCCCCCCCCCCACACACACACACACACACATACAAACACACAGAAAATGTACTGCGGATGCCCATGATTCTCAATGGCAGGTCCCTCCTTGATCTAACTCAGAGGCGTTACAGGCAGTCCCCAAGCAACCACTACCGGGCAACATCTTAAAGGTATCACTGCTTAAATAGATAGCAATGCTTAGATATTAACGAAAACTTGATTCTTCTGTATAGTTTTTATAACAACAAGTACTTTTCTAACTGCTCATAACGTTCTCATCTTCGTTTTGTTTTAATTAAAAGTGTCCCCCTCCCACCACTTTTCCATACGTAACGCTACCTCCCCTCAGATCTGAAATTCAGTTGATTGATCAGACAGATCACAACAAGAGACAATCTTGTGTCTATCATTATAAGGAAAACCCTTGACAAGGGAGGGCAGGTTTTTCCTTATGTTGGTAGAAGATTGTCCCTCGTTGCAATCCATCCAGATGGGCTTGCTGCTCTGAGGGGTGGCACTGTGATGTATGGAAAACAAGTGGGAGGGGGACACTTTTCATTAAATTAGAAACAAAGACGTCAGCATTATAAGCAGTTGAAAAGATACATTTCGCTATATAAAAGTAAGTTGAAGAATCAACCTTGCATTAATATCTAAACATTACTATCCCTTTAACACATACAAGACAGGCAAGACTGCTTCCTCTGTATTCCTGGTACAAATGGTACCAATCTAGAGACTAAAGAAGCAGTGAACTGGTGCAGGTCAAATAGTAGGTAGCATCGGACTGTCGCACCCTGAGAATTTGACCATTCAAATTGAGACCCTGAGATCTGGGTCAAAACCCTGAGTCTCAAGGTCAAATGCTGAGAATTCTCAGGTATGTAAATTATGTGAGTCTTCTCTGCTTTCTCATGCTCAAAAAGTAATTCCCATGTCAAGACCCCTCCTGGTAGATCCCCAATTAACCCTCAGGGTCAACACATGTCTATGAGGACATTTCTGAACACCACTATTGTGCATTCTAAATATTACAGCAATAAAGTCTGGAGAGGTTCAGTTAACAGCTTGAAGCAAAAACATTGGATGGTAGATATATTTATAAATATATATATATATATAGAGAGAGAGAGAGAGAGAGAGAGAGAGAGAGAGATAAAAGTGTACAGCAAATTGAGCAATCCTGTGGTCAAAATAATTTACAATATTTATAAAAGATGGGACTGGAGTTATATCTCAGACACTCTCACTCCCCAAATGACTCCAGTCCCTCCCACTTTTACCTGCTACGGGACTGGGGGTTTTCAGACTTAAATACCAATTCTTCAGGGACAGAAGATGATTATTCATTTTTCAAAGTTCCCTGGTAATCCCACCCACTCCGAGCCTGGCCCCGCCCATTCTTGCTCATTTCCCTGCCCATTTCAAGGCAAACTCTAGCTTTGCACCTGTCAATCCTGTCTGCCTCAATTATGTCCCACCCACATTGTGACGCAAAGCACATCATTTAGTCACTCCCATCTCCATCCCTCAATGATACTCTGGGGCAGTTTGAGCTTGTAGGTTCCCAGGTTTGCTGGACGAAAGGCATTGGGACTGAAATGGCCACACTCATACATCAGAATATGGAACTGGCCAGCACAGCTAAGGTGCCCCCTATAGTGGATTTGACACCGTAAGATAAATTTAGTTCATTTTAAAGACAACTATAGAGCTGTGGATATCTTGTACTAGCAATTTTTTTGAAATCAATAATAAATGTACGTGGTGCTAGCCATTTATTTGTAATACAAATAGTTCTAGCAAAATTAATGCATATTTGTTGGTGGCACAGTGTGGCAATTTATGCTAATTAATTTAGGAGCTGAGCCAATATTACCAAACACTGTTCCATGAGTGAATCTACACAGAGTCCACACACTGGGCACATTTTCTAACAACACATAAATGTAAGATTTGTCTGAAACATAAGTAATTAGCACTCTGTGCATTGAATTGGCAGAAAGGGCCCACATATGCCCCTAAAACATAAAGATTAATTTCCCAAAAACTATTTAATTAATAGAAACATGGCTACTACAACATATAGGC
This sequence comes from Rhinophrynus dorsalis, assembly GCA_037306005.1. Taxonomy (NCBI): domain Eukaryota; kingdom Metazoa; phylum Chordata; class Amphibia; order Anura; family Rhinophrynidae; genus Rhinophrynus; species Rhinophrynus dorsalis. Next base: position 41,606,559 of record CM074722.1, on the reverse strand, counting down.
AGATTTTAATTATATGTAAAACACACTTAATTTGTCTTAAAGAGTTCTTTGATAGGGATAAGAAGAATCTCGTCAGCTAGCAGAATTGTTCTGGGTTCCCAACGGCACAAAACTACAAAACTACAAAGAAAACCAACAGCGTAGGAGAAAGCCTTCTAAGTGTTGTATTAATAATTCTCTTTTGCATCCACCCGGTGCTCTTAAAATGTTACTCACATTTATGAGAGGCAGTATATAGACTGCCTGCAAGTCACTAAAGCATTCCTGGTATAAACCCCGTTAAAGTATCCACATTCTCCTCCTCCTCCAATTCAACTCTCCACATTCTTAATCCGTGGAGATATAGGGATAATTATCGTCCCACAAGATATACCCCAAACCGCCTGAGAGATTGATATTACACCCAAATGTTGATAAAGTAAAGAGACGGGTGTGGGTCAAGAGCAATAAAACACCACTAAGGTGTATGAACCAGGCCTTAAAACATACCTCCCAACATTTCAAATTGCCAAAGAGGAACACTTGTGGTTTAGGGGGTGTTGCTGGGGGCGTGGCTGGTGGGCAGGGCATTACAGAGAATTTTTAGGCTATTTTGTGACCTATTGACATCTCCTTGTGTAACCTAATATGTGACTTATAACAAGACCAAAGCATTTTATTTACACAGACTAATTTATAAACACATATACTGATGTTTAAACAAACATTAATGTGAGGTTTATTGCTGTGGAGCAAAGTGATACACTTATATACACATCACACAGTCTGATCTCCTAAAAAGAGGGACATCAGGGTGGAAAAGAGGGACAGAGTGATTTGGGTCTAAAAGAGAAACTGTCCCTCCTAAAGTGGAACACTTGGGAGGTATGCTTAAAATACTAATAGTATTTAATACAATATAATTAAAATCAATAAAACAATGTACATACAAAGAAAGCTCTAAGCGTTTCTTAACTGTTGTTACTTCAACAGCTGAGAATTATGGGAGTTATAATCCAGTAACAACTGGAAATAGACCTTTTGCCAAGCCTTCTTCTACAGGGATGCCACAAGGCCAAACATAATTGTGTCCAGGTCTGTTCTTCAGGACAAATCTCCATCCTTCCATTCAAATAGGGCATAATACAGGAGTAGTTAATAGTTGGGCTACATTCTCTTGTGAACTATAGCTGAAGGTCCAACAATTGACTAACCATGGTTCTTTATGCATTAAAGGGATAGTAATGTTTCATAATAAAAGCAGCTCTAATTAATCTTCATAGTATTTGGACTTTGGAGAGTGTTATTTCAATTCTGTCAGAGTTGTAGTTCAAGAGCAATTGAATGACAAAGTATCCCCCTCCCGCCCCTTTTACTGATGTAACACTGCTTAGCCAGAGCAGAAGGGAGGTGCCCAGGTAGATTGCAGAGAGGGACAATCTTCAATTAAGATAAGGGGAAAACCTGAAAAACATGTCAAGGGGGGCAGGGCTTTCATTGTTCTCATAGGAAGAAGATTGTCCCCTTCTGTTATCTGTCTGGTCTATGGACTGCATTCCACATCTGAGAAGAGATGGCTTACACTAGGTAAAAGGGGTGGGAGGGGAAACTTTGCTTGTGAATATCTCTCAGACCATAAAGGTTTGAGAGATAAGACTTATATCGTTCTTCATGTTTTTTTCATGCCTACAAAATAAAATGAAGATAAAACAAAGTATTACTATCCCTTTAAATTGTTCTACCCCCAATATTTTATTTGTTCCATATCGGCCCCTTTCACTCAGGCAACTCCAACACAACAGTGATATGTTGCCCATGTCATAAGTTAAGATGTTGGTGTATGATGTTTTCACCTTGGCCACTATAGTCACCCATGTGAAAGTCTGAATCTTTACTGAGTACATGCAGGAACACAGTAAAAATGCCACAAGACAAGGTTATAAGTGGCTAGAGGGGCAGACCTTTTACATGAGCATTGTTTGATGTTGCAATTCTCAGCGCAGTCTCCAATAAATAAATAAACAACCTACGTGGGTGCCAGCTAATAATATGCAGCAGACACTCGCACGGACCATCAGTCATTCATACCCTTCCTGCTACAGGATCAGATGGGCAATACAGGAGAAAACTGGGTTCAGATCTTAGGGACTTGTTACATTTCTGCTGCCCATGTGAAAGAGTTCTAAATATTATTCGGTGCAGGTTTCCAGAAACTTGGTAGCCTTCCAGGCTCTCCAGTATTCAGACTAAAAAGAGACTGGAATCCAACCAGAAGGCAAGAACAATGCAGAAACAAAACCACAATCAAACTGAATGCTAAATAAGGAGAGTGCATAGAGACCTTCACCAAAGAACATACAAGAATCATTTAATCATAAAATCCATTCATCCAGTGAATCATATCGAGTTCATCAATAAACATTATAGTAGACCTACAGGTCCCAGAGCACTGAGTCATGGGCGGTTCATGCAGTGTATCAGACATCAATTCAAGGAACACACAATGTGACTGTAGATAAGAAATTCTTAGCTCAACCAGTCTACCTTTTGCCTACTGCTTGGGTTCCTATGCTGAAAAGAAAATCAGAATTATCAGGAGCAAACCAACTGTGCCATGGGTGGTTAACCCTTTCAGTCCCAGAGGGGTACGCAATGCATTGCGAAGCAATGGAAGGGTTAAAAATCCCATAGCTTTATAGGAGGCTTTTAACCCCTTGAAGTCTACTCAGGTCTCCAGAGAAGTCTCCGGCATTCAAAAGTTAACCCTTTGAATGCTGGAAAGGAGTCCAATGCATTGGGGTGTAATGCACTAGATACCTCTATGGCACTCAAAGGGTTAAAAGCTTAGTTTAAATCAAAAAAGAATGTTGCTCGTGTTTTAAAAACATGCATACCCCCTGGAGCCCAGTGGGTTAATGTGGGATACTTTTTACATTTTCCTTCTGCAGTGCTGCACAGGAACCGTGCAAAACTAACGAGAGTGTATGTCATTAGCGTCCCACATTAAAATGGTGATCTCATCACATTCGTTTTCTTTGTAGTTTGCTCCGATTTTTAGAACATCAGTCGGACAGAGTACGTAGACATTGATTACAAACGGTGGTGGCCAATCATCCTGCTGCTGCTGCATAAATGATTCAACCCCCACAAGACCAGGGGCATTTAAAAAAAATAAAAATCCCCTTGTTTTATATGGAGATTTTAACTCCTTGAATACTGGCAAGGGATGGGCACACCATTTATATCAATAGGAATTTTTATTTGTCACCTACGGTACACCTGGTTTGACTCAGACTATGTCTAGGTGGGATCCTTTTGAACTGTCATCCACTAATAGGCAACCAACAAAATGGTGCACTCACTATGTCGTCTGGATGAGAAGGGAGATCTTCTGATGTTGAGACTTCAGAATGTCGAGTAACCAGGAGATATAACTGTATGCAATGAGGCTGGAGAGGTGAAGGGGTTAAAAAAATTAGCCATTTTGTTACCAGTGACGTGCGCCTCAGTCTAGCTCAGGCTGTATAGCACACACCAGACTGACGCTCATTACCATTCACGCTATGTAAGCGTTATATTTTTAATGCGCTGTACATGACAAATGAGAGAAGTGCTTATTTATCATACACTTGTCAGTGGTAACAAAACGGCTAATTTTTCTTTAACTCCTTCACCTCTCCGCCTCATTGCATACAGCTATGTGGCCTGGTTACTCGACATTCTGATGTCTCGACAACAGAATGTCACCCTTTTCAATCAGGCGGCATAGTAACTGCACCTATTAGTGGACAACAATTCAGAAATTTACCTGTCTAGGGAGTCTAGAACTTGTGGGTCTCTCCATTGAGCGTGGTCCCCAAGAGGGAGCCGGGTAAGTTTCGACTCATTCAACATTGGTCCCACCCAGTGGGGAAGTCTGTGAATGATGGCATTGATCAGACCTTTCTTTGGTTCAGTATACGTCTTTCAATTGGTTGGTAACTTTGGTGAGGCAGGCCGGAAGGGTGGTGCATCTGGCAAAATGGACGTTGGGTCGGCTTTCCAGCTTCTCCAGGTTCACCCTGTCATCATCTGCTGGGCTGTTGTTTTGACAGCGAGTTCTGCGCGGACCTCTACTTGCCAGTGGGGTTTCCTTGTCGTGTGTGAATGTTGAGGTTTTCAGTCATTCCTCGAATGGGTGGTCCGGGAGGAGTTGGGGTCCAATGCCTCGGTTCATTACCTGGACGATTTCCTCTGTGTTGGGCCTGAGGATTTGAGGGAGTATCTCTGTCTCCAGTGGGTAGAGTCATCCTTTGGCATGCCTCTTGTGGCAGATAAAATGGAAGGTACAGCAAAGCTGGTGAGACAGTTCAGTGGTAAATGCCCTGACTACAGAGGCTGTTCAACCCGTAAGGCTGCAGGGTCAACTCAGCCCTTCATCCTTCCTAGGTTGATAAATGAGTACCATTGATCTGGATAATAATAACATCTATTATTCAGCTGTTAATTCGGTTAATTCAAAGAACGTGCACTGAAAGCGTTTTGAGTCCCACTGGGAGAAAGGCACTATATAAATGCTAGATATTATTATTATAGTTATTATTACATGTCTAAGTTCCTGGGCATAGAGATTGACTCTAGGGCTATGGCATGTCGGCTGCCAAGGGATTAGTTTGATGACTTTAGAGGTTTGATTGCTAAGGTTCGGGCGGATAGCAGTTGCTCCTTGAAAACCTGAATAATGCCTGTCACATAATTCCCATGGGCAAGATCTTTAGTTGGCGACAGGGAGCAGGGTTGTTGGATGTATCAAGGCCACACCACTTTGTGTGGATAACAAGTGGGATGCGGGAGGATTTGGCAGTCTGGGATTCTTTCTTGGGCTGCTTTAATGGACTCTCTCTTTTCCAGATGGAGCAGGTTGCCACGGCTGACCTTGAGCTTTTAACTGATTCTTCAGGAAGTTGTGGCTATGAGGCATAATTTTGTTTTAGGTGGTGCACTGGGGCTTGGCTGCTATCGTGGGGTGAAGCCAGGCTGGTGAGGAATCTGGCTTTTCTCAAGATATATTATGCTTCGGGTGTTGGTGGCTTGGTGTCTTCAGAGGAACCTGTGATGTAAGGCAAAGCATGTGCCCAAATATCTGAATGTAAAAGTGGAGTCCCTTTCTCATTTTCAGTTCAACCACTTCAGGGACGGCCGAGGACAAGGAAGCTTGTCCGGACAACCTGTGGTATGTGCTTGTCAAGTCATTGACAGCCTGTTGAAACAGACTATAGGCCCCAGGGCCTGGGCTATGTATCAGATGTATTGGCAGGAGTGGTTTGAGCTTGGGGAGGTTGCTGGAGGGGTGGACTCAGATGAGGGCCAGTTGGAGATGTTGTTGTGGTTCATTGCAAGACTTAGTGAGGAGGAGCAGTTTGGGCTGGCAGTCAATCAGCATATGTCAACATTGACGTTCTTGTTCAAGACTCAGTGTTGGTGGAATACCACTAAGGATTTCCTAGTGCAGCAGGTTTTGAAGAGTCTGAGGCAGTTCAAAGCTTCAAAGGATTCCCAGTGGGCAGCTTCTTTCCTTATGCTGAGAGGTCTGATGCAGGTCTTGGCATCATGCGGCATACTGCATTCTCGTTGGCATTTTTTGTGACTTTTCTGATCAGGGAGCTTGTGAGTTCCAGTAGGAGGGTGGATGGCAGTTTGGCCTGGTGCAGTGTAGTGCTGGGTGTGGACTCTGTCACAGTCAAGATGCATAGGTCAAAAACCAACCGGCTGGGCCAGAGCGTGTTGATCTAACTCTTACGAACTTGCTTCCCTGAATGTCCAGTGACTTGTGTCGGGGTCTGTATGGCCCTCTGCCTGCCCAGGGGCTCTATCTTTTTAATCCATGAGGATTGATCCTCGTTGTTGTATCAGTTTGTGAACATCTTCAAGAAAGGGGTGCAGCTTTTGGTTTTGTCAGTGGATCGGGGAAGTGACGGAGGCTGCAAGGTGGGAGCTGCATGAAGATGTAGTTCATCGGATTGGAGTCAGATCATTTTCATCTATACGTTCTGCTGGAGCTATTTGTGTGAGGGTTGCTCTCTCATTGCAGGTGGCAGCAGGCAGGTGGTTTGGTTGATGGGCCATTCTTACATCTGCTGGGCCTAGAAGAGAGCTACTGTCCAGAAAGCCATTATATTACTGGGTTTTCCTGAGGCCCAAGTGGTAGTAAATTGGCTGGAGGTTGGGGGTATGCTCTGGGAGGATCCGGAATTCCTAATATAGATATAAGCATCATTTTTCATGACTGTGCCACATCAGGACCATAACTGGGACCTTCTTCTCTTTGAGCCCCCAGAGATGGATCATGTGCTGCAGGACAAGGGGTGTCAATTATGCAATTTGCATCTTAAAAGGGGTGGACAGGAGCACTGTGTGCAAAAAACCCATGATGTGCCAGGACTGTCATCTGTCCTTAAGTCAAATTCACAGATGAGATGATGGTCCTAGCATGGCATCGGTTCTTAAGGGGTTAAGGGGTTTCAATTCTATTTCACCTGTAGCACCACCTATTATCCTTATTGTTTTTTTGTATTTTGGTGCATTATCTGATATTCGCAAATAAGAGTGCACTGGTTTTTGTTTTTTATTTCTTAAGGGGTTAAACACCTTTATGTCCCTGAGAGTAAGCTCCCTGGATCTCTGTTTCCAGAGAGTTTTCTGGTCAGTCGACCATCAAAGCAGGAAAGTGAAACAATGTAACACTATCCTTTCACCACTGAGTGCTATGTGCTCTATACTATCTATTTACATTGTATCTTTTTTTTTGTTACATTGTATCACTATGCCTATTATCATAGTCACTTGACAGAATGTTCTCTGCAAAAGATTCAGGGAAGTCAGTGCAACTAACATTGTGGAACACTGCACCAGTTCATTCCTGCGCAGTGCAACACTTTCTTTACGAACAACTCATATAGCTGGGAGCAAGGAAAGGGACACATTTTTTGATGATTTTCTATGATTTGGGCAAAAGGAATACAGGCCTTAATAATGCCAAGGGTTAAGGGCTTTTTGTCCATAGTTAATTAAGTGAGCGGTTAGTGTTAGGTTACTGTTAGTTTCTTTAAGTCTTTGAGTGCTGAGTAGCCCTCTGGCACTCAAAGGGTTAAAGTCCAACAAGAGCTACAGGGTAGATAAACTACTCCCCCCATTTTAGAGGATCATTTTCAGAGACAAAGAACAGCTTTCAGAACCCCATCATTTCTTAATGACGTGTGTGTGTGTGTGTGTGTATAATACATATGTAATTAGCAAAGACTCCATGGTCCTGCACGTCCTAGTGAACAGGCCTATTCATCTGGATTTCTGTTTAACAACACTGAGCAGTTTAGCCAGGACGATGTCTCCAGCTTTGGAAAATGTGTCACTTACAATGTTTAGTCCAATTCAGGTTTAGTTATGTGTGTGTGTATATATATACATATATGTGTGTGTGTGTTGTGTGTGTGTGTCTACATTTGTTTTCTTTTGCCCATGGCTACAGCCATTAATCACTGCCTTTTCCTATCTCCATCCCACTGACTGTTTCCACAGTAACCATCAACGTGGAGGGTCACAGTGCTGACATCACAGGCAGCGAGTGACGCAGGCAGCCTCAGATAATATAGTGTTGTGTGTGGCTGATGGGGCCGGCAAGGTATGAAAACAAGGACAAGTAAGAAATGGACACAGGAATCCATGTGACTTACTCCCTTGTCATTCCCCTCCATAGAACGGGGGGGGGGGAATCACCCAGCCTCACTCGCATTCCTTCCATCATGTAATCAGTCCTCCTTGAATGCACAATAAACGTTTTGTCATGCCCAGGAACAGTCATGGTGCAGTGATTCAGGCTACAGACTGCACTCATCACTTAAAAGAGAAATATCACATACACAATAATAATAACCTCCTCCACATGCATTACTATGGGCAGAAAATCTCAGTGCCCATTCTGCAATCAGTCCTGGTCAATAGCCATGGAGGCATACATGACAGTTGCTGGAAGGACCACATGATCTCAAACTCTACTCGCTACACATTGTAAACTTAACCCTTTAAGAACAGATTTGCAATGTATTGCCTACCCAGCTGGTCGTTAAAGAGATAGTAATACTTCATATGAAAAAAAACGTAGTGTAGGGTCTATCTTCTTGAGTAAAACAAGGGCCATCACAATGCTGAGAGGTGCTTTACTCAAATGTTATTGCAGCTCAAACTCAATTTATTTAGGTGCAATATCTCAGTGGCCTGAAATGGCACAGTGCCACTGTTGCTACACCATCCTGTGGAGAGCTCTGGTCAGTTGACCATAACCCTCCATAAGATGGTGTCGCAACAGCACCACTGTAACATTTCAGGGCATTGAGATACTGCACCGAAAGAAATCGAGTTTGAGCTGCAATAACTTTTGAATAAAAAACTCTCAGCAGTGAAAATACCCTTGTTTTACTCAGGAGGAGAAGCCCTAGAATATATATAGTTTATTACGTATTAAGTGTTACTATCCCTTTAAAGGCTTACACAGGTTCATGCACAGCTTCAGCTTTAAAAAACTTCCAGGAACTGTCATGTCTGCCTCCATGGATTTGACATCCACAGTGGATTGAAGAGGTTATGTCTTGAGCCAAAGCACAAGGGCAAAATTCATAGAGGCCATTGGGATTTTATGGCCCTATTAAGGCAAGTGTCATTTATTACAGGGAGATTTCATTTCTCCTTTAAGTGTGCTCAAGAGTCTATATGCAATTTTTTTAGCATTTTCTTTTCTATCAAAAGAGTATAATTTCTGTTTTTGTCACTATGCAAACAAGGCCGGACACGTTCTACAGAAAAAAACAATTGTGCTTGAAGGGGTTGCAAGATCTATACTATACATTAACCCTTTGAGTACCAGAGGGGTACGCAATGCACTGCATGCCCCCCTGGCTCTCGAAGGGTTAACTTTTTATGGACAAGAGGGGAGACATACCCTGCCCTTGTCCTTAAAGGGTAGGTTTGCCACCTTTTCTTCAAAAATATACCGGCCATGGCATTCCCTCCATAGACTTAACATTGGCCAGAAGCCGATTTTTTACCGGCCTGCCGTTAAAATACCGGCTGGGTGACAACCCTATTAAAGGATTATAGGACAACTCGTGACAAATTGTCAGTTGTCCATAGCCCTCAGTGGTCATGCCCCCTTTGAGCTTCCCCTCCCCAGAGCTCCAAAGGGGCTGCTGTAAATTCATACCCACCTACATAACTAATAGGAATGAGGCTGCTTGTGGCTGCTATTGCTCCTGCAGTAGTTAGAACAAGAAATGTAACACATATCTGTACATTGAGGTCTGTACACACAACTGGGAACTGTCGACAAGAGGAAGTCAATGACGTGATTTGCGTAATAAAAGGGGGTTGGGCATGGCTTATGTGTGCCTGTGTCATAAAGCGGGCAGGAAGTAGGTAGAATAGGATAGGAAGTAGAAGGGACAGGGTGGGAATGAGAAGGAACATAACAACCACCAGAGAATCAGCCTGTGTCCCCGGAGACACAGTAATTCAGGCTGAAAGCCGGTGTCTCCGGGGCAGATCCGGAGACTTCCCAGGTATGTCTGTACACAGATGGGCACCCTTGCCATACATGGGAACTCTTCTGATAAGACCATATGTCTTGGGGACAAAGGCTGATTTTCAGGGCTCAGTGAGTTCCCTTGTAACTCCGCCCATTTCACTGCCAGGTCCAATCGCTCTCCGTCCTCTTCTTTCCACTCTCTGCTCATTTTAATGGTAAACCCCGCCTCCCCTCCTCCTAATCCCACCCACAGTTAAGCCTCACCCAGTTTATGCCACACATCATGACATTTGGACACCCCCTGATCATAGTGGACATCCGAAGGCTTGGGACAAGATGGTTCCCAGGTATTCCCCTTGAATGCCAAGCCCGTCACAGCTGCACTCTCTGCACCCCTGTCGTTACTCCCATGTGCCCAAAGCAATGTGGATCACTTATATCGTCTTAAGAGTTCTCCAGTGCACTGCAATGCGTGGGACACATCCCCAGCATTCAAAGGGTTAATCCTTTGAGTGCCAGAGAGGTACGAAACGCATTGCGTACCTCTCTGGCACTCAAAGGGTTAAGGAAGAGATAAGAAACATACGGCCCTCCAGCTGCTGCCAGTCTACTCCCATCATTCTGGCTGGCAGGAAAGTATGTGAGTCATAGTCTCGCAGCAGTTTGAGGGCATCACTTTGCTCACCATGGGTTAATGCCACATTTAAATAAATGGGAAATTTAATTTGGTCTCTGTGGTGTAGATATTTAGCAGAAGAAGCAAATCCCTTTTTGTTTGTGCAAATGGCCACAATGCAATAACACCAAGTAGATGCATAGGCAGGAAATCTAATGTGCTATATTCCATCCTAATCTTCAGTCTAATTGTTTCTGTCCGCTTATATTTATTTTTATTTTCTTGTGAAACAGAAAGACAGAGGAGATGTGTTTTCCCAAACGTGGAGGAATATACACAGAAAGAAAGATGACCAATTCTCGACCTAGCTAATTCCAACACAGGGAACAAATGAATGTTCTCGTTGATTAAAATGGGTCTTTTAAAGGAACGTTAATACCACAAAGTCAATTTGGTTTAGATCTTTTAAAATATCATATACTTCCAGCTATCATCAGTAAGTAGTTCTTTTATGATAGATACTTAAAATTTGATTCTAAACATCCTTTTTTTTTCATATAGACACAATTTGGTTAACCTGGGAACGCTGGAAATGAGCTCACCCGGAGGTCTTTAACCCAAAGTGCCAGAGGGGCACACGACTCGGTACCCCTCAAAGAATTAAAATGAACTATTAGCTCTCCCCAGAGGTGCTGCAAATATTCCTAAATGAGCCTATACTATGCCGTACCTTAGTGTTATCACTGCTCACACACAATACAAACAAGATTTATCTCTCCTATCTGGCACCAAGAGGCAGTTAAAGGGATAGTAATGTTTCACAAAAGCTGCAACTCCAATTAATCTTCATAGTATTTGGACAATGGAGAGTGTTATTTCAATACTGTCAGAGTTGTAGTTTAAGCGTAACTGAATGATAAAGTATCCCCCTCCTGCCCCTTTTACCTAATGTAACACTGCTCACCTCAGATGTGGAATCTGGTCTCTTGACCGGACAGGTCACAGCAAGGCACAATCTTCTTACTGTGAGCATAAGGAAAACCCTCTCCCCCTTGACAGGTTTTTCCTTCTGCTCACTGAAGATTGTCCCTCTCTGTGATCCATCTGGACAGTCTTGCTGCTCTGAGGTGAGCAGTGTTACATCAGTAAAAGGGGCGGGAGGGGGATACTTTATCATTCAGTCGGGAGGGGGATACTTTATCATTCAGTTACTCTTGAATTACAACTCATACAGCATTGAAATAACACTCTCCATGGCCCAAATAGTATGAAGATTAATTGGAGAAGCTTTTATTGTGAAACATTACTATCCCTTTAATTAGTGCCGATCATGTGGTGGATGACACCACATTCTCATCCTGAGAATTTGGCCCTTCACCCTGAAACCTTAAGATCCGGATCAAAACTCTGAATCTCCTGGTCCATGTATGCTGCTCATGTATTTCCATTTAACAGACAATAAAACAATATCACTTCTGAGACATCTATCAAGATTGCTATTTTAATGGGAGTCCTGCAGGCCTGGAAAAGGCAGGAATAGTGGCCCCCACTGTACACAGGTAAGATTACATTTTAGGCCCCGGAAAACAAAAGAGAATTTACACAGATGCAAGCATGGAGTACAAGGGATTTAAATGTGTATAAGCTGATCACTTTTAGGCGTTACTGTCCCTTTAACTCCTTGAATACTAGATAGGTCTCCAAGACCGTACCCGGGAGTTCTCCAGATCTTACACAGAGACTCTAGGTACCGGGTCTCCAGGAACAGAGGCTGAATATCAGCTGTTCAGTGAGTTCCCTTGTAACTCCGCCCACCTCACTGCCAGCTCCACCCACTCTCCACCCTGTTCATCCTACGCTCTTCCCTCCTCCCAATCCCACCCATCCCTCTAAAGCCCCACCCACTCTGTGATGCAAATTTTGTCATTTCGACCTTAGCGGGCCTCTGGATTCCCAGGTATGTTAACCCTTTCAGTGCCAGAGGGGTACGCAACTATTTAGCATTAATCATGAGGTTAACCCCTCCCCCTTTTGAATCAATAGGAAATTTTATTAGTTGCGGTTGGTGGACCCTAGAATGTCCCATTTTTGTCTCTAGGGATATGGCCATAAGCATGTGACACCAAGTGAATATATCATAAGAATATACATAGCACTGTGAGACTGATCATCAGCCCTAGATCAATGCTGAGGCAAACCCACTAAGCCACTGGGGACAAGGGAAAATCCCAAAGTGCTTTAGACTGGGATTTTAACTCCTTGAATGCTAGAGAGGTCTCCAAAGCATCGTGAACCAAGCACTGGGGACCTCCATAGCAATCAGGTGTTTAACCATAGCTGGGAACTCTCTGGATCTGCCCAAGGGACTCTGGTTTTTGCAGTGAATTACCAGGTCACCAGGGACAGAGGCTGATTCACCGGTAGTGGGGAGGTTCTTATAAAACTCTGCCCTCTTCTCTTCCTTCTCTCCCTGTTCCACCCACTTCTTCTCCTTCCCACCCTGTTCCACCAATTTCTTCTCCTTCCCACCCTGTTCCACCCACTTCTCCTTCCCACCTTGCCCCAGACACTCTGGTTTTTGCAGTGAATTACCAGGTCACCAGGGACAGAGGCTGATTCTCCATTGGTGGAGAGGTTCTTATAAAACTCCGCCCTCTTCTCTTCCTTCCCACCCTGTTCCACCCACTTCCCTCCCACTTCTCCTCCTTCCCACCCTGTTCCTCCCACTTTTCCTCCTTCCCGCACTGTTCCTCCTACTTCCCACCCACTTCTCCTCCTTCCCACCCTATTCCTCCCACTACCCGCCCACTTCTCCTCCTTCCCACCCTATTCCTCCTACTTCCCACCACCCTGTCCTTCTTCCCACCCTGTTCCTCCCACTCCCCGCCCACCTCTCCTCCTTCTCACCCTGTTCCTCCCACTTCCCGCTCATTTCTCCTCCTTCCCACCCTGTTCCTTCCACTTCCCTCACACTTCTCCTCCTTCCCACCCTGTTCCTCCCACTTTCTGCCCACTTCTCCTCACTTTATGACACATTCCATTAAGCCCCACCCCACCAGTGATTAAGCCCTGCCCCTTTGTTACACGAACTGCATCATTTATATCCCCAAGCAGCACCACAGCCCTCTCCAGGGACTCTAGAAGAGAAAGTTCACAGGAATGGTTTTAACCCTTTGAGTGCCAGTGAGGTATCCATCGCATTGCAATGCGTTGGATACCTCTCTGACACACAAAGGGTTAAAAACCCCATTTAACTCAATCCGAAATTTAGCAATTAGCATTTGCTTCTTAAGGTGCAAGTTGATTTGCTCCAGGAATGCACCTCTATCTTGGTGCATTAGCCACTCTTCATAAAAAATTGGTGCTGAACATGGATTCAGAGGCTTCCAATAAAGTACCAATCTGGGGCTTGGTGAGAACGATCAGGGACTGTTACCCGGCGTAGACCTGATGGCGTCGTTTTGTTGAATTCTGCAGAAGACAAGGCAGTTTTTTTCCCTCACTTGTCAGGCACAAACTTTAGTTGGTGTTTACAGAGCTATACGAGGCGTCTGGCTCAGTGTGTTCTGGCACTTAACGATTAAATTCATTAGTACATGGAGTTCCTTTGATGAGAGTACAGTCACCGTGTTCTGGGGATACCAATGTCCTACCAATGCCAACCTGAGTGCCAAGTACACCCACCCTCCCACAGAGCTGTGCTGCAAATACCAAGCTCGGCTCCACTGAAGCAAAGTCACTTATTTATCGTTTTATTTTTGTGTTCTGTGTAACGAGTTCTTTGCCCACATACCAGTAAAATGCAATGACAGTGCCAGGTATGGAGGAAAGTGTGCCAAGATCTCACCATCCCATAATAGTAACAACGAGAAAGTCATGTCCCTGAGTGCTATTCTTACCTCTGCCTCCTGCTGAATAAATCATGCTGGAGATTCTCTGGTTGTAAACAATAGTGAGAGGTGGCATGAAGTGTTGTGTGGCATAATGGGGCAGGTGCAAGGGCACTGCAGAATGCCTAGGACTCGGGGGCTAGAGAGGTCAGGAGGTGAGTCATAAGGGAGCATGTAAGAAAGTGTAGTAATTCTGGGGGAAACCACCTTCACCATAGGGAACAAATAAAGGTGAGATGCACTAAGGTGTGGTAAAGCAAAGATAAAGTGGAGATAACGTCTCAAGTGATATCACTTCTCCAATTCCTATGTAATTCTATGGCGCCAATGCACTGCGATCTCTCAGACTTTATGGATCTTAGTGCATAGACTCTATAGAATAACATAGGAACTGGAGAAGTGATATCACTGAAGAAGTTAACACTGCTTTAACATCGCTTTATCACACGTGCATATCCCCCAAAAGTGGCATAACAATAGGGGTTGCAAGGGTCGCACCTGTCAGGGGCCCAGCCGCCACCTGTGACCCCCCCCCCGCCTGGTGCCCGCAACAACACAAGCTGAGGTCTGTGCCTTCTTCGGCACAGACCTCTAGCAACTGCTCTCCCTCTTCGGCTCTTTAGTAATGCAGAGCGCTGGGGGATGACATCTTCTCCCCGCCCTGGGAGATGACATCATCTCCCTGCACTGGAAGATGACATCATCTCCCAGCGCTCTGCATTACTGAAGAGAAGACCACGCGGGAGCTCCAGAAGTATAGAGGTTCGTGCAGAAAGAGGCACAGACCTCTCCTGCCACACCGCTGGACCACCAGGGAGGTAGGAAACTGACACTGGGGAGCAATGTGGAGATGATGGGGTCAATGTGGAGATGATGGGTGGCAATAATGTGGAGATGGGGGCAATATGGAGATGATGGGGGCAATAATGTGGAGGTGGGGGACAATATGGAGATGATGGGGGGCAATTTGGAGACTGGGAGCATTGTGGAGATGTCCAGTGGAGATGGCAAATAGGGCAGCCAATGTGGTTGGGGGGCCCATGGCAACTTTTGCACCAGGGCCCGGTGGCTTCTAGTTACACCTCTGTCCCCCAAAGAGTCCCATGGAGCTTTGCAATGCAAACAGACTAGTGCTCCATCGACAGATCTACCACTGGGGAGCAGATCTACTGGCGGTGGAGCTGGGGCTGAATTGTGAGCAGAGCATCTGGGGAAAAGAACAGGGATCTGGGAAGATATCCCTGATACTCACTCATTAGTCTTGTGGGAAGAAGCTGAACTGCAGGACTGAAGTTTCCCAGTCTGGTCTCCTGACCTGTGCTTGAAACCCCAGTGTACAGGGTCTGTGGCGGCTGCACATGCAGTTCCGGAAGTTTATGCTTGAGGGCCACAGACCTCCAGTTTGCGTTCCAAATGAGAGGGTCAGCTGTATAACACAGTGAGTGGCTCACACGAGCTGTACTGGGGCCGCATGGTTCAGCCCAAAGCTTTTTACTGGGTTTTGTGCCATTGTAGCAGACTGAGCAAAACTTGATAAATGCCCCTTTTAACCCTTTGATTGCCAGAGGGGTATCCAATGCAATGCAAATGTGTTGGATACCCCTCTGGCACTGAAAGGGTCACCACATGGTCTAGAAATCATTGTTTCACATAAGATCAGACTACAAGAATCAGGATAGTTGCCCTTTAATAAAAAAATGTGTTTGAAACACAGAGCGAGTAATCCATAGTATTTCATGTGTTTCATTCTTGCTAAAACCCTTTGAGCGCCAGATAGGTGTCCAACGCATTGCAGCGCAAAAGGGTTAATGATATTAGCCTCAAACTTCATTGTATTTCTTATATAAATCACCTGGTTTTAAGACAAAGTGGGTGTTTTTACTAGGTTGCAATTTTTTCTAAAGTCGTATTAAATATTTAAAACCCAATCTTCGCAGTAAAATTCATAATATTATTTGTTGTACATTTTCATAAACCTTTAAGGAACAGAGGGTGCATAAGGAATTGCAAAGCAATGCTCTACACACTTCTGATCTTTAAAGGGTTAACCTTGTAGAGCAATGCGTTGCGCTCACCTCTGGCACTCAAAGGGTTAAGTTCTCCCCTTGGTCTGTTGTACAAGGTTCTCTGTAAGGCTCATCATCTCTCCTCTTTAATACTGGAAGCTTATAAAAAAATGCACACTGCAGGGCTGCAAAGGCAATGCAATCTCAGTGCTGGAGTGGGCAACCTTTTCACAGCTGTTGTTGAACTACAATTTCTATCATACCAGGAGGAGTCCCTCTAGCTGTTGTTGAAATTCTGTTAACCACAGCTGGATCAGGATGCTGGCAATTGTAGGCCAATGAGAGCTGGAGACACAGTGATTGACCACCCCTTGTATACAGCTGCAATGTTCCCTATGCAGCGCTGTGTCTCTTCCATAAGTGATCGGTATTGGGATGAGGTGCCATGTTCCATGGAGCAAATCATTTGCACTGCAGGGGACAGTTCAAATTTCGATTGATTATAAATAGGGGCTTTTCGCCCCTTGAATTCTAGACAGATCTCCAACCTATTTCAAAGCAGTGTGATGGAGACCTCTAGAATTCAAGGGGTTCAAATATTTGAATCAGTAGAATTTGGGGAATTTGTATTATTCCCCCCGTGGTGCTGTTGGTTAGCCCCAGAACTGCTCCATCGTTACTACAAAGCAGAAAGGCGTTCCTGGAATTTTTCTTAATCCTTGGAGTGCCAGAGGGGTACTCTTCAGCAGAGCCCCAATAGCGCAATTTATAAAGAAATACTTCTTTGGAACGGTCTAAAAAGGGTGCTTGCAAACCAGGCACATTTTGTAGACCGTTCCAAAGAAGTATTTATTTTTAAATTGCGATATTGAGGCTCTGCTGAAGAGCCGCCTGTCGGTCTCCAGACCAGGAACTCCTGCTGTTAGCTTACAGCTGACGTCAGGAGAAGAGGAGAGAGGGGGGGGACTTCAACAGAGGATATCTCTCAAATCATAGCGGTTTGAGATAGAGGATTTCTGTCATATTGTTTATTTTTTTAATCTCTACAAAACTCTAAGCATTTTTGTGGGACATTACTGTCCCTTTAAACCCTTGAGGATCAGAGAAGTATGCACTGCACCGCAATGTGTTACTCACCCCTCTGGTCCCCAAGGGGTTAATGTTGACAGGTATGGCAGTCTTCTGTGAAATGCATTGTCCAGCCTTCTGGCACTCAAAGGGTTTAGCAGCCGAGTCATCTGAGACTTCAGGACACTCACAAAGGGGTCTCATTTTCTAAGGGTGAATTAAACCTATCTCTTGTAGACAGGTATAATTACCAGCATTAATGCTGTGCCTGCGTCACTCTCCTGCACAGCGCAGAGGGACCTGAACACAGAGAATCAAGTGTGTGAGCTGGGAATCCACAATCCAGCTTTTCCTTCAATGTAACCTTTTGTCTGAATAATGATGTTCAGAAATGAATGGCAAACACTTGAAGTGTTTGTTTTGGTGATGAAGGGTCCGGGAGGAGAGGGAAAGGTTTCTTTCACATGAGTGACAAATCATTTGCAGGCCACAGCGACAGAGCTGTCTCCCATGTAAGTTCACTCGCCTCTCTCCTGCGTTCCCCCACCAATCAGAACACGGGGGGGCATGTCTTTCGGCCTGCTCAAAGGAGCTTTAGCTAAAATTACTGGCTGATGCACACATGGGTTGGTCATTCATTGTTAGGGAGACCACATTTCCATTCTGCCATTCGGGGACACTGTGGAGATGAGAGCAGCAGAATACATGTCCTCGGCTTTATGACAGATATACGGGAGGGGTCACTATATACCACTGGACATCGGGGTGCAACCTGCTCTTGGTCTGACACACACCACAGAGGTCGAAACACTGCTATGACAGAATGTGATGCTTGTTGTGGGCTTCAACAAAATGTACATCACACTCAAAGCCTTAGACTAGCATTACACTGCAACAAAATTGCACAGCATCTCCTGTTTGATGTCAGGATCAAGGTTCAGGTCTGTCTCTAGTGTTTAGAGCTCTGTCTGGAAGCCATTGTCTTGTAGCCCAGCAGAGCCAGTAGGCAATGGGCAGTTCTTCTACTCTTTAGAACTCTGTGCTCTGGAGTCTTCATTTCGGGACTTTGTATTGTCCCTGAAGGGGGCTGCCAGGGACATGGGACACACATTTAAAATCAGGGACTGTCCTGGACAATCAGGAACATGTGGTTACCCTATTCAAAGGTTGAGATGAGCATTGTGACCTCCATGTCAGATGGTGAGTAAGGTCTGCTGGTAGCCCCAGAGGTCAAAGTGAAGATATTCATACCTGGGAACTCTCTGGATTTGCCCTGTAGACTCTGGTTTTGAGAGAGCATTACCGGGTCTCCATGGCAGAGGCTGATTCTCTGAATGTGGGGAGTTTCCTCTTCTACTGCTTCTCAGACTGTTCCTCCTACTCCCTGCCCACTTCTCCTCCTTCCAACCCTGTTCTTCCCATTCCCCTCCCACTTCTCCTCCTTCCTACCCTGTTCCTCCCACTCCCTACCCACTTCTCCTCCTTCCCACCCTGATCCTCCCACTCCATGATCACTTCTCCTCCTTCCCACCCTGTTCCTCCCACTCCCTGTCCACTTCTCCTCCTTCCCTACTGTGTTCCTCCCACTCCCCTCCCACTGTTCCTCCTTCCCACCCTGTTCCTCCCACTCCCCTCCCACTTCTCCTCCTTCTGACCTTGTTCCTCCCACTCCCCTCCCACTTCTCCTGTTTAAATTAACTGTCCCTGTGTTGTGCTAGACATTTATTTGTAATAAAGATAGTTTTATAGAAAGTAAACTTTATTTGTTGGTAACTAGTCTGGCACTTTATGCTAATCCGTTTCTGTGCTGGGTTTATATTACAATACACTGCGCTGAATTCATCTAGACAGAGGCAAAATACCGGGGACATTTCTAACAACACAGCGAGTGATACGTTTATCTTATAGCAGTGTTAATTGGCATCCTGCGCAGAGAATTACCATAACGTAACGCACTGTGCCACTATCTTCATTTCTCTAACATGGTTTATTTTACAGGAGGATGGTTCGTACAAAGCAAACTATACTTCTGTAAGGCTAAATTTACACAAGCAACTCTTTATTAATCAGATTGAATATCATAGAAAGTCCCAATTCCTTTTTATGTGATCACATGCATTTTTCATGTGATTCAACTGTGTGTGTGTGTAATGCATTTTGCATGTGCTTAAGCCCTTATTGACCAGCCAACGTGGTGCGAGGACACCCGTTAAAGACCACGGGTCATTTTTTTTTGTCTTAATGGATTCTGGGGTTGCCAAGTGGCGTCGACCCTGGAATTCCATAACTTGCTAGGACCGCCACCGGTCCTTAAGTGCTGGAACTGGCGTGACGGTCCTGGTACATCAAGGGTTGTTAAGGGGTTAAAACGTATGCATCCAGGTCTAGCATAAACAACCGGGAGACGTTGTGCTAACATAGTGTGCCAATAATAATGTATGAAAATAGAGCCATCGTGAGATTCACATGAGTTACTGTTCATTTCTATAGGGGAAATAGTTTGGTGCATTAGCGTATTAGAGTACAGAAGTTGCAGCATGTGGATTTTGGAAATTGGTCATTTGAACAGCACAACTGGAAACAATAATACTAAACTCCTGCAATTCTTTTACAGAACCAGTCAGCTATTCAAAAATACAAATTTATTTATTGACTGATGTATTGATATTTAACAGACATCTATTCTTGAACTGTATGGTACTGGCAGGCAGTGTGCTAGCAAATTATGTTAAAAAAAATCTCAGGCAGGACACACATGTGGTCAAGCGGGCCAAATTTGCACATTGGCCACACGTCCTATAGCTAAATCCGCCCATGTAAACACAGCCTAAGGGTGGCAGGTCCACTTTAAACACTTAAGGACCAGCACTTGAACTCATAGCACTTGCCACCCTCATACCCTGTTGTCTGTCTCCTATTACACATTTAGACTGTAAGCTCCTTCAGACAGGGACCTCTCTCCTATTGTTTCTAAGACCGAGCTACCTATTTTGTCCCCATTTATAAATTGTAACATACTACTGTTTGTAAGGTGTCCTTAAGGGGTTAACATTTAATTGCAGATGCAAACTTTCTCTCTTTTCTTGTTTGCTTCTACACTTTATCTCGTTGGCTGTTCACACTGCCGTATTGAATGTACCAGCATTAATATCACATTCGAGTTGTCCGTGTCCCTGTACTTTCAGTGCACTGTACTTGTCCTGTAAGCTTATCACAGAGGAAGGCATTCAGTGAAGAGGAGCGAGCCGTCCCACATGATCATTAGTTAGGGTATTTTAGCAGCAAGGTGGCACAATCTGGGCTTGTTGTCAATTATAAGTCCATGATAGTAAGAGGAAGACCCTTATTTTTTCCCAGTAAAGGTGACAACTTTAGCATCGTCTATACATTATAGGCTGTCACTCACGTGGGTGAGACAGTGATTGGATCTTTGCAATGAGCATCACAACAATTCTATCACTTGGTTGCCACTTAGGCCACTACATAGGCTGCATTCTTTTACTACTGAAACTCCCTGGGTGACTGCTGAAACCGGGATTGCTGTGTGTGCAATGTTTCATTCCATGTCACAAGGGGGGGAGAGGTACTAATGCCTCTCCAGATGACTGGTAGGACCTCACCTAGAGTACTGTGTACAGTTCCGGAGAACAATCTTCAGAAGGACATTACTGAATTGTAGACCATTTAAAGGAATGCCTCTAGTCCACCCAAAGCCAAGTGAGACGTGCTGTCCCCCCCCCCCCCCCCTTGTTCCCTCCTCACTGAGACTGTCAGTCCCTGGACAGGGGCTGGCCATCTCAATTTGGGGGGAAAACCTGTGGGAGAGGTGGTCATTCCCCTCTCACCTTTCCCAGGTGGGGACAGATAAAGGGGAGGGGGATAGTGAGTATAAATAAAGCCTAATCAGAGAGATAAATTATAACCTTTCTGTTTTAAAGGTCCAAGTAATGTGGCTCTCCTGGGCACTGTGCCAGCACGGCATGCCTGAAGGTTCCGGTTTAAGTTCATGGCACCAGTTTTGTGGCTGGGGTGGCCTGAGGGGAACAGGTTTTGACTTGGCACAGCAACAGGGCATGAAGTAGTAAGCAGCAGATGGTGGGGAGGTTGTACTAAGAACTTTTAGTAAAAGGCCTTCCCACCTAGGTAGATGCCCTGGCTGGGGGTGTGAGTAGTGCCATATCCATGCCAAGACATCATGGCTCTGGAGCTGCACATTATGAGGGAGGGTTCAAGTGTTGAAATGGATAGTAATACTTCGTTTTATCTTTATTTTATTTTGTAGGCATTAAAAAAACATGAAGAACGACATAAGTCTTATCTCTCAAACCTTTATGGTTTGAGAGATATTCACAAGCAAAGTTTCCCCTCCCGCCCCTTTTACCTAGTGTAAGCCATCTCTTCTCAGATGTGGAATCCAGTCCATAGACCGGACAGGTAACAGCAGGGGACAATCTTCTTCCTATGAGAACAATGAAAACCCTGCCCCCCTTGACAAGCTTTTCAGGTTTTTCACTAATCTCTGCAGTCTAACTGGGCACCTCCCTTCTTATCTGGCTGAGCAGTGTTACATCAGTAAAAGGGGTGGGAGGGGGATACTTTGTCATTGAATTAATCTTGAACTACAACTCTGACAGAACTGAAATAACACTCTCCAAAGTCCAAATACTATGGTGATTAATTAGAGCTGCTTTTATTATGAAACATTACTATCTCTTTAAATAGTTATATAGGCATTAAATAAACCGTGACCTCCATTTTCCCACAAATTCTGTTGTCTTGTGTTGTTATTTCTAAGTTATGGTATTTAATAATAAGCTCACCTGACAGGTAAGGTATTGTGTGTGTTTGGGTGCGTGTGCTGGGTATCATGGAGAAAAGGAAGTGTGGTACGGCATGCATGGCTTAAATGGTACAGGGCTTCATTGGCAAAGCATACTAGGATACACTCAATGAAATTAATACTGTGTACTGTATATAGCTTAGAAGAAAGGAAGGAGAGTAATGATATTATAGAAACCTTTAAAAGGCCTTTATCACATTTAGAAGGAAGCCAGAAGGGGCGCAATTCCAATTTGATAAAATAACAATATATGAAGCAGGACTGATACTCACAAAATAGAGATATTCCGGTTGAACGCAATGACAACCGGTACAGCAAACAGGGATATATATCCACCCTGATACAGATAAACTTCTCTCTGGATCTTAAAACTCACAGTAGAAAATGTACTGGAACCAAGTTGCAATATAACAAAAAAATATATATTTTTATTAAAACAAATATATAAATAAAATGTGGCAACGAGTACAAAAGCTTCATATATTGTTATTTTATCAAAGGGGAATTACGCCCCTTCTGGCTTACTTCTGTTTGTTTCTGGCAGGGGTACCTTGAGAGCAGGGGAGGGCTGGCAACTTGTGGCCTGGGGGGCAAATATAATCAAGGGGTCCTTTTCAACTTTCGTCCCAGCCCACTGTCCCAGCCCGTCCCCTTTTGTTAATATTAAACTTGTTATTAATGCTGTGAAGTAAGACAGATGACACCACAGAGCTTACAACTGGAATGGGGCTACACTAGTGATAATACAGAGCATACAGTTCAAATGGTGTTACACTAGAGATAACATAGAGCTTACAATTGAATGGAAGCTAGACTAGTGATACCACAGAGCTTACAACTGGAATGGGGCTACACTAGTGATAATACACAGCATACAGTTGAAATGGAGTTACATTAGAGATAACATAGAGCTTACAATTGAATGGAAGCTAGACTAGTGATACCACAGAGCTTAAAAATGTAAAGCTACACTAGTGATACCATAGAGCTTACAATGGCAATGGTTTATGCTACTAGAGGTACCACTAGCTCCGTGGTATCACTAGTGCAGCTCCGTTTAAGTTGTAAGCTTTGTGATGTCACAAGTACAGCTCTATTTCAGTTGTAAGCTCTGTGGTATCACTAATGTAGCTCCATTTCAATTGTAAGCTCTTTGGTATCAATAGTGTAGCTCCATTTACAGCAGCAAGAAGGAGATTGAGTGAGGCAGTGGCCCACCAGCCCAGACCTATGACCGGCCCAGGGGTCAATTGCCCCTCTGCCCCCCAGGCCAGCCCTCCCCTGCTTGAGAGATCCCTTTCCACTGTTGGGAGCAGCATCCAGGATTTACCATCGAATGTGACTGAGTTGACCACTAATTAGTGGTCATATAAAAATTGTGAGTGTGGTGTATATATGGTGGTGGTGTTAATTACCCAAGAAATATTACACTAGGAGCGCCCCTCCTTTCTTTTCTCTTTTTTTTTCTTTTTTTATTTTGTTTATCACATTTAACTTGCTCTGCTCCTAGGGGAACATACTTAGTAGAAAGTCCAGGACTGCACTGTGTATCGCTTTGTTGGAACACAACATGTAATTATGTGGTTCTCCACCACGAACTTCACAGGTTGTGTGCACTGTCTCCATAGAACCTCCATCTGGCTTTAAGAGACAACAACCTACAAGGCAAGAGACTAAAAAGCATGAGTGTTTTCCCAAGGGTCTAAATAGGGAGCATAAGGAGTCTCTTTTCAATCGCCTTTTGTGCTCCCCCTTTGGTCTGTCAGGGATCACAATGTAGTTCTGGCTTCATTGGCACGTCTACTACTAGGGGAGCAGATTTGCTGTGGCTTTATCCTGTTGATAGTTGCCTATATTAGGAGATTAAATATTGTTCAGGAGAGTAGCATTCTTCAGAAAAAATAGGAATATTAGAAAAAGAGGTCCTCATCTTACATTATTAGGTGGAAGACTGATATGTATTGTGCTTAAATTGACTTTATGAAAAGGGTAATAGCCTCCCAGGAGACATGGTAGCACTAATACTGTGAGAGAACTCAAAAATACCTGGGATACATCTACTCAGGGAACTATGTAAAATGTATATGCAAATGGGCAGACTGGATGGGCCATCTGGAATTGTCAGCGTGTTCGTGCAGCGGCTGCTCGAGCCAGCCTCATCCTTACCTCAAATGGCATCGTTCTGATCAGGCGGCTCAGCCGCAGCCTTTTCCCTTCGCGGCTCAGCTGAGTTCTGCCCTCCTCGCGGCTCCAGCCACTTCTGTGTGCTGGTCTATCCGGCCGCAGCGGGTGACGTCACTTCGGGCGCACGTCCAAAGGCATGGACATGCGCAGCATTTAAAGGAGACCTGCCAATTTGTTGTTCCTCCTTCCTTTGGGGCAGGTCTTCTTAAGCTGCCTGGACACTGGGCTCATTCACCCTTTCGTTGGTGTCCAGTGTAGTTCATTTGTTTTGTTGAGTGCTCCGTGTATGACCTGGTTTGTCTGACTACCCGTTATGGTGCTGACCTATGGCTCTGGCTGACTATCCTTTGTGTGTATGACCCTGGCTTGTCTGATAACCAATCTGGTGCAGACCTGCGGATCTGGCTGACTACCTGTTCCGTGTATGACCTTTGGCTTGTCTGACTAATCGGTCTGGTGCTGACCTGTGGCTCTGTCTGACTATCCGCTCTGTGTATGACCCTGGCTTAGTCTGATAACCAATCTGGTGCAGACCTGCGGCTCTGTCTGACTACCCGTTGCTTACCTTGACCCTTGGCTTGTCTAACCATCCTATCTGGTGCTGACCTGTGGCTCTGTCTGACTACCCCTCCGTGTGGCCTTCCATGTAGTCAGATATTGCAGACCTGAGGCTCTGGTAGACTCTAGAGTTACTGACTGCAGGCGTGAGTCAGTAGTCTCCCTCATTGCCTTCCTTTGCGTGAGACGGCCTTTCCATTTCTGACTGCAGAAGTGAGTCAGTAGTCTTCCCTGTCGCCTTCAGTTGCAGGAGTGACCTTTCTATTACTGACTGCAGAAGTGAGTCAGTTTCCTCCTCGCTTCCATCCTTGGAGAGATCATTTGGGTCACATTGAAGCATATCTTGCATTTGGGACTGCCATTGGCTTCGGCCTAGTCTCCGCAGTTTGGGAACCTAGGGGCGGCCTCCTATTTCTGATAGAGGTTACGCTTCTTTGATCACCCTCTTCTCCTTCCTTGCACTTGCTGTGATATTTTTGTTATTATAAATGAAAGTTATTACAGTACCGTTTGACTCCTGTTTTGCTTGTAACCGTGATAGGAAGCCTGAGGGGGCAGCATGTCCATGAAAGGCAATTAAGATGGCTGGCAGCCCTGCCTTCTTTCCTCTCTCCTGGGCTGCGGGCTGTGCTCCCTCCCGCCTTTCCCAGTGCTCCTGGTGGAGGTTGGGGGGTGAGGGTGGCCAATCGCCTGGGGGTGAGGGAGAGGGCCTGAGGGGTGGTGGGAGGAGGGGAAAGGAGGGACTAATTGCATAAAAAGTTGTGTTTCTAAGTAGGTGCAGTAAAACTTTTTGTTTTCCCTCTCTCCCAGCCCTTCGAATTGCCAGTTGCTAGAAAAGAATGGAGCAGAGTAGCAGCAGCTACAGAAGAGGTCATGCTTAGCTCACAAGATTGCCCAGCACAGAATCTAGTTCATCTTAGGCCCATGCGGGTCCCCCAGGCCGCCTCAGTGTGGCTTAGCCTCAGAATGTACAGTTTCCAGAGGGGATGGCTGACAGAGAGCCGGGTCCCACCCTATGAAGGTTCTGATTGGCTTTGGGGCTAGCTGCATGTCGGCCCCTCGTTAACAGGGCAGTCTAATGCTGTGGGGCACTGAGGTAAGCGGCAGGCTTAGGGAGGTGTCAGTGCTGACCAGCATCCAAAGGCCCTCATGATTTCAAAAGGAGTGGGTACCACAGAGAATTCCCTATATACCTCCAGGGTGGTGGGCAGCTGGATGCAAGGACTCAAGCTGCCAGAGCTGGACATGGCGTCCATGCCAGATGTTAGGCTGGACATGGTGTCCATGCCGGATGTTGGCCTGGTGGACCCGCATTAGGGGGGAAGGGTCCTCCAAGGGTAAATAGGACAAACCCATTTTAATAAAGCTGTGATCTCTTTATTCCCACCAATTACTGTGTTCATGTGTTTTTTTTTTAAGTTTGTTATGTTATAGGGTTCGGGGGGTGTTGTTGGTTTGGAGGAAAAAGGTGGGTAGTGCTGCATAGCCGTCTTATGGTTCCCATGTTCATTGGTAGTCCTTAAACCACACACACACACACTTTAGCCTTGCCAAATTGTCCTCCATTACTTACATTTGTTCTCTGGAACTTTTGTACAGTTTTATTAAGTCCACACAGAACCTCTAATCCATGAATTGATGATGGAAATAACGCATTGATCATGAGCCATGTTGCTCTGTATAATGAAGAACGTTATCTGTACAAGGATAATGGTTTCCCACAATATGAATGACTATAGATGTCTATATAGTGACATTGGTAACAACACATCATGGTAAAGCCCTGTGTTGTTGTCCCAGTTGCCAGCAGCTAAACATGCAATCACTCCATGAGGCCATTTATTGCATACACTTATACTTTGGTGATACAGTTTGGTTTATTGAAATGTAGAATGATAACAGCAAATAATTTCTTTTTGCATTCTTGTGCTAATACAGTACTTCCATAAATCCCAGGGGCCATTAATGTGTGAGTTCTTTATCAAGTTCTATTCATTTCTATCCCACCCTGTCCTTATCATACATTCCATAAAGATAAGGAGAAGGACAGTGTATTAGGTGGAGCCTAGCTATGGAAGCCTTAGATAAGCATTTTTTGACATTGACACAAAGGATCACACCCTCCCAAATAACCAAATAGATACATAAGTAAAAAAAAAATAATATCATTAATAATGTTGGTGGTGTTTGTATCTGTGCATGTATATGTGTCTGTATCTCTGTGTGTGTTGTGATGGTCTGTGTATGGCTGCGTGAACTTGGGGGTCAGTGTGTGTGTTTGTATATGTGTGTCTGTGCATGTTGTGGTGGTCTGTGTGTGTCTGCATGTGTAGGGGTCTGTTTGTGTGTCTAGGTGCATGTGTGTCTAGGGGTCTGTTCATGTGTATGAATGTGTGTGTGTTTGCATGCCTATGCATATGTTTCTGTGTGTGTACAGTTTGTGTAGATGGGGTGTGTCTGTGTATATGTAGGGATGTATGTGTGTGTCTGCATGTGTGGGAGTCTGAGTGTGTTTGTGACAGTGAGTGAGTGTGTGTGTGTCTTTGCATTTGGAGGGGACTGTGTGTGTTTGTGAGTGTGTCTGTTTGTGGGAGTTTGTAATTGTGTCTGTGCATGTTTGGGAGTCTGTGTGTATGTGTAGGAGTGTGTATGTGTGTGTTTTGTGGTGGTCGTTATATCTATGTGTAGGGGTCTGTGTGTTTGTCTAGGGGATTTTGTGCATGAGTGTGTTGGGGTCTTTGTGTGTAGGGGTCTGGGTGTATGTTTGTATCTGTGTGTGCAGGGGGGTCTGTGTGTATCTTGTCTGTGTATGTAGGGGTCCATGTGTGTAGGGGTCTGTGTGTATGTGTAAGCATGTGTATATCTAGGGATCATTTCTGTGCAAGCTGTTCCCATACATCAGAGCTCTCAAGGTTTGACCCTGAGATTCAGGGTTTTGACCAAAATTTCAGGGTGTCAGGATGAAGGGACAAATTCTCAGGGTGAGAGAGTTCAGTGTAACCTGCTACTAATTAACTACTTGTTTTGTCTCTAAACTGGTGCCATTTCTACCAGACAAATGGCTAAAGGTACATGGCTGGAAATGAGGCCAAACTGCCAGGGGGCAGTAAAGTAGAAGGGCAGGTCAAAGACAGAGTAAGTGTCAAGGGGGGTAGTGGTATAAGAAAGATGGCATTAGGGTCTATGGTCACTGTCTAACCTTTTTGTGTGTAATGTGTAATGAAGTGAGCACTGGCACAGATAGGTGAGATAGCTCAGTGGTAAACTCCCTGACTATGGAGCCTGTTCAGACCTCAAGGTTGCAGGTTCACCTCAGCCCTTCATCATTCCGAGGTCTATAAAATAAGTACCATTGATTGGGTAATAGTAACGTCTATTATTTCAGCTGCTGATTTGGTTAATTCCGAGAGCATACGCTGAAAGTGCTTTGAGTCCCACTGGGAGAAAGGCGCTATATAAATACTAGTTAATATTATAAGAAAGATGGCATTAGGGTTTATGGTCACTCTCTAACCTTTTTGTGTGTAATGAAGTGAGCATTGGCACAGATAGGGCTGAATCTGAGCTGCTTCTGGGCACATTTAGGATAGGGGCAGCAATGGTGGCAGCCTTGCACTGTCAGTCAGAAGCAACTATAAAGTTCTTGGGTAGATGGAAATGCTCACATAAAAACATACATCCACCCCACTAGTATTCTCTAACAGTGAAGGCAGTGAAAGAGAGGTCTTCTCATTTGTTTGTGGTTTCATTTTGTTTGTGGTATCATAACTGTAAAAGCTAAATCTACTAGTGGAACAACAGACAAGAATATTTATTTTGGGGCATTCCTTCCTGAATTGGGTGGCTAGACATGTCGGTTATGGTCACTAGGTCTAGAGGAGAGGCAGGTCAAGAGCAACTGATATGGTATAAAGTGGAAACAGATGGTGGA
The DNA here is from genome assembly GCA_037306005.1 of Rhinophrynus dorsalis. Taxonomy (NCBI): domain Eukaryota; kingdom Metazoa; phylum Chordata; class Amphibia; order Anura; family Rhinophrynidae; genus Rhinophrynus; species Rhinophrynus dorsalis. Next base: position 41,577,934 of record CM074722.1, on the reverse strand, counting down.
GAAGTTAAAAATGGAAATGAGGAAGTGGGGGAGCCCAGATATTATCATCATGCAGGCGGCAATGACCTCACTTTCATCTAATCGGTGGGCCTCATAAAAACAAAAAAAATGATATGCTGGATAATCAATTCCATCTGCCCAAATGTAAAGCTGATGTGGTCTGAAATCACACCTAGGCTGAGCTGGGGAAGGGGTCGAGGTGGCCCGACTGCCATTGAAGCATTTAGCAAAAAAGGTGAACTCTCTTGTTATACAGTTTATTGCTTCCTTAAAGGGGTGCACCATCAGGCAGAGAGACATCATCATTAGGGATCCCAGCGTGTATCAGGATGGTGGTGTGCACCTGTCAGAAAAGGGCTTATATATTTTTAACACAGATATATACACACAAGGGTTAAAGGGATAGTAATACTTCGTTTTAAATTCATTTTATTTTGTAGGCATTAAAAAAATATAAAGAATGATATAAGTCTTATCTCTCAAACCTTTATGGTTTGAGAGATAATCACAAGCAAAGTTTCCCCTCCCGCCCCTTTTACCAAGTGTAAACCATCTCTTCTCAGATGTGGAATGCAGTCCATAGACCAGACAGATAACAGAAGGGGACAATCTTCTTCCTATGAGAACAATGAAATCCCTGCCCCCCTTGACAAGTTTTTCAGGTTTTTCCCTTATCTTAATTGAAGACTGTCCCTCTCTGCAGTCTACCTGGGCACCTCCCTTCTGATCTGGCTGAACAGTGTTACATCAGTATAAGGGGCGGGAGGGGGATACTTTGTCATTGAATTACTCTGGAACTACAACTCTGACAGAATTGAAATAACAAAGTCCAAATATTATGATGATTAATTAGAGCTGCTTTTATTATGAAACATTACTATCCCTTTAAGAAAGTAGCATTGGATCACAGCATACTTTTAGTAGTCTCTTCTGTAGGTGGTGGCAATGTGGCACTCCCGTCTACCCAGCCAGTGCAGCATAGCCAGGAAAGGCACTGGCATGGTGGTCAGAACACCCTAAAGGTGGGCTGAAGCCAAGTAAGCACTGTAAATGGGAGGAATGGTGGACTAGTCATGGTGGATTGTCCAATTCATCTCCTCATCAAGTTGAGGTAGCCATCACTTGGATGCATTTCATGGGAGTGGTGCCTGAAAGTTCCTCATTCACCAGCAGCAGGTAGAAGAAGAGTCAAGGGCATTGAGATCTTAAAGCAGGAGGTAAATTCCTGCTTGTCTTCTGTGTGTTCGGACAGGGTGTTTTCTGTAGTAACGGATACTTGAGGACTGACTATTGCACCACTAGGTCAGCGCAACCATGAACATACCACTCAAAATCTATATTCTGGGTAACTTTATTGGTAATATATAGTAGATGTCAGGGTCAGCTTATTTTGAAAGTTCCCAGGAATATCTGTTTCTGGTCTGAACCACCCATACCTGGGAACTCTCCCGAGCTGATCCAGAGACTTTATGTTTAATTGCTGGGTCTCCAGGGACAGAGGGTGATTCTCAGGGCTCAGTAAGTTCCTCCCACTTCACTGCCAGTTCCAGCGACTGACCAGACTGTTCTTCACACTCTCCACCCATAAATCCAGCCCTGCATAAGTATATGAATATACCATAGGTTTTGTTACTAAAATAGTGTTAGGAAAGCTGGTTTTTATGTAAGTAAAAAGATATTTAATCTCCTGTGCAGTACACTTACACATAATGTGCACAGCACAGCTCTTGTTCTCCTCCCACCTCCCTCCCAGCTGCCCCGGGGAGTGCATTCACGTTTCCCTTCGGTGTGATGTGATTGGCTTCTATCATTATATCAAGTTCCAGTTAGCATTAAACTGAGGTTGCAGCCTCAATAGAATGCTAACCAGAGCTTGCTATAATGATAGCTGCCATTCACAGTGCACCGAAGGGAAGTGTGAACACGCTTCCTGAGGCAGCTGGGAGGTAGGTGGGAGGATAAGAAGAGCTGCGCTGTGCACATTATGTGGAAGTGCATTCTCTGGTGGTGATGAGTTTCCTCTAGAACTCTGCTCTATTCTCCTCCTTCCCACTCTGTTCCTCCCACTTCCTGCCCACTTCTCCCTTTCCCACTCTGTTCCTCCCACTTCCTGCCCACTTCTCCCCTTTCCACCCTTTTCCTCCCACTTCCTGCCCACTTCTCCCCTTCCCACCCTTTTCCTCCCACTTCCTGCCCACTTCTTCTCCTTCCCACCCTGTTCTGCCCATTTACCATTCACTTTCAGTCCACTTTATGCCACATGGATGATAAGACCCTCCTACCAAATTAAGTCATGCCCCTTTATGATGCAAATCACATAATTTACATCCCCCCAGTTTGCAGCACATGAGCTCTCTCCAGGGGTTCAAGAGGGAAAAGTTCTCAGGTATGATAATATATTTTTTCCATAACAAACATTACTATCCCTTTAAATGGGGCTTCATGAGGCTTTTAACCCTTTGAATTCTAGAGAGAACTACGATGCATTGTGAAGCAATATGTTGGAGACCTCTCTATAATACAAAGAGGTTAACTTTTTGATTGCCAGAGGGGTATCTATTGCATTGCAAAGCATGAACTGGGTACCCTTCTGGCACTCAAAGGGTAAAAGCCAAACTCAAATCAATTGTTAAGTGTATTTGTCCCGTAAAGTGCAGCTGGTTTGCACCAGAACTGCACCAGTTTTCAAACATCACCCTCAATGTGTGTGGGTAAGCCTTCTCTTCCTTCAGATTAAACATCAGCATTGTGATCTGAGAAATGTAGCCAGGATGATGTCATGTGTCTCCTCTGAGAGCCAATCATTTTTATTCTTTATTAGGCATTCCCTTTAAACCTCTGCCATTGGGCAGCCCTGCATCAAATGGTTACAGCAGCAAACTGACACACTGTAGTCTCTCCAACACACTTCATTTTTTTTCTGACGTTTGCAAAACATCTCCAGACAATTTAGGTAATGGATTCAAGACGGGCACAGAATGAGGTCAGGGTATAAGGAAAGAGATACCCTTCATTTGTTTTGTATTATCACGCTGCTCGAGAAGAGATTGCAAAAGATGTTTTCCTTCTCCGCAGCCTTATTATTCTTTTTATCCCGAACACAGAAACACGCTGTGATTTTTCTGAGCCGGCTTATTCCTGTGTGTGGGTGATTCATCTGCACGGACCACAGCAATGCAGAGCTGACTATCATAAAATATTGGGCAATACGTATAAAAATGGAACAATTCTGGGATAAAACGGCTGCTGTATAAGGAAATAGAAATTCCAATTGCTTTAAGTAGAGCCTGCTTAACCATTTAAAGGGATAGTAATACTTAGGTATTACTAATCCCTATATTATAGTCCTACTAGTTGAAGAGCCCGTTACACGGGCCACAGTGCCACTGCCAGACGGTCGCGGGGCAGACATGCGCAGAAGAGACTGCCCGCACCGCAGGTGATACAGAGCTGGACACTCCTGTATCAGCCGTGGAGCGGGGAGTCTCTACTGAGCATGACTGTAGCACAAGCAGCAGTCTCTACTGCGCATGACTGCGTTGTTACACATGTTTTAGTGAATTATTATATAGGATTAAAAATAAATGTATTGCCCCCAGTGTCATCTCTCAGACCTTTATGGTTTGAGAGATGATCGCTCCTAAAGTTGCCCTCTCCCTCCCCCTTCCCCGTAGTAAGCATTGTAGCTGACTGCAGGGAAATCCAGTCAGAGATCATCAGGCGACTCTGCAGCACAGCCGCGATTGCGTTAATAAAAAAATATCTTTCACTAAAACGGTCTTCTACGTGTGCTTACAAACCAAGCACACGTAGAAGACCATTTCAGTGAAACTTTTCTTTTTTATTAACGCGATCACGGCTGTGCTGGAGAGCCACCTGAAAGTCATATGACTTGTTTCCCTGCAGTCAGCTAGAACGCTGACTATGAGGAAGGGGGAGGGAGAGGGCAACTTTAGGAGCGATTATCTCTCAAACCATAAAGGTTTGAGAGATGACACTGGGGGCAATATATTTATTTTTAATAAGACGTTGATATAGGGATTAGTAATACTTAAGTATTACTATCCCTTTAAGGGGAGTGCAACACATTGCAAAGTCAAAAAACTCCATAAAGCCATGTGTTGCACACTAAGGTGTGATAAAGAGGTGATAAAGTGGAGGTGACTTCCCCAGTGATATCACTTCTCCAGTTCCTCTGTTATTATATAGAGCCAATTCACTAAGATCTCCAAAGCTGGAGAAATGTTAGTGAATTGGTTCCATAGAATAACATAGGAACTGGAGAAGTGATAAAATGGAGAAGACATCTCCACTTTATCACTGCTTAGTGAATCTCCCCACTGGTCTTGTAACGCAATGCGCTGGATACCTTTTTCTGGCACGCAAAGGGTTAAAGGTTAAAATTACTAAGTGCGGTCGGTGGAGTTTGCTTCCCATGATCCTGCCAGCAGCTGTTAGTGTTTGCCTCCATACACATGATATCCAGGACTGAATGATTATTTTATCTCTTGATCCAAGCCACAAAGGCAGAATTGGTAGAGGCCATTAGAATTTTCTGTCCATAGTTAGGTAAGTTAGTTAAGTATTTATTAGGAGATGTTACTTCTCCTTTAAGCCATGATGTATATAGCATCCAAGGGATTATTTCAAGAAAGTCCATTATAGTCCCAATCACCAGTGTTTTCAGACTGCATTCCTAAAGTGCAGAGGAGACATGTTTTAGTGACTCTCTGCTACATTGCCATTGCCTTTGTCAGTGGCATAACTATAGGGGTCGCAGGAGTCGCACCTACGATCGGGCCCATCACTCCAGGGTCCCGGCCAGCCCCTGTGACCCCTCCGCCTGGCACCCGCAATCTCCCTCCGGCTATCTAGTAATGCAGAGCGCTGGGAGATGACATCATCTCCCAGCGCTTTGCATTACTAAAGAGGACTGTGCGGGAGCTCAACCTGCGTAGAGGTCTCTCCTGCCACAACACTGGACAACCAGGGAGGTAGGAGATGGGGGCATTGTAGAGATTGAGGGGCATTGTGGAGATTGGGGGGCAATGTGGAAGGGGACAATGTGGTTGAGGGGGCCAATGTGGTCGGAGGGGGCCATGGCACTTCTTGCACCAGTGCCCGGAGGCTTCTAGTTACGCCTCTGGCCTGTGTTCTGGACTCACCTTCTCCTGCTTCACCTCCCCCCCCCCAAGAAATCCCTCTGCAGGTGTTAGGGGGGAGCAGGCTGACATGAGCATCAGTCAGGCATGATTTCATGAGGCCCACATGAGTTTGCCATTTATTGGAGGCTACGGTGAGCACTGCAGCCTCTAATGTAGCTAAGATCTCTCATTTGTGAGTGCAGTGAATGTGCAGCTTGCTGTTTTTGGGTGCCTTCACTCAATGTGAATTCACTAAGGTGACCTGGTACCATTCTTATTAGAAAACCACCCTTGGGCAAAATTCAAAGGGGAAACAGGATTTTTTTTTTTTCCATAGTACAGTAATTGCAGGGCTGTTATTTTGAGGTGTTTGTTCTCCTTTAACCCTTTGGGTGCCAGAGCAATGCGTTCAGTAACTGTCTGGCACTCAAAGGGTTAAAGAGTAACAGAGAGAAACACAAAAAAATCTTATTAACAGAATAGTCCAGTGCAGTGTGGTTATGCAATAAGGTGTGATAAAGAGGTGATAAAGTGGATACCACTTCTCCAATTCCTATGTTATTCTATTGAGGCTATAAACTTTTACTCGTGCAACAGTGTATAGCAGTGATTCTCAACCACGGTGCCGTGGCACTTTGGTGTGCCACAAACATTAGCTTAGGGTGCCCCATGTTTTCTATGAAGACTAACAAAAATGGACTTTTAAATAAAGATTCATAGAAATTGTTATGCACAATATGTTTAGTTTTGCTATTAAGATTATAAGACCTAATAATAACTGTACATTTATGTATTGTACCCTTCTTATGCCCTTGATAAAGTTCATTAAATATGTTAGGTGTGCCCCGAATGTTCTAGATTGTGTGTTAGGGGTGCCCCGAACAAAAAAAGATTGAGAACCACTGGTGTATAGCCTCAAGACTGTCCAGGATGGATCGCGGAGAAGGACAATCTTAAGTGAGCATAAGGAAAAACCTGTCAAGGGGGTTAGGGTTTTCCTTATACTCATAGTAAGAAGATTGTCCCTTGCTGTGACCTGTCTAGTCAAGATTCCACATCTGAAGGGAGGTGGCTTACACTAGGTAAAAGGGGTGGGAGGGGGATACTTTATCATTCAATTACTCTTGAACTACAACTCTGACAGTATTGAAAAAACACTCTTCATGGCCCAAATACTATGAAGATTAAATGGAGCTGCTTTTTTGTGAAACATTACTATCCCTTTAAGTGGGAGGGAACTTAGTACATAATCTATATACAATAACACAGGAACTGGAGAAGTGATAACAGAAGAATTCATCCTCACATTATCCCCTCATTATCCAACCTTAGTTCATAACCCCCAAGGACTTTTGTAAAGCCACTGTTTTGTAGTGCAACTTTTTTGTAGCAACATAAAATGATGGTGACTATTACAGTGTAGCAAGGATTTCCCATCATCCCATTCTCTCTTCATAAACAGAAGTGACAAAATCTCATGAAAAACACAGTCACCCAGGACCTCTCTCTGCAACAATTGCAGGGAATGTTGCCTGTGTGAAATGACCCATAGGACACAATGGTTCACAGCTTTTTTCCTCATGATTTACTGTCACTAAAACAATATTGCCCAAATTAAAGGGGTCTAAAGGGGCAAGAATGGTCAGAGAAATGGGGTTTCTAAATTTGGCAGTTATCTGACAACTACAGGAAATGTTCCCATAGCTTAAAACTCTGTCATCACCTCTTTGTTTCCCCTGCAGATTTCTGTGATCTGCAGGGCTACGTCATGTTGGATATTCATTCAGCACTTCTGGGATAGAAAGCAACATCTGTGTCCTCACCTCTGAAACCCTGCTGCCAATGGGTTTCAGTTGAAAGGACAGAAATTTCCCAGAAGCAATAAGTGAAGCTCTGATGCAACCTAGCTCTGCAGATCACAGGATCTGCAGGTGGGAACTGAGAGAGAATGGAAGAGCTTTAAAGTGATAGTAATGTTTCACAAAAACAGCAGCTCCAATTAATCTTCATAGTATTTGGCCATGGAGAGTGTTATATCAACACTGTCAGAGATGTGGTTCAAGAGTAATTGAAGGATAAAGTTTCCTCTCTTGCCCCTTTGACCTAGTGTAAGCCGCCTCCCCTCAGATGTGGAATCTGGTTGTAAGACCAGACAGATAACAGCAGGGGACAATCTTCTTTCTATGAGAACAATGAAAGCCCTGCCAACCTGGACAAGTTTTTCAGGTTTTTCCCTTATCTTAATTGAAGATTGTCCCTCTCTGTGATCCATCCGGACAGTCTTGCTGCTCTGAGGTGAGCAGTGTCACATCAGTAAAAGGGGTGGAAGGGGGATACTTTCTCATTGAATTACTCTTGAACTACAACACTGACAGAATTGAAATAACACTCTGCATGGTCCAAATACTATGATGATTAATTAGAGCTGCTTTTATTATGAAACATTACTATCCCTTTAATCTATGGGAACTTATTCCCATAACACACATTCCAGTTTTAATTGTTTATGCATTTGTACCCTATAAAACTAAATGAAGGTTTTGCATGTTCTTTAAAAAAAGTTTCAAGCATTGCATGCTGAGTAGTTCACTATAGCAAGCATTGCTGTTTCTCCTTCTAAGGCTGCTGCACGTGCAAACTACAACTCCCAACATCTAAGAGTGTTAGCCTATCTGTGCATAGATGTGTTCTCAGCATAGAAGCAGCAGGAAAGGGGAATGAGCTTGTTATTATATGGAGCCAATGCACTAAGATTTCTCCAACTTTAGAGATCTTAGTGCATAGGCTCTATAGAATAACATAGGGACTGGAGAAGTGATATCACGCCTTAGTACATAAACCCCAAAGAGAGAGAGAGAGAGAGTGTGTGTGTGTGTGTGTGTGTATACACCTGTGTGTGTGCATGTGTGTCGTTATGTGTCATGGGAGGGCTGGAAACTTGTGGCCCAGGGGGCAAATTCAGTCAAATGGCCCATTTCTATATCGCTCAAGCCCACTGTCCCAGCCCATCCCCATTTGTTAATTTTAAAATTGACATTAACGTTGTGAAGTAAGGCAACTGATACCACATAGCTTACAGCTGAAATGAGGCTACACTAGTGCACTCCTACAAATCTTACAATTTAAGTAATGCTACACTAGTGATACTATAGAGCTGACATGGGAATGGGTTATACTACTAGTGTAGCTGCATTTGAATTGTACCTCTGTGGTGTCGTTTGTGTAGCTCCATTTCAATTGTAAGCTCTGTGTTATCACTAGTGTAGCTCCAGTTACAGCAGCAATTGGGAGATTTAGTGAGGAGCAGTGGCCCACCAGCCCAGACATATGACCGGCCCAGGGGGCAATTGCCCCCCTGCCCCCCAGGCCAGCCCTCCCCTGTTATGTGTGTATGTGTGCACGCACCAGTGAACCTTCTTTAATTTGTGCAGTACTAGAGGGAATGACATAGCTGTGGTAACTGCATAGAATTAGACATCCAATAACTTTGACCCTTTACTGCCCCTTTAAAAATGCAAGATTAGTATTGTACTTTAGTGATGTAACATTCAGTAAATCTTTTTTATAATTTTTTTTTTACAAATGCCAGCTCAGGGACAGGCAACCTTTGGCTCTCCAGCTGTTGGGGACTATAACTCCCATTTCATTTTCAGATCTTGTAGTCCTTTAATTTCCTATGTCCATGCAGAATGAAAAATAGCCTATTCATTTGCTTCGACTGTTTTACAAGGGACATTTGTCCAGACATTTTCTGCTTGGCTGTCCATAACATTGACATTTCAATAGCTGCGGAGCTTGATGACAGAATTCAGAGCTCTGTTTTCACTTGCTAGCAGAAGTGGATAAGGGGATCCCACGAAACCGTGATGGAGTTTATTTTATTCACACAGTATTCACACAGTATCATATCACAAGCCAAGCCCCATATCTGTACTTATCTCATTCCTGTGGGTGATAGAGATGGGCAATCCGTGACGGGGATTCCATTTTCCCAGAAATACCCCCTCCCCCATATTTCTTGTGCCCCATCAGATCAGCATACCTGTGAACTTTCAAAATGAGCTGACCCTGAGATCTTTTAAGTATTAATCCTTAAAGTTCCCATAACATAGATTCTAGGAAATACATCTCTCCACGTTCTCAACAAGAGGTTCTCCTATCAGTCATCAAAGAGAAATTTACAGGCTACAATTTAGTGATATCACTGCTTGAACCCACAAAAGACAAGCAGGACATCTCCCTCCGCTTTTTTGGTACAAATGGAACCAATTTAGATACTTAAAATGGAACTATCACCCTAACCCTAAATAAAATATGCATATGGCAATATGCATAGAAACAGTGCTATTATCTAGCACAAGTACGGCGTTATGACGAAATCCTTCTTATTCTGAGACCAGCAGCCAAGCTTGCGCGCAGACACAGTGGCTTAGAGACATCTGCATGCCTGTGTTGTCCTTCCTGGTCTCCTTCATGGTACCTTACGGTAACAGGAAGTGACTCACGGCACAGGGTAGCAGATGTCTATAAGCCAAGATGTCTGCGCGCAAGCCTGGCCGCCAGTCTCAGAAGAAGAAGGATTTCTTCATAATGCGGTACTTATGACAAGTAATAGCACTGTTTCTAAGCTTATTGCCATATGCCTAATTATTGGGGATGGTTTTTATTTAGGGTGATAGTTCCCCTTTAAGAATAAGGTAGGTCACATTGGACTCGCCCTGAGAATGTGGCCCTGAACCCTGAACCCCTGAGATTTGAGTCAAACCTTGAGACATCCTAGGTATTAAGATCAGGGAGAGACCAAACTTTAGTACCCCAATAATGAGCCTGTTTGATGCTATCCCATGCCCATGATGGTGGGAGCTACAGTTCAATATCAGCTGACAGGCTTAGGGACTCACGCAGCTTGAAAAAGTGGGTGCACCAAATTCTCTAATTATCTTTGTTTACTATCCGTATGTCCAGAACCGCCCTCAGTAAATTCCTCTGGCATTCAGCCTCTGATGATGGCCATCACTAATTAACCTCTGTTCAAGTTACTTCCATGAAGTTGTGATCCAAGGATATTCAGGGATGGGTTTAAATGTCAGACTCCCTAAGCAAGGCTTCCCTATTGCTGCCAATGGCCATACCTGGGAACTCTCCGGATCTGCCCTGCACTATCCAGGTTTTAGATTGAATTACCGGGACTCCGGGGAATCGGATACTGACTCTCTAATGTGATGAGTTCAGCTATAAACCCTCCCACACTCCAGTCTGTTCAGCCCATTCCATACCTTACTAATTCCATCCACTTTCCAACCCATTCATGGCAAACCCATCCTTTCAAGCAACCACGCCCACCCAAACTAAGCCCCACCCACAATATGATACACACGGCATAATGCAGACATTCCCATCCACAGCTCTACAGAGTTTCTCTAGGGACTTGGGATAAGAAGGCTCCCTTGTACATCTATAATAATAATAATAATAATTTGTGATTTACACCTCACATAACCCAATCCACTGTGATGGAGAGGGCTGTACTTTGTATTTAGAAGAAATCGTGCAATCCTGGAGCAAACCACCTGAACCACAGGGAAAAAATAAATTTCCCACAAGTTTCCTGTTAACCCTTTGAGTACCAGAGAGTACCAGAGAGGTATAACTAAAAACCACCAGGCCCTGGTGCAAAAATTGCCACTGGGCCCCCTGCCAACCACACTGCGCCCCCCCCCATTGCCCCCAATCACCACAATTGCCCCCAATTAGCCACAACTGCCTCCACATTGCCACAATTACCCCCACATTGCCCCCACACTGCCACACTTTCCCCCAATAGCCACAATTGCCCACAATTGCCTCCACAATTGCCCCCACATTGCCACAATTACCCCCACATTGCCCCCACACTGCCACACTTTCCCCCAATAGCCACAATTGCCCCAATAGCCACAATTACCCCCACATTGCCACAATTGTCTCTAACAGATTCCACAATTGCCCCAAATTGCCATATTGCCTCCACAATTGCACCCAATTGCCACATTGCCTCCACAATTGCCCCCACAGTGACACAATTGCCTCCACAATTGCCCCCCATCCTACATTGCCTCCACTGACACCCTCCGTGCCCATCTCCTACCTCCCTGGTGGTCCAGCGGCTGGCGTGGCAGGAGAGGTCTTCTGCACAGCCGGATATCCCGCGCGGTCCTTCAGTAATGCAGAGTGCTGGGACAGGTATCCACTGGCGTTGGATAGCTCTCTGGCACTCAAAGGGTTCATATAAATGGGACTTTTAACAGCTTGAATGTTAGTGATGTCGCCAGCACATTGCGATGTTATAGAACAAACCAGTGAACTCTATTCTCTTAACTCAGTCACACATCCTAGACCTTATACTGGGATAATACTAAATTAGGGAAGTGCTACAGGGGAGAGTATGATACAACGAAAGATAAAACAGATAGCCCTGCAGAACTAGTACTCTTACATTTTAGTCACAATATCCCACAGAGTGGAAAACCTATCCTATATAATAATTTGCTAAATTGTGTGTAACGCCGCGACATGCGCAGTACACACTGTTGCGCGTACTGCAGTCATGCGCAGTAGAGACTGCCCGCGCCGCGGCTGATACAGAGCTGGGCTCTGTATCAGCTCTGTATCAGCCGTGGCGCGGGCAGTCTCTACTGCGCGTGACTGCCCCAGCGACTGGGTGGCAGTGGCACTGTGGCCCGTGTAACGGGCTCTTCAACTAGTCTATAATAAAACTTAACTTTTAATGTTTAAAGGGGATGTATCACTTTATAAAAAATTTTGACCATAGCTTTTGTTAATAAAGTATGTAAGTACTTTAAAATATATACTATCTTCAAGCTGTGCCTGTCAGCATAATGCAGCACTCTGAATCACCGGCACAGCTCTATCTGACTGCCTAAGTCTCCTCCCACCTCCCTCCCAGCTGTCCCAGGTTGCGCGTTCACGCTTCACTTCAGTGTGCTGTGAACGGCTTCTGTGGTTATATCAAGCTCCGTTTAGCGTTATACTGAGGCTGCAGACTTTAGAGAAACTCTGTGCGCCTGCGCCATCAGTAACTTCCATTACTTTAAGGTAGACTCACAGGTACCTTTTCTCCACAGGGGAGAAATAAATATCTCAAAAAGTTTCCCATTAACCCTCTGAGTGCTGGAGAGGTATGCAATGTGTTGGATACCTCTCTGACACTCAAAGGGTTAATATAAATGGGGTTTTAACAGCTTGAATGCTAGCAAAGCAATACAGTGGACATCTCTCTGGCATCTGATGGGTAAAGGAAACCATTTAATTCAAGAGAAATGTTTATTTGCCCCCAATATTACAGCTGGTTTGTCACCTAATTGCTTCAATCCATTGTAGTACATCAGTGTAACTAAAGAGTCAGAGACACTCAACTAGGAACAAACCTGCAATACAAATTTGCAATCTCTCTAGGAGTGGTGTCCTACCCAGGGTGCAGTCTATTTTAGCCCACTAGTGCCTTTCACAGAGAGGAAATATCCTAAAGCATATCATATTGGTCCTGCCAAAACAGAAGTCCAATCATGAAGTGCCAGCGAATTCCTCTCTGAACAAGAGAAACAGCCAACCTCAGACGCTCATTTCAGCCTTGTTGGACCTAGTCAGTGAGGTGTAGCTCTTTTAGCACAGTGAACAAGGTGACAAATCCCAAGGGTAATTTACAAAGTTATAGAGGCAATATTGGGCTAAAAGAGACTGCACCATGGGAAGGATAGCACTCCTACAGAGCCTGCAAATTTGTATTGCAGGCTCGTTCCTAGTTGAAAAGATCTGACACTTTTTTTCCATATCCAAATTATCCTTGTGATTAGTCACACCATGGATAATAGGGGAATCCAGCACTGGACCCCTTGCTCACAGTGCCTAGAGATATCAGCTGCACCTCACTGACAAGGCCAAACAAGGTTGAAATGTACGTCTGGGGTTGGCTGTTTCTCTTGTTCAGAGAGGAATTCGCTGGCATTTCATGGCTGGACTTCTGTTTTGGTAGGATCAGTATGATGTGCTTTAGGATATTTCCTCTCTGTGGAAGTCACTAGTGGGCTAAAAGACACTGCATCCTGTGTAGGACACCACTCGTATGGAGCCTGCAAATTTGTATTGCAGGTTAGTTCCTAGTTGAGCGTCTCTGACTCATTATTTATTATCATCAGTTAGGTGAAATCCAGATGCACCGTGAGGAACAAATAAATGTCTACATTTCGATTAATCAAAACTGGGGGTTTTAACCCATTGAATGCTAAAAAGGGCTCCAACAATTGCTTTGCAATACATTTCAGACTTCTCTAGGCACCTTCAAGCCTCAGGAGATCCACTAAGGTCTGGGGGTGGGAGTGTCTGAATTACATGATTTACATGATAAAGATAATGGGTTTGGATTGGGAGTGGACAGGATTAAGTGGATGGGAGAGGGGCATACCTGGGAACTTCTTCTCTTTCAGCCCACAGAAAGGGCTCATGTGCTGCCAGATAGGGGATGTCAATGACATGAGTCGTGCCATGAAAGTGGTGGGGTTCAATCAGGTTGGTGGAGCTTACACATTAGTGTGTGTGCATGTGTGTGTGTGTTATAACATGGGAGGGAAGTGAGTGGGAAGTGGGCAGAACATTGGGAGAAGGAGAAGTGGGAGGGACAGTGTGGGAAGGAGGAGAAGTGGAAGGGAAGATGGAGGAACAGGATGGGAAGGAGAAAAAGTGGAAGGGAAGTGGGAGGAACAGGGTGGGAAGGAGGAGAAGTGGGTGGGAAGTGGAAGGAACAGGGTGGGAAGGGGGAGAACTGGGTGGGAGGTGGGAGGAACAGGGTGGGAAGGAGAAGTGGGAGGAACAGGGTGGGAAGGAGGAGCAGTGGGAGGGAAGTGGGAGGAGCAGGGTATGAAGAAGGAGAAGTGGGTGGGAACTATGAGGAATAGGGTAGGAAGCAGGGCCGGATTTAGAATTAGGCAGAGTAGGCATCTGCCTACAGGCGCACCCAACAGACGGGCGCCTGTCACTGGGATCATTTGTGTGGTGGGTTTTATTTTATTATTTTTAAATTCGCCCCCTTGCCTGGCACCATGAAGACAGGTCTGTGCCTCCTCCTTCGGCACAGACCTGTAGCTGCTGTGCTTCTTCTTTTTAGTAATACAGAGCGCCGGGAGATTACATCATCTCCCAGCGCTCTGCATTACTGAAGACCGCTTGGGAGCTCCAGCAGCTACAGCTCTGTGCAGAAGGAGGAAGCACAGAGCTCGCTTGCAGCTGGACCACCAGGGAAGAGGTAGGAAACAGACACTGGGGCAATGTGAGGGTAATATGGAGATGAGGGGGCAATGTGAGGGCAATATTGAGCTTATGGGAGACAATATGGAGCTGATGGGGGGGCAATGTGAGGGCAATATGGAGCTGATGGGGGCAATGTGGAGCTGATGGGGGCAATATAGAGCTGATGAGGGGCAATGTGGAGCTGATGGGGGGCAATGTGGAGGCAAATTGATATATGGAGATGATGGGGGCAATGCGAGGGCAATATGGATATGATGGTGGCAAAATGGAGCTAATGGGGGGCAATGTGGTGATGATGGGGGCACTGTGAGGGCAATATGGAAATGATGGGGGGCAACGTGGAGATTAAGAGCATTGTGGAGGTGTCCAGTGCAGGTGGCCCATGGGGGGGGGAGGCGCTTCAGATTTCTGTGCCTACAGGCTCCTGAGATGTAAATCCGGCCCTGGTAGGAAGAAGAAGTGGGTGGGAAGTGGGAGGAATAGATAGGGAAGGAGGAGAAGTGGGTGGGAGGTGGGAAGAACAGGGTGAGAAGGAGGAGAAATGGGAGGAACAGGGTGGTAAGGAGAAAAAACTCACTAGCCTGGAGAATCTTTTTTCCCAGAGACCCGGAAATTCAGTCTGAAAACAGGAAAACTGAAAGTTCCCAAGTATGGAGGTGGGATTTCCCCTTAAAATGGGCAGAGTGTGGGAAGAACAGGGAGATGAGTGACCGTATCTGGGAGAGAAGTGGAAGGGGGTTAGAAGGGAACTCACTGAGCCCCGATCATCAGTCTCTGTCCCCCGAAACCTGATAATTAAGTATAAAACACTGAGTCTCCAGTTCAGATCCGGAGAGATTCTTAGTATTCCTCTCTGGTATACAAAAACTTAAAAGACCCATTTAAATCAATAAAAAAGAGAACAAAGGTGCTTCCTTTTGTGATATCTTCAAAATAAGCGTGCTGACACCTCACCACCACCAACAAAATGGTACTCACAAACAAATCGGCTGGATAGAGAATCCCAGTACAGAAGTTCAGAGGTTAACAAAGCTGTCCCTTATCCAGCTGTATGGGCTTCCTTCCAGGCAGCTCTCCTTTAACCTCCACTCATGAAGGAACATATATGGAACCAGAAAAAGAAGATAGGAGGCTCCAGTAGCACCTTATCAAACATGCAATGTAATAGTGTACAAAATAGTACAACTATTGCACTCACATGTAGGGTGACCACGTGTCCCTGATTGTCAGGGACAGTCCCTGATTTGAAATATGTGTCCCATGTCCCTGGCAGCCTCCTTCAGGGACAATACAAAGTCCCTGAATTTAGATTCCAGAGCACAGAGTTCTAATCACTAGGAGAACTGTCCATTGCCTACTGTGACAGAAAGTGATACTTCTGCTGGGCTACAAGGAAATGGCTTCCAGACAGAGCCCTAAACACTAGAGAGAAAGAGAGCCTTGATCCTGACATCAATCAGGAGCTGCAGTGCAGTTTTGTTGCAGTCCAGGGGAGGGCTGGCCTGGGGGGCAGGGGGGCAATTGCCCCCTGGGCTGGTCATATGTCTGGGCTGCTGGGCCACTGCTCCTCACTAAATCTCCCAATTGCTGCTGTAAATGGAGCTACACTAGTGATACCACAGAGCTTACAATTAAAATGGAGCTACATAAATGATACCACAGAGGAACAATCCAAATGGAGCTAAACTAGTAGCATAAACCATTTGTCTTGTAAGCTCTATAGTATCACTAGGTAAGCTTTAGTTAAATTATATGCTTCGTAGTAGTGCACTAGTGTAGCCCAATTTCAGCTGTAAGCCATGTGGTATCACTTGCCTTACATCACAACATTAATGCCAATTTTAAAGTTAACAAAAGGAGGTAGGCTGGGACAGTGGGCTTCAACAATATAGAAGTGGGCCACTTGAATGTATTTGCCTTCTGGGCCACAGGTTGCCAGCCCTCCCCTGTTGCAGTCTAATGGTAGTCTAAGGCTTTGGGTGTGATGAAGCCTGCAACAGGCATCACTATTTTTCTTGTAGTCTGCAACAAGCATCACTTTCTGTCACACCAGTTAATGGTCAGTTCTCCCGCTAGTGTTTAGAACTCTATGGGGCGCCTGAGAAACAGAGGTTTGCCCACTGAAGACCAGTGATGTATAGTGACCCCTCCCACATAGCTGCACTAGAGCCGAGGACACGTACTCTACTGCTCTCATCTCTGCAGTGTCCCTGAATGGCAGAATGGAAATGTGGCCACCCTACTCAAATGTGTATGAAGCTGCATAAATTCATATGTATAGACACAGCATAAGATCTTCTACAGAGGGGAGGCTCGAGTGACTTACCTGCAGATACCGAACAGGGACAGTAAGTTATCCCTGTATGCGATTTATGCTGTGTCTATACATATGTATTCATGCAGCTACATATACACGTGAGTGCAATAGTTTTACTATTTTGTACACTATTACATTGCTTGTTCGATAAGGCATTACTGGCACCTACTATCTTGTTTTTCTGGTTCCATTTAATTTTTATTTTATTTATAAAATGTTTTACCAGGAAGAATACATTGAGATTTCGCTTGTTTTCAAGTATATCATGGGCAGTTTTCAGTAGAGGGTTGCATATTTACACAAATTGAGAAACATTATATATTACATGTTATTAAATATACATACACATATGAATATACATACATATGGAAATTTTAAAATTATATACAGTTACACTCTGTTTTTAGATATAAAGAAGCATTTACTTTTAAGGATTTTAGACTGGGAGCAGATTTGATTATTTCAGGCAGATTGTTCCAGGCCTTTGGAGCTCTGAAGGAGAAGGCAGATCTTCCTGCTTCTTTCTTGTATTGTGGTATACGTAGCGAGTTGTTAGCGGTGGAGCGGAGGTTATACTTAGTATGGAGAGCAGGAGTGAGCATACTGCTCAGGTAGTGTGGTAGTTTTCCAGAGAAGTGGTTGTGTACTAAGCAAGAAAGGTGAAGGGCACGTCTAGATTTGAGTGTTAACCAATTTAGCTCTTTTAGCATATTTAACATTTAAATCAATAGGAATTATAATTTGCCCTGTTGGTGATGTTGGTATACCTCAGAATTGCTCCAATTCCCCTTAAAACATCAACCTCACTGTTCATTTCAGTCCCGTTTGCTGGTTAGACTTCAACGCCTTGCAAAGCAATCCAGGCATCCAAGGGGTTAACAAGTACAATGAATAAGACTCCAGATCGGAGATCATATTTGTTTAAATGGAAAGTATTACTGGAAAGGCTTAATTCATTAAGCAAAACAAGTCTAAACCATGCGTTTTATCCATCTGTATGATGAGTACATTAGTCATCTGCAGATTTTTCTATAAGTAAACATCACTAATATAAAAGGTTGGGAAGAATGTGGAAGGGGTAATTATGTTCTTAGCTAAACGGAGTTTGTTTGCTACTGTTTCCTACCAGGTTGTTTTGTAATTATCACTCAAACACAACTTCAAAGAGAAATAGCTACAAACAATCGTCCTGATTACCCATCACTTAAAGGGGATGTATCACCTTATAAAATGTTTTTACCTTAGCTTTTATTAATACAGTAGTTATAGGAAAGATTTTTTTTTAATGTAAGTACTTTAAAAGATATTCCACATAATGTGCACAGCGCAGCTCTTTTTCTCCTCCCACCTCCCTCCCAGCTACACCAGCGAGCTCGTTCATGCTTCCCTTCTGTGTACTGTGAATGGTTTCTATCATTATATAAAGCTCCAGTTAGTATTATACTTAGATTGCAACCTAAGTATAATGCCAACCGGAGCTTGATATAATGATAGAAGCCATTCACAGTACACAGAAGGGAAGCATGAACGAGCTCCCTGGGGCAGATGGGAGGGAGGTGGGAGTAGAATTAGGCAGTCAAGAACAGCTTTGCTGGTGATTCAGCGTGGTATATTATGCTGACCGGAAAAGCCTGAAGATAGAATATCTTTTAAAGTACTTACATTAAAAAAAAAAACAACAGCTTTCCTATTACTACTGTATTAACATAAGTTATGGTAAAAGAATTATAAGGTGTTACATCTCCTTTAACAATGAATTGGGCCTTGTCCTCAGAAGAAAAGGGATTCAGTTCTGGTTCAATCCAACTGCACTATATGTGGAGGGTAAAACAAAAATTCACAAAATCTCCATTGGTCTAAAGGTATTTTTAACCCCTTGAATGCCAGCGAGGTCTCCAATGTTGGAGACCTGTCTGGCTTTCAAGACATCAAAACCTCCTTTAAATCAATGGAAAGTCAGATTTCTCCCCAAATGGTATAGTTCCGTGGTTCTCAAATTGGGGAGTATGCCTCCTATTTTTCATAGGCCCATAAAAAATGGTGCTTGCAAGTTAACTTAGTTATTGCTGCTATTATCCATGGGCTAGTCAAATCTAGAGTAACACACAGAATCTTGTGACATTCGTTTCAGATCTTGTGCACCAATGGCAGAATGGAATCAGTGACCCACAATGCACTGCACCTTTGTGACAGCTTCATACTCCATGTTCCAGACACGGGTATTTAATTTTAGGCAATGTGAGTGTAGTTTGATAACCTTTTAAGAAACATGAGCAGACCTGCATCTGAAGCCATGGCAGACCAACAAGGGGGAGCACAACAGTGGTCTGAAAATCCCAGTACTGTCCCGATGCACCAGGGCTACACCAGACAGGACATGGTGAGAAAATCATGGTTAGAGGTCCCTGAAGTGATAGTGACATGTGTCTGGGGGGGGCAGTGGAGGGTTTGCCCCCTTGGTCACTCCAGTCAAAATCACCAACCCCAGCCATGGGATAGACACATAGCTGGGAACTCTCCAGATTTGCGATGGAGACAACAATTTTTTCTGCTAATTACCGGGTCTCCGGGGCAGAGGCTGATTCTTCAGATGTGGGAAGTTTCTAATCAAACTGCTCACTTGTGCCCCTTCCCAGTCTGTTCCTCCCACTCCCTGCCCGCTTCTCCTTCTTCCCAAGCCTATTCCTCAAACTTTTCTAAGTTTTGTAAGCCATGCCCCCAGTCTTGATTAAGCACCGCCCCTTTTTTACTCAAATCTTGTAATTTATCTTCCCCAACAGCACCACAGGACTCCCCCTCTCCAGGGAGTCTTCAAGAAAGAGTTCCTCCCAGGTATAGATAGACATCAGTAGAGAATAACTGCATTAGACCTCCTTACTGATGCCCCTGTGTGTGGCTGGCAGTGACAAGGAGCACTCTATTCTTTTTTAGAGCGATAGATAGGTAGATAGATAGACAGACAGACAAATTATATACTATATATAGATACACATACATAATAATTTCCTGACAATTCTGCAGAGTTGGTAATCCCCTTCCTCACAGAGATGTGAGTGAAACTAACAGATGGGTAAGTCTGGCTGTCCCTTGTGCTTCAGATCATATAGCTGTAGAGACAAGGTATCAGTTCCGCCCCTCTCTGCACTGATGGAATGATACATTGTGTAAAACACATGCTTTGTGGTAAAATGTATCATTTTATCCTCTGCAAAGAACCCAGAAGATATTTTTTTAGTAGAGCAGAGCCACTAGAACCTCTAGACCCAATGGTCACATTAAGTTGTTCCATGGGCCATATTTTGCCCAGCCCTTACATTAATCCCTTGAATTGTAGAGAGATCACTAATGCACTGCTTTGCAGGTCCCATGTAAATTAACTGGTGCAGTTGTTTTGCTCCAGAATTGAACCTCTTTAACTTTAATGGTAGTAATACTTATAACAAAGTTCAGCTCAGAGTCTACTTCATACTGTTTGTCCCACCTAGCTCTGTATTTCAATAATATCAGGCTTGTAGTTCAACCGCAATTGAAAAAGAAAGGATTCCCCTGGGTCCTGGTCCTGGGACCGGACAAATGACAGAGAGGGACAATCTTCATACTGTTAGTACAAGGAGAACCCTGTCCCTCTTGACAAAGGAGGGAAGAATTTTCTTGTGCTTACTGAAGATTGTCCCTAGCTGGATAGGCAGAGTGGCACAGGGAAAAGGGGCGGGGGGATCCTTTCTGATTCAATTGCATTTGAACTACAAGTCTGATATTATAGAAATATAGTGCTGCGTGGGACAAATAGTATGAAGAAGACCCAGAGCTGCTCTTTTATTAAAAGTATTACTATCCCTTCAGAGGCATAACTATAGGGGTCGCACCTGCGACCGGGCCCGTGCACTCCAGGAGCCCAGCCTCCCCCTGCGACCCCTCCTCCTGGCGCCCGCAATCTCCCGTCTGCACTCTAATAATGCAGAGTGCTGGGAGATGACATCATTTCCCAGCTCTTTGCAGTACTAAGAGGACCTCGCGGGAGCTCCATGTAGGAGATGGGGGCATTGTGGAGGGGTCAAAGTGGTCAGGGGGGCCAATGTAAGGGGGACCCGTGGCACTTCTTGTACCAGGGCCCGGAGGCTTCTAGTTACGCCTCTGTATCCCTTCCCTTTAACGAATAAAACAAATTATATTTATCATGTTACCCAATTTCTTCTAGATCAGGAGCAGGGAAAAATATCCCTCCAACTGTTATGTCCATCCAGGGGAAGTCTGGCAAATTGTGGCCTGGGGGCAAATATAATCAAGTGGTCCATTTCAACTATCGTCCCAGCCCACTGTCCCAGCCCACCCCCTTTTGTTCATTTTAAACTTGTTATTAATGCTGTGAAGTAAGACAAATGATACCACAGAGCTTACAACTGGAATGGGGTACACTAGTGATAATACACAGCATACAGTTCAAATGGAGTTACACTAGAGATAACATACAGCTTACAGTTGAATGGAAGCTAGACTAGTGATACCACAGAGCTTAAAAATTTAAAGCTACACTAGTGATACCATAGAGCTTACAATGGCAATGGTTTATGCTACTAGAGGTACCACTAGCTCCGTGGTATCACTAGTGCAGCTCGGTTTAAGTTGTAAGCTTTGTGATGTCACTAGTACAGCTCTATTTCAGTTGTAAGCTCTGTGGTATCACTAATGTAGCTCCATTTCAATTGTAAGCTCTTTGGTGTCAATAGTGTAGCTCCATTTACAGCAGCAAGAAGGAGATTGACTGAGGCAGTGGCCCACCAGTCCAGACCTATGACCGGCCCAGGGGGCAATTGCCCCTCTGCCCCCCAGGCCAGCCCTCCCCTGTGTCCAGCTAAGAATGATGGAAATTGTAACCCACCAATGTCAGGAGGACAATTATTACCCCCACTTCTGACAGTACATTTTTCCCCATATATGCTGGACCAGTTTTTTTTAGGACCCAGCCAAGTGCTAAATCATTGTAAAAAGATCCAGCAAAATTCCCAATGAAATCTCTTTAAAATAAAAAATATATATTATTCAGCTGGAAATGGCTGTCACCAGGAGCATCTACAGTCCGTTTATTTGTGACTGGATACATTTTTCCTCTAATACTTTAATCTGGATCCAGAAGTAGAGAATTCGGATTCAGTTCAGTGAATCCTAAAGAATCTGACAAATTAGAATTTGTTTTAAAAAATAGGATTTGAGCTGAATTCCAAGCCAAATCCTGGATTAGGTGGAATGATAATAATTGTGGGAAAAGCACTTTAAATGAAGTGAACACACTTGATGGTTGTTTTACTAATCATCCTCAATTTTTACTTGAGTCATTTTAACAATAGGACAAAATGGGTACTGTTCCATGGATTACCAGTCTAAGACAACCCCCCCCCCCCCGCAATAAAGGACAATTAGTTTGCAACACAGTTTAGAACCATACCTGGGAACTCTCCGGATTTGCCCCGGAGACTCCGGTTCTGACAGAGCTTTACCGGGTCTCCGGGGCAGAGGCTGATTCCTCCGGATGTGGAGAGTTTCTATTGAAACTCTGCCACATCTGCTTTTTCTCCCGTTGTGCCTCCGTCCCCAGCCTTCTGTGTGACACAGTTAACCCTCTGAGTGCCAGAGTGGTACGGAATGCATTGCTTTGCAATGCATTCCGTACCACTCTGGCATTCAAAGGGTTAAATCCCCCCAACACTCGAGTTAAGCCCCGCCCCTTTTTGACGTGATTAGCGTCATTTTTGTTACCCCCTGCTGAACAGAGGACTACCCTCCAGGTAGCCCTCAACTGAAAGTTCAGAGGTATGTTTAGAACCCTCTGGATTTCATTCACCCAGCTGATCTGGGCACACAGATATACCTGGGAACTTCCAGAGTTTAGACGGTTGTGAAGGCAATATACTCAATGTATTTGGATTGTAGGAGGTATGATATTAAAGTGATAGTAATGTTTCACAAAAAAAGCAGCTCTGATTAATCTTCATAGTATTTGAGCCATAGAGAGTGTTATTTCACTACTGTCAGAGTTGTAGTTCAAGAGTAATTGAATGATAAAGTATCTCCCTCCCACACCTTTTACCTAGTGTAAGTCACCTCCCCTCAGATGTAGAATCTGGTCTCTTGACTGGACGCGTCACAGCAAGCGACAATCTTCTGTGATCATAAGGAAAACCCTGCCCCTCGACAGGTTTTTCAGGTTTTCCCTTATGCTCACTAAACATTGTCCCTCTCTGTGATCCATTTGGACAGTCCTGCTGCACTGAGGTGAGCAGTGTTACATCAGTAAAAGGGGGATACTTTATCATTCAACTACTCTTGAACTACAACTCTGACAGAATTGAAATAATATTCTCCACGGCCAAATACTAGGATGAATAATCGGAGGTGCTTTTATTGTGAAACATTACTATCTCTTTAAGAAGCTTCTAAGTGTCATTAATGAGAAATGTATGTTAGGAAGAGGAATGGGGTTTTAGAATTAATGTAGGCAATTGGCAACTTCATTTTCAGGGAATTAGGCAGAGAGTCTTATGGAGCAAGGTTGGGCATCCCACAGAAGAAGTACAATGTAGAGAAATCTTCTAGACAGAATGTGATAGAATGTGATGGTGCAAGAGTAGAAGCAGATTGAGGGAAGAAGAATGGAGTGGAGAGGTGAGGATGCACTTTGAGACAAAAGTAGAGAGGTACGGAGAAGCATTGTTTCTAATGAATTTATATATGTGAACTATTATCTTGAATTTACTTCCTGATGCTAGGGGTAGCCAGTTTTGGAATAGGGATTTGTAAGGAAAATAAGTTGGGCAGTAGGGTCACTTGGATTGGAGAGGAGAAAGTCAGGTGAAGTGTAGGCCTATGAGGAGGTGGTTACAGTAGTTAAGTTGGGTTTGGATATATTTTGCATAAGAAAGGGCCGGATACACAAAATGTTACAATGGTGAAGGCTACAAGTGTTAGATAGTAATTGATTGTGGAGAGTAAAGGATTGTCAGCGTTACATGGGTCGGCTCCCTCTGCGGCGCTCTGGTGCGGGGGTTAATATTGCAGATGCTTCCTCCTCCTCACGTTGTGGCCGTCTATGACGGCACCATAGTGATGACATCATAGCGACTCTCTCCTAAAGGGATAGTAATGTTTCAAAATAAAAGCAGCTCCAATTAACCTTCATAGTATTTGGGCCTTGGAGAGTTGTGGTTCAAGAGTAATTGAATGATAAAGTATCTCCCTCCAGGCCCTTGTACTGCTCACCTCAGAACAGAAAGGTGGTGTCCAGATGGATCGCAGAGAGGGACAATCTTCAAGTAGCATAAAGGAAAGACCTGAAAAACATGTCGGGGGGGGGCAGGGTTTTCAGTTTTCTCACAGTAAGAAAATTGTCCCTTGCTGCGACCTGTCCGTTCAAGTGACCAGATTCCACATCTGAGTAGAGGCAGCTTACACTAGGTAAAAGGGGCGGGAAGGGGATACTTTATCATTCAATTACTCTTGAAATACAACTCTGACAGTATTGAAATAACACTCTCTAAGGCCCAAATACTATGGAGATTAATTGGAGCTTCTTTTATTTTGAAACATTACTATCCCTTTGAAGCACCAGGGTTGCAGCAGCCTGGTGCTTCCTGATTAACACTTTGAGTGCCAGAGGGGTACGGAACACATTGCAAAGCAATGTGTTGCATACCCCTCTGGCACTCAAAGGGTTAAGCTCTCTAAGTGTTCTTGTGCCTGTAGGAGTTTTCTGATCCCTGCCTGTCCTTATTACTTTTTGAACCAAGTCTGCCTGCCCTGACTCTGGATTGTGACCTGACTATTCTTCTGTCTGCCTGCTCCCTGGATACCTTGCTGCTGGACTGGTGCTTGAACCTGCATTGTGACCTGGCCATTCTCCTGCCTGTTCCCTTGGTACCTCGCTGCTGTGTACGTGTATCAAACCTGGACTGCCTCACCATCATGTTGCCTGTTACACAAGGTACCATTCTCATATACTGGGGTCTGTTTACTGTACACTATCCTTTATTTGGGGTTTGCCTGCCCTGTCTGCCTTTGGGTTTATACATTGATCTGTCGCTTTGCTCTGGGTTTGCTCGGCATCATTATAGAGCAAGTAGCTCTCTGTATTTACCTGCTTAGGTTCCATTCTATGCAGGGTTTGTTACAGGTAGCTTACAGTCCTTGTTAGCTGAGTGAGTCGTGGGCTAGATACCCCTGATAACGATACAGGTGAGTCATAGATGACATCTAATCACTGGGCTTTGGGAAATGAAATGATGGCTGAGTTGTACACAGTAATGGAGAGTCCACAGTTTGTGTGATTAGTGGAAGAAGGGAGTGGTAGTAATTCTTTCTGAAAGGTTGAGCTGTAGGTAGCCCGATGTCATCCAGGATGAGACTGCAGAGAGCCAGTTGCTTATGAGAGAGCGAAAAAGCAGGAAGGGTTATCAGAGGGCAGGTAAAGTTGAGTGTCCTCAGCCTACATATGTTCTGAAGCCTGACATAACTTATTAGATTTACATGTGAGGAGGTAAAGGCAGAGTACAGAAAGGGGCCCAAGATTAAAGTGTTAGTAATGTCCACAAAAATGTTTTTTGCGTTTAGAAGAGCTTAAAAAGCTGAGCTAAATGCATAAAAACATATCTCTCAAACCGCTATGGTTTAAGAGATACAGGTGTTTAAAGTTTGATCTCTCCTTCTGACAGCTATAAAGCTGTCAGCAGGAGATCCGTGTCGGCCGACACAGAGGCGCTTGAGCAGAGCCGCAATCTCGTTATTTACCACGAATCCCTTCATTGGAATGGTCTAAAACATGTGCCTGGTTTTCAAGCGCTCGTTTTAGACCATTCCAGTGAAGGGATTCCTTGTAAATAACGAGATCGCCGCACTTCTCAAGCGCCACCATGTCGGCCGACACGAATCTCCTGCTGACAGCTTTACAGCTGTCAGTAGGAAACAGCGAACTTTAAACGCCCGTATCTCTTAAACCATAGCGGTTTGAGAGATACGTTTTTTTGCATTTAGCTCAGCTTTTTAAGCTCTTCTAAATGCAAAAAACTTGTTTGTGAACATTACTAACACTTTAAGCTTTGTGAAAGTGTTAGAGGTTAAAATGTGGTACTAGGGAAAGAGATACTGAATGATCGCTGGGAATGTAGCAGAATCTTGGCGATCACAGAGGCAGACAGACAGGGACGGATTTCCCAGTAGGCAGCTGCCTAGAGCTCCAGATTTTAAAGTGCGTCACAGCTATGCTGGCCACAGATACATTGTGAATTGTCGGTGTGGCCGAAGAAATCTCAATGTCCTTGCACCAGTTTTATAACCCTGTACAGGTTATTATTTAAAGGGATAGTAACAGCTGAATAAAAATGCAGCTCCGATTGATCCTCATATAACGAGGGTCAGATAGCGCTGTATTTAAAGGTGATCTATCACCCCTATACAAGTTAGCCTTAATAGTTAGATTATATAGCGATTATGTGTAAAAGTGTATTCATTTCGTTTTTTAAAGCTCTATATGGCCGAAATTGAAGGAATAAATACTGCCCTGCACCTACTTCCAGATAGATTGCGGGTACAGCTCCTCCAATGACTGAGGCTTTCTGCCTGTAAGCTGGAGTGATCTCATTGGCCAGAGATTGTGAGTAATTTGTGACTCTCTCAGCCATAAACTTTGCCAAGTTCCACATTTAGTCCCTGGCAGTGTAAGGGGCATGCCTTGCTGGGTACCATGTGACTCTGAATTGTGACTCTAGAAGTTCACCTCGGAACAAGCAAAGGAGCACCAGAGGCCTTTTTTCAGATCTTGTTCAACTACCCCAGAAGTTCCAGAACTCACAGTGCATCTTCCTCCACTGTCATCATGATAGAAGTCCTGTAATCTATTCTGTACACACTGACGCAGTGTGTTGTGTCTGACCTTTAAGCCTCTTATAATACCTTTTATAATGTATGAAATGTTGGAGGGTATGTACTTTATTAATAAAGAAATGTACAGTTATAGACCTAATGCTTGTCAAAAGACCAGTTTTGATCTGATCAATGAGGATACCGTTATTTAACAGACTAAACATTCTAGAGATCTGAATGTTATGCTAGTGAATGTGAATGCTAGTGGAATGCAGGTGATTAGGTCATTTTGCAATACTAGGCCATGTGCGCTACGGTCCATACCCGGGAACTCTCAAGATCTCACAATGGAAGGCAAAATTCTCATGGTGAGAAAGTGTTACCTACTATCTGACCTGCACCAAATAACTGCTTCTTAAAGGGATAGTAATGTTCACCTTACACATAGCTCAGAATGTTGAGCATGTGTAATAGTTGTGCTCTGTGATGTGTTTTGCTGCAAAACTTACTAGCTACTGTGTAATATAATGTTAAAGATGGTCCCTCCAGCCCCTTTCCCTGACGTCATGGTTTTTATCCCAGATCTGACAGCAGATCACAACGAGGGACAATCTTCATGCAGCATTAGGAAAAACCTGCCCTCCTTTGTCATGGAGCGCAGGTTTTTCCTTATACTGAACGAGGGAAGATTGTCCCTCGTTGTCATTTCTCCAGTCAAGGAATCAGACTTCAGAACTGAGGGGAGGAGGCTTCACGTCTGGGAAAGCGACAGGAGGGATCATCTTTAACATTATATTGCACAGTAAGCAGCAAGTTTTGCTACATATGAAAATCGTGGAGCACTGCTATTACACATGCTCAATGTTCTCAGCTATGTGTAATCTAAAACATTACTATCCCTTTAAGTCTCTTAATTGATTCCATTTGTACCAGAAAATGAGATTCAGATGTTCTATTCGTGTTGTGTAGGGTCAACCTGTTACATCACTAAATCGTAGCCTGCAAATGGTTCCTTCAGAAGTGATGGGAGGACCACTGGGTTAGATGACATATTGCCTAGAATCTACATTATGGGGAACTTGAAGGGTTAATATTTCAAAGATCTCAGGGTCAGTTTAGTTTGAAACTCCCCAGTTACGGTGCTACCCAATCAGATAAAAAATATTTTGTTAAAAATCTTAGGTGGGCCAAACCCTGGGGTAAGATGGGCCACATATGGCCTGTGGGCAGCATGTTGGACACTCAAGCTGTAACCCTTTGAGTGCCAGAGGGGTATCCAATGCATTGCTTTGGCACTCAGAAGTTTAAAGAGACAGTAATGTCACAATATAAATGAATCTTTGATTATTCTTCATAATTTGTAATAACGATCTCTACCGTCTAATCTGTACATATCCGTATAGTTTTATCGTAATTTTGTCCCCCTCCCCTTTTCCCGACGTCACTCTTCTTCTCTTCAGATCTGACACGGTCTCTTAACGGGACAGACAGAAATGAGGGACACTCTTGTCTATGTCGGTATAAGGAAAACCCTGCACCCCTGGATGAAGAGGAGCGGGGTTTTCCTTATGCTGACACAAGATTGTCCTTCTTTGCGATCCTCCTGGTTAAGAGAACATTTCAGATCTGAAGGGAAAAAAGAGTGACGTCGGGAAAAGTGGCGGGAAGGGGAACTTTACAATAAAATTACACTAAAACTATACGGATATGGAAAGTTTGGAAGGTATAGATCATGTTATAGGGAGAGGGTATGATC
Source organism: Rhinophrynus dorsalis (assembly GCA_037306005.1). NCBI lineage: Eukaryota > Metazoa > Chordata > Amphibia > Anura > Rhinophrynidae > Rhinophrynus > Rhinophrynus dorsalis. The sequence goes on along the minus strand of CM074722.1, from coordinate 41,549,565 downwards.
CATAAATAAGTACAGACACATCTACTTTGGGGTTAACAGACCACAGCTTTATTTAACTATTTTCACTCACATTATAATTATTGTTCTTATTCAAACACAACAATAATTAAATATTAACCAATAATCAATCATTAACTGACAGTCCTTGCTAATCCATTTTTCTTGAAACCAAGCATGGCCACATTGTACTGGCTCATGCTAAAATTCACACCTTCTTCAGCACTACAGCTGATCCCAAAATGTAAGCATTCCGCTTACCCTTCTAGAGACGGCCGTGGTTACCCAGTGAGTGGCCGGTGTCTAGTGGCGTACTCGTGGGGTTGAGCAGAGGTGGAGCAATCAGTATTTAAACTGCCTGGACACCACTTCAGTTGCCCTTTCGTGATGTTCCAGTGCAGTTGTTGTTTGGGCTCTGTGTATTACCTGGCTTGTCTGACTAACCGATCTGGTGCTGACCTGTGGCTCTGTCTGACTACCCTCTCAGTGTATGACCCTAGGCTTGTCCGACAACCAATCTGGTGCAAACCTGCAGCTCTGGCTGACTAACCACTCCGTCTAAGAGCTGGCTTGTCTGACTACCCGATCTGGTGCTGACCTATGGCTCTGTCTGAGTACCCGCTCCGTGCATGACCCTAGGCTTGTCCGACAACCAATCTGGTGCAGACCTGCGGCTCTGGCTGATTATTTGCTCCGTGTATGACCAGGCTTGTCTGACCATCCCATCTGGTGCTGTCCTGTGACTCTGTCCGGCTTGTCTCTTGAGTAGCCTTTCTCCCGTGGACGCCCATCTAGCGCAGACCTGGGGCTCTGGTAGACTACCATCTGTACTGACTGCAGGCATAAGTCAGCTATCCTTTCCTGCTAGACTGACCGCAGGCGTGAGTCAGCTATCCTTTCCTGCTAAACTGACTGCAGGCGTGTGTCAGTATCTACTCGTGTTCCTGGTCGAAGTTAACCTGTTCCAGTTCGTGTCCTACAGAAGATCATCAGTGGCTGATCCGGTTCCTGTTCCAGTCCAAGTTCTGACAGAGACTACCAGTGGCTTCAGCCTAGTCTCAGCAGAGAGGTCTATCCTAGGCGGCCTACTATTCCTGATAGTAGTGCTAGCTTATCTGTTGACCTACTGCCTGTTTCTATTTGTCCGCTGTTATACCTTATTCTGTGTCTTGAATAAAGGTTGTTTTATATTATACGTTTTGACTCCTGAGTTATCCGGGTTACCGTGACACAGTGTTCGTCAGCACTCCCAGCTGACTCCACTATTCTTCAGAACTTACAGCTGACTCCACCATTTTCAGCACTTACAGCTGATTCCCAATGAATTACCCCATTGGCCACCATGTTAGCTTCAATGGGTAACGTCACCTCCCACGACCTAAGTCCAGGGCAAACTCCCAAAGGGCTTCCGCCCGAGGATAAAATCCCCTAACTTTACCACATCAGTTATCGATCTCTGAAAACCACGCAAGGACTATCCGCCACGAGGCCCGACTGTCAATAGCTTGACCAGTTGGGCCCCCCGCCACCAGGCCCGACTGACGATGCCACAACCAGTCGGGGCCCCGCACACCCCCTAACGTTATGGTCTGTACCCCCATGACACTCACAGCACAGTAAATGCAAAGCACACAACCCAATGGGCACACTACCCAATAACCAGCCTCGTATAACCAACCCCTCAGACAAACCAGCGAGAACTAATCTCAGACCATCCCAGCAAACATGCACCATCCTCACTCACTTAACTCACAACCCAAACCTAGCAACTCCAGGTGCACAGTACATCATACAAACAGGCACCCTATGAAATCCAACCTGTCAACTGTACCCACTGTAAGCAACGGACAAACCACACAAAACCACAGGGAACAGCAGAAGAGCCAGACACCACACAATGAACCGCTATACAGACACCGAATCACCTACAGACCTAGACACATACATGTATATATATATATATATATATATATATATATATATATATAAATACATATACATATATATATGTATATACACCCACAGAGACAGCCATCCACAGACATATATTCACAAAACATAGATATCCATGCATCCACCCCCACTTATCACCACATGAACTTAAACTCAAACATACAGACATACCCTTCAAAATGGGGCAAACAAGGTCATACTGTATAAGTAGGAAAACAGAAGTTTAGCTAAATACCAATTGACTCGCCCGCAGCAAAGCTATATAACCCTCAAAGCTTTTTGGGACAGGATGCCAAGATGGAACACGATGGACTTAGTGTAACTTTTTTTTTTTTTAAACCCAATGCAGTATGTTATTATACACACCACCACCAGACAGCAACTATCCCCCACCAGAAAGAGATACACGGTCCCACCAAATCCATGGCCCAGCGCCTGAGCAGACAAACGATAGGCGAAACCTACCAGACACAAAAACCTTACACCCCTGTAGCTACACCTAAACCCATAAATACCCACATATATACACATCCAGGTATAGACCTAGACCCATGTACCTACATTTAGATATCCAGGCAACCCCCTAACCAACCAAATATCCTGGGAACATAAAATCAAACCTACCTATCCACCCATCGGGGGTGCATACAAGGTTATACGGAGGAAAAGTAGGAAAAACAAGAAGAATATAAAGGCCAAGTAACTCAGCAGCAACAAAGCTACATATCCCACAAGTCACAAGATAAGAGGCAAAGGAGGAGAGCCTGCAAAACCAGCAGATGCCACCCATCCGAAAGCAAATGACCACTCCCAAAATCTTCTGCAACCCCACCAGAACACCACATGCAGACTCAAACCCACCTGTAACCAGGCTATGGATCCTCCCATGACTGGCCCCCAAGCCAACACCATCCGCCATCATAGGCGTGCGCAGCCAATTGCATTAGGGTGTGCACCCAAAAGCACAAACACACACGTGCGTGCGCGTATGTAATATATATGTGTGTGTGTGCTAGCTAAATAAATGATTGCCCCCCATCTGCTCCATATTGCCCCCATCAGCTCCAACGTATCCCCCATCAACTCCATATTGCCCTCACATTGCCCCCATCAGCTCCAACTTGCCCCAATCAGCTCCAACTTGCCCTAACATTGCCCCCATAATCTCCACATTGCCCTCAGCTCCAACTTGCCCCCATCAGCTCCGACTTGCCCTCACATTGCCCTCATCAGCTCCAACTTGCCCTAACATTGCCCCCATCTGCTCTAAATTGCACTCAGCTCCAACTTGCCCTCACACTGCCCCCATCAGCTCCAACTTGCCCTCACATTGCCCCCATCAGCTCCAACTTGCCCTCAGCTCCAACTTGCCCCCATCAGCTCCAACTTGCCCTCAGCTCCAACTTGCCCCCATCAGCTCCAACTTGCCCTAACATTGCCCCCATCAGCTCTAACTTGCCCTCAGCTCCAACTTGCCCCCATCAGCTCCAACTTGCCCTAACATTGCCCCCATCAGCTCTAACTTGCCCTCAGCTCCAACTTGCCCCCATCAGCTCCAACTTGCCCTAACATTGTCCCCATAATCTCCACATTGCCCTCAGCTCTGACTTGCCCCCATCAGCTCCATCTTATCCCCATCACCTCCAACTTGCCCTCATCACCTCCAACTTGCCCTAACATTGCCCCCATCAGCTGCAACTTGCCCTCAGCTCCAACTTGCCCTCACATTGCCCTCATCAGCTCCAACTTGCCCTAACATTGCCCCCATCAGCTCCAACTTGCCCTAACATTGCCCCCATCAGCTCTAACTTGCCCTCAGCTCCAACTTGCCCTAACATTGTCCCCATAATCTCCACATTGCCCTCAGCTCTGACTTGCCCCCATCAGCTCCATCTTATCCCCATCACCTCCAACTTGCCCTAACATTGCCCCCATCAGCTCCAACTTGCCCCCATCAGCTCCAACTTGCCCTCACACTGACATCAGCTCCACATTGCCCCCATCATCTTCACATCGCCCCCTTCCATAATGCCCCTTCATCTCCATAATGCCCCATTCATCTCCACAATGCCCCCTCCATCCCCTACCTTCAGTCCCTGGTGCCGTAAGAGAGCTCTGTGCCTCCTTCGGCACAGAGCTGAAGCTCCCACGCGCTGCTCTCAGTAATGCAGAGCGCTGGGAGATGATGTCATCTCCCAGCGCTCTGTATTACTACAGAGCCTGGGTCTCGCTGGCTTGTCACATAGATGCCGCGAGGGAGCGCTTGGTAGTTTAAATCAGCGCTCCCTCGCGGCAGATATATTTAAAAAAAAAAATGAAAAAAAAATCCCCAGCTTCCCTGGCCGGTGCGCACGGGGCCGATTAGGGTGTGCCTGGGCACACCCGGCACACCCCGTGCGCACGCCTATGTCCGCCATACCATTATACACTACTCCGAGGGACACACAAGCTTCAAGACAGACACATCCCACAACAAGCTGTACCAACAAAACCACTCAGACAAGTAAACCTCAGCATGACAGAAATACCCAGACACCAAGATAGCCAGATACATACACAAAGACCCAGAGGCACACCCATGAAACACCAACAAAGAGTCCAAGACCAGCTCACAAGCAAGCCCAATCCACCTGCTAGCTGACTCACTCACACTCCACTAATACTTGCCAGACTGGAACCCAGGAAGCGAAATCCTCCACAACCTGCATGCCAACCACCAACAGTGAGGTACCAGGGTCCACTGAAGACCGAACCGCCATGCAGGCCACAGGCAGCAACAGATTCCACTTCACAACCTGCTGTGCACCCAACGCGCGAGCAGTGGGACATCACCATCCCCTTCTCCCAGAATCACACCTGCACCTCCGATTAAGGAGCACCCCAGGGCTTGTCAGGCCGAGACCCACCATGGTATCAACACATCCAAGAAGCCTGGACCCCAAAGGGGCAAGCCCGAAACCTTTAATTGTTGTCGTCTCTACTCCTTTCCGGATCCACAGACCCTTCACGCGACAGAGCACTCAGTGCAAACTAACTTCATGCACCATTGGCACCAGGGGACCCAGAGCCCGAAACCATCCGGAAAGCCCAGCAGCGAGGCCGACCCAAGCATGAAGTTCCTCCTTTACACCACGAACAGAAGCCATCTGCCTGGAACCAGAGCCACCAGAAAGGGAAAAACACACACAACTTGCAAGTCAACCAACAGAGTGGAAGACCCAACCGCCATACAGCAGCATGCGGCGTCAGAATCCCTTGCACCACCTGCAGTGTACACCATACATGCAGCGGAACCCATGAGCATCTCCATCCCACCATCCATCAGCATCACAATCAGCCATCAGGACCAAGGAGTGCCGGAGAAGAAAAGACAGGCCGTATCCTGGCACGCGAACAACAGCTCCTGGAAGCATGCAGCACAGAAAACACCAGCCACCTGTGAAAAGAAAAACAGGGAGGGAAGAAAACTACTGGAAAACACCCATCAAGCAGCCAGTGGCAATGAATCTCAGCCAATCACAACCACCTGCTGCAGTAATCACTGCCCAGTGGGAAGAAACAGGTACTCCTGCAGCTCACTCAAAGTCCACATACCATGCAACCTGAAGAGCCATGGTATGCCAGCCAGGCTGCCATCCCCCAGCTGCACACCGCCACCCAGACAAACTACCCATAAAACCAGCATTATAGTAAGTTTATTTTCTTCACTTTTTTTTTTTTTGTGTGTGTGTGTTGTTTTGTTTTGAAAGACACATACCTACACATACCCACCCCAAATACAGGGATTCCATGTCCACCAAGTGGCAGCACGGGTGGGGGGGGCTCACAGCCATAAAGGGCGGAGCCAAGCTGGCTAAGACAAGGAGCATACAAGCGCTCAACCATAGAACTGTGCCGCCCTTCTCCCACCCAGCCATAGCTGCCCCTCAGTATTTATTCACGCAGCATAATGATCAGTACGTGGGTACTATTAGTCATGTACTTATTTATCCATTTTTATTACTTTTTTTTTTTTTTTTAGTACATTCAATGTGAGAACCCGAGATAGGAGAAGCCCACAGATGGTGGTAACATAGCCAGGCCCAAGAGGCAGAAAAAAGAAAGTAGCGAAGGAAATAAAAGGGGGGGAGGCAAGGATGGGAGCCAAGAGAAGAAAGGAAAAGAAAAACCTAAAATGGACTGAAGAGGACAGAAAGGAGAAAACCAGGAAGGAGAGAAGAACACAAAAAGCAAAAGAGAAAAACAGGAACAGACCCCCAAGAAGCAGGAAAAAGAGAAAAGGCAGAATGACGTTGGAGGAGAACAAGCAAACCAAATAAAAGGAGTGAGGACCAAGAGAAGAAGGAAAAGAACAAATTAAAATCACATGACGTGGACAGAAAAAGGAAACCCCCAAGAATGAGAGAAGAACATACCAGCGGAATAAGAGACAGACCAGCGATAGCCCTTCATAGAGCAGGAAAGGAGAAGTGTGAGACGACACAGAACAAAAAGGGGGAGAATAGAGTTAAAATCTTATTATCTTTATTTTATTTTGTAGGCATTAAAAACACATGAAGAACGATATAAGTCTTATCTCTCAGACCTTTATTGTTTGAGAGATATTCACAAGCAAAGTTCCCTTTGCGCCCCTTTTACCTAGTGTAAGCCATCTCTTCTCAGATGTGGAATCCAGTCCATAGACCAGACAGATAACAGCAGGGGCCAATCTTCTTCCTATGAGAACAATGAAAGCCCTGCCCCCCTTGACAAGTTTTGCAGGTTTTTCCCTTATCTTAATTGAAGATTGTCCCTCTCTGCAGTCTACCTGGGCACCTCCCTTCTGATCTGGCTGAGCAGTGTTACATCAGTAAAAGGGGTGGGAGGGGAACACTTTATCTTTGAATTACTCTTGAACTACAACTCTAACAGAATTGAAATAACACTCTCCAAAGTCCAAATACTATGATGATTAATTAGAGCTGCTTTTATTATGAAACAATACTATCCCTTTAAAGTGGATCTATCACCTTAGTTCAAGTTTGCATATTTGAAAACTGCATTAAAAACTGTCTATATGTCATGTTAACCAAAAAGCCAGCAAACATACAGTTCAGAAGCTATTCACACGTCTTTCATATGCTAATGTATGCTAATTGCGGCACAATGCGAAATGAGTGATGTTTACATATGCTAAGTAAGTAAATCACATATGTTGCATATGCTAATGAAGCCTTCTCAGTGATGTGTCATATGCATACCTGGGAACTTTTGAAGCAGGGATACCCGGAGGGTAACCCTGTCAGTGCCGACCGTGGAGGAAAATGATGTGATTCGTGTCATAAAAGGGGAGGGGCTTAGTCGTGGGGGCGGGACAAAAAACCCTGCAAAGTGGAGGTAAGAGGGCTGGGAGTGGAAGGAACCAGGCGGGATGGAGCACAAGTGGGCAGAGTTTCTACTTAAAGGGATAGTAACACTTCGTTTTAACTTTATTTTATTTTGTAGGCATTAAAAAAACATGAAGAATGATATAAGTCTTATCGCTCAAACCTTTATGGTTTATGAGATATTCACAAGCAAAGTTCCCCTCCCCGCCCCTTTTACCTAGTGTAAACAATCTCTTCTCAGATGTGTCTGGTTGTATGACAGTACAGATAACAGAAGGGGACAATTTTCTTTGTATGAAAACAATGAAAGCCCTTCCCCCCTTGATAAGTTTTTCAGCTTTTTCCATTATCTTAATTGAAGATTGTCCCTCTCTGCAGTCTACCTGGGCATCTCCCTTCTGATTTGGTTGAACAGGGGGGGGATACTTTGTTTGTGAATATCTCTTAAACCATAAAGGTTTCAGAGATAAGACTTATATCATTCTTCATGTTTTTTTAATGCCTACAAAATAAAATAAAGTTAAAATGAAGTATTACTATCCCTTTAAACTCTGCCCACCCGGTGATTCACACACTGCCCCGGAGACCTGGTAATTCAGTTTGAAATCCGGAGTCTCCGGGGCAAAACCGGAGAGTTCCCAGGTATGGTCATATGCTAATAGAGGTTTCAGTGACGTTTCATATGCTAATACAGCTTTGCGCAGTACCAGGAAGTGTTTACTTTCACTTTTCCCAGAAATAAAAGTATGAATATTTCCTACACTATACTGTACATCTGCTGGACCTTTAGTTAATATGACATATAGGCAGTTTTGAATGCAGTTTTCAAATATGAAAACTTGAATTAAGGTGATAGATCCACTTTAAGCTTTTGAGTGCCAGAGATGTACTCCAATGCATTGGATAACTCTCTGGCAATCAGAGGGTTAAACTCTTGGAGTGCACTGTCTTGCACACCCATCTGGCAGTCAATCAGTTAACCACGTGCCATATCAAAATACAACCCCCCCCCCCATTTCCTTTTCATCCAGCTGTCCCTTACAGAAACACAAGACTTATGATAACAAGAGATAAAAACAGATGACTACTACCCATGAGCAAACAGTGAAATACCAGTTCTTAGGAAATTTTCCCCTCTGAAATAACAGAGATGTGTTTTGTTTTGCAGTCAGTGGTATGAGGCCATTCCAGCGCTTGTTTAAACTATGCGGATTGTCTCCACTTTTGTTTTTGAGCTGGCACCAAAACGCGAGGGGCAGGTAAACACCAGGGCAAAGGTTTACATTTGAGACACAAAAACAGGTTGCTGTTAAATGGGCAATAAACCACTTAAAGGAGACTGACAGGCAAGTTAGTACAGTCTGCCCGCCTGCGCCGTCAGTCACTTCAGGTTACCTTGTGGCAAACTGCAGTGCTTCACAATGTAGGCCAGGACTGACAGCGCAGGCGTGCAGACAAGATGTCTGCACTGATGCCTGGCTTCCAGTCTCCTAAAATAAAAGATTTCTTTATAATGGGCTAAATTTGAGAGGTAATATATATATATATTACAAAGCTAGTCGCTACCTGCTTAATTATTGCAGGGCGACTTTATATCGGATGAAAGTTCTGCTTTAAAACATTATCTGTGGTCAAGCAGCTAAGTTTTTCTTACAATAAAATAAAAATAAAATAAAAATAACCCCACACACTATCTTGCTATGGCCAAAAAAGACTAATCGCCTGTATGAATTTTGCCCTTGTGTCTTTGTTCAAAAGACAGATCTTCAAACATTCATGGATGTTATTTTGTTGGAGGCAGACATGACAGTTACTAGAAGGACCACACAACCTCAAACTCTGCTCGCTGCACATGGTAATCTTACCTCTTTAAGGGTTAGTAATGTTTCGCAATAAAATCAGCTCCAATTAATCTTCATAGTATCTGGGCCATGGAGAGTGTTATTTCAATACTGTCAGAGTTGTAGTTCAAGAGTAATTGAATGATAAAGTTTCCCCCTCCTGCCCCTTTTACTGATGTAACACTGCTCACCTCAGAGCAGCAAGACTGTCCAGATGGATCGCAGAGAGGGACAAACTTCAGTGAGCATAAGGAAAAACTTGTCAAGGGGGGCAGGGTTTTCCTTATGCTCACACTAAGAAGATTGTCCCTTGCTGTGAGCTGTCCCGTCAAGAGACCAGATTCCACATCTGAGGGGAGGTGCTTACACTAGGTAAAAGGGGTGGGAGGGGGATACTTTATCATTCAATTACTCTTGAACTACAACTACTACTGACAGTATTGAAATAACAGTATTGACAGTATTACTACTACTGACAGTATTGAAATAACACTCTCCATGGCCCAAATAGTATGAAGATTAATCTGAGCTGCTTTTTTGTAAAACATTATTATCCCTTTAATGAACAATTTTCATACATTAATAGAACTGAACATGTATGATAGAATCTGTGTTGTTTCACAGCGGCTGTGAAATGTGCCTGCACATATTTCTGCATCTTTGGTCAATGAACAGATAATGTGAACAGACTGTGATTGTTGCAACGTTTTGAATCTTTTTAACAAATGGAAAAATGTTTTTCCTTCCTGGTATGTGAGACACAGCAACGTGTTTGCCACTTGATAAAAAGTTCCAGAGTGTCGTAACAATTACATTAAAGGGATAGTAATGTTTCATAATAAAAGCAGCTCTAATTAATCATCATAGTATTTGGACTTTGGAGAGTGTTATTTCAATTCTGTCAGAGTTATAGTTCAAGAGTAATTCAATGACAAAGTGTCCCCTTCCCGCCCCTTATACTGATGTAACATTGCTCAGCCAGAGCAGAAGGGAGGTGCCCAGGTAGACTGCAGAGAGGGACAATCTTCAATTAAGATAAGGGAAAAACCTGAAAAACTTGTCAAGGGGGGCAGGGCTTTCATTGTTCTCATAGGAAGAAGATTGTCCCCTTCTGTTATCTGTCTGGTCTATGGACTGGATTCCACATCTGAGAAGAGATGGCTTACACTAGGTAAAAGGGGCGGGAGGGGAAACTTTGCTTGTGAATAGCTCTCAAACCATAAAGGTCTGAGAGATAAGACTTTTATCGTTCTTCATGTTTTTTTAATGCCTACAAAATAAAATAAAGATAAAATGAAGTATTACTATCCCTTTAAAGGGGAACTATTACCTGTATTAAAGTTGCCTTGATTTGAATGCTCCGTTGCACTGAATCTGTAATCCTTTTATTTTTATAAATATAATGCAGTATTCTCCGAGATACTGGGTTTAAAGTTCAGGACAGGCTGCTGTCAACTGTGCCCCACAGCCCGTCAATCTTCCTCTGTTCCCCTCCCCAAGTAGTGCCTTGTTCCAACCTTCTCAGATGATGGAGGCTTCCTCCAAGTGAGCTGGAGTGGTCTCATTGGCAAGAGAGAGCTCCAGCTTACATGGAGAAATCAGTGGCATAACAAGTGCCCAATCACTCCAGGAGCCCGGCCGCCCCATGCACCCCCCTCTCCTGCCTGGCGCCCACAACATCATCTCCCAGCGCTTTGCATTACTGGAGAGAGGGCCGCGCAGGAGCTGCAGCTGCATGGAGGTCAGTGCAGAAGGAGACACAGACCTCTCCTGCCATGTCACTGGACCACCAGTGAGGTAGGAGATGGACACGGGGGCAGTTTTGGTGGAGACAATGTGGAGATTGGGGGCAATATCTGTGGAGACAATGTGGACATTGGGGGCAATGTTTACGGAGGCAATGTGGAGACTGGGGCAATGCCTGTGAAGGCAATGTGGAGATTGGAAGCAATGTGGAGACAGGGGGCAATGTGGAGGCAATGTTGAGATTTTGGGCAATGTGGAGGTGGTCAGTGAAGATTTCTAATGGGGGGACAATGTGGTTGAGGAGGGGCAATGTGGTCGGGACGGCCCAAGGCAATGTCTGTGGAGGTAATGTGGAGATTGGGGGAAATATGTGTGGAGGCAATATGGAGATTTGGGGCAATGTGGAGATTAGAGGCAATGTGGAGATTGGGGGTAATGTATGTGGAGTCAATGTGGAGATTGGGGGCAATGTGGAGATTGGGGGTAATGTATGTGGAGGCAATGTGGAGATTGGAGATCAGAGGCAATGTGGAGATTGGGGGCAATGTGGAGGCAATGTGGATATTGGAGGCAATGTGGAGATTGGAGGCAATGTGGAGATTGGGGGCAATGTGGAGATTGGAGGAAATGTGGATTCAATGTGGAGATTGGGGGCAATATGGTGATTGGAGGCAATGTGGAGGCAATGTGGATATTGGGGGCAATGTGGAGGTGGCCAGTGAAGATGGCCAGTGGGGGGGGCAATGTGTTCAAGGAGGGGCAATGTGGTCGGGAGGGCCCAAGGCAATTTTTGCACCAGGGCCCGGTGGCTTCTAGTTACGCCTATGGGAGAAATCCTCCGTCATCTGAAGAGTTTGGAACGAGGAGCTACTTGGGGAGGGGAACAGACGGAGATTGATAGGCTGAGGAGCACAGCTGACCCACATCCTGTCCTGAAGTGACGTAACCAGTTTAATTTTAAATCCAGTATCTCAGACAATACCCGACAGGGTTTGACAGACATCTACCAGTGGAGGTTATTCTAAGCCACTCTCTAGTAAAATTGTATCCAACTATATCCGCATCCCGCACGGTCTTGGTCATCTATACCAAGCTCTGCCAGGCTCTGCCTGTTGTGTCACAGAACTATCCTTTCAGCAGCCTAGTGTTTAATTGGGATATTTCCCATATTCTAGAATACTATTAGTATTTTTATACATGGTTTTAATTTGCTATGGCCTGGATGTTATATTATGGCTTTGCCCCACCCTGGAAAAATTTCTACGGACACCACTGCCTGTGACTAGAAAATCCTAATGGCCCTTATCAAGTTTGCCCTTGTGCCTTGGCTCAAACAAAAATATCATCAATCAGTCCTAGATGATGTATCCATGGAGACAGACATGCCAGTTGCTGGCAGGACCACTGAACACAAACTCCACCCAAAGCATGTAGCAATCTTACTTCTTTAAAGACCAGAGGGCTCATTGAGAAGCAGTGTGATGAGCATCTCTTGTGGCCATAAATGGTTAAGAAGGCTTACGCACTCTGTCTTCTTTCATTTCAAAAATCTGCCAGCAACTGTCATGTCCCCTCCATAAGCATGATATACAGTACTGACTGAAGCTGTTATCTCTTAAAGGCATAAGATCTGAATTCACAGGGGCCCTTAGAATTTTCTGCCCACAATTAAGTAAGTGTATGTATATTAGAAGGGGTTAGTTCTATTTTAACCCTTTGAGTGCCAGAGAGGTATCCAACGCATTGCAACGCAATGTGTTGGATACTTCTCTGGCACTCAAAGGGTTCACTAGTTCTTGGGAAAGAATGTTCTGCTAGGAGCTCTGAGATATCACAAGTGTTCTGTAGCACGAATGTTACTGTGTGTCTTTCTCCCAGGCACTATTAGCTCTTTTGGTCTTTAGAGACAATGCCTGGAATGTGACAATTAGGCATTGTGGAATTGCCATTTAGAATTCTTTCCGACACTGCGATCGGTGGAACGTCTCCGCTCAGCTGCCTCTGAATGACGTCACATATAAACAAGCCAAGGTTGTCATGTTTCCATGCCATGTTTTGCTCTATTATATTTTTTCCCCCAAGACAAGATAATCATGCCATATATAGGCTTCTGCTTTTAACCCTTTGAGAGCCAAAATGGTGTGAAATGCAATGCGTTGTGCACCAGTCTGGCACTCAGAGGGTTAAGCATTCAGCCTACGGCTTTTAATGACGATTGTGTAAAAGAACAGCTAAGTGGTTTGAACTGCATGACAGGTGCCTATTATACATGCAAAATAGCTATTTTATTATGTACACAGAAACTAAAGTGTCGACACTCAAGTGAAATGTACTATCCTTTCTGTGTCAGTAAGGCATTGCAACACTTCATACACATGATATACCTCCCAACATTTCAAATGTCCAAAGAGGGAAACTTTTGTTTTAGGTGGTTTGGCTGGGGGTGTGGCTGGTAGGCGGGCATTACTGAGAATTTTTAGGTTATTTCATGACCTACTGACACCTTTTTGTGTAGCGGAATAAATGATTTAGAAGAAGACCAAAGTGTTTCATTTACAGAGAATAATTTATAAACACGTATACGGTACTGAAGGTTACACAAGCATTTAAGGGATAGTAAACTCGAAAAAAAAGTATAGGCGAATTCATAGTTACAATTAAAAAATACTTACTGCCCTCATTCCCATCTCTCAAACCGTTAGAGGACGGGACCAGATGGCGGCTCTTCAGGAGCGCTGTCATCGAGATATATAACTATAATTACTACATCTGTATGGTCTATGTGTGCCTGGCTTGCAAGCACACGTTGTAGACCATTCCGATGAAGTAATTATAGTTAGATATCCCGATGTCAGCACTCCTGAAGAGCCGCCTAAAGTCATGCGACCGGATTCTGCCTCTGACAGCTTTACAGCTCATCAGGCAGAAAGGGGAGGGAATGTAGGCCTTTATTTTATTATGTCTCTCAAACCATAATGGTTTGAGAGATGGGAATAAGGGCAGTAAGTATTTTTTAATTGTACCTATCAATTTGCCTATACATTTTTCTCAAGTTTACTATCTCTTTAATGTGAGTTTTATTGCTGTGGAGCAAGGTCATACATACCACACAGTCTGATCTCTTCTAAAGAGGGATAACAGAGTGGGAATGATGGACAGAGGGATTTAGGTCTCAAAGAGAGACATTTGGGAAGAATGCCTTGCGATTCACTGGGGGAGATTCACTAAGGAGTGATAAAGAGGTGATAAAGCAGAGATGACTTCTCCAATGATATCACTTATTCAAGTCCTATGTTATTCTATAGAGCTTATGCACTAAGATCTCTCCAGCTTTGGAGATTGTGGGGCACAGGATCCATCCTATATAATAATTCGCTAAATCGAGTGTAACGCCGCGACATGCACAGTAGACACTGCTGTGCGTGCTGCAGTCATACGCAGTAGAGACTGCCCGCGCCGCGGCTGATTCAGAGCTGGGCGCTCCGAAGGAGCGTCCAGCTCTGTATCAGCCGTGGCACGGGCAGTCTCTACTGCGCGTGACTGCCCTCCGACTGGGTGGCAGTGGCACTGCGGCCCGTGTAACGGGCTGTTCAACTAGTAGAATAATATTAGGAACTGGAGAAGTCAGCTCCACTATATTACACCTTTGTGAATCTCCTCCATTGTTTTCTATGTACATTTTGTACTATGAAGAATTATTCAGTCCAATAAAAGGTTTCACTACCTGCAGTAGACGTACAAATCAATGCTTTGGAGATTCCTCTGGCATCCAGGGGGTTAACATAAAATATAGGCAGAGAGGCTGATGTACTAAAGAAAAGAGGTGCTGCAGCACAATACCAAACCCAGTGCTCTCTTCCACTAAGAAACTAGAAAAAAAAGATGGTACCGTGTTAGCCAGCGGAGTAGATAGGATTCAGTGTAGCAAAAAACTCACAAGAGTGATATAAAGGTGATACCTTTTAATGGCTAACTGAGGACATAACAAGTACAAGCTTTCAGGGCACTAAGGCCCCTTCTTCAGGCATGACGTTGCTGGGCAACTTTTTACAACCATCTTTACTCCATTTAATAAAAAAAAAAAAAAAAACGTACTACATGGCATTCAGCCCTCCTAAACTGGGATCATAATTTTATAACTATCGGAGACAGTGTTATAGCCATGATATGCTTCTTTTTGCTTAACTCCACATTTATAAATCTCCCCACATTGTTTTTATGTACAAAAGAGTTGCTGAAATCTGGACTTTTCAACTACTTGTCACAAATTTGAAAAGAATGTGTCGCAACTCTAAAAATGTTGGGGACCACCTTTAAAGGGATAGTAATGTTTCATAATAAAAGCAGCTCTAATTAATCATCATAGAATTTGGACTTTGGAGAGTGTTATTTCAATTCTGTCAGAGTTGTAGTTCAAGAGTAATTCAATGATAAAGTATCCCCCTCCCGCCCCTTTTACTGATGTAACACTGTTCAGCTAGATCAGAAGGGAGGTGCCCAGGTAGATTGCAGAGAGGGACAATCTTCAGTTAAGATAAGGGAAAAAGCTGAACAACCTGTCAAGGGGGGGGCAGGGCTTTCATTGTTCTCATAGGAAGCAGATTGTCCCCTTCTGTTATCTGTCTGGTCTATGGACTGCATTCCACATCTGAGAAGAGATGGCTTACACTAGGTAAAAGGGGCGGGAGGGGAAACTTTGCTTGTGAATATCTCTCAAACCATAAAGGTTTGAGAGATAAGACTTATATCGTTCTTCATGTTTTTTTAATGTCTACAAAATAAAATAAAGATAAAACGAAGTATTACTATCCCTTTAAACTCTTGCATATTAGGGAGGTCTTTCTGACATCCAAGAGGTTAATTATATGATGTACAGAGACATTCAATCAGCATTCTCAGCGAAAGGATTATCTTTTAATAACTAGCTAATATACGTTAAGTCATCCAGTGTGTGTCAGATCCACAATGCAGTGGGGGTCAGAGGTGAAACCGTTCCAGGAATGGACAAGGGCAGACGACTTTCCCTGTGCATCAGGGAAAGCTTAGGAGTTTACTAGAACAGCAAAATACTAAACCCAGTGCTTTCATCCTTTCAGAAACTAGGGCAGTGTTTTGAAACAGCATTAGCAATCTTGTCGAGGAATTAATGAACTCTTTGAGTGCCAGAGGGGTACGCCCCCCTCTGGCACTCAAAGGGTTAAAAATAAGAGTCATGATACTTTCCACAATGACACTGAAACCACATTGTATTGTTCCACATGGCACACAACCAAGGCGGAAGTGCACGCTTGGGGATTTCGCTATTTCTCAGGCAATGCTTTTGTCCTTTATTTACTATTCCAAACAAAAGAAAAAAGTGTTAACCCTTTGAGGATCAGAAGGAATTGTGTGTGTATTCTTGTCACCCAAAAACAAGTTTGGTTTGTTTTAGAGAGAATGAAGTTATACTTTTATGTTGCCATTTTTCTGAATTCTGTCTTTTTTTTTTAGAAATGATCCCATGTGTTTTGTGACACACTGATGCATGTTATAAAATGATCTGCATGATATGCAAATTGGTTTTGTTTGAGGCCAAAAGAATCACACACTGTGCTAACAGACCTTCCCCCAATGCTTGGGCTCTGCCTACATTAAAGGGATAGTAATGTTTTACAATAAAAGCAGTTCCAATGAATCTTCATAGTATTTGGGCCATGGAGAGTTTTATTTCAATACTGTCAGAGTTGTAGTTCAAGAGTAATTGAATGATGAAGTATCCCCCTCCCGCCCCTTTTACTGATGTAACACTGCTCACCTCAGAGCAGCAAGACTGTCCAGATAGATCGTAGAGAGGGACAATCTTCAGTAACCATAAGAGAAAAAACTATCAAGGGGGCAGAGTTTTCCTTATGATCACAGTAAAAAGACTGTCCCTTGCTGCGAAATGTCTGGTCAAGAGACCAGATTCCACAATTGAGGGGAGGAGGTTTACACTAGGTAAAAGGGGAGGGAGGGAGGGAGGGGGATACTTTATCATTCAATTACTCTTGAACTACAACTCTGACAGTATTGAAATAACACTCTCCCTGGCACAAATGCTATTAAGATTAATTGGAGCTGCTGTTTTTGTGAAACATAACCATACCTGGGAACTTCCAGTTGAGGTTTACCCGGAGGGGAGTCCTCTGGTGCAGCAGGGGGTGACAATAATGACGCGAATCGCATCAAAAAGGGGCGGGGCTTGACGTGAGTTGAGAGGACAGGGCTTAAAGGTGACACACAGAAGGCTGGGAAAAGAAGAACACCGGGAGAAACAACAGATGTGGGCAGAGTTTCAATAGAAACTCCCCATATCCGGGGAATCAGCTTCCGCCCCAGAGACCTGGTAAAACTCTGTCAAAACCGGAGTCTCCGGGGCAAATCCGGAGAGTTCCCAGGTATGAACATTACCATCCCTTTAAATTATAGCACAGTGTGTGGTAATATTGGCCTCATACAGACACTAACTAACATAAATTGCCACCCTGTGCCACCAACAAATAAAGTGTAACTGCTCAAAAACTATTTACATCACAAATAAATGGCTATCACAACAAATAGGCAGTTTTTAAATTCTCTTAAACTCTTGAAGTATTGCTTTGCAATGTTTTTGCACACTCCTCTGGTCCAAAGGGTTAAAATTAGCTAAACTCACTTAAAGGGATAGTAATACTTAAACGTAAAAAATATATATGTTGTAGAGTTTATCCCCCTGAGTAAAACAAGAGTACTCCCACTGCTGAAAGGTGTTTCATTCAAAAGTTATTAATTTTCAAAGTTGAATTTTTTAGGTGCAATATCACAGTGGTCTGAAATTGTACAGTGGAGCTGTTGCTACACCATCCTATGGACAGCTCTGGTCCCGGGACCATAAATCTCCATAGGATGGTGTAGCAACAGCGCCACTGTACAATTTCAGGCCACTGTAATATTGCACCTAAAAAATTCAAGTTTGAAAATTAATAATGTTTGAACGAAATACCTTTCAGCAGTGGGAGCACTCTTGTTTTACTCAGGGGGATAAACCCTACAACATATTTTTTTTACATTTTAAGTATTACTATCCCTTTAAGATGACAGGTCGACTTTCATCGAAACCTTGTTTTACAAGAGACTCTTCTTAACTCTTTGAGCTCCAGAGGAGTACTTCCCAATGCGTTGCGTACCACCTCTGACACTCAATGGGTTAATCCCTTGCATGTTACAGAAGTCTCCAGACATCCCTAGTGTCCTTAGTTTTAAAAATGAGTATGTATAAATGTAGTAATTGTGGGTAACGTGAACATCTAGCTGTTATTGGACTATAATGCTGGTAGACAACATTGGCTCTCCAGCTGTTGTGGACTACAATTACCATCATCTCCAATCAGCCAATGCTGGTTGGAGATGATGGGAATTGTAGCCCAGAACGGCTAGCGAGGCATGAGGTTTCCTACCAGCATTATAGTCCATGTTGCCAACAACTGCTACATTCAGACATGCTGTAGAGAACCCCAACAGCTAAATAGCCAAGACTGGCCTACCCCATGACTCCTACAGTGAGTTACATTTAAAAGTACCTTGCGCTGTATGCAGATAGGGTTACCACCCAGCCGGTATTTTACCGGCAGGCCGGTAAAAAATTGGCTTCTGTCCAATGTTAAGTCTATGGCCGGAATGCCATGGCCGGTATTTTTTGGTAGAAAAGGTGGCAACCCTATATGCAGAAAGAAAAGGGGAGCAATTGTAAACCTCTCTAGGTACTGAAGGGGTTAAAAGCCACCTGTAAATCAATGGTATTTTTTGTTTGTCTCTTACGGTGCTGTGTTTTTGACCTGATTTTACTCCAGTTTTGCACAGGACAAGCAATGATTCTAGGTTCCCAAAAGATCTGGGGCTTGGGCCTACTTAATGCAGGGCTCGGTAAGCCGAGATCCTCCAGCTCTACAGGACTAAAATGTGCACCCTCCCCAGCCTCTCTGACACTGAAAGGGTTAATATTCAGCTGCAGCACTGAGATGCATTGCTTGTTCCCAGTGTAGCTGGGATGTAGTGCTCCTTATTACCATAATCACACGTTAGCAGCCCACTGTACTAACAGCTTGGGAAGGTGATACTGTACAAGCAGAAAGCTGACATCTCTGAAGAGTCAGAGCACACTTGTATATTCCTCCTCCCTGCTGTGATTCCTGGTCTGGTGTAACAGAGAGCAGGGTAATAACCAGAGAAGCCAGGAGAGTCTCCAGAAAGGGCCATCAGGCCATGGCTTACCAACGTTCTAAACCACTTAGAACCAATGGGATAAATGTATGAGTTCACCAGTATGGCTAATTTCTGTGCTGGAATATTGGTTCCCTACTCATATGTTTGTATGATCACTCCAGTATCATGAACCCTTTGAGTTTCAGAAAGGTATACAATGCTTTGCGTTGCAATGTATTGGATATCTGCATGGCGCTGAAACAGTTAAGACTTTAATATACGTAGACCTGAAACCCCTCCCCTATAGCACACATAAGGATATGATGTACACCTATGTACTCCCATCTGTGCCTTGTTAGTGCATAGAATTACACAAGGAACAATGGAACTGAACACTGTAAAACATCCATTTGCTCCCCACAGCCCTCTCCTTGGTGCACGCCATGTACCATTCCTGGGATCTTCTGTTTTTTGAATCCCCGGAGAAGCCCATGTGCTGCTGGACAGGGGATGTTAATGATGCGGTTCCCGTCATAAAAGGGGAGGGGCTTAATTGGGTGGGTAGGGCTTACTCAGATGTGTGTGTCATTAACTGGGCTGGAAGTGGTCAGAACAGGGTGAGATGGTGAAAAAGTGGGAGTGAAGAGGAAGGAACAGGGTCAGAAGGAGGAAAAGTGGGAGAAAAGTGGAAGGAACAGGGTGGAAAGGAGGAGAAGTGGGCAGAACAGGGTGGGAAGGATTTGAAGTGGGAGGGAAGTGAAAAGAACAGGGTGGGGAGAAGGAGAAGTGGGAGGGAAGTGGAAGGAACAGGGTGGGAAGGAGGAGAACGGGGAGGGAAGTGGGCACCTAGTGGGAAGGAGAAGAAACTCACCACCTCACCACTCAAAGCAGTGGCGGGAACAGATGGCCCTAGGGCTGCATGTGGCCCTCCAAGGATTCTCCTGCAGCTCCGTCTGTTCGCTGGTAGATAATTTTAATCTACCATTATACACACACCCTTTTATCACCCCATATCTTTCAACGTTTCAAATGGACAGTGAGGGACACTTGTATTTTACAGGGTGTTGCTTGGGATGTGGCTGGTGGACGGAGCATTACCGCAACATTTTAGGTTATTTTTTGACCTACTGACACCTCTTTTGTTAATGAATAAATGATTTAGAACAAGACAAAAGTATTGTATTTATACAGACATATCCTGAAGTGTACACAGATATTTATGTGAGTGTTATTGCTGTGGAGCAATGTGATACACTTATATACATATCACACAGTCTGATCTCCTAAACACAGGGACACCAGGGTGATACACTTATATACACACCACACAGTCTGATCTCCTAAACACAGGGACACCAGGGTGATACACTTATATACACATCACACAGTCTGATCTCCTAAACACAGGGACACCAGGGTGATACACTTCTATACACACCACACAGTCTGATCTCCTAAACACAGGGACGCCAGGGTGATACACTTATATACACACCACACAGTCTGATCTCCTAAACACAGGGACGCCAGGGTGATACACTTATATACACACCACACAGTCTGATCTCCTAAACACAGGGACATCAGGGTGATACACTTATATACACACCACACAGTCTGATCTCCTAAACACAGGGACGCCAGGGTGATACACTTCTATACATACCACACAGCCTGATCTCCTAAACACAGGTACACCAGGGTGATACACTTATATACACACCACACAGTCTGATCTCCTAAACACAGGGACGCCAGGGTGATACACTTATATACACACCACACAGTCTGATCTCCTAAACACAGGGACACCAGGGTGATACACTTATATACACACCACACAGTCTGATCTCCTAAACACAAGGACAGCAGGGTGATACACTTATATACACACCACACAGTCTGATCTCCTAAACACAGGGACATCAGGGTGATACACTTATATACACACCACACAGTCTGATCTCCTAAACACAGGGACGCCAGGGTGATACACTTCTATACATACCACACAGCCTGATCTCCTAAACACAGGTACATCAGGGTGATACACTTATATACACACCACACAGTCTGATCTCCTAAACACAGGGACGCCAGGGTGATACACTTATATACACACCACACAGTCTGATCTCCTAAACACAGGGACACCAGGGTGATACACTTATATACACACCACACAGTCTGATCTCCTAAACACAAGGACAGCAGGGTGATACACTTATATACACACCACACAGTCTGATCTTCTAAACACAGGGACACCAGGGTGATACACTTACCACGCAGTCTGATCTCCTAAACACAGGGACACCAGGGTGTGAAAGAGGGACAGAGGGATTTGAATCTCCTAAAGAGGGACACTTGGGAGGTATGTCACCTCAAAAAACTCAAATCCTTTTTATTTGCCTCGAAAGCACACTGTCTTTCACACTGTTCCATCCTAGTCCCTCTGGGTGCTAGAGATTTCTCCAATACATTGTGAAGTACAGAGGTAGTCAGTTGTCAGCCTTTGGCTGCTTGGGGACATTGGGAGTTGTGGTCCACAACAGCTGGAGGTCCAATAATTAACTACCTCTGCTCTAGTGCATACAGTGAAGTGCAGCCTCTAGGTGTGAAGACTAATGTCTGCACTGACAGATTCATTCATTTCCCCACTGTCTAAATATCAGAGTGATAGTGAACTACCCCCCCCCCCCCCCGGAAAACATCCTCAAAGAACAGTCCAAAAAACTATTGGAAAATCAAAAGACTGTCACCAATTTACCAGCAAGCACCTTCTGCACTGCTCTGTCCTCAGTGTCCCTGCTGACCCCTTGCGGCTGCATCGCTCATGTTGTGTGGTCAGGACGGTCAGGAGGATACACTGTTTATTCAGTGGCTTGTGTTAGCATCTCTAATACATACAGTGGTTTCCACACTGCTACAAATGAATGGCACTATGTCTGATTTGTAAATAAAATAAAACAAAAAGGATTTTCCAGCCGTCATTGTTGAAACATTTACGCAGATGCACAAACGCACAATATTTGTTTTAATCAACTAACCTGTTCGTTGCAGGCGGACAGAGGCCATCAGGCACGTGCACACATAGACACCAAGGGGGGATTGAGCACCTGCCCTTTTTGTCCAAAGTGCCCTTGTGCCCTTTTAACAAAAAAAAAATAATAATAAGCCCCTGCCCCCCAAAATGTTTGTGCACGTCCCTGCAGGCCATTACTCTGCTACAGGCAGAAAATCAGTTAAAAATGTACATCATTTCATGTGGTGTTTAGGGTTGGGTAATGTCTGTTCTGCTGCAGATTTACAGCTCTAAGTTCATTGAACAAGGATTTTGGTTGGTGCTGTGCTACATGGCACTGTATGGACCTTTAGTAGACTTGTGCGATTCGGTTGGGCCAATTTCGGAATTTGGACGAATAAGGCATATTCGGCATCATTTGGACCTTCCGAAAGTCAAGGTCTGCCCACAAAAAATAATCAGAATCTGAAACGGAATTAGTCAGAAATTTTGGTGTAAATTTCAGAAATTCGGATGGTGCTTTCCCGCCTGAAACCATTGCAATGTTGCTCCATGCTACTAAAAATAGACAGCAATTTTGCCATTTTTGCTATGTGTGTGTTTGACCATAATTCCTATTTTTCTCATTTTTTGCACAAACACATATTATATACTATTTTTTAAAGGGCAGAAAGGGCTTTCTGCCACTCAAAGGGTTAAAATAAAATTACAAGACGAATACAACATTATGGACATTTACAAAGGTACTGTTCATTATAAAAAGGTATAATAAATAATCAATCTTAACCCGTTGAGTGCCGGAGGGGTACGCAAGACATTGCAAAGCAATGAGTTGTGTATCCCTCTGGTACTCAAATGGTTAACTTTATATACTTACATTACTATCTCTTTAAATGTTGCCAGGTATGCAGTTGTATAAAAGTGTGTGTGTTTTGTTCCTGTTTCATCTGCACAGCTAGGCTGATGTACTAAGAAAATGGAGCAATTACAGGACACCCTAACGATACCATAGGGCACAACTACTTATGTCTGTTGGTTTAAATTGGACTTTTAAACCCTTCAAGTTTAGAAAGTTCTCCTGTGCATTGTTTACAGTGCATTGTAGACATCCTTAGTATTCAAGGGGTTAAAATACCCACTTAAATCAGTTTGAATTTTGGGAATTTAATTTTCTTAGTACATCAGTCTCAAAGTGTAAATAACTGTGCCTGGACACTCGATGGCAAAGGCTGAGCAAAGCCGCCATTTTGAAATGTATAGCGCTTTCTTTAGAAGTGCTAAACAGACACAGAACCATATTAGAACCTCTAAATGGCTCTTTGCGCCAAACAGTATCCCGCTGCTTTCATACATCTCCTTTGCTATTTGCAAACAAATGTCAGGCTGATCCAGTATACAAAATAAGATGATTGTTTTAACCCCATTCACCTCTCAGGTATGAAAAAATGCTATGCGTACCTCACAACTGTCCAACTTTAAGAGGGACAGCCCCTCTTTGAGACCCTAATCCCTCTGTACCTCTTTCCCACCCTGATGTCCCTATGTTGAGATCAGACTGTGTAGTGTATATATAAGTGTATCACAAGTATGCACAAGATCTCGACACTCACTGCAAGCACAAGATCAAATCTATCAGACTTGACATTCCATCACTCCTACCCCCACCCAGCCAGCCCAGCCCTGTCACCTCTCCCGTATACATACTAAGCTTTTTCTCACCTGTCACCGAGGATGAAGTTTCCCTTCTCCTCATTCGTTCAAACATAACCACATGCCCATTCAACCCCATCCCGTCTCAACTCACTCAAGAACTTTCCCCTCTACTAACTCCAATCCTTACTCACTTATTCAACCTCTCCCTCTCAATCGGCACATTCCCATCCTCTTTCAAACATGCACTCATCACACGATCCTAAAGAAACCCTCCCTGGACCCAAACTCACTGTCAAATTACCGGCTAATTTCTCTACTCCCATTCGCCTACAAGCTCCTTGAGCATCTTGCATACAACCGGCTCACTAAATTCCTCTGCTCCCATTCCCTGCTAGATCCCTTGCAATCTGGACTCCACCTTCATCACTTCACTAAGACTACCCTCACCAAAGTGACCAATGATTTGCTCTCTGCCAAGTCAAAAGGCCACTACTCCCTACTCATTCTCTTGGACCTGTCAGCTGCCTTTGACACAGTAGATCACACACTCCTCATCCAAGCCCTCCATTCCCTAGGCCTCTGTGACACTGCCCTCTCTTGGTTTTCATCATATCTCAGCAACCGCTCCTTCAGTGTTTACTACTCTGGCTCAACTTCCCCACCCCTCCCACTGTCTGTTGGAGTGTCTCAAGGATCAGTACTGGGACCCTTGCTCTTCTCAATCTACACTGCTTCCCTTGGAAAACTAATAAACTCCATTGGGTTTCACCATCATGCTGATGATACTCAAATATATCTTTCCTCCCCTGACCTCTCCCCTTCCCTCCTGTCCAGAGTATCTGACTGTCTGTCTGCTGTGTCTTCCTGGATGTCCTCCCGTCAACTCAAACTTAACCTTGGCAAAACTGAACTAATTATCTTCCTGCCCTCCACAACTAGCCTCAACCCAGATATTACCCTAACCGTTAACAATGCTAACATCACACCAACCCCTACAGCTCGCTGCCTGGGGGTCACATTTGATTCTGTCCTATCCTACACTCCTCACATCCAGTAAATCTCCAACTCATCCCACCTCCGCAACATCTCTAGAATCCGACCCTTTCTCACACATGACACTACCAAAATTCTAATCCAAACACTCATCATGTCCAGTCTTGACTACTGTAACTCATTACTAATTGGCCTTCCTCTCACCCGACTAACCCCACTACAGTCTATAATGAACTCTGCTGCAAGACTAATCTACCTCACTCATTGCTTCTCTGACACCAAACCCCTCTGTCAGTCCCTACACTGGCTCCCATTAGCATATAGAACTAAATTAAAAATTCTGGTGTTAAATTATAAAGCCCTCACTAACACCGCATGCCCCTATATTTCATCTCTCATTTCCAAATATACTCCCACTCGCCATCTTTGCTCTGCACATGGCCTTCTCCTCTCTACAGCTCTTATCACATGCTCCCACTCCCACCTACAGGACTTCTCCCGCGCCACACCTCAGCTCTGGAATTCCCTCCCCCGCCTCATCAGACTCTCCCCCAGCCTTCAGATCTTCAGACGCTCCCTGAAAACTCACCTCTTCAGGGAAGCCTATCAGCTGCCTCCATAAACATTATCACCAAGATTCACCCCTTCCCTGGACCACTGCACTCACCAGCACTTCTCTCTCCCACCCACTGACCGGCAGTTCATGTGGCAGGAGGCACTCACACCTAATAGCACTTACTCCTTCTGTATCCAACCTACCTTCCTCTAGACTGTAAGCTCTCACGAGCAGGGCCCTCTGATCCTTCTGTTCTCCACAGTTGGTTGTACTGTTTAATATCTCTGTATGTCTATTCCCAATTGTACATCGCTGCAGAATTAGTTGGCGCTATATAAATAAAGAATAATAATAATAAATAATAATCCACAGCAATAAAACTCACATTAGTGTTTGATTGAGCTTCCGTATATGTGTTTATAAATTAGTCTGTGTAAATAAAGTAATTTGGTCTTGTTCTAAATCACTTATTAAGTTATACAAAGAGGTGTATACTAGGACCATGCACTGCCTTTGGCCAAACTCAGCACTTGTAATCTCAGCAGTTAACACCCTCTTACCCCATTGTATGTCTCCCTTTATCCATTTAGACTGTAAGCTCCTTGGGGCAGGGAATTCTCTCCCATTGTTTCTATGAATGTCGCACTTATTTCATCCCCTCTTATTTATTGTAACATATGTCTATTGTAAGGCGCTGCGTACACTGTGTGGCGCCATATAAATAAAGATACATACATACATACATAGGTGTTAATAGGTCATGAAATAACCTAAAAATTCTCAGTAATGGCCCACCCATCAGCCACACCGCCAACAACACCACATAAGACACACGTGTCCTTTTTTGGCCATTTGAAATGTTGGGAGTTATGGCTAATCATTGATATTAAAATGGCAACAAATTAACCATGTGGATGCTTGAGAAATTCATAACACATTGCTTCGCATTCAAGTGGTTTAGGACTCTTTGAATTGGACAACGCCAACACCCATGCTAAAAGTTAAAATGCTGAGCAGATATAGCCATGCATGAACACATCAAAGTCCAGTAAACTGGCAGCAGGGCTTATCTGCATGATGGCCTATTGGGCCAACCACAAGCCTTTCACACAAGCTATGTTCAAGATTGCACTTGCAGTACTCATGACAAACTCCAATGAATGGCCAAACCCCATGGGCTCGGCATATCATTTTAAGCAGGAGGTCAAATGGGACAGCCAAAAGCCACATTGCCCATTCAACGGGACAGAACATGGCAACAGAACTGTAGTGGAGTTCTGATATAGCTCTGATACCATGAGAAAAAATGACCAAAGGTTCAGCAATGAACCCAGAGGCCAAGCTTTCTTCCTCCTTGCCTGGGGGAAGGGGGGGAGGGAGGCTTCAGGAAACAAATGGTGGCCTCCCTCTCCCCGTCCTGGGGACAGGAAGGAAGGGGGCAGGTTAGGAGTTAGGTGAGGTAAACTGGAGGGGAGTTTAGGTATAAAGGTGGCACTAAGGACAGGGGGTTTTAGTAGCTGTATTGTTTCCTGTTCATGCTGTTTCCAATCCACCCTAACCCTGTTAAATTCTCCTCCCCAGTCCCTAGTGTCTGCAGCAGGAGTAGCATCTGCTACAGAGGAGGTTGCGCGTAGGCCAGAGGTCTGGGGACATAGGATTACAAGTCATCTACGGCAGCAATGTAGTGCTCCCAGGCCCAGACAGTGCAGTTTAGCCACAGATGATTACGGTACAGGCGGGTCACTGACTCAGCGGTCAGGACACCCGGAGGGCAGGCTAAAGCCAATGATGCACTGAGGTGAGGGGGAGGGCGGCCTAGCCATGGAGGAACGGCATAGTCTAAGTCGCCTCCCCAGTGAGTTGAGGTAGCCACCGCTGGGGGCCAGGGCATGCGGTTTCCATGGCAAAGGTGTCTTGAAGGTCATTGGGCCCTCAGCTTTCTAGCGACAGGCAGCAGGAGCAAGGGTAGCCCAGCCCATGGCTATAGGTCCGAGGTACCACGTTGGGGGTTTGTGGGGTGGTCCTGGGGTCCCTTAAATAGATCAAACCCATTTAATAACTCATTTAATAAGGCTGTGACCTCTTTATTTTGTTTATTTGGTGTGTCTTGTTGTTATTGCAGGGAATGGTGGGGGGAGGGGTGTTGGAAAAAGAGCATGGGCATTGGTACCTTAAGAGCCCTAACTAAGACAAAACAATAATGTCACTGACCATGTTTCTACACCATCAGTTTCTGTTTACAAACTTGGTTGCCTCATTGTACAGCCTGATGGAATTTGCTGGAGGTCAATGTAAAAACAAACATGCCTAGAGGTTGTTTTTGTTTGTCTTTTAATCTAGATGAACTGTTTTAGACGAATTTCCCTATTGCTAAAATTGGCAAAAGCAAAATTCAAAAGACCCTTTTCAGTTATTGACTGGATTCACACCAGGCCCGGACTGGGACAAAAAATAGGCCCGGACATTTAAGGCTGAGCAGCCCATTTTTATTTTTTGAGCAGCCCATGGGGGGGGTCGGCGGAGGGCGTTTGTTCGTTATTTTTTTTTAAGGCCCAGCTGGCCCACCAGGCAAATGCCCGGTATGCCCGATGGTCAGTCCGGGCCTGATTCACATGAAGAAGGACTTGGGATAGTCAATAACACACAACACAACTGCTTGTCTAATAACCATGTAACATTTTACATATCAATTTATACCCATTCCCACCATTTTCATACCTGTTCCCATGTATACATTCTACTGACAAAAACCCATAACCAAACATATTAACTCTCCTTGCATGGCCAATTAACTGGGCTCATTCTTAAAGGGATAGTAATGTTCCACAATAAAAGCAGTTCCAATTAATCTTCATAGTATTTGGGCCATGGAGAGTATTATTTCAATACTGTCAGAGTTGTAGTTCAAAAGTAATCCTATATAACAAAAGGCCAGAAAGTTTGTCACGATGCAGTCATGTGCAGTAGAGACTGTCCGCGTTCGGCCAGACTCTACTGCGCATGATTGCATCACGTGAGTGAAGCGGCACAATCGCGTGGAGAAGTGAGGTAACGGCAGCACGCAGAGCAGGTCTGGGTAATGTTAACCCTTTGATTGCCAGAGGGGTACGCAAAGCAATGCGTTGCGTATCCCTCTGGCACTCAAAGGGTTATGAGGCCAGTCCTGCTCTGTGTACTGACGTCACCTCACTGTTCCACAGCCCATGTACACGGGCTTTTACACTAGTTAAATGATAAATTATGCCCCTCGCCCCCTTTTACCTAGTGTAAGCTGATTCCCCTCAGATGTGGAATCTGGTCCCTTGAATGGACAGCTCACAGCAAGGGACAATCTTCATACTGAGATCACAAGGAAACTCTGCCCCCCTTGACAGGTTTTTCAGGTTTTCTCTTATTCTCACTGAAGATTGTCCCTCTCTGCGATCCATCCGGACAGTCTTGCTGTTCTGAGGTGAGTGGTATTACATCAGTAAAAGGGCGGGAGGGGGATACTTTATCATTCAATTACTCTTGAACTACAACTCTGACAGTATTGAAATAACACTCTCCATGGCCTAAATACTATGAAGATTAACTGAAGCTGCTTTTATAGTGAAACTTTACTATCCCTTTAAACTGTTGTGCCCTAGAGACATCTTCATTTTATTGAGAATCTGTGCACTTTAGCTACGCATCTTTAGCATCTAAGACGTTAAGTAAGCTAGAAAATGCATATATGCACTGGAGAAAAATACATAGAAAAATATATTTCTATGTACACAAAACCTCATAAAAGCCAACACACACGCAAGTTTGCAGTGAGGCTCACGAAAAGTATCAAGAGGGTCATAAGTGGCTTCCAGGCTGCCTGCTCCCTTCTGGACCTGTGTCCTTTCCATTTCTGTATCTGCCCTAGAAAGAAGCATTCATAAGCATTCATTCCCAGCTGTGCAGTATTGTGAAATATGATGGTGCTTAATAAATAAAGACATAATGATAAATGAACATTTCTCTGTTAAAAGGCAACATCTGAGTTCCACAGAAGCCAGCAGCACACTGCTGTATACAGAAAGGGATTCACTTTTCTTTCCTGTTACTGAACACAGGTAGAGGAGACTGCCCCCTAGCTGACATTTTACTCTGATAATAAAAATAATAACATTTCAGCTATAAAATGGGTAGTAATTCTTTCCGAGTGTAGGTGGCAATGTACGTGTAGCCCACATGTCTTTTATCGTGCCAAACTGTAGGAGGATTCCCATTATGATGCCAGAGGCTATATGACACAAGATAAAAGTAGAGCAATTCTGGGGCAAACCAACTGAACCATAACAAAGAAATAAAAACACTACAAATTTGCGTTGAATGAAATGGGGATTTTAACCCCATCCACTCTAGAGCAGTCTCTAATGCATTGCTTTGCTTTCTAACGTGGAAGGGGTTAAAAGTTCCAGTTAAGTGAATGGATCATTTTATTTTCCCCTATGATGCATTTGGTGTGCTCCCATGTTTGCATATAGCCATGCGACCTTTTCATGGCATGGTATGATTAATTGTATACCTTGCGATCAGTCATCAGCAGTATGCCTTGCAATGTAGGCTGACCAGATCTCCCCTTTAACCGGGGACAAATAGCAAATAGCCATTTTGCAGTACTTCACTGAAATCAATGCAGTCCTGCAGTATGCATTTCTCCTATGCTTCCCCGGTTAAAGGTGAGGTCTGGTCAGCCTAATGGCAGATCTCTCTATTGTGTTTTGCTATTATAGTGATTTGGGCGTTAACCCTTTGAGTGCCAGAGGGGTACATAACGCATTGATCTGCAATGTGTTCCGTACCCGTCTGGCACTGAAAGGATTAATATTCAAACACACCTTTGTTACAGAATTGTCCCCCAAAAATGGTGCACCTACTCACAGTGCACAGCCTATAAAAAATGCTCTTGGCAGAGAGATGTGCAGCTAAGATGACTGCATATCCCTTTAAATCAGGGGCACGTATAAAAATGTCATTCTGCAGGGCTGCGCAGCAATCGGTGTAGTCCTGCAATGTGTTTGTTTTAAGCTTCCCTGATTTAAAGTCACCTCAACTCTAGGAATGCTATAGAAACGGTCATTATAACACCATTTTTTTTTTTGAGATAAGCTTATTTATGAACAAGCTCACATTATAAATGCTGTATTTTTTTTTTCTTTTAGTAATTCTAGCCCAAAACCCTTTTATAAATGTTGGTTTTTAAATTAACATCGCTTAACCCCTTGAGTGCCAGAAGTCTGTGCAACGCAATGTGAAACAAGGTTTTGCACACCGCCGTTAATCAAAGGGTTAATGTAGAACTCCTCAAAAAGCCAAGCCTGAAATGTGATCATTTTTATTTCCATATTAATTTATAAAGCATAGACATAGTCCACAGACCTGCGTGACGGTTATAAATGGTTATGATAACCCTTTAAATGCAGGATGCTTATGAAAACTTCATTCTGCAAGATGGCGCAGGAATCAGAGCAACCCTGCAGTGTTGGTTTTTCAAGCGTGTCCTGCATTTTAACCCATTGAGTGCCAGAGGGGTACGCAACGCATTGCAGAGCAACGCGTTGCGTACCCCTCTGGCACTCAAAGGGTTACAGGAAATCTAGTTAGTCATCTTATAAATTGATAAATAGAACTTTATTTAAAAGACAATTGATTACAATTAGAGATTATGGTTTTAATGTCCCATGATGGGGAGTAAAACTAGCCCTCATGACACCCCAAAACTGCCAGATTTCAGGATTATGCCTGCTTGTCACGAGGCGTGTGATCAGTGACTCAGTCATTGCGATTTCTCCGCCTCTGCTTCATCAGGGATATCTTTAATACTTTCTGACACTCAAAGGGTTAAACTATTACCTCTTGGAACGCCCCGAGGACCAGAGCTGAGAATCACCGATCTAGAATAATAATAATAAAAAAGTAATTGCCTTTGATTAACCCTTTAAATGCTAAAGAAGCCTTAACACATTGTATCTGTAGCACCCATGGGGTTAATCCAGCTTCTGATCAGCCTAAGGTTTGTTGTAGAATGCTCTGATTGTATCAGGCCTCCAAGTTCCATACTTAGTCATTGATGGGTGGGTGGGCGTGTCTATGCAGGGGGAGGGTAGTGTGGGTGTGTACCTACCACCCCCTATTCCCCTCCCCATGCCTCTCCAGGGCAGTGTCATGTTGCAGAGTCCTTGAGATCCAGTCAATGTGAACATTGCTATCATAGAGGACTGATCGCTGCTTGGACTTACACCAGCTCACAAGACTTGACTTGTCATCAAAATCGGTGGGGTCTGTTTCACCACCGGGGCACTGAAACACAACTAAAATAAGAAGACCCTTTTTGATCTACCTCTGCCTGCTCCCCTAGCCACAATGTCATCGGTACAAGTCATTTACCACCAGAAGATCCACAACTACCATTTAAATTCAGTCTTCCCCAAGGATGACCTGCCAGCTGGTGAGTTACAGTTTGCAACCTGGCTCTCATTCTCAGTGGAAACCTTGTATCTGTGATTGAAAGAGGAACGTTGTTGGAGAGTTGGGTGATAGAAGTGAATGGAACCCTTTACATGCCACAGGGCTGTGCAATGCATTGCTGTACAATTAATTACTAGGGTTTGTCTTTTGAATGCCAGAGGGATGTGCAACGCATTGCTTTGAAATTACTGTCAACCCTTTGAATGCCAGAGGGGTGTGCAATCAAAGGGTTAACCCTTTCCACTGTCAGGCAATGGTCAGCTGAGCTGCGGACGCCACAAAGAATGTCTCCGATATAAATGTAAATATTTATAAGAGAAGGAGTCAGCGGGTGACTCATAACACAGGGAATCATACACACCGAGAATGATCAGGCGTGGGTGCGGGTGGGGGGATCAGCTCATGAGACTGAGCCCCCCCCCCCCAGCCACAATGCTGGAATATCATGTGATCCCCCCCCCCAGCAGTTATCCAACATTCTGTGAGGTGTGTTGGATTTTCCATTATACAGAGCATTGTAGTGGGGGGGGGGGGGGAGTTAGCAGCTGATTAGATAACAGTAACGGAAAATCACGCAGTTCATGGGGGGAGGGATACAGTGAAACTCCCCTAAATTTTGTAAACAAACAAACAGCTGATAGAACTGAATTGCCCGTGCCGCTGTGTGGCTGTGTTTTGTTAGGATGTTTTTTTTTTAATGTATAGTGATAAAGCTTTTTCTGTAGTGGTGTACAATATTGGAAAGAGACTAAAAGCTGAGTTGTTGTTTTGTATTAACCCATTATGGGATGGAGGGGTGTGTAATGCATTGCGGAGTATTTTAAACGGCTGTCAAGATCAAAAAATGCCAACGTCATATGTTACAGCACCAATGTAAACACATCATGAAAGACGGTGTGTGTGTGTAATATATATAATATACACAAACGTGTGTGTGTGCGTGTTGCATATGCAGTTGTTATACAAGATATAACTGTAATGCAGAGGAGAGATAAATTGATTTAACCCTTAGAGTTCCAGAGGGCTATGCCACACATTGCCTCTCTGGCACTGAAAGAGTTGAATTGAGTTGGGGGGGTGTTTATCTCCTCTGGTACTCAAAGGGTTAACCTCTTCAGTGCTACAGCGGTTTCCAGCACACGTCCCCATACAGATTTTAATGTATTATTCATGATGAAATTGGGATGCCCCCCCCAGAACTGCTCCGATTTTTCCTTGTACGTATGGCATGTTATGTTTACATAGAGAAGCTTGCTATCAGAGGCTTGGCCTCTCACTTCCCAAGTCATCCTGCCCTGCTGGCACAAAATAAATAGACAAATACAGACATTTACCAAACCAGATCTTCTCTTATAGAAGAACACTGACCAATGATTTATAAATAACGAGGCACATGCCTTGCTCCAATATATTTATAGGCAAACTTCGCGTTCTGTCCAAGTCATCTTTAACCCCTTGGCATCTAGATAGACCAGCAACTTATCCCAAGCATTTTTAGACTGTAAGCTTTGTAGCAAACCTCATTTGTACTTAGGCCTTTTAACTCTTAGTGTGCCATGGGGGGTGAATTATGAAACTCCCTCGTATGCTAGGGCTGTAACCAGTTACAGCTATATATTTATCAAAGGAAATTAAATAGACGAGTAGGCAGTCTTGGCTCTCCAGTTGTCTACAACTCCTGTGACCCACCTACCTTATTGTAGACTGTAAGCTCTCATCAGCTTTGCTCCTTTTGTTTTCTGAATTCAATTTGTACTGTTTAATGTCTCTGTATGTCTAGTCCCTATTGTACAGCGCTGCTGAATAAATTATCATAAAAATATCATCCCCCAAGCAGCCAGTGGCAATAACCCAAATCACCACGTTACACTGTAACCTTTGCTTGCTATCTGGGTGATTTGCTAGCACATAAGGATGGAGAAAGCAAAGCATTGAGTTTTTAGGCTTGCGAAATGGCATAGTAAAACTATATTTCGCAAAGTACCATAAAAAAAGCAATTGCCGATGGAGGATCATGGGCGATATGCCGAAAGACAGAAGTGAAGCCAACAAACTGCACCATACAGGGCAAAAACGTATTGGCAAAATTCCAATTAGGTTTACATGCAGATTTTAACCTCTTGAATTCCATTGCGTTGTATTCATCAAGCTAAAGTGTTGCTGTTTTGGAGAAAACAAAATGCTACATGGAGTGATATTTTCAATTAATTCAAATGGGGCTTTTAAGCCATTGAATGCGTTGGAGGCCTCTCTAGCAATCAAGGTGTTAAATCCCCATTTAAAAAGCAATAGTAATTTGCAGAAGTTTCATTTCAACCCCGTGGTGCAGTTGTGCTCCAGAATTACACCTCTTCTTGGTGAATAAGGTCTGTGGTATTTTTCAGATGAATGCAGAGCGTTGCCCGAGGGTGGGGGGTTGCTATTTACTCAAAGTGATGATCTTGGAGATTCCACATTACATAACAAGGCCTTGAGTCTTCTGCTGAATTCTTGAGGAGGAATGTGCTTTGTTGGACTGCTAAATGGAATTTTACCTACCTACAATAAACAGGGACATGATAATCTATGATCAGTTGACAATCGTTCCAATAACCTAAATAGCAGTTACATTGTAACCTTTCCCTGCTATTTCTGTATACTTTGTGATTTTGTGTAAACATTTTGATGGGAAAAGCAGAAAATGTTATTTTGAGTGCCAAAGAGATATCCAATGCATTGCAAGACAATAAACTGGCACCCACAGGGTTAAGCTTTGTCAAATAGCATAGTAAATTTGTTTGCAGAGATAAGAGAAACAATTCTAGAGCAAATAAAAATGTCTGTTGATTTTAAATTTAAGTTTTAATCCCTTGAATGCTACAGAGAGGTCTCCCACTGGTTAGTTGGCAATTTATTTTCAAAATAATAATTATTATTCTATTCCACACGTTTTAGAGGATTTTTTTATTAACTATATGGTGTAATGTTTGCCAGAGAATTGTTTCACTTTGACTTTGTACATATGACCCTAACGTTTTATGACTTGTGAAATGGGATAGTAAAAATATATGTTGTTAAGAATCATAAAAGGATTTGCCAAATGTGTGGTATTTGTGTTTTATGAATACCAATATAATTTTTATTTGGCATAGTCAAAGGTTTTGGCATACCAGTAGATAAATAGGTGGTTTTGATGACTTTGAGCGTTGAAAGCCTTTCAAATAATGAAAACGTTAAAAAGTGCGCCATAACAGGTTAAAAAATGCGCCATAAAAGGTTAAACTGATTCTCTTTGAGATGTGGAGCTGGCAAAAAAAATGTCAACATTGAACTCACCACTGCCGCCTAGTGGCTACTGTGTACAATCTACGTAATTGTGGACTTAACGTAGTGTGTCCGCCTCATTAATATCGCTAATAGAAATGTTTCTTTCTTAGCTACATTCAGATTTCCTCAGCATGGATTTTATAATATTTTTTTTTTCATGTGCACAGGCTAGGGTGATAAGCTTTTTTTACTCCGAGTCATAATTATAAGGGCAGAAATGATCCTGTGCTTGACTGTAACGGCTTCCCTCTATTGGCCTATATAGAAATAGATCAATGTACTATTTATATAGACAGGTGCATGCTCTGGAAACCCTTGCCATTAATAAGCTGTGAATGTCTTAGGCGTGCACATTTTTAATTTCTATTTGCAGACCCTTGTGGCACGCAGAAGGCTTTTATTCGTTTTTAAAGAGAAAAAGAGAATATTTACCCATATTTATAAAAGCAAACTGGAGTTAATCTGGACTAAAACAACTGCCCCACAGGAGACACATAAAAAAAATCCTATTAAATTGAATTAGGCTTTTAACCCGTTGAATGCCAGACAGATCACCAATGCAGACCTTTCTAGCATTCGACGGGTTAAAAAGCTATATTCAATTGCATGGGAATTTACACATTTTTAAAGGGGGAAGATAAACATTCCCAGTGATTTATATTTGAGCTTTTTATGCTTGAATGCTATAGGGGTGTCTAACACATTGGACACCTTTCAAACATGCAGAGGGTAAAATTCGCCATTTAAATCCCCTATTCTGTGGCTGCTTTACCCCAAAATTGCTCCAATCATTTTTATATACAAGACCCTAATTGTACAGCTCTGTGGAATATGCTGGCGCTATATAATGTGACCATGAAGATTATTATTGCTTTTGCTATAGATAATTTGGTTTACATTTCCCCCCACTGATGCTCCCTCTGTCAGCACATTCAGCATTGAGTGTCAGTATCACATGCAAGTGTGCCGAGTGGATTTTATTTTCTAACACTAAATCAGTAACCAATAGGACCTGTCTGGGGGCAGCCATTAATCTTTACTGGAGGGTTCAGTGGTGCTTTGAAATAGTATTCCCTGGAGAAGTGTTTATACAGCAGAAACCCTTCAGAAAGAATCCTTATGTGGGGGGGGGGGTTAACCCTTTGAGTTCCAGAGGGGTACGCAACGCATTGCAGAGCAATGTGTTGTGTACCCCTCTGGAA
This sequence comes from Rhinophrynus dorsalis, assembly GCA_037306005.1. Lineage (NCBI taxonomy): Eukaryota > Metazoa > Chordata > Amphibia > Anura > Rhinophrynidae > Rhinophrynus > Rhinophrynus dorsalis. The sequence continues at coordinate 41,513,245 of CM074722.1, read as the reverse complement.
CTCAAAGGGTTAAATGTCAAATTAAACCCCTTGAGGACCAAATGGGATGGGATGCATTGGTAAACCATGATGTTCACACTCATGAAAATCCAGATGGGTGTAGATCTTATTTGAAACTTATATCCACATCCTCCTATATATAATAATTCGCTATGATGTTTGTCAGAAGCCGTCATGCGCAGTAGAGACTATGCACGTTGGGGCAGTCTCTGCTGCACAAGACTGCATCGCTGGAGCAGTGAGGTAGCGGCCGCTTAACCCTTTGAGTGCCAGAGGGGTACGCAACGCATTGTACACGGGCTTTTACGCTAGTAGTTAATAATGTGTATACAATAAGCAGGGGATTGTAGCTTTTAACCCTCTGAGTACCAGAGGGGGCACATTGCTTTGTAATGCATTGCAAACACCCTGGCTTTCAAAGGTTGAAATATAATGTGTATATATATTTTTTAAAAGAATTGCAATTCACCCTCTGAGTGCCAGATGTCTAACACATCGGCTGACAATGTATTTTATACTCCTTTGGCATTGGCAGGGTTAATATACCCCATGTATTGCTAATTGTAAATACACATTCGCACACTGTACATCATTGTGATGTAGTTATAGTATTGGTGGGTGCCTTATGCAATGCAGTAAATATTATTAGTGTCCCTCAGAGACCACCTGATTCCAGCCTGATGCCCCTATATGTGTGTGGCGATTTAGTGCTATACAAAGTAGATTTGGCGCCTTAATTGAAACCCAGTCGTACCCCTAAAGGAATGTACCGAGCGGGGAGGGTTGAGCAGAAGTTTCGCAATTCGTTAACACCTAGCCCTGGAGATAATTGATTGCATTGAATTACAAATATGTGAAACAAAACTGCTAGGACTCACATTTCAAATGGAAATGTTTTATTTAAATACAGTTTATCTCAAACTCCCCAACACATGTGGTGCCATAAAATGACTTCTCATTGTTTTAGGACCTGCTGCTGTTGTTTTGGAAATGCTTTTTTTAAAAAAAAGGGAGTAGGTGGTCCCATCTCTCATAGACAATGGTAGAGTATTGTTTAGGGTTATTTACAAGAACACGCCCCTTGGGCGCTTGCTTATTTAAATACTTTGTCCGTGCTGCCCGCTGATTGGTTCTCGGGACAGACACAGCCCCCACAAGGCGCGGGAATAGAACTCAGGGGGAGCTACTATTATTGGTTCAAACTTATCTTCCCGGGATCGGAGCTGGACGCTGATTGGACTGTGCTGGCTCACACTTAGAGGAAATATACAATTTCTAAGCGTACTGCCCACACGTGGAGATTCTTTTTGTACCGGCCGGTTGCACGCGTGTTACAGGGGGAACCAGGATTATACATTACCGGCAAAGGGAATCATGCTGCTAGCTGCCTCCAGGACATTTTAACGAACCGCATATGGCACTTAAGTGTTATTATTCACCGGCCAGTATTAGCCCTTCATCACCCACATTCTCCGGGGCTGCAGATCAGGGCAACAAATCGGGAGGTAAATGCGCTGCCGCGTATATAATAGAAGTGTGTGTGTGTGTGTGTATGTATGTATGTATGTGTATATATATATATATATATATATATATAAATTAGTGTGGTTTTAAACATTTATTTTATTATATGCTTATGCTCTCTTTATCGGTTAAAACGGGGCTCTCATTTATTTATATATATATATATATGCAAATATTGAGGGTGGTTGTCTGTTCTGTAAAGCTTGTTTGGATGCTACATTTTGTAGGTAGCCTTCTGTTGAAGGATTAATTGCTTATGCTAAATATCTGTGTGTGTGTGTAATAAAAAAAAAAAAAAATATATATATATATATATATATATATTATTATGTCTCAAACATGTTAATGTATATTTCTGTCCCATTTGCCCCGGTTATTGCAATTAACGTGCATATAACCTGCTGCGGGGAAGCTGCAGCCATTGATTTGCAGGGGGATGGAGGGGGGGGGCAGTGCAGCGCTTTGCAGATGAGCTGTGCGTGGAGGCTGCAGCACGAATTGTAGGTGGTAGGCTGGTGTGGGGTGGTCTCCTCCTGAGGGAGGGGTTTTCCCGGGATACCCGCAGAGCTGTGTGGGGAGGGCTGCCTGGGAATGGGTTTGCCTCTCCTCTGCAGGGAGTCTCCCAGCATGTCCTCCTCTGCAATTACACACACGCTGCTGCTTTCTAGGCGAGGATCCTCCTCCCCATCACCTACTACTGCATTTCTAGCCCACCGCCTCCTCTGGATTTATTGACACTGTAGGCAAGAAATAAACTGAAAACATCACAGATTTTCTGCATCATGAGTCACAGATTATACATGTTTAGTAAAAGCCCGGTGATGAGTAATAGCCTCCTGTTCTGAGATCACTAGTGTCTCAGAGAAAACAGGATGGGGTCTGCTTGTACCTCACAGAGAACAAATGCAGTCATCTTGTGAATAACATGGATGTTCTTGCTGTAACTGTTCGGCATGTTTTTGCAGGTATTCAATTTTGCTATGGCTTTAATATTAACCTCTTGAGAACAAGAGGGGTATGCAACATACTGCAGAACAGCAGCAATATGTTGTATGCTCCTTTTGGTCCTCAAGTGCTCTACTTGTGTTTTTGTATGTATTTTGTGTGCATACTAATACTTATGAGTTGTTTTTTTTTTTTTTTGTTTTTTTCCTCTTAGTAAAAGAACCATTTGAGAACTGCTACCAAGTTGGTCCTGTCATTGGAACCGGAGGCTTCGGTACAGTCTACTCTGGAGTCAGGATTTCTGATAAACTCCCGGTAATTATCCCATTACATACTAAATGTCACAATGAACCATACTGCGTGTTTTAGTAACCTGTTTACTGCACCAGTCATGGCTATTGCTTTGCATTCATTGGGACCTCTCCTAGCACACAAAGGGTTTAGTTTAAAATCTGTATTTGCTGCCTGTTCACATGTTGCATTGTAATAAGCTTGTTTACATCCGATCAATAACCTGCTGATCTTGGCAGGTTATTGGTTAATCCTTTGAATGCCAGGGGGACTTAACATATTGCAAAACAGTGCCTCTGTATTTCAAAGTGTTATATCCATTTGAACACTGTAGTGTATATATTTTTAATATTGTGATACTTAAAAACTGGAGTGGTTTAGAAGACCTTGTTGGATGACTATAGGGATAAGCAACACATTGATACAAAATGCACATCCTTCTAGTCCAGCACCATTCTGAGTGCCATGCAACAGGATGGAGACCTTTCTAGCACACAGTGTTAAAGGGATAGTAATACTTCGTTTTATCTTAATTTTATTTTTGTGGGCATTAAACATGAACGATATAAGTCTTATCTCTCAAACCTTTGTTATGAGAGATATTGACAAGCACAGTTTCCCCTCCTGCCCCTTTTACCTAGTGTAAGCCATCTCTTCTCAGATGTGGAATGCAGTCCATAGACCAGAAGGGGACAATCTTCTTCCTATGTGAACAATGAAAGCCCTGCCCCCCTTGACAAGCTTTCAGGTTTTTCCCTTATCTTAATTGAAGATTGTCCCTCTCTGCAGTCTACCTGGGCACCTCCCTTCTGATGTGGCTGAACAGTTACATCAGTGGAAGGGGGATACTTTGTCATTGAATTACTCTTGAACTACAACTCTGACAGAATTGAAATAACACTCTCCAAAGTCCAAATACTATGATGATTAATTAGAGCTGCTATTATTATGAAACATTACCATCCCTTTAACCCTTTTGAGTGTCAGAGGGGTACAGAATGCATTGATTTGCAATGCATTCCGTACCCCTCTGGCACTCAAAGGGTTAAGGGAGATGAACTGTACTCTAGACTTAATAGAATCGAAGCGTTGTACTTCCTTTATTTGTAATTTATACATGTTCCCTTGGTGATGGAATCTCTCTATTATCTGATCTTGCCTATCATTCTTTGCGATCATGCAGTCACTCATTTTTAACCCTTGAGTGACTTTGCATTCTGGTGTACCCTAGGTTACACTGTAGCTATGTGTTTTTAAAAAAAAAAAAAAAAAAGTAGCATAATGTCCCTGCAGGTAACACTTGTTTTGGTAAAGGAGTCTGGAAGTGTAATGGCTAACTTACACTTAATCTTCTTACAGGTTGCAATCAAACATGTTTCCAGAGACCGTATTGGAGAGATGAAGCACATGGTAAGCAGCAATTTATTTTTTTTATATCTTTACTCATTTGCTACAAGCTTGTGGTGGTTGATTTTGTTGAGAACTTGGAACACAGCCCTTGTGATGTGGGTGAATAATCTTGTTGAAAATCACACTGCACTGGCACCCACTTGTGTATGGGTTAAATATTCTGTGAAGAATGTTTACATTTCAGCTTTGTAACAAGACATTTGTTCCTCTTCTTTTGACAGAATGGGACACTGGTTCCTCTTGAAATTTACCTCCTGAAAAAAGTGTCAACTGGCTGCCGGGGTGTGATTAAACTGCTGGACTGGTACGAAAGGCCAGATGGCTTTATCATAATCATGGAGAGACCAGAACCTGTCCAGGATCTCTTTGACTTCATCACAGAACGTGGGGCTTTGGGAGAAGACCTGGCCGCCAAGTTTTTCCGACAAGTGGTAGAAGCAGTTCGGCACTGCCATGCCTGTGATGTTGTGCACCGTGACATCAAAGACGAGAACATCTTGGTGGATCTCCGGACGGCTGAGCTCAAGCTAATAGACTTTGGTTCTGGAGCCTTACTTCGTGATGCTGTATACACAGACTTTGATGGTTAGTTTTACTTTAACTTGTGTTCTTTAAAAGGGTAGTAATAATTGCAGATTACTAATCCCCCATATTGTAGCTTTGTTAAAAAGAAACTTATTGCCCCAGTGTCATCTCTCAAACCCTTATGGTTTGAGAGATGATAGCACTCAAAGTTCCCTCCCTTCCCTGACTGAACGCTGACTGCAGGGATATCTGGTGTTACTTGCATCAGGTGGCTCTGCAGCATTGCAGAGATCTCATTTAAAAAATATATATATGTATATTTTTCACTAAAACTGTCTTCTATGTGTGCTTGCAAACCATAAGGGTTTGAGAGATGACACTGGGGGCAATAAGTTTCTTTTTAACAATGCTACAATATGGGGATTAGTAATCTGCAAGTATTACTATCCCTTTAATCTAAGTGACTGTCAGGGGCAATCTGTGGGTCCTTGCTGAACACAAATTTTCATCCTTCTCAGATGGCAGTCTGCAGATGATGGGAAATTGTGGCCCCACAGCTGCTCACAATGACTAAGCAGTAATGCCAACCAGTTTAACCCTCTGAGTGCCAGGGGTATGCCACACTTTGCAGAGCAATGTGTTGTGTACCTCTGGCACTCAGAGGGTTAATGTTTGCAGCTGAATGCATTACAGGTTAGTCCTCTTGGTACCCCAGTCTGACACTGTGCCTCCTGATTCTTATAGGTACACGTGTATACAGCCCACCAGAGTGGATTCGCTTCCACAGATATCATGGAAGATCAGCCACTGTGTGGTCTCTTGGCATCTTGCTGTACGACATGGTCTGTGGAGACATTCCATTTGAGCACGATGATGAAATTCTAAAGGGCAAGATCCAGTATCGCTGCAGGGTGTCTAGAGGTAAGATCACTACCCTTATACTGTTCTAACCTGCCATGGTAATAGTGTAGTATAGCACCTTCTCTGTTGGAGGATTGCAGTGTTTTTCTGTGACTTTCTTGCAGAGATCAGTTTTCCCTTTCTACATATATTGCATATCATTCAGAGGGTAATTTGAGAATTCACTGCAGTCCCCTTTTGGTTCAACCTCTGATTTATATTGACCTTGTCCTTGACTGAGTGTAGATTATGGGAAAGGCTTCTTGAACCAGGAGACTTCTTAAGTAGAAGCTATGAGGAACACAGCCAATGACTCTGTCCACATGTCCTTGTAGTGGCACAAAGCAAGAGGAGCACTTCTTGAGCAAGCCAGCCATAAAGATATCTCTTGACCCTATGATTGCTGGAGGGGTATGCAACACATTTCAATGTGTTGTATACTCTGGCAATCAGAGGGTTAATGTGAAGTCTTTTCTTTACATGACACTTTAGCACTCCAGGATTTAATGTTCATATTTAACTCTTTGAGTACTGAAGTGGTGTCCAGAACATTGCTTTGCATGGATTCCCCTCTACCATTTGAAGACTCAACATTTAAGGAGACTTGGGTTTTCGTCAGACCTCGTCACAACAAAACTGAAGTGTTGTAGGGAGACAACCATGCTTGTCCATTAGTGATTGCCATTATTCCCTCCCATATTTGTATGGATGTCTTCCTCCCCTGTAGAAGGTGTTGACCCCCCTTCAGTGCCAGAGATGTACTACACAATGAATATGTAACTTTATACAGTAAAGTAGTGAATTTGGCTTCTATAGACACTTATGATTTTGAGACACATTAACAGCCAATCTGGGTTTAAAAAAAAAAAAAAAACTCCGTTTACTCACTATATGTTGTTCCTTGAATCTGTGATGGACAGTGTGAGGCCCTTCCCTTGCTTGCCACACTAACTCCCATCATTGTCCTGTCATCAATTGGTAGGAAATGATGAGTTGTAGACAGCAGGCCCGCATCTTGCCCACCACTTCCCCTTCATTGCTTGATCTCCAATGCATTACTTGCCCTAATCTTCTAAAAGAGTGTCTTCACCACATGGTGGCCAGCATCGCACATTTGTTAATATATATTCTATTTTTATTTTTCTTGTAGAATGTCAGCATCTGATAGAGTGGTGTTTATCTAAGAGACCTTCAGACAGACCATCCTTGGAGCAAATCCTTTCTCACCCTTGGATGTCACAAGAGAACCTTCTTGACCAAAAAGACAATGGCAAAGGCTCACGCAAAGTTGACCAAGAGGCCCCCAGCACAAAGCAGCAGGAGAGCCTCTGAGCCCACAAAGACTCTCTCTCTTGCTGAGAGAAATGGGAAGGATCTGAGCCAAAGTCCCAGTGCGGATTGGTTGACGTGGACCTGCGCGTCCAGTCTGCAAGCTGGGATTCCCAAGGGGATAGAAGTAGCTGTCCCGTCAGAGCGATATACCTCGGGGGGGATCCCAGTAAAAGGGACTTCTGTGCATTGAAATGTGGTGACCTTTAGACTGTGGACTCTGTTTTTAGAGGCTCATCATCTTTCCAATGGACTGTCTGGGAAGGTGTGAGTGAAATGAGAGGGTATAAAGCAATCGGAGGCCTTGTGGGATTCTACAAGAAGGCGTACAATGAATGCATCTTGCTTAAGTAATCTCTGTGACCCCACAGGTTATTAATCTGCAAACTGAGCAATTTTTTTTTTTTTTTTTTTTTTAACTTTGATTGCCAGAGGGACACGCCAACATATTGCATTGCGCAAACACTCTGGCTCTTGAAGTAACATCTTTGTGTCCTTTTATTTTGAAATGTGCATTCACTTACAAATATGTACTGAGAACTTCTCTTGCTTCTCCTGCAACATTCTATAAATGGCAAACTGGAATGTATTGACTTCTAATTAATCCACTTGTAGTTTGATATCTAACTTTAACTGGCTGCACAGTAAAATTTGGTTTCACCAAATAAGTCTACATGATCCATCTGCCTATAATAGGTGCAGCTATCTTTTTAAAGTCCAGAATATCTTGACTAAGAATTGTGTGCACCTTTCAAAATGCTGTCACATAGATGTTTAGTCTTTATAAATTCATAAACTGCAGATTTGCACTACTTGCTGTTTTTGTAGATCTAACAAAACCAGATGGGGAGGGGAAAGCTGCTTTCTTTGGCTGTGTACAGGCCAAAGATATCTGCATGTTCAATTTGTTTTACATGCCCCTTGCCTATGAAACTGAGACTTAAACAGAGACTGAAGGGAGAATAATCTGCAACATTCTGTTTGGTTGGGTCAGAGCTGTCTTGGTACAGTGACAAATAAAATGCTGAACTATTTGGAGAGATTTATAAAGACAAAAGTGGAGATGCTTTGCAAGGGAGCTACACAAGATTCAGAAAACCCCTTCACTGCAAGATGGATCTCCACTGCATTGCTAATGTAGCGGAGATCCGTCTAACTCTGTAGGAGTTAACTCACTGAATTTTGTGCAGCTCCCTTGCAAAATAATAGCTCCCCATTTTCTTTAATAAATATCACCCCAATCTGTCCTGGAGTTTTAAACTACCAGCTGCTTTTTTTTGTTTTGTACTAACCCTGCCTGCTGTCATTGTGTCACAGCAGTAAGGGTTAACTTTAAACCTTCCTCAGGGAAACTGGTGTGATACTGGTTTTACTGGATGAACCTGCCTTATCCAGGAATCTAGTAAGACTATGCATTTTCAATATGTGTATTCAGAGTCTTTGCTAAGGGATTCCCGTACCCTTAAACATGAGAGAGCAGTCATGCCTTCAACACCAGTTTACATTCAAAACTATCAGTACAGTGTTTTTTTTATTTATTTAATTTTTTTATTAAATTATTTTCCAGTTATGCTGGTCTCCTTCCTCCTGCAAGCCTTAATCTTTACTTCTGTCAAACACTTCATGACCATATCATTACCATTGTATCATGCAAACATTTGACACTTTTTTTTTTTTTTTTTTTTTTTTTTTCCTGTTCATTGTGTAAGAAGGCTTGGTCCAAATTATGTGATATTTTCTTATTCCTGGCAATTTAGCTGCAACAGAGGTTGAAACGTTTTATAGTCCAGTGACCTGCTTGTGTAATGTGGGCGGGGGGGAGCAAATGGAATGCACCATGACGCAAGCAGGATAGTCTAATTTCCTGTGCATAGAAAACCATTTTTGTATCTCTGCAGGAAGGGAATTATTTGGCCAGGGTATGGTTAAATCCCAACCAGGAGTTTTCTGTAGCTGGTAGGCAGGCTGCAGCCTTTCTAAACGGGAATAATGGACGTTGCAGTTCAATAGCTGGTGGGCTTCAGGCTGCCTACCGCTGACTAGGTTGGGGGACTGAGGCTCAAGAAATAAACATTCAAAAGTGAAATTTTGGGTCAAATTACACAATTGGGATCAAATCAAATTCCTATTAACAATAACCCTTTGAATAAATCTCTGGCACACAATGGGTTAAGAACCAGAGTGGTGTGTATCACAGCTCTGGTCCTCAAAGGTTAATTCTGGCTGTGAAACTGCTGGAATGACTGTTCTGTGATGCATTGTTGGGAGACCTCAATCGAGTGGTGAACCCTTTGAGTGCCAGAAGTATTGAACACATTGCGTTGTATAACTGACAAAAGGGTTAAACGCATTTTAAACATTTTTGACTTATCTGGACCAGCATTGCTTCTTTTGACTGCATGTCTCACTGGGATATGTTTTTGGGGGGAGTGGAAGAAAAAAGAAATCTGATTTAACCTCTGCGTTAGATGCACAACCTATTTGCAGTCCTAAAAGGTTGGTTTCTGCAGTGGTTGAAACTTATAGATCCCAGATTTTGTATACATTTTTTCCCTTGAGGGTAGAAGGGGTCAGTCTTTGAGTGACAGAGGGGTACACATTGCATAGCAATGCCTTGCGTACACTTCTGACACTAAAAGGATTAAAACACCCATAATTTGTCAGAACGTTCTGTAGTGTTCCCTACCATTCCCCACGAATGGGTGGGGTATCTGGTGCTGCAGTCACATGGGAGGATTCCTGTAATTTATTAAAGGGGCTACGTCCTGCCTAGTAGTAACTTATCAATCATTCCCGTGCAGAATAGAAAAAGTAATACCTTTTTTGCTGCTGGTACAGACTACAAAAAAGTGGACACTAGCAGCAAAAAATGGTTAAAGGTGGCTTATCTTGGGTACTTGCGTTACCCCTATGCAGTGTTCACTGGTCATGTCCTATTTATTTAATTTAATCTAACTCGAGCCTTTCATTAGAATTTCTTTTGTTTGGCTGATTTATTTATATTGAAACTTTTTTTTTTTCTCATTTGAATATGAACTGAACGGTATTTATAAATCTTTTTGTTACATTCTGGATCAGTGTGCTTTTTTGTTGGTCAGTTTTATTTAAGTGTCTTATCTTTTTAATAAATTTTGGTTTCTTTTTTTACCTAATACCTGGCTCTTTGTCTAATTTGCATGAATGACACTGACTGGTCTTTGGCGCAAGCATGCCACAAAATTGCCATGTATATACCAGATAAGTGTAATCTTCATTAGGAGTAGACAATGTTTGGGTGTCTCTAGCGGTGTTGGATTAACCCTTTCATTGCCAGAGGGGTACCCCTCTGGCACTCAAAGGGTTACACTCAAACATCAGGAGAGCTTAAAGGATTTCCCCCTTCTCTCTCCCTAAATAAACTCTAGGAGTACCAGAATGATGTGATGGGCATTATGCACTGAAAGGAGCAAAATCCATAAAGCTATGTCATGAGCTACCAGCAGTGCATGTTTTCAGGATATCCACTAGACTGCTAGGTGGCTCAGTTCAAGGGGATGTCTACATTATGCTCACCAGGGCTGGGATTTCCCAAGAGGCAGAGTAGCTCACTACCTACAGCTCATGATATGGAGGGGGTGCCTCAGCTGTGCTTACCACACCCACATTCTGAATTGTGGGTGTGGCTAGAGAAATCTCAATGTCACTGCATCGGTTTGATACCTTTAGAGGCTATTTTAACCCTTTGGATGCTTCATACCAAACACTGCATAGCAATGTTAGATTTTGCTAGTAACTGAGGGGTTAAAGCTATCCTTGCATTTTAGGGTATTTTCTGTTCCAGGAAATGGGGGGGGGGGGGGGTTCTAAAGGCACCTTAGTGACATGGATAGGGGCACATTGGATATAAATCAAGGCCTGGTCCCTTTCTGTCTTGAAAGAACTGGCATGATTATTCCTCCTTATAAATTTATATAACCCCTTTTGAGTTCCAGGGGTAGGCAATGCATTACGTACCCTTCTGGCATTCAAAGGGTTAACCCCGCAGTAAACTGCCTTCTAACATCCTAATGGTGAAGTTAATTTTCTGCACATGTAATTGACAGTGCCGTATCTGATATGGCTAATCTGCTGACATTAAATTCACCAGTAATTTCACCAAAATTCTGTAACTGGTTGGGGGGGGGGGGGGGGGGTGAGCAGTGTGAATCTAATGAGACTAAAAGCAGTGTAGTGAATGTCCACTTTAACCCTTTGAGTGCCAGAGGGGCAGTCAACAATTTTCTCTGCAATGTCCTGCACCTTGTCACTCAAAGGTTTAACTGAGTGCCAGAGGGGCATGCAGCACATTGCACTGTTTCATACTCCTCTGGCACTTAGAGGGTTAAAGCGATTGGAGACAACAGGATGCATTCAAAAGTTTTCTGATGAAGCCCAGTCTATTCTGTGGTACAGTGAGAAGAGTTTTCCTTCTACCACATCCACACAGCCTGTTTTCACCCCAAAAAAGCACATCCTCTTGCCAGTGTGCATACCACATACCCCTTCTCTGATCCTTGATCATAACGGTGACTTGGTTGAGTCATGTTTAGTTCAAGCTGAGCTGCGTACCCTTTAACTCCATTATACTATCACCTCTTTTGTTAGACCCCTCCCATGCATAACAATGACTGCCCATGTGGAGGTCATCTGTATGAATGGCTGACTCAGTAGCCGGCCAGATGTGGGCAGCTGAATAGAGTGAATGATCCGCCTGGCAGCCTATAGCCCATTGTGCTGATCTGGCATTCAGATAACCTGGGTATGCTCTGTGTGTATTAGCCACACTCTTTCCCCCCCCCCCCCCCCTTCATCTATAACTAACACTAATGGAGGCTATGGTTCACAATGTACATTTAGTGTAAAATGAAAGGGATAGTAACAATTCAAAATAAATACAGCTCCCTTTATAGTTTTTGGGCTATGTAAAACATAATTTTCTATGATATGTAGTTCCAGAGTAATTGAATCAGTGTCCCTGTCCTGCCCCTTCTACCTAGTGTAAAGCTGCACAGCAAGACCGTTCAGATGGTTCCAGCGGAAGGGGGGGGGGGGGGACAGACAATCTTCTGTCAGCATAATGATAAACCTGTGATCCTTCACATAGGCTTGCTTTGATTCCCCCTTGATCACTGTGGCAGTCTAAAACCGCTCCAGATAAAATGTCCTTGCTCCTTAACCTCTTAAGGACCCTTGATGGTCCTGGTAAGTGATGGCTGGATTTGCTTAAAGGACTGATCATGTACCAGGACAGTCATGGAATTCCAGGCTTTCTCCCATTCGGTGAGTCCGGAATTGGATTTAAAAAAAAAATAATAATGCTCCGTGGTCCTTAAGTGCCCGCCGCGTGCGTGACCCGTGCTTAAGGGATTACATGGGTAAGACGGGAGTGTCCATGATTGGTCCTGAAATGCTACCAACAGCCCAGGATTTAACGATTTCTCTGTTTGAGCACAGGTGCGCCAATCCAGTTGAATGAGCTACTTCTTATTAATTCACCTGTGCTTTACCATGGAAACCCTTAAGTTATGGCCTGTTGGTGGCCCTTGAGGACTGAACTTTGACGCATCTGTTTTAGGGTCTCTTGTCTTAATCCTTTTGAGTGCCAGAGGGGTATGCAATGAAATGCACTGCATATCCTTCGGTCAATCAAAGGGATAATCCGATGGATGCTCAAGTTGTCTAGGGTTCGAAGGAGAACAGTGGTCTTACAGTGACACCATTTTAAGCACACACACACTCTCATACGTCATTGGTAGTTCATCACTACCCTCCATGGCTGTCCTCTCTGCAGTGGACCAGCCAAAGTTCTCAGACACAGGACTGTGCACTGCAGTCAGAATTAAGTCCTCTAAGACCACAGAATGAGAGGGATCCCTACATGTCTGATGAGAGACCAGTAGGGCTAAAATAAAGGAACCTGTGGGGGTGAGTGACACCCCCAAACACACACACACACCTTACAGAAGAATGGGGTCCAAATACAGGTGCCGCACAGAGCAGTGTAAAGTCTGTCTTCAGAGTCGGAGTGCCTCCCCCAAACCCGCCCCTCTGATTTCCATATCTAATGTGCGCCCACATCGTCATTGTGCACATGCAGAACTAGACACAAGGACGTGCAGGAAACGCCCTGGTGAGAAGGGGAAAGCGGAACTGTGATGATTGACACCCAAGCAAGGTCAGTGTACTAAATAAAATGGGCAAGATTAGCATTTTTATTAAAACCATTTTAATTCCTTTGGGCAAAATAATTGGTTTAGCATCACTTGGGTAGACATGAAAGTTCCGCTTTAAAAACATTGGAAAGCTTATCCCTGACATTTAATTGGATATTAATACTTCGTTTTATCTTTATTTTATTTTTTAGGCATTAAAAAAACATGAAGAATGATATAAGTCTTATCTCTAAAACCTTTATGGTTTGAGAGATATTCACAAGCAAAGTTTCCCTTCCTGTCCCTTTTACCTAGTGTAAGCCATCTCTTCTCAGATGTGGAATCCAGTCCATAGACCAGACAGATAACAGAAGGGGACAATCTTCTTACGGTTTGAGAGATATTCACATTTAAAGTTATTTCTCCAATTCCTATGTTATTCTATGGAGCCTATGCACTAAGATCCCTCCAGCTTTAGAAATCTTACTGCATTGGCTCCATAGATTAACATAGGAACTGGAGAAGTAATATCACTGGAGAAGTCATTGCCTCTTTATCACCTCCTTATCACACCGTAGTGCATAACCCCCAATAACTGCCAGAGAGGTATCCAGCGCCTTGCGTTGCAATGCTTTGAATACCTCTCTGCCACTCAAAGGGTTAAATGATTTGATCCCTTTTCATTTTTGGGTGGTGATGTCCCTTTAATTTGCAGTAATTGGCACAATGAGAGTTATCATGATTGTCAGTTTGATTCAGTGTACAATCCGCCATATGTTTGCACACCTGGAACAACCGTTCCTGTATGCATACCTCTGTGGCAGATGTGAGCAAGCAGTCTACCTGAAAGCTCAAGTCACAGATCTGGAGAGGCAGGGTGCAACATTGATGGAGATGATCAACCTTGATGGTTTAACTCTATGAGTGCCAGCAAAGCACTGCATTGCGTACCCCACTGGCACTCAAAGTGTTAAAGGGGATGTATCACCTTATAAAATATTTTACCATAGGTTTTGTTACTAAAGTATTATTAGTTTATTATTATTTGTTTATCCGACGATCGGAACATGTAGGATTGTTTGCTGGAACTACTTTCACCCGGCGGGCTACACGCTTCAGGTCTTTTGGAACACACCATCCGGCCAATGAAGCGCAGTATGTTTTCACGCAGTGGGTCAACAGGAGGGGGAGTCCCGTGGAGACAGTAAGGGACCACTACTATAAAAAGATGTATTATTCTGTTAAATATCACCTCTGATGAAGTTATGCTGTAACGAAACGCGTCAGGTGGTTTTCAAGTTTTTAGTAAACTGAGTGTAAATATATTTTAATAAATATTTGGATTAAACACAAGAGTTTTCTACTGGATAACTGCTTGGACCCGGTACCGAGAGTTGGATGCCAGGGAGACCGAGCGAGTTATACTGTATATTACGAATATACTTAGAGGCTGGGGTAGCCTCTGTGTCTAATGCGCTTTTGCGCTGGGTCTGTTTTTTGTTTCTTTTGCAGTTTCACAGTTGGATTATTGTGGAGGTCACGAGACCAGGTGATCCTGACCCTAGCGGCATTGTGCAGAGAGAAGAGTGAAGAATACAGAGAGGAGTTTAAAGGGATAGTAATGTTTCATAATAAAAGCAGCTCTAATTAATCATCATAGTATTTTGACTTTGGAGAGTGTTATTTCAATTCTGTCAGAGCTGTACTTCAAGAGTAATTCAATGACAAAGTATCCCCCTCCTGCCCCTTTTACTGATGTAACACTGCTCAGCCAGAGCAGAAGGGAGGTGCCCAGGTAGATTGCACAGAGGGACAATCTTCAATTAAGATAAGGGAAAAACCTGAAAAACTTGTCAAGGGGGGCAGGGTTTTCATTGTTCTTATAGGAAGAAGATTGTCCCCTTCTGTTATCTGTCTGTTCTATGGATTGGATTCCACATCTGAGAAGAGACTTATATCGTTCTTCATGTTTTTTTAATGCCTACAAAATAAAATAAAGTTAAAACGAAGTATTAATATCCCTTTAAATACTGTTTGAATACTGTTGGAGAAAAGAACTAAATACTACCTCTTGTAGAGGACTGGTGACTTTTAGGATTACTACTATTATAGCACCCAAAGCGTGGTGAAGGAGTTTCCTTATTCATAGGATATCTCCTATTCACTTGTTTCTTTCATGCAAAGTGAGCCTGGTTTCCAAGCACACTATGTAGACCATTCCAACAAAGTATTTCTTTTTCGATTTCGTTATCTCGGCTCTGCTGCAAAGCCACCTGCCGATCCCCAGACAAGGATCTCCTGCTGTCAGCTAGACGCTGACGTCAAGGAAAGGGGAGGGGGGGCTTTAAAATGTTCTATCTCTCAAATCATAAAAGGTTTGAGAGATAGGACTTGCACTGATAGATTTCTTATTCATTTATCTACAATATTACTTTTTAGCAATCTAGGACATTACTATCTCTTTAACACTGAGCTGCCACAATCTCTGTTTCCAGAGACGTTTCAGTCTGGGACTGTGAAAGAAAAGATCTTTATACAATGCTGAAGTCTTGTATCATTATCTTTTTTTTTTTTTTTTACATTTCATCTTTTTTGCAATGTCATAGTTCCACACAATGACTACTGACATTTACCTTTCAGGGACAAAAAATTTTTTAAAAAAAATAGGCGAATATTAAAAAAAAATCGAATTATATGTAATTTTTCTTTGCATTTTATGCACTTGTGTAATATGTAAAGTCGAAAAGGCGGTTGACTGTCACTTTAAATGGATAGTAATACTAAAATGTAAAAAAAAATGTAGTAATGTTTATACCCCTTAGTAAAACAAGTGTACTCCCACTGCTGAAAGATGTTTTATTCAAAAGGTATTACAGCTCAAACCTGAATTATTTAGCTGCAGTATCACGGTGGCCTGAAATGTTACAGTGGCGCTATTGTTGCATCATACTATGAAGTTTTATGATCAACTGACCAGATCTGTTGATATGAGGGTGTATCGAAAGTGCCACTGCACAAGTTCAGATGACTGTGATACTGCAGCTAAAAAAAATCATGTTTGAGTTGTAATAACTATTGAATAAAACACCTTTCTGCAGCACTGATGCTGTAAAGTGAGAATGCTTTTAAAAACAGACATGTTAATAGTTTATTTTTATCTATTAACAAAGTGCATAGTAAGTGTAGAAGAAAAATCTAAAATCAATATTTGGTGTGACCACCCTTTGCCTTCAAAACAGCATCAATTATTCTAGGTACGCTTGCACAAAGTCAGGGATTTTGTAGACATATAGTCAGGTGTATGATTAAAAAATTGTATCAAACAGGTGTTAATGATCATCAATTTAATATGTGGGTTGAAACACAATCATTAACCGAAACAGAAACAGCTGTGCAGGAGGAATAAAACTGGATGAGGAACAGCCAAACTCAACTAACAAGGTGAGGTTGCTGAAGACAGTTTAATGTCAGAAGTAATATACCATGGCAAGATTGAGCACAGCAACAAGACACAAGGTAGTTATCCTGCATCAGCAAGGTCTCTCCAAGGCAGAAATTTCAAGGCAGACAGGGGTTTCCAGATGTGCAGAAAGAAAGGGGCATTTAAGGAAAAGGAAGACCACCTGAGTGTAAAGTCTTACAATTAAATATTTGCATTCCTAATTGCGCTAATTGATCCGTTCATTATTCTATGGAGCCAACGTTGGTGATCTTAGTATATAGGCTGTATAGAATAACATACGAACTGGAGAAGTGATATCAGTGGAGAAGTTATCTCAACTTTATCACGCTTTAGTTCATTCATAGCTACCATTGTGTTTTAGACCTCTTTAGAATTCAAAGGGTTAAAATCTTCATTTAAAGTAATTTGAATTTTTCTCATTTCTTCCCTGTGGTGCGGTGGTTTGTGCCAGAATTTATTCAATTCTTATTTTATGCATACGTTCCCAATATATTGTTTTTGCTTTCTTTTCTTTTATTCCTTCATATGGAGGTCCATTCTTAAAACAAGTGAAAACAAGAGGTGCATAGTCAGCACTGGTCTGCACATTTCCAAGTTTTTTTTTTTTTACTTCCGTTTTAACTGCGTCACTGTCCCTTTATCTCAGTGTTACAGACACACTTGTATCCTCTCCTCCACCTTATCTCCTGTCTCATAGAGTTGGACCAGGGGTGGGCAGCCTGTAGATCTCCATCTGCTGCTGGGACGTTAGAATTAGGATCATGGAACTATAAATCGCCAATATATTCTGCAGCGCTGTACAATAAGAACAAGGCACACAAGTATTGCTGTCAATCAGGGGAGGGCTGGCAACTTGTGGTCTGGGGGGGGGCAAATAAAATCAAGTGGCCCATCTCTACTATTGTTAGAGCCCACTGACCCAGCACACCCATTTTTATTAATTTTAAAATTGGCATTAATGTTGTGAAGTAAGACAAGTAACTCCACATATATTACAATTAAAAGGTTGCTACATTAGTGATACCACAGAGCTTACAATTTAAGTAAAGCTACACTAGTGATACCATAGAGCTTACAAGGGAAATTAGAATGTACTAAATGTACCTCCATTTAGATTGTAGCTCTGAGTTATCACTTGTGCATCTCCATTTCAATTGTAAGCTCTGGGGTATCACTAGTGTAGCTCCATTTATAGCAGCAAGTGGGAGATTAAGTGAGACAGTGGCCCACTGGCCCAGACATATCACTGGCCGAGGGAGCAATTGCTTCTCTGCCCACCAGGCCAACCCTCCCCTGCTGCCAATATAGATGCAATTATCCCCACTTGTAAGGCACCCCAATTAGCTCTGTGTCTATAGGACAGTTGCTTTAGACTCTGACATTGGGCACTTGAACTCACACTGAAGCACTGAGCCCTGTTTTAACTGTTTTACACAGTAAACTGCTCCCATGGATTATTAACTCTTTTAATATCAGAGGTTTGTATAATATATTGCACATACCTCTTGCACTCAATGGTTTAATGAAAAACGGGCAAGATGGGTAAAGAGGGGAGTTCAACAGTAAACCATACGATATGTGAAGGAAGAAAAAACCCAGGCAAGCCAGGTAACAAACAACTAAGGTAGGTTAAAAATACACTAAAATAGAATAAGGGCTAAAATAGAGTAAGGGAGATAATCATAAAAGAAACGCAAGCCCTGTGAGTGACTGACCTGCATGAGGAGCAGCAACGAAAGAGGAAGCTGTATTACAAGACTGCACTTGTATAGTCACAATGGTTACTTGTGATTGGTTGTTCAGTTTTCTATGTTTTTCTTCCTGCTGCTGTGAGGATCAGTAAAGGATGTTATGCAAATACTCGCCTCCTGTCTTTAATAAAATTCAGATTATTTGGTTATTCAGATTAATCCTCAATTTAATGGTATTAGTGATGAGCGAGCATGCTCGGCCGAAGCTCGGTTCGGCTCGAGCATCGCTCTGCTCGGCACATGGCGGTACTCGTACGAGTACCGCATGTGCTCGCCCGCCATGTTCGGGTCTCCTCCCCGCACGTTTCGCGGCTGCTGCGCAGCCAATAAACGTGCGGGGAGGCTCTGACATCAGTGTAATGCCAGCAGCCATGTTGGCTGCTGGCATTACACTGATTGGCTGGCCAGAACCCGTGATCGGGTGCTGTATAGCACCCGACGCGCGAGTTCGGCTCATTCTTAGCCAGGGAGAGATGCGCTTAGGCAGGGAAAGTCAGTGTAGGGAGAATAAAATTGTTGAAACTCTTTCAAGACCCAAAAGTCCTTTTTAGGACTGTTGTGTGTGGGGGCAGCATTTATATTTTGTTTGGGGGGGCACAATTTCCTCTTTTTTGTGGGGGGGATATTTTTAAGGTGACATATAATACTAGATGCACAGGAAGTCAGTGTAGGGAGAATAAAATTGTTGAAACTCTTTCAAGACCCAAAAGTCCTTTTTAGGACTGTTGTGTGTGGGGGCAGCATTTATATTTTGTTTGGGGGGGCACAATTTCCTTTTTTTTGTGGGGGGGATATTTTTAAGGTGACATATAATACTAGATGCACAGGAAGTCAGTGTAGGGAGAATAAAATTGTTGAAACTCTTTCAAGACCCAAAAGTCCTTTTTAGGACTGTTGTGTGTGGGGGCAGCATTTATATTTTGTTTGGGGGGGCACAATTTCCTTTTTTTGTGGGGGGGGACATGTTCTAAGGTGACATTGTACTAGGTGCACAGGGACAAATATTTCACAGTGCAGTGACAAGCTGACATATTCTGTTAGGTGCACAGGGCCAATGATTTTACAACGCAGCGACAAAAAGGCCCATTTTAAACGTGTGCCTAGCCATAGATTATTGTCACATTCTGTTTAGTGTGCAAATTCACAAATTAACGTCACATATTCCGTTCACTGTGCCTAGCCGCAGATTAGCGTCACATTCTGTTTCGTGTGCCTAGCCGCAGATTAGCGTCACATTCTGTTTCGTGTGCCTAGCCGCAGATTAGCGTCACATATTGTTTAGTGTGCCTAGCCGCAGATTAACGTCACATATTGTTTAGTGTGCCTAGCCGCAGATTAGCGTCACATATTGTTTAGTGTGCCTAGCCGCAGATTAGCGTCACATTCTGTTTCGTGTGCCTAGCCGCAGATTACCGGCATATATTCCGTTTAATATGAAGAAGGCGGGTAAAAAGGGACGGGGAAGTGGACGTGATCCTGATAGTTCAAGTAAATATACAGCAAATACTGTTTGGTAAAAATTTTTCGCCTAAAATCGTTTTTATCTTCCTTTTTGTGTGTTTTACGGTCAGTCTGTAAAAATGGCGTACTACGGGCGAAACATCGTTCCCGGCAGCGACGTTGGAGTCCAAGATGCATCCAGACATCCTCCCTATGCTGTCCCTGAACCATTTCTGTGGTGTTTCCATCATTTTCTGACCTTTTCCTATGAACCAGGCACCCTCCCCTCATCAGAGCAGGGGGTGCCTGGTGTAATGCTCGAGTCCTCCCATTGACTTCAATGGGGCTCGGGTGCTCGGCCGAGCACTCGAGCCTCCAGGGGCGCTCGGCCAGAGCACCCGAACACCCGAGCATCGGGGTGCTCGATCATCACTAAATGGTATCATTATAGCCTATTTATAATTTTACCTTGAATAAAGTACCAGTACTGCAATTATTATAACTCATATTTTATATTTTGCTTTTAGGTGATAGGGTCCCTTTAAGAAGCAAGTACCTTATTAGTCCTTAAAGGGGTACTTTCTTAAGCAACTACCCCTCTGCTCCTTAAAGAATTATAGAGGATCTATCACCTTTCCAAATCCTCCTCTCAGTGGGAACTTCCAATGTGAAATAATTTGCATGATTTTTCCTCCAAATTAATTTTTTTCACCCCCAAAAGCCTAGGAAGATGGAAAGAGGTGACTTTCTGGACATGTGAGTACCTAAGTTTACATATATGTTATTTCAAGTCAGAGAACAAAGCTCTGCTGAAATTAGAATTCCTGACAATTAAATCTAATATCTTTAAAACTATTAACCTGCTTTTAAATCGCAATACAGAAGTTATAGGCAGTCTAAGTCAAGGCTTGACATATTTAGTTTGACTCTAGGAGCCATGCTGCACCCACTGGGCCTAGTGGAACAAGGCTGGGGAAGCAGATAGTCTGTGTGTGATTCTTTGGCCTGTCAGTCAGAGTAAGGTGTGGTTTGGTGGCTGCCAGTGGAACCAGGCTGGGAAGGGGGATAAGACAGTGTATATGGGGCAGGATCTGTGAATACCAGGGGTTAGTGAGGCCTAGCTAAGGCGTCAGGCAGTGATATGTGGTTACCAGTGGAACCAGGCGGGAAGGGGGGTTGTCAGACAATGTTTGTGGGGGATCTGTGGCTACCAGTGGGCAAGAGAAGAAGGCTGGAGGGGGTTAGTCATTGTAAGCAGGAACTGTGGCACAGTGTGGAATCAAGAGATCACCCATTAATGGGATAGTAATACTTAAAGGGGAACTACCACCCCACAAAACTTTATCTCAATTAAGTCTTCATCTGGCGACTAGCTGCTTAGTAGCGCTAGTCGTCAGAAATATTACCTGGTTTAAAAGATTTTTTACTTAATCGGAGGCTGACAGTAGCAGGAAGGAAGGACATCTTGCCATAGTGACGTCCTTGCGCCTGCTCTGTCAGTCCCTTCTGGAGCCGGCCTGCAGCTAGTCGCCAGATGAAGACTTAATTAAGATACAGTTTTTGCGGGGTGGTAGTTCCCCTTTAATTATTACTAATCCCTATATTAAAGTCCTATTAAAAATAAATGTATTGCCCCCAGTGTCAGCTCTCAAACCTTTATGGTTTGAGAGATAATCGCTCCTAAAGTTGCCCTCTCCCTCCCCCTTCCCCATTCTAGCTGACTGCAGGGAAGCTTGTTGTACGACTTTCGGGCGGCTCTGCCCCTTGGTTTGCAAGCACACGTAGAAGACCGTTTCAGTGAAATATTTTTTTTTATTAATGCGATTGCGGCTCTGCTGCATGATTGTAAGACTGGATTTCCCTTCAGTCAGCTACAACGCTGCCTTTGGGGGATTGGGGAGGGAGAGGGCAACTTTAAGAGTGATCATCTCTCAACGAGATCACACTGGGGGCAATACATTTATTTTTAATATTACTTTAATATAGGGATTAGTAATAATTAAGTATTACTATCCATGTAAGTGCAGTTTTATATACAGGACAGTACATTTACCAGACGCCAGGTCCCAATTTTTAGTTGTCATGGTGATCTGGTACCCGGTATTTATTGAACCCTGTTGCAACTTAATACATTTAATGAGAATAAACAGGTAGGTATGTAACAGATTCACTTTAAGTAAGTTCATGCACCCTGTCTGCCTCCCAGTGATATCAAGAGCAAAATCTTTATTCATTTATTTTGTTTATTTCTTCTTATTTAGAAAATGTTTAACAGGAAGAATACATTGAGAATATACTGAGACCTCTCTCATTTTCACGTATGTCCTGAACATTACGTACAATACAAAGTGACGCACTTGTACAAATAGAAATAATTAAATACATGAAAACAACAGATTAACTTTTATATACAGTAACATGTTGTTTTAAAATGCAAAGAAACTATTTATTTTAGGTATTTTAAACCGGGATTTGATTTTTTTCAGATCGACCCTCTTCTTTCTTTTAGTTTGGAATAGTCAGTGAGCTGTAAGCAGGGGAGCAGAGGTTATAGTTATTATGGAGAGTTGGAGTGAGCATATTGCTCAGGTAGTCTGGTAGCTTTCCAGAGATGTGGTTAAAAACTAGTTAAACGGATAGTAATGTTTCATAATAAAAGCAGCTCTAATTAATCATCATAGTATTTGGATTTTGGAGAGTGTTATTTCAATTCTGTCAGAGTTGTAGTTCAAGAGTAATTCAATGACAAAGTATCCCCCTCCTGCCCCTTTTACTTATGTAACACTGTTCAGCCAGAGCAGAAGGGAGGTGCCCAGGCAGACTGCAGAGAGGGACAATCTTCAATTAAGATAAGGGATAAACCTGAGAAACTTGTCAAGGGGGGCAGGGCTTTCATTGTTCTCATAGGAAGAAGATTGTCCCCTTCTGTTATCTGTCTGGTCTTACAACCAGATTCCACATCAGAAAAGAGATGGCTTACACTAGGTAAAAGGGGAGGGAGGGGAAACTTTGCTTGTGAATATCTCTTAAACCATAAAGGTTTGAGAGATAAGACATATCGTTCTTCATGTTTTTTTAATGCCTACAAAATAAAGATAAAATGAAGTATTACTATCCCTTTAAGAAAGATGCATCTAGATTTTAGTGTTAGCCATCTAGTTGTTTAAACAGATCACAGTGCTGAGTAGTATAATTACATTGGAGAACAAAGCAACATAATGAATTATATATATAATATATATGCAGTGTTGAGTTTACAAAGATGGATTTTGCCATAGAAGCATATTATATCCTCGTAGTCAGTGTCTGGCATTAACATCTGCTGCGCATTACATTTTCTTACCACCGGACTTAGATTGGATTTGTTTCTAAACAGAGCGCCGATTTTAAAATGAAGTTTGGATATTAATTTATCAATATGAAAAACCAAAATCAAGGTTGGGCTCTAATCACATACCAAGATATTTGTAGGAGTCGAGTGGGACCAAGTTATGATCAAACTTTGTTACAATGGTTAAATGGGTATTGTGGGGGTCTAAATAATTTGCACTTTGTTCAAAACACCACTGTGACTTTTTTCTGTATTTAACCCTTTCAGTGTCAGGGGATGGGAATTTTCTGTAACCTGCTGGACAGACATATTTTCAGCATATGTTTAGGTATGATTCCCATTGATAGTTTTGTAGTTATAAATGGAAAACTATATATTTTTTTCAGAACTAATTCAAATTTTCTATGGCACCTAACAAAAACAAAATGTTGCATTGTATGACAAGCTATGATGTCATAAATACAAAAGAATTTAGAAAATTAATTATTTTGCCACTGTCATAAACTGTATATGAATAATATTTAAAGGGAAAGTAATGTTCATATTACATGAGCATGTGTAATAGTTGTGCTCTGTGATGTACAATTGCAGCAGAACTTGCTAGTTACTGGGTAATATAATGTTAAAGATGATCCCTCCCACCCCTTTCCCTGAAGTCACGTTTTTTTATCCCAGATCCGATGGCAGATCACGAGGGACAATCTTCATGAAGTATTAGGAAAAACCTGCCTTCCTTTCTTCCCAAAGGAAGTCTGGAGCTAGGTAAACTGAGGTTAAAGGGATAGTAATACTTCGTTTTATCTTTATTTTATTTTGTAGGCATTAAAAAAACATGAAGAACGATATAAGTCTTATCTCTCAAACCTTTATGGTCTGAGAGATATTCACAAGCAAAGTTTCCCCTCCCGCCCCTTTTACCTAATGTAAGCCATCTCTTCTCAGATGTGGAATGCAGTCCATAGACCAGACAAATAACAGCAGGGGACAATCTTCTTCCTATGAGAACAATGAAAGCCCTGCCCCCCTTGACAAGTTTTTCAGGTTTTTCCCTTATCTTAATTGAAGATTGTTCCTCTCTGCAGTCTACCTGGCCACCTCCCTTCTGCTCAAGCTGAACAGTGTGACATCAGTAAAAGGGGCGGGAGGGGGACACTTTGTCATTGAATTACTCTTGAACTACAACTCTGACAGAATTGAAATAACACTCTCCAAAGTACAAATACTATGATGATTAATTAGAGCTGTTTTTATTATGAAACATTACTATCCCTTTAAAGGGATAGTAATAATTCATTTATCTTTATTTTATTTTGTAGGCATTAAAAAAACATGAAGAATGATATGTCTTATCTCTCAGACCTTTATGGTTTAAGAGATATTCACAAGCAAAGTATCCCCCCATTCAGCCAGATCAGAAAGGTGGTGCCCAGGTAGACTGCAGAGAGGGACAATCTTCAATTAAGATAAGGGAAAAACCTGAAAAACTTGTCAAGGGGGGAAGGGCTTTCATTGTTCTCATAGGAAGAAGATTGTCCCCTGCTGTTATCTGTCTGGTCTTACAACCAGATCCCCCATCTGAGAAGAGATGGCTTACACTAGGAAAAAGGGGCGGGAGGGGGAAACTTTGCTTGTGAATATCTATTAAACCATAAAGGTTTGAGAGATAAGTCTTATATCGTTCTTCATGTTTTTTTAATGCCTACAAAATAAAATAAAGATAAAACGAAGTATTACTATCCCTTTAAGGTTACCACCTTTTCTGCAAATACAGGCCTTGTAACTTCGGCTTTTGATTTATCTTTGGCACAAAAGCCAAATTATCAAAGCTAGGAGGGATAGATAGCCTACTTATGTAGTTATTTGTACATTATTGCAAATATTTCTCATTATGGGGGGCCAAAACCTTTGTCTCTCTGATTGCATAGGGGCAAAAGAGTTCAGGAGAATCTGGGCACTCAGTGTGTGTGTGTGTGTGTGTGTGTGTATCTATTTATATATAAATTAGTTAGAGGTGTAACATAGATATAAACCTGGCTTCAATCCTATTGTTGTATGATGGAAAGAGATTAGTGAAGGTTGCACTCACAAGACTTTTAAAGAGATAGTATTGCATAATTTGGAGATGCGGAGATATTATAAAGATAGATAGATAGATAGATAGATAGATAGATAGATAGATAGATAGATAGATATATGTCTCATATGTAGATTGCAGTTTTACTTGTTAAAGGCATATTGTACATTTTGTTCCTTATATATAAATATATATATATATATATATATATATATATATATATATATAATGTATGCACAGACATCTGTATGTGTATATATTTCTTTTCTTATTGAGATGAAAGCTGACACATCCTGCAACCTTTTGAGAGAACAGCCTGTGCTAAGTGGTCCAAGAGGGAAGCGAATCAATAATTCAGCTGAAATTAGTCAACACTTCCTGAGCAGACAGAAAGGAAAAAAAAACAAATTGCCTTGGGAGAGTGGTTTGTAGAGGAGTTATGGGGGGAATTAAGTGCTGAGGAGTTTGGTCTTTTGGGGACAGAGTACAATGACCACCCCTGCCCCCCCCCCCACCCACACACACACCACCACCTCCAGATTGCTTCCCTCCCATTCAACTGTCCTGGTTTGTACTGTTCCGTATAGCAGTATTGATCCCGAAGTTAAAGGCAGAGGGTCTTACTCATCAAGCTAAAGAGGTGCAATTTTGAAGCAAACCAGCTAAACCACAGAGAAAAATTAACATCCTTCTTGATTTAAATTGGGATTTTAACCCCGTGAAAGATAGAACTCAGGTGGTTAAACCAGGGCTTAATATTTGAAGTCCTTTGCTACTAGCCAGACCTGAAAAGTTACTTGCCACTGCAAGCCATAGCATACCCACCAGGGCTGATTTTCTACTCACCGGGGCTAAATTTTCATTCGCCATTGGCTAGTGGCGAGTGGAAATTTTGAGCCCTGGTTAAACCATAACCCATTGAGTGCTCGAGGGGAACGCAAAGCATTATTCTGCAATGCGTTGTGTACCCCTCTGGCACTCAAGGGGTTAAAACCCCACCTAAATAATTGACAGTTTTGAAGAATTGTATTAATTCCCCATGGTGCATTTGGTTTGCACCAGAATTTATTTTTTGCTTTGTGCATGACGTCAAGAAAATATTTAATACGAACAAACACCAAATAATCATTGAAGCTGACAGTGGAAGAAAGAGATTAAATCCTGGAGCAAAGCAACTGTACGATATGAGAGAAATAACCACTTACCAACTTTTAATGATTAAAATGCAGCTTTGAACCCCCTTGAATGTTAGCAATCTGTAATGCGGTGGAGACCTCTCCAGCTATCAAGCACTCCCTATTTGCAACGTAGTAGCAGGTAGGGAGCATATTACTGGGAGGAGTTAGCTTTATATAGGTATGGGAGGGGTTAGAAGTTTATGTGCCATGTGTGCCGTATGTACTAGGCCCTAGGGGGCGACACCAAGGAGCCAGCATCCCTCACACCCACCCTTTTTTGTGGGGCAAGTTTAAAGGTTTGGTTGATTTTTTTGGGGTAGACCATCTCCATAGCTCGGTGGTTGGTCTTTACCTCATTGATAAAGCAATGGGTGAAGTCAGATTTAAAGGAACAGTAATGTTTCACAATAAAAGCAGCTCCAATTAATCTTCATAGTTTTTGGGCCGTGGAGAGTGTTATTTCAATACTGTCAGAGCTGTAGTTCAAGAGTAATTGAATGATAAAGTATCCCCTTCCCACCCCTTTTACTGAAGTAACACAGCTCACTTCAGACCAGCAGGACTGTCCGCATGGATCACAGAGAGGGACAATCTTCAGTGAGCATAAGTAAAAACCTGTCAAGGGGGGCAGAATTTTCATTGCTCTAACAGTAAGAAGATTGTCCCTTGCTGTGAGATGTCTGGTCAAGAGCTCAAATACTCAAATACTATGAAAATTAATTGGAGCTGCTTTTATTGTGAAATATTACTACCCCTTTAAAGTTGTCAGTTATTTTTTATTCATTAGGGAGAAAACTCTAAGGAAATACACCCCTGAACCTAGGTTGCGGGTGTTTACTCAAGACAGTATTTACATCCCAGGCTCCCCTAGGTGAGGCACTCTAGGTGCCATTAGCTCCACCCATGACCACACCCTCATTCATAGTAACATACTTGACAAGGCTGAAAAAGATGTGTCCATCAAGTCCAGCCCATGCCAAAACACCCCTTTTGATCCAGATGAGGGCACCCATTCCTAGACCCATCCATTATTTGCTGGCACAGAAAATACCCTTATTCTATAACAAGAAAAGGTAAAATAAGGCTTTAACCCCTTGGCTGCTAGAAAGCTCTCCATCGTCTTGGTAAGCACTGCATTATAGATCTCTCTCTAGAATCCAAGGAGTAAAATAATAGATTTTAAAGGGATATAAAACTAGTGCAGAGTCATTGAGATGCCTCTGGCCACACCCACATTTCAGAATTTGGGTGTGGCCAGCACAGCTGAGGCGCCCCTCAAAATTTGCAGCTCCAGGTAGTTGCCTACTCTGCCTATGGGGAAATTCATAGGTAACGAAGAAATGTTTAGTGGCTCACAAAGAAATGGATCATTGTTGTATCCCTTTAGGATAAATGAAGTGTTTGAAGGCCCCCCCAGAACAAATAGGGAAGGGGGGACATGCAAAAGGGGATGGTTATAGGAAGTTAGGTATAGGGGTGGAGAGATAGGGAGCTGAATTAGGCAGGAAGAGGAAGTTAGGTTAGTCAGGGTACATAGGAGTAATGAGCCCGCCCTTCTGCCCCTGTTGTAGGTTTTTGGGGTTAATTTGGATGGGGGGTATGGTCAGTGTGACAAAATAATTCAGGTTGGTTCCTTAGGGAGGTAACCCTAGAGAGGTTGGCGGGCTAATGCCGCGGGTGGTTACGTTACCCATTTGAGCTGGCTGGGTCTAGCCAAGTGGTGTAACTGGTTTAAATGCACTTTAAAAGGTGGTTAATGGCTTGGTTTTAGGCATGAGCCATTTGCAGTTTTGGCTATGCAAGGGAAGATCTTCATAAAGTGGGGAATCTGGTTTAAAAGGGGTTAAGTGTTATAACTAGTCTGGTTTGTGTACTAGTAATTTATGGTATACTAGTGTAAAAGCCCGTGTACATGGGCCAAGGTCCGGGGTAATGTTAAGAGGCCGCTACCTCACTGCTCCACGCGATGCAGTCATGCGTCGCCTCACTCACGTCATGCAATCATGCACAGTAGATACTGCCCGAACGCAGGCAGTCTCTACTGCGCATGACTGCATCGGGACAAACATCCTAGTGAATTATTATATAGGATGTTATTTATTAGTATTAATAAAATGGCCTGTTCTTACCCAAGTTATGGTGTTTTTTATTTCCTCATATCCTTGTACTTTTGCATATGACATGACCTCAATGTGCAGGACTCAAGGCTTTTGCAGTCACGAATGAGCTGCACAATCGTGCAAGATTCAGAGCTGGATTTACATCTCAGGAGCCTGTAGGCACAGAAATCTGAAGCGCCCCCCCATTGGCCATCTCCACTGGACACCTTCACAATGCTCCAAATCTCCACATTCCCCCCCATATCCATATTCCCCTCACATTGCCCCCCATCAGCTCCAACTCGCCCCCATCAGCTCCAACTTGCCCTCATATTACCCCTCACATCACCCAAATCATCTCAACATTGCCCCCATCAGCTCCAACTTGCCCTCACATTACCCCCATCATCTCGACATTGCCCCCATCAGCTCCAACTTGCCCTCACATTGCTCCCATCAGTTCCACATTGCCCCCATCAGCTCCAACTTGCCCTCACATTGCCTCCATCAGCTCCAACTTGCCCCCATCAGCTCCAACTTGCCCTCACATTACCCCTATCATCTCCAACTTGCACCATCAGCTCCACATTGCCCCATTTCCTACCTCTCTGGTCGTCCAGCGGCAGGAAAAGTCTGTGCCTGCTTCTGCACAGAACTGTAGCTCCCGTTGCTCCTGTTCGGATGTCATCACCCAGCGCTCTGCATTACTAAAGAGTCACCGAGGGAGCAACAGCAGGATCTCACCGGGTGGCAGGCAGGCAGCGGGTAGGGTGAATAAAAAAATAAAATAAAAAAAAAGAATTTATTCCAATGACAGGCACCCCTCTGTGGGGTGCGCCTGTAGGCAGATGCCTACTCTGCCTTATGGCAAATCCGGCCCTGGCAAGATTCCGCAAGCTGCAAAATAAAAAAACATATCAAAATGCATTAATAAACAGTCTAAAAACAAATGGTATATGCAAGACATAAAAAATAGAGAATCGCGGCCACCAGATCCATCCACGTGATGCAGTCATGAGTTGCCTCACTCACGCGATGCAATCATGCACAGTAGAGACTGCCCAAACGCGGGCAGTCTCTACTGCGCATGACTGCATCAGGACAAACATCCTAGTGAATTATTATATAGGATGTTATTTATTAGTATTAATAAAATGGCCTGTTCTTACCCAATGTATGTGTGGTGTTTTTTATTTCCTCATACCCTTGTACTTTTGCATATGACATGACCGCAATGTGCAGGACTCAAGGCTCCCCACCGCAACCCAAATCACATGCAGTTGCAGTCACGAATGAGCTGCACAATCGTGCAACATTCCTCAAGCAGAAAAATAAAAAACATATCAAAATGTATTCATAAACAGTCTAAAAACAAATGGTATATGCAAGACATAAAAAATAGAGACTCGCGGCCACCAGATCCATCGGTCCACTGCACCGCTCCTCATCTACGTGTTTTGCGTGTCTAACACTTAATTATAATTGTTAGACATGTGAAATGCCTTACGCGTACCATTTGTTTTTATCTGGTTTATGAATACATTTTGATATGTTTTTATTTTGCTGCTTATGGAATTCTTGCACTATTGTGCAGAATATTCAATCCGGCCCTGTGTTTTCTTACCCACTGAACATGATGGACTGACCCAGTGGGGTAATTAATATATTTATATCCTATTGTGGGAAACAGTTATGTGTTAATTGAGAATGTGCAAGGTATATCGGCCATACATGTTTTACATGTTATGAATACGTTTTATTGTTCAGCAAGGACTTCTGATTACACTGATGGATGTCACCATACCTCCCAAGTGTCCCTCTTTAGGAGGGACGGTCTCTCTTTGAGACCCATATTCCTCTTTCCCACCCTGGCGACCCTCTTTTTAGGAGATCAGAATGTGTATTGTTTATATAAGTGTATCCATTGCTCCACAGCAATAAATCTCACGTTAATGACTGCATAACGTCATAATGTGTGTTTACAAATTAGTCTGTGTAAATAAAATACTTTAATCTTGCTCTAAATCATTAATTCAGTTACACATAGAGGTGTCAATAGGCCATTAAATCACCTAAAAATTCCCTGTAATGCCCCGCCCACCAGTCACACCCCCAACAACACCACCTAAAACAAAAGTGTCCCTCTTTGGCCACTTGAAATGTTGGGAGACATAATTCACTCATAAAACCATGGACTGTTTTCCTCCATTTTGATGTGTGTGTACTTTACAGCCCAACATTTGCAGTGGACAAAGAGGGACAATTTTATCTTAGGAGGTGTTGCTGGTGGTGTGAGTGGTGGGCAGGGCATTGCTGACAATTGTTAGTTTATTACATGACTTATAGACACCTTCATTATAAATGGATACATGACTTAGAACAAGACCAGACAATTTTATTTACAAAGACTAATGTATAAACACACATATACTGACATTTACACTAAAATTAATGTGAGTTTTATTGCTGTGGAGCAATGTGATAAACTTATATACACAACACACAGTCTGATCCCCTAAAAAGGGGTTAGGTGCTAAACAGTACACACTGGCTAAGCTCAAAAAACTTTTAATTGTGCCATTATATCTGGGGTTAAGAGGGTTAATATTGCTGTGCTCACCGGACTAACGGAGGTGTCTGAGAAGAGGGCCTGTGATTAAGTTTGACCTATTTAGGTATACGTACTTTGTGTTATACTTGACACATTTTCCATTATTGTTTTTATCCAATCATGATAGTTGATTGCTTTGGAGAGAGGTTTTACATTTCCATTACTTTGGTAATGTGATTGTCTATGACTAAGCACCATCAGGTACAAAATGCGTCAGGGAGTGAGTGTGTGTATTTTCTCTGAAGTGACCATTCTTTTATTGAATCTTGGAATAAAGAGTTTTACTTTTAAAGGAACAGTAATGCCCCATAAGAAATATTTAGATTTATGTAGATATTGAAAAAATAAACTATTTGCATCAAACCCTATTTCTAAAACCACTATGGTTTGAGAGGTATAGGGATTCAAAGTCTCCCCCCTTCTCCTGATGTCAACTGTAAAGCTGACAGCAGGAAAATCAAGTCATACAACTCAAGGAGGCTCTGCAGCAGTGCCAAAATCGCTGTACTTAAAAATAATTAATTCTTTGGAACTGTCTACAAAGTGTGCCTGGTTTGCAAGCACACTTTGTAGACCTTTCCAATGAATGAATTATTTTTAAGTACCGCGATTTCGGCTCTGCTGCAGAGCCTCCTGCTGGTCCCTGGACCAGGATCTCCTGGGTCAACTAGACGCTGATGTCAGGAGAAGGGGAGGGAGCGGGGAACTTTGAATCCCTATATCTCTCAAACCGTAGCGGTTTGAGAGATAGGGTTTGTTGCAAATAGTTTATTTTTTCAATAGGTACCTAAATCTAAATATTTCTAATAGGGCGTTACTGTCCCTTTAAAAGTAAAACTCTTTATTCCAGGATGCAATAAAAGAATGCTCACTTCAGAGAAAAATACACACACTCACTACCTGATGCATTTCGCACCTGATGGTGCTTACTCATAGACAATCAGATAGTTTATTTTTTCAATAGCTACCTAAATCTAAATGCTTGTGGGGGGGGGCATTACTGACCCTTTAAGTCGCTGTTTCATTTTTGAAGAGTGCCGAGTCTGTACGATACTACTCCTAAAGAGGGACACTTGGGAAGTATGATGTTCTTCTTTATATCCCTGTATATATCAGTGGGGATTTTGGAAATGGTTATTTGTCTTATATGGAGCAATTGTTGTGCCCCAGAATGAGTCCAGTTTGTAGTACACCAACCGCTTGGTGTTTCCAGGAAACAAACTATCTTCATGTGCAGAAGGCGAGTTCTAAGAGAGACAGCAAGCAGTGGAACGCACTAGTGCTGAGCAATGCAGGAGGCCGAGAGGGAACGCTTTGATGCAGATAAAGTCAGTTCCTTATTTCTGCAGGGGAAGTTCCATCCAATCCAATTTTTAACCCTTTGAGTGCCAGAGAGGTAGCCAACGCAATGCATTGGCTACCTCTCTGGCACTCAAAGGTAGGGTGACCACATTTCCCTTCTGCCATTCCGGGACGTGGTCACCCTAGTTGCCCCGTCATACCTTAAGTCCCTGGTGGTCTAGCGGCGTAGAATGTGCTCTGTGCCTCCTCCGGCACAGAGCTGAAGCTCCCGCGCGGTATGGCCAGTAATGCAGAGCGCTGGGAGTGATGTCATCTCCCAGCGCTCTGTATTACTAGAGCGCTTGCCTCCAGGTAAGCTGCATTGCCGCCCTGGATGTCAGCCTGCAAGCGGCGTCCATGATGTGACACACCGCTTGCAGGCTGACATCCAGGGCGGCTTGCCTTCATTCCGGGACACTTCATTGTCCCGGTTGAAGGGGACCCGGGACGCGGGACATAGCCCTAAAATAAGGGACAGTCCCGGACGTTCCGGGACCCGTGGTCACCCTACTCAAAGGGTTAACCCCAGTAGATGACAGAAAGGTCTTTGCCATATTGCTCTGCAATGCACTGGAGACCTATCTAGCATCCATCTGGTTAACTCTTTGGAGTACCATAGCCAGGATAATGCACGGAAGCGCTTCCTGCACTCAGGAGGTTAAAAATATGGACCTTTATATATAAAGGCTGAGTGGAGCAATCCTGGGACAAACCAACTGCACCAGAGGGGACAAATAAACATTTCCAAAATTTCCACTGGTTGAAATGGATGTTTTAACCCCTTAAATGCTGATGAGGGCTCCATTACATTGCTTTGCAATGGACAGAAGCCCCATTTCAGTCAACAGGCAAATTATCTTATTCATCAATCTAAATGAAAACGCCCATTGTTTTAATGGGATATCTATCTGGCACTCAAAGGGTTAGAAAATGTGGGGCCCTCCAGCTGCCACCAGACTACACCTCCCATCAATCCCCGTCAGCCTTTTCCTGGCGAGGAATGGGAGGTGCAGTTTAGCAGCAGCTGGAGGGCTCATGTTGCCCACCCCAACTTGTGCACTAGGTCCTTAACCCTTTAGATGATAGGGTCTATTATAGAGCTCTCTAGCATACAAGGGGTTAGGTGCTCACCTGTTAGTGGTACACAGGTCTGGAAAACACTGAGGCTGATGTACTAGGAACAGGGGAACTTCCCATTGATTTAAGTGAGGAATTTAACCCATTGAATACTAGAAAGCTCTCAAGTGCATTGTAAAGCATTGAGCATGCAAGTACTTAAAAAAAACATTTAAATCAAAGGAAATTTGTATTTGTTCCATACTGGTTAACTCCAGAATAACGACACTTTTCTTAACCCTTTGAGTGCCAGAGGGGTGCCGGCACTCAAAGCGTTAATGCATCAGCTTTACTGTCCGGGGTCAATTAATGTTTCACTAGTGCCCCCTCTCTCTCCCACCCTGACCTCTACCACCCTCCAGATGGAGATAGGTCAGAACAGGTCATTTCACTAGTACGGTTTTGCTATGGGACCCAATGACGCTGAAGTAAAGTAACAGCACTCTAAGTGACAAATTAAAAGGCCCATTTATTTAAAAGGGTATTTTAACTCCTTGAACACTGCAGCGGTGCCATAAAAGGATATACACAGAGCCTACACACTGAGGGATTTCTAATAGCACTTCAAGTGGGAAGTTTGTCCTTGAATATTACTCATTAGAGTATGGTGCAGAGAATTAACATAGAGTGCCAAAATATTAAGGTAAATTTCTCAAAAAGTACTTATTTTACAGAAAAGTGACAAGTACAAATATTGTAAGATGGAATTTCCTGCAGAACAAACCAAAATTGCCTTAGGTTGACAGATCCACTGGCCCTGAATTGATTATTTCTGTTATTATTCCTAATTCCAGAATGGTGTGTATTGTCTCGTAATTAATCAATAGTGCTCTTTAACTTTGTAAATTACCTTTTTTTCCACAGTTAGCTCTTCTAAAATACACTACTACATGCACAGCAATTGTGTCTGTCAAACAGGCCGTGGCATGCTGATCTGTATACAATCAATACTGTTCCCCATCCACCTGCCACTGCCCTTGTTCAATGAGTCTTTCTGTCTATTCGGCAAAGTGAACAGCTGCTGGGGGCTCCTACCTGGGAGAGCATTTGGTCTATGAATTTAAGTGCCTATTGTTTATGTCTGTGTATACAGTGTATGCTTCCTATATCCATATATATTGTGTGTACCTCTGTCATATGTACATATTCATTGTAAGTCTTTGTTGTATTTACACAAGCCAATCCCCTGTTCTTCTTTCATTGTAAAAAAAAAAAAAGATTTTCAGAGTTCTTCTGTTCTATTATGTCAAAGAAGTAGTAATGGATCAATTATTTCATTTCCGCGCACTGCAAAGTATTAGAATGAGACAGATGTTGGTCACACTTTTTAATACTTACTAGGTTAAGGGAGCAGCAAACTTTTTATGAAAATCCTCAGTATATGTTATAAAGCTTTTTCTGTTGAGTAAAAATAAGGGTCGTTGTTTGGTTCAAAAGTTATAACTATTCAAACTGTCAGGTAGTGAGTGACAACATGATTACTTCCTGAAAGGTCAAACACTCAGAAAGTGACTCCGCAGTTTCAGTCACATTCTAGGGAGAACTGTCAGTGTTTCACCTCTCCTAGAGAATTCAACAGAATAACTAATTGAGATCTGGCCACAAATGGGCTCTGTTATTGTAAAAAAAAACAACAGTTTAAACCAGAGCTTTCCAAACTTTTCTTGTTGGTGACACACTTTTTAGACATGCATAATTTCGTGACACAGTAATTCAGTTTTGCTAGCAAACCAGAGGTTAAACTAATAAACCCTTATAAGCAATACAGACACATACATAAATTGTAATAACGATGTATGGGGACACAACATATCTCATGAAAACCTTTCATTCATACTGAGGAAGGCATTAAGCATGTTGTGTAGTGTTAGAATGGCGACATGAGAATGTTGTGCTACATATAAGCGCTAGATTCTCATGTCGCATTAGTAAATAGATAGCACATAACTGATTTTAGAAGTACTGTCCGTCTTTCCTGTCTCATCGGCTCCACAAGCAGAAGCAGTAGTCATGTGACAGGCAGCCTCGGTGCACAGGGACACTCCAGCCTGGCAGCCCAAAGAGAGGGCCGAGGTATAGAGGAGGTGGCATCTCAAAAGATTTTAACAGCTGAACCGCCAAAAGATTTGTAACAGGTGAAGTGCCTCTGTGTGCTGCATACATATTATGTATGCAACACACAGAGGCACTCCAGCTGTTACAAATCTTTTGTGGCGCACCAGCTGTATGCAGCACACGGAGGCAATCTCCCGCTGTGTAAATGCGACCATTAAGTAGTAGTGTTTTATCTCAGCTCCCAGTGTAGCTCATACTTGGGTTGAATAATAATCTCGCTCTGTGTAAACGGCACCTTTGCCTGTGACACACCTACACACTGCAGCCGACACACTAACGTGGTGCGACACACAGTTTGGAAAGCACTGGTTTAAACTATGATAACTTGATAAGTGGTGGCGCTATGTGGAGAAGATTATTATATCACCCAGTGGCAGCAGCCAGTTACAAGACCCCTGCTATTGGATCTTAAAGGGATAGTATTACTTCAAAATTTCTATCCCTCATATTGTAGCCCTTAATAAACTGAGTTAAATGACACCAGCGGCATCTCTCAAACCTTTATGGTTTAAGAGATAGCCGCTTTCAAAGTTTCCTCTCCCCTGCTGTCAGCGTTCTGCTGCCAGCAGGGGAATCCGGTCCCGGGACAGGCGGAGGCTCTTAAACAGAGCCGATATCTTGTTATGGAAGGAAAAATGATTCATTGAAACAGTCTTCTACTTGTGCTTGGTTACCAAGCACACGTAGAAGACTGTTTCAATGAATCATTTTTCCTTCCATAACGAGATATTGGCTCTGCTGAAGAGCCTCCTCTTGATTCAGAGACTGGATTCTCCTGCTGGCAGCAGAACGCTGACAGCAGGGGAGAGGAAACTTTGAAAGCGGCTATCTCTTAAACCATAAAGGTTAGAGAGATGCCGCTGGTGTCATTTAACTCAGTTTATTAAGGGCTACAATATGAGGGATAGTAATTTTGAAGTAATACTATCCCTTTAAAGAGACAAAATCACATAAAACTGTATCGGCGCGCCCACCAGTGATTTAGGAATGACGACACAAAACTTCTAAAATCCAATTTATTATAATCTATGAGTGTTCAACATCAAGGTAGATTAGAGAGATAATGGTACAAAATTCCCTTCTAATATTATAGGTACCAATAAATCTTCTAAAAGAACACTCTGCTATAATACTGGTTGACCAATATATCAAAAAATCACAAAAGTAACATTAAGATATTGTTCCAAATGTTGGAGACAATGGAAAAATCATCAGATACTACTTAGCATCCGTGATATCCACATTCCACAACATACTCTAAAATTCCAATTCAACTGGAAAAAACAACAGTACTTCAAAATACCACACACATTAATCCTTAAGTAGATACAGGATATATCCCCAAATATGTGTTTTCAATACACGAACGCTCCAACCGCAACTTATACCCCCTCTCTTGTTCCAAGGGATTAACGGGACCCCACGAGCTCCTATGCCCTGGGACCTGGATAGTGGTCTCTTATGCCCACAGCAGGGAAAATTCTACCCTCTGTAGGTAAAGACACACAACCCCAACTCCCAACAGACAAAAAAACTCGTGTTAACCCCTTCCACCCTGTACTAAACAGACAGGGTCCTAAATCTCAATACAGAGCATATCGTTCATCAAATACCCACACCTATAGGTATCAATACAACATTGCCATTAATAAAAAATATATGAAAAAAACATAAAATAAAATAGTGAAAATCTATAGATCGATCTTATAATCTAAAAAACGAATTATCAGTCCAGATGGTTTCGTCGTATTCAAGCGTCTATTGGATAATGTTAATTGCTCCTCTTTCAGTCGTTTGTGTAATTATATTCTGACTAGTTGAAGAGCCCGTTACACGGGCCACTGCCACCCAGTCGCGGGGCAGTCACGCGCAGTGGAGACTGCCCGCGCCACGGCTGATACAGAGCTGGACGCTCCATCAGAGCGCCCAGCTCTGTATCAGCTGCGGAGTGGGCAGTCTCTACTGAGCATGACTGCAGCACTCGCAGCAGTGTCTGCTGAGCATGTTGCGGCGTTACACACGATTTAGCGAATTATTATATAGGATATGATCTTGTCACTTCTATATGCGATTTTCATACAATCAGATTTTCCATTCTTATATTAGCTATAATTATTTGGACAGCCTTCTTATAGATACAATGTATCCCGCCTCTCTATATCTGTATTTCACTTGTTAGCGATATGGAGCCCCACCGTGTAAACTGACAAATCTCTTTTATAAGATGTTTATGCACTTTTTGCTTTTACTTCTTGTATGAAGTTTGTGCATATGTGTTTTTTTATTATTCCGGTTTATACCGGTGACTCACAGTTCTGATGTTTTCTCTCCTTCTATCGCGAGTGACTTTTTCTGGCGTCCTTTGTTTTCAAATTCCCGCAAATCTGGAATCCTTTGATCTCGTCCTCCCGGATTCTTAATCTTTCTTATAGTGATGTAGTCGTAAGTGTACACTGCAAGAACACAAATCCAACACACTCTTCCAACGCGTTTCGGAATCACACAGACCCCTTCATCAGATTATTCCCTTACAGACAGAGCTCGCAGTCCATAGACTGTCCTGTGGCTCTTGAGCAGAGCCGTGATCGCAGTAGTTACAAATAAATACTTCATTTGAAAGGTCTACAACATGTGCTTGCAAACCAGTCTATGGACTGTGATCTCTGTCTGTAAGTTTTAAAGGGATAGTAATACTTCATTTTAACTTTATTTTATTTTGTAGGCATTAAAAAAACATGAAGAATGATATAAGTCTTATCTCTCAAACGTTTATGGTTTATGAGATATTCACAAGCAAAGTTTACCCCTCCTGTCCCTTTTACCTACTGTAAACAATCTCTTCTCAGATGTGGAATCCAGTCCATAGACTGGACAGATAACAGAAGGGGACACTCTTATTCCTATGAAAACAATGAAATCCCTGCCCCCCTTGACAAGCTTTTCAGGTGTTTCCCTTATCTTAACTGAAGATTGTCCCTCTCTGCAGTCTACCTGGGCACCTCCCTTCTGATCTGGCTGAGCAGTGTTACATCAGTAAAAGGGGCAGGAAGGGGATACTTTGCTTGTGAATATCTCTTAAACCATAAAGGTTTGAGAGATAAGACTTATATCATTCTTCATGTTTTTTTCTTGCCTACAAAATAAAATAAAGATAAAACGAAGTATTACTATCCCTTTAAAGTTAACCTCACCACAAGGGGAGGGAAGGGGGAACTTTGCAGACTTATATCTCCCAAACCATAAAGGTTTGGAAGATCGGAAATGGCGCAATTAGTTTATTTTGTAAATATCTACAGAATTAAATAGTTTGAATTTCAAGTACTACTATCACTTTAAAGTGGAACAGTACTAGGAGAAACTATTGAAGGATATTTGTTTTTCATAAATCTCATGCTGAGCCTTTAGCTTTCCCAGAAGACATTGACCATTTGACTCCCCAAACATAATATTCATAACGCACACAATGTGCTCTATAAATTCACAAAATAGCTGCTAGTTGCTAGTCACTGCCCTGATTTATAGAGCACATTGTGCTATGGTTTGAAGTAGAGTACTTTATGTGTCTATGACAAACTTCATTCCAGACAAGGCAGCCTGCTGACAAACAAAAATCAGATTCAAAAAGTCCAGTAGAAAAAAATCCCAGACACAACGGAAGGTTTTGCTTCTGGATAACATGACATTTCGCTGCAAAACATCAAATTACTGGGAGTATCATTGCATGGTGTGTGATTATAGGATTTAGTGAGATGGCAAATAGGATTAAAGGGGCTCTCACACCTTTTCTAGACCTACTCTAAGCAATGCAACATAATTAAAATATGTGTAACTTGTTTTAAAGAGACACTAACACCATAAGACAAAGGTGTTTTCAAGAAACACATCATGCAACCTCCTGAAGTTGACTAGGGGTCTCCATGTACCAGATAATCATACCTGGGAACTCTCCGGATTTGCCCCGGAGACTCCGGTTCTGACAGAGCTTTACCGGGTCTCCGGGGCAGAGGCTGATTCCTCCGGATATGGGGAGTTTCTACTGAAACTCTGCCACATCTGCTTTTTCTCCCGCTGTTCCTCCTTCCCCAGCCTTCTGTGTGACACCTTTAAGGCCCCCCCACACTCATGGCAAGCCCCGCCCCTTTTTGACGCGATTAGCGTCATTTTTGTCACCCCCTGCTGAACAGAGGACTACCCTCCGGGTAGCCCTCAACTGGAAGTTCCCAGGTATGCAGATAATATCCCCACTGAACCCCACAGCCACCACTTCCCATGGAGATGAGGTTGTCATATGAAAGTCCACATCTCTCCTTTCAGAAAAAAAAGACCCTTGCTCCCATATGTATAGCTACTTATGGGAACATGTTCATAGAAAAGCGTAGGTCATGTACACGCCACCATGTGGAATCGGAGCCAGAGAGACCATCAAATAAGGGAGATGGCTGCTGCTTTGGATTTCAGTAGGGCTCCATTGGGAGCCAGAAAACATTAGGAAGTCACATGAAGTTTATTTAGCTACATAGTTACATAGTAAATTAGGTTGATAAAAGACACAAGTCCATCAAGTTCAACCTTTGCCTCATAACCCAGAGATATGAGAATTGTATAAGCTTTCCTGCTGTCAAATAAGTTAGTCTTTATCTGAACTTTCTGTTTTGCCTAATAATACACAGTATACCGCTGTATGTTCCCTCATGAAAGAAATGCATCTAATCTTCTCTTAAATGTATCCATTGCATCTGCCATAACCACCTCCTTGGACAAGGAATTCCACAATTTAAAGTGATAGTAATGTTTCATTAAAAAAGCAGCTCCAATTTCATAGTGTTTGGACCATGGTGAGTTATTTCAGTACTGTCTGACTCAGAGTTGTAGTTCAAGAGTAATTGAATGATAAAGTATCCCCCTCCCAACGTTTATACCTAGTGTAAACCACCTCCCCTCAGATGTGTAATCTGGTCTCTTGACCGGACAGGTCACAGAAAAAGACAATCTTCTTACTGTGAGCATAAGTAAACCCTGCCCCCCTTGACATGATTTTCAGGTTTTTCTTATGCTCAATGAAGATTGTCCCCCTCTGTGATCCATCCAGACAGTCTTGCTGCTCTGAGGTGAGCAGTGTTACATCAGTAAAAGGGACGGGAGGGGACATACTTTATCATTCAATTACTCTTGAACTACAACTCTGACAGTATTGAAATAACACTCTCCATGGCCCAATTACTATGATGATTAATCAGAGCTGCTTTTTTGTGAAACATTACTGTCCCTTTAAGCAAACTTCCTGGAAAAAAATACTTTTTCTGCTGAAGTTGAAACCTCATTTCCTCTAATCTTAAGGGGTGTCTCCTGGTTATTTGATCAGGCATAGGAATGAAAAGCTCACCAGAGAGATCCTTTTATTGACCTCTCAGTTTTCTTGTATACAGGTAGCAGAGTGTTACATGATGTTACATGGGAGTTGTGGCCATATCTAAAGAGACAGCAGTGAGGGGACAGAGGCCTGTACCTTCACTGATGTCGCAGGAAAGCAATGCATAGTGTTGGCGTTGGGAAACTTCAGCTTCCCATTCGTCAGGAAACTCTGGTACAAGACTGAATATAACTTGAGAACTATACACCTACAGACTGTCAGACAGACATAGTATTAAAGCATAGTGTGTGCTTAAATACTAAAACAGATTGTTTTATGGATGTGAATATGCTTTTTTAAGCTATCCTCGTTTCTGCATACATTGAGGACTTCATTAGAGACAACCGTTTGATTTGTATTTTCTTCCTCCTGAGCTGTCTGGTGATGGTTTTCTGAAAGCACATTTCCGAATGATTCCCATTATCTATCACTGTCAATAGTTCTGTGTGGGGGAAGACCCACAAATATTCTATTATTGTTACAGCAATCTCATAAGATAAAGCCTTTAGAGGTTTGTTTACCAGTGTAGAAGTAAAGAATGCAGTAATAAAAAAAAAAAAAAAAACTTTATGCAAATACACTGGAATGAAACAGGAAAATACACACCACTTTGTAACATTCTCTGTCACTGACCAAGCAGGAAGTTTGGGTTACAGGATAGATTTCCACAAAACCTGCAGAAGCACAGAACCACACAAACCAGGGTTCAGTGGACAATTTTTGAGGACTGTTTTAAAATGAATATAAAGGGGAGCCTATCTCTTCTACTTCTTACTACGGTGGAGACCTTACTGGTTCTCCTGAAGTTTTGGGGTAGGCTGCATTAGATTCCCCCAATTTATTTTACCAATGGGGGGCTGCAAAGTTTTTGATGTTGGAGTTGAGCTATTACAAACATCACTACAAACATCCAATCAAAAATGTGTATGCTTCCTGTGGTTAGAGAAATCCCAGGGTATTGTGGGAAGGAGGGGGAGGTCACTAGTACTGCATGTTGAATGGAGGAGTGAGGGGCAGCATAGCACCTCAAGATATGGTATGTGAGCTACATAGCAAATATATAAAGAGACAGAGCTTGTAGTCAGATGGTAGCCAGATAGTCAGGGATAGATAGTGAGTCTTGCATTAGTACGATAGCAAGTATCAGTTAGTAAGCTAGATAGCTTTTTACATTTAGGTACTGTTTTTTGTGTTACTCTGCTGTGAGACTAGTTTATCATAGAGCTATTCTTTCTAGGATAATGGTATGGCCAGGTGTTTAATGGTTTGAACCTCTTTAAGAGGGTAACCCCTTTCCCTCTTGAGATTAGATAAGGGGAGTGAGAATAGAGTCTTCCCAGGTCCTGGCAGAAGGAAGATTACTGAAGTTTTCCAGCAGCTGGTTGTCATTGGGAACCCAAAGAGGACTTCAGTGCCCATCAATGTCAAGATCCCCAAACTACCACTCCAAGGCCTAGAAGATATACGTGGGCCTCAATCGCACTGCTGCATCCACGCTGCATCCACACATACACCATTGTAGTGGGACAATGTGTCCTATGTTTAAATTATACGGTGGGAACTGCCCAAACGCTATAGAGTTCCCTAACACTTCCCCAGGTTCCTTGGTTCAGGGCTATAGATTTCAGAACCATGGTCAGCAGCTGATGTGGAGCTATCTGAGCCAAGGAATCAGACGTATGGTATAATTCTCTGAATATGTTCATCAGCTATCAGTACAATGGCTCTTGCTCCGCAGGGACATCAGGACTGGGGGAATTGTCTGGACTACACAATGGAGAAGGGGGAGATGGGACTGTTCACACTAAGATTGTTGGCAGGGCTCTTATTGGGTGGTTTCAAACTGTGATTCTTTTTTGTCAACTTCCTCATTGGCTGATTCAGATCTCCTGGAGTATAGTTTGTCCCTGAACTGGCCACTTGACCTCCAGGGGAGTAAGCAGGGAAACCTAAGATAGTAGCCAAGGGGAAGTTTCAAGAATACAGGTGTATATATACCAGGGCCCAGGATGCAAACATTTTTTAAACAGGTGTTGCAGGTTGTACACAGGTCTTCACAGGGTTCTGATGCCCCATTCTCTGTTGGGCTTTGGTAAATAAACTTGGTTGTACATGAGTTACTTTGGCGCAAGCACTCATGGTGGTGGTGTGTCTTGTGCGAGGACTTTGTCATGCAAGAGTATCAAGCCATAGATGTATGAAAGGGAGTTGCTAGATTCTCAAAAGTCCAAAGACTTTCTCCAAAACACATGGGGCTTAGGCCAAATTAACTCATTATTAATGCACTATGCAGTCCAATTTCACCATCACTTTAAATAAAACTGGGTTATATGATTTTAAATATCCTCTAAAATGTTGATATTTTATATCTGAGAGAAGCCGTTACATGGAATACCCTTGTTTTAGTCAACAGAATAAACCGTGAATTATATCATTTTTACATATTAAGCTTTACTAGTCCTTTAAATTGATATTTTTTTTCTTTATTTACTATGGCAAGGGTAGGTAATAATTGGCTCTCCAGCTGTTTTAGGATTACAGCTCCCACCATCCCCAGCCAGCCATCCGGATTTGTGTTATAAGCCTAATTCCCAGGATCAAGCCAAGAGAATACTTTGAGTGCCAGAGGGGTATTGAACACCTTGCTTTTCAATGCGTTCAATGCCTTTCCGGCACTCAAAAGGGTTAACTCAATTACATTATGCACTGAACTTATCACTCATTAGAAGCTTGCATAAGCAAACAGGGTTTAATTGGTCACGCAATAGCTGTCTAAACATCCTTAGGCTATGTTTAATGTGAACAGACCCTATTAACATACCTGGGAACTTCCAGTCGAGGGCTACCCGGAGGGTAGTCCTCTGTTCACCAGGGGGTGACAAAAATGACGCTAGTCGCGTCAAAAAGGGGCGGGGCTTGCCGCGAGTGTGGCGGGGCTTAACCCTTTGAGTGCCAGAGTGGTACGGAATGCTTACTACTCTGGCACTCAGAGGGCTAGGGACTGAGTATCAGCA
This sequence comes from Rhinophrynus dorsalis, assembly GCA_037306005.1. Taxonomy (NCBI): domain Eukaryota; kingdom Metazoa; phylum Chordata; class Amphibia; order Anura; family Rhinophrynidae; genus Rhinophrynus; species Rhinophrynus dorsalis. The sequence continues at coordinate 41,469,208 of CM074722.1, read as the reverse complement.
GGAGAAAAAGCGGATGTGGCAGAGTTTCAATAGAAACTCTCCACATCCGGAGGAATCAGCCTCTGTCCCGGAGACCCGGTAAAGTTCTGTCAGAACCGGAGTCTCCGGGGCAAATCCGGAGAGTTCCCAGGTATGCCTATTAAGGCAGGACACATGAACATTTCATTGTGCAGAGCTTAGCAGTGGCCAGTGCAACCCTGCAATGTGTGTTTTCCACTAGTATCCTATATTAGCCTATGTTGCTCCAAGGGGCTGTTATGTAGCAGTGAAATCTTAGGGAAAAAGCAATATATTGTAACAGCACATGGGTATTTAATGCATTTTACATGAGATTTGTAGCAATGCATTTTGTTTTTTTCCCAGGATCCCTAGCTCTCATTATAACAACTCATCAGAAATGCACTGAACATGCAGCTACCTGCTTTATCTTTACGATTTCATTGCATTCTCTTTGAAATCCATACTACAAACCCCTACTACAAATCTTACTGTGTGTTACACACAGTCGTACCACAGCTGCAGTAAACAGTGTTAACATAAGCGACCTAAACAGAAATGTGATACAACATATTTGAAGGCTCCTGTATGATTAGTGCTACTTACTCGTGAAATTTTAGACTAATTTATTATTATTATGCGTAATGTATATATAGAGAGGGCAGTGCAATTTGACAGTACATACTAAATGACACAAATACTCACCCAGTATGAAGAGAAGATCATGGGTGTCCGGAGGGGGGGGGCAAGGGGGGCACTTGCCCCCCCACACACACACAATTACCCCCCTCCATATAAGTAAAGGGTCTAGATGGGCTGGCCTGGGGGTCATATTATGGCTTTGCCCCCCCCCCCCCGGAAAAATGTCTACGGACACCACTGGAGAAGATGGTGACACTGCCGAGTCTGCAACAGGACACAATTCTGAGGTCCCCCCTCCCAAACCAGAGGCTTCAGGTGTTTGCTCCTGCTGCTCTTACCTTCAAAAACCTCTGCTGGGAAGTATTTAACTTATCTACAACCCTTTGTGTAAAGAAATTCCTTCTTATATTTTCTGTTATTTTTCCACCTTCCGATTTTAGACCGATTCTGAAAAATTGATCTCTGCAGAACTTTAATATATTTGAAGGATTCAGTCATATGATCCCTCTCCCATGAGCGTCCACAGTAGGGGACAAGAGGGGGCACTTGCAAACCCCCCCAGCCGGGGGGGGGGGCATATTATGGCCCCCCCCAAAAAAAAAAAAAATTCTGTGGATGCTCATACTACCTCCCTTCTATTCTCCAAATTATACATATTAATGTCTTGGAGTTTTTCCTTATGTTTTTTTATTTAACCTTTTGAGAACCAGAGAAGTACATAATGCATTGCAAAGCACCTCTCTACGCTAATATGCACCATATTAGTGGACTTTCTTGAATATTCTCTATGTAATTGATGTCCTTCTGGAGATATAGACTAGACCAGGGCTGTCTAGATTCAGTCCTAAAGGGCCACCAACAGGCCAGGATGTAAGGATTTCCCTGATTACACACAGGTGAGTCAGTCACAATGAATGATCCACTGATTAACTCACCTGTTGGCAGTGGCAGATTCACATTTCAGTCTCCCCTAGGCAAGTCACTCTGGACACCCTTAGCTCCGCCCATGACCACACCCCACTCCTCACATGACTATGCAACCAGTCCTATCCACTGTTTCCTGTCACAGAATATACATGTGGACTGCAACAAGCAAGGACATGAAATCTTTAACCCCTTGGTTGCTAGAGAGTTCTAGGGGTTAAATAATAGCCTGTAAAGGGGAGTATAAACTACTGCATGGATACACAGATTGCTCTGGTCCCACCCACAATTCAGAATGTGGGTGTGGCCAGCACAGTTGAGGTGCCCCTCAAAATCTGGAGGTCTAGGCAGGTGCCTAGACTGCCTATTGGGAAATCTGACCCTGCCTGTTGGTGGTCCTTCAGGACTGAACTTGGACAGCTCTGATCTAGGGCAGAGGTTCTCAACCTGGTGCCCTCAGTGGCCACTAACAGGGGAGAATTTCCCTGCTACTGCACAGGTGTGGTGATCAGAGGTTCATTCACATTGATTAACTCACCTGTGCTCTAACAAGGAAATCCTCACATCCTGGCCTGTTAGTGGCCACTGAGGGCATGGGTGAGAACCACTGGTCTAGGGTGACCACATTTCCTTTCCGCCATTCAGGGACATGTGAAGATGAGAGCAGCAGAATACTTGTCCTCACGCTAGTGCAGCTATTTGGGAGGGGTCATTATACATCACTGGACATCAGTGCACAGCCTGCTCTTTCTCTGATGCACCACAGAGTTCTAACCACTAGAGGCAGAACTGCCCATTGACTGTTTTGCCTGTAGTGGGCTACAAGAAAGTGCACATAATGCCCAGATACGTAGACTAACATTTCACTGCAACTCCTGTTTGATGTCAGGATCGAGGCTCAGTTCTCTCTCTCTCGTGTTTAGTGCTCTGTCTGGAAGACATATTCTTGTAGCCCAGCAGAGGCATCACTTCCTGTCACAGTAGGCAATGAGCAGTTCTATTTATAGTGTTTAGAACTCTGTGCTCTGGAGTCTTCATTCCGGGACCTTGTATTGTCGTAGAAAGAGGCTGCCTGGGACATGGGACACACATATAAAATCCTGGGTTGTCCTGGGCAATCCGGGACACCTGGTCACCCTAATATAGTCTCCAGGCCCGTACACCATACTCTAGGTGAGATGAATTTGAGATCTCTAAAGCAGCATTAGGACCTTTTTTTCTGCTGCTGACATACAACACAACTGATAATGGAGACTAGTTTGTGGACATAGCGTGCTGCATCTTTTCTATATGTGATTGTTTCCAGGAAGGCTCACTTACCCTGACAATCTGGCCTTTCACCCAGAGACTCTGAGATTTGGGTAAAACCTTGAGAGTTTTCATGTACGGTCATAATAAAGTAAGCAGGGGTTATTATTAGGGAATTTTGGTGGGTATGATGAGGATGTAGGATCCATCTAAAAGTAAGAGAAACAGGGTAGAAAGTGCCAGAGATATGGAGAGAGGTTTTGTTGCCAGACACCAGTTGGGTAACAATAGGATTTGCAGAGGTAGCAACTGCGACCGGGCTCGTCACTCCAGGGGCCTGGCCTCTCCCTGAAACCCCCCCATCTGGACCCTGCAACAAGGTGAGGTCTGTGCCTTCTTTGGCACACACCTCTATTAGAAGCTGAGTTCCCCTCTGTCTCCGGCACTCTAGTAATGCAGAGCGCTGGGAGATGACATCATATCCCAGTGCTCTGCATTACTGCTGAGAGGACTACGCGGGAGATCCAGCTGCTAACAGAGGTCTGTGCAGAAGGAGGCACAGACCTCTCATGTCACGCCGCTGGAACACCAGGGAGGTAGAAGATGGACATTGGGGGTCAATGGGGACATTGTGCAGGTGGACATTGGGGGCAATGTGGAGGTGGACACTGGGGGGCAATGTGGAGATGGACAATGGAGGCAATGTGGAGGTGGCCAATGGGGGGCAATGTGGTCGGGGGGCCCCATGGCAATTTTTGCACCAGGGGCCGGTGGCTTCTAGTTACACCTCTGCCAGACACCCATTACTGAATACAGAATAATGGGGATTCTGGGGCAGATCCTGAGTGATCCCAAGGATGCTGCTCAGAGGTTCAGTGTAGGGAGAACTATACTGGGCCAGAGGCCACTGTCTCACAGCTCTCCAGTCACCTGTGTGAATATAACCACAGGAAGAGCAAGATTAGAATAGATTTTATGAACCAAAGAAATTTTTTTTTACAAATGCTGGTATGATGTTTAACCCCTTGGATGTGAGAGATGTCTCCACCGCATTGCTTTGCAATGCGGTGGAGACATCTCTTGCAACCAAGGGGTTAAAGTAAGCGTCAACCGCTTTTTTTTTTTTTTTTTTTTTTCTTTTTACTTTCTATCTTCTACAAGTATTTAACATGTAAAGTCAAATTGCCAGTGCTGTTTTTCATTCCTTTTTTTTTTTTTTTTTCATTTTTACCTTTTTTTTTAATTTGCTCCTGACGGGAAGCTCACTGAATTTCCATTGCCAGGGAGCTTTCTGTCAGGGATTGTGAAAGCAAGTAGAGTGCTATGATGTAACACTGAACCTGAAGCAGAAAATCCTCTGCATCCAGTCTAGCAAGTACAGCATATAGAACACTGGCTGCTGCAGGGACAATGTGACATTGTATCACTATCCCTGCTTTCACAATCTCTGAAACAAAGCTCTCTGAAATCGTAACTCAGGAAGCTTGCTGTCAGGCACATAAAAGTGAAAAAAAACTCTGAAGATGGAGAAAATTAACTGTAAAGGCAATATGACTTTATAATCTTGCAGAATAAGGTATAACAAGTCATAAAGGACTTTGATTGTCACTTTCAAAGGAATTGAAGCAATCTAAATTTTATGTGATCCTGTCCCTTTAAGACAACCATTTATCTCTCTCTCTCTCATTCTGCCAGTCAATGGTATTAGGCGTAAAGGGATTACTGGAGCTGATACCTTAAGATCTCTAACAGGATAATCAGTGAAAGGGAGGGATGGAGCGATGTTACTCATTGCTGATGAGAAACGTGAGTCACTAGAAGTGAACACTCACATTTATTTTAATACTGTAGATGTAAGAGCAATGATCAGACCATGACACAAGCATCAGCATCATCCCCATCAGCATCGTGACTGGTTACAGAGCTGCTGTACTGGAAAGGTCAATTGAAGGGCTATATGATGACTTTTCATCCCCCACCCCACCCTCCACTGTATTGGAAAAGTCATTCTTGATCTGACCTATTGCTTTCTTCATGGTCTCAGGAGAAATGGACACAAAGCAATTAATTAAACATAAACACCTCCTAATAAGAAACCCCTAATCATCTTAAACTGGGCAGAAAAACCTAAGGGCCCCAATGAATCAGTTATGACTACACTGGTTCCCCAAAATGAAATTAGTACTGAATATCACGTCCATGCAGATAGACATGACTGTTGCAGGAGTCTAAGAAATGATCAGTGGGTGGAGTTTGGGTTCCTAGAATCCTGCAACAAACACTTATATCTACCTCCACAGACATATTATGACATTTCAATTAACCCTTTGGGTGCCAGAGAGGTATCCAACTCATACATCTATGGCACTCAAAGGGTTAAATAGAAACATTTTTTTAACCAGTCCATGCATAATTGGTTTATAATGGTCATTAAGATTTCCTGTACAGATTAAGATAAATGGAGGGGGGGATTTAAAAGGAGTTAGTTTTGATTTAAACCTTTGAGGGCAAGAGCGATATTCAAAGCATTGAGTTGCATTGCGTCAAATTCCTTTCTGGCTCTCAAAGGGTTAACTGGTGTGTGTCCATTGCGCACTCTGGTCCTTGATTAAAAAAATTGATGCAGTGCCACTTAATGATACACAGGGATTATATGATAAAATGAACACCTTTTGAATGCTAGACATGTCCCCATCTCATTGTGAAACAATGTATATGAGATGTCTCTAGCATCCAAGGGGTTAATATTTTCTCCTTTCAATATTTGTATTGGAAGCCTGCCACTTTTACACTGTGTCAATGTGGGTGTTCATTTTGGGGAAGCTAAACTTCTTAGATTCCTCAGTATTCTTCTACTATAACCAGTGCAGTCGAGTTCTAAATGCTCTTTGAATTCAAAGGGTAAAGCCTGTGGACTACTATGGAAAACCAGCAGAGTTACTGTAAGGTCTGCTGTAGCCCCCCACCCCCACTCTGAAAAGCAAGGCAATCACGATTCTATGATGTTGCAGTCTTTTGAGAGAGTGACAGAATGGTTGTCAGCTGTTTCCTTCTCAAGAAGTGTAGGAGAAGGGGTGCCTATGATTAAGTGGACTGTTGTTCACGAAACGCGTAAGGCGGCTGTCCGTCTTTAGTCCTGTTTTGTTCCATGTGGTCTTCATCTTTTGTTTTGTTTTAAAATGCTATAATAAACTGGCGGTTTTATCCTTTATTCATGGCTGTGGTCTGATGTCTCTGGTGGATACCATATGAGCGCCTCCTTCCTGTGTCCTCAAGTGTGTAGGAGAAGGGTGTGATGGAACACCGTCACTTGTGAACCAGGGGACATTTTGGTTTGGGGGGGCCCGAACTGGGAGCGGATTTGGCCATACAGAAGCATGGGCCAAACTACAAAATGGAGAAGGGTGGCAGCCGGACTCCAATGTTGCACTGGGCCTGAGACTCTATTACGTATTGGGGGTGGGGCAGTGACTACCTGGGACAGCATCTGGAGACTGGAAGTCAAATGTCCTATTGCCTCACCCATTGTGTGCTGTGTTATTGTTTATATGCAAAATAGGCTTCCTGGGGTTACGAGTTTCCATTTGTTGCTTTGTGAAACCGATTGTATTATGTCAGTTACTGATGTAAATGTAATTACCTCAGCAGATCTGATAGAGGACTGTGTGTTTGTATTCTAGTGTGTGTTACTATAATTAAGTCTCACTAAGACTGGGGGTTTTGTGAATCTCATCTGCTATAGGGTGACTGTGTTCACAGACAAATATATAAACCCTGTGTGTGTGTCCAAATAAAGGAGTTTCTCTTTTTACCTCAAGCATCATGTGTTGTCTGATATTCTTGGGGGAAAGGTGTCTTCAAGATCGAGCTGACATCGCTGGTTTGGCCGCTGGGAAGAAGCTGTTCGGACAGGTGTGCCCAGTCAGGGCACAGGGGACCCGTCACAAAGGGGTCTTACACATCTCATGTCAACTGGGACCACTGGATTTTCCCACCCTACCTACATTCATATAGTAAATGACAGTGGCAGTTCCCTTTCTGATATCTTTATAAGTAAAACGCACTTGGTCCTACTTAGAACGTTGCCACATAACCTCTTGTGGACCACAGGGAAATGCAATGCCTTGTGTATCCGTCTGGTTCATAAAGGGATAAGGTGGCTGAAAGACAGGCTGGGGGATGTGAGGAGTGGTAGTGTATAGAAAAGACTGTATTTAAGTTTCATCATTAGCGGCTCGGATGTGGCAGAGGAAAATCTTGTCATTAAATTAAAGGATTAAACTTTTTATGAAAAAAAAGTGTAGGGCTTTTCCTTCTGGGAAGTGCGGTTTTCTTGACTTATTACAATCGAAACTGTTGATTTTTATTTTAACTTAAGAGTCATCTCTACGGGCCAGAGTTTAATTAGTTATTCTGTTGCACTCTATGGGAGAAGTGAGTCACTGACAAAACATCTCTCAACAAAATGTGATTGAAACTGCTGAGTCACTTCCCGGCAGTTTCAACTTTCAGGAAGTAATGATGCTGTTACTCATTTTCTGACAACTTGAACTTTCAGGAAGTATAACACTTTTACTCACTTCCTGACCGTTTGAACGTTATCATTTTTAAATAACAACGTTCCTAAAACTCCTATTGTTTTAAATGGGGCTTTTAAAACATTGAATGCTAGTAATTAAAAGTCCCATTTAAATCAGTGGGAAATGTTACTTGCCCCTATGATACAATTGCCTTTCTGTAGAAATGCTCCAGTTTCTTTAGTGTTGTGTTCTCTTTAAAGGGATAGTAATGTTTCACAAAAACAGCATCTCCAATTAATCGTCATAGTATTTGGGCCATGGAGAGTGTTATTTCAATACAGTGAGAGTTGTAGTACAAGAGTAATTGAATGATAAAGTTCCCCCTCCCTCCCCTTTTACCTAGTGTAACACTGCTCACCTCAGATGTGGAAGCTGGTCTCTTTACAGGACAGATCATATCAAGGGACAATCTTCTTACTGTGATCATAAGGAAAACCCTGCCCCCCCACCATTGACAGGTTTATCAGGTTTTTCCTTATGCTCACTGAACATTGTCCCTCTCTGTGATCCATCCGGACAGTCTTACTGCTCTGAGCTGAGCAGTGTTACATCAGTAAAAGGGGCAGGAGGGGATACTTTATCATTCAATTACTCTTGAACTACAACTCTGACAGAACTGAAATAACACTCTCCATGGCCCAAATACTATGAAGATTAATTGGAGCTGCTTTTACTACTATCCCTTTAAGACCTGTACGCACCATATTTACAAGGCTGCGCAAATTGTGTATAATTCCTATCATCCTTCAGCAAAGACATAACTACACAATTTCAGCTGAGCGGTGCTATGGAATATGCTGTTGATTAATAAATAAATTATGATTATAACTATAATGAAGGTCTCATCTGAATGACACAGTATGGTCCTTGCGTCCCCACCCCCCTTCCCAGCACCAGATAAACACTCCAATCTCCCATCCTTCCTGCACGTGCTCCTCTCAGATGTACATTCGGATTTGTTTTCTAGTGAGAGATTATTTTTATGCCGCTGGCTCCCAGGGGACGTCTCCAGCTGTGGCTCACAGGAAATGGAGTCTGAAGATGCATTATTGATCTTAATGGATCTTTTGTCTTGCTGATATTTCCTTTTCATGTCTGTCCTACTCACCAGCCATCTGTCTTCTCCTTCAGCCCCACAACCAGATCTGATTGGAAAGAGGGGCATTGGAGGTAATTAACTAAGATTTGAAAAATCTGTGAGACAAGGTTCATCGGAGGACATTGATCTCGTAAGATACGCTGAGCCTTATGTAATAAAAAGTGGATTTATTCTGGAGCAAACCAACTGCATCACAGGGGACAGATAATATGTCTCAATGGCTTAAAAGTGTCTTTTAAAGCTTTGAATGATAGAGAGGTCTCCAACACATTGTGTTGCAGTGCATTGGAGAGCTCTCTAGCATTCAAAGGGTTACAAAGAACAATTAAAATAAATGGAATATTGGCAATCTTTATTTGCCCCCCCCCCCTCCATTGCACCTTTGCACTGGCCAAGGAGTACTCCACTTTGCTAGTCTACCAGGCCCGTTCACTGCAATGAGTTTCAGAGCCATCTAGGTGCATAACAGGTGTCACACAAAGGGCCATGTGTTCAAAGAAGTAGCGAAATAGCATTTGTCGTTTGTAACGACTTTTCAAAGTACAGTGTCGCTGGGATCATTAATATTTTCCGAGAGTGTTGGTTGTGATTGGAAATATGTCGTTTGTCCTGACTGAAATTGTCATATGTAACAACAAAAAAATGTCTTACCTAATGACGAAAATGTCTTTAAAAATGTCTTAACTAACGACAAAAATGTCTTAACTAACGACAAAAATTCTCACATTCAGAACACATTCCCTCCACTATTTTCTTAACGTACAAATTTTGCCTTTTGAAGGACATTTTTTTGCCGTTAGTTACGGCAATTTTTCTTTTTCTCTATACGACACTGGAGAATAGTTTAGCCACGCCCTTGCCCCGCCCCTTTGCCCGTTAATTCTGGAGTTGTGTCGTACACAACGGACATTACTAGTTTTTTGTCGTACACTCTATAGAAAATATGTCGTTCATGCATTCAATTACTTATTTTTGTCTTTCATACGACAATTTTTTGTCGTTATCCCTTTGAACATACGGCCCATAGACATAAAACAAATAGAAAAAGAGACATACAGAAAGACAGACATATACGATAGACAGACAGACAGATAGATGGATGGATGGATGGATGGATGGATGGATGGATGGATGGCTAGATAGATAGATAGAAAATGTATGTTATTTTCTAGCTTTTGACATACAAGGCAATCTCTACTTCTTATTGGTGCCAACTGCAGCCTCACTTTACAAATGTGACGTTAGATAGAGGGACAGATAGAACTCAGCGTGTCTAATATAATCCCCCATTTCAATTAATAGGAATCTCAGGAATTTTAGTTGCCCCTGTGATGTAATTGGCTTGCTCCAGAATTGCACTACTTTTTTTTTAGTATATCAGCAACACTCTCTTACACATATATACTCTGTCACTCACATTCTCACACACAAACACACTTTTACAGGGACATAATCACAGACACACATATACTCACTCACAGACACTCTCACATACAGACATAATCACAGACTCACACTTAAACTCTCTTACACACACACTCTCACATAGAGACAATCGCAGACTCACACATAAACTCTCACACACAGACACACTCTCACTCGCATTGTCACACACAGACACCCTGTCACTCACACTGTGTGTGTGTGTGCGCGCAAAATGACCACTAACTCTTAATGGGGCTCACAGATGAAAAGATCTGACTACACCTGGCTGTGATAGATGAATGAGTTTGTGAGACAGAAGGAAGGACAAATGGACAGGCAGACAGATACATTCCCTTCTCCTTTCTGTTCTGGTGAGCCTTGACACTCACACATAAAACACTGTACATGATTAGGCACAGAGGTGTAATCATCATTTGCATGGACCCCATATGAAATTTGAAAATGAAGCTTGACCTTTCCTGACCCACTCCAGCCATTTAGGAGGCAAAGGTCAGAGTGTGTGAGGGAGACCTAAGGGAGCGACAATCAGGAGCCCAGAGAAGAGGCTAAGGGACATCCTTTTGGTTGTGGATGCAAACAAATAAATTACAAAAAGAAACAAACAAACAGAAAAAAGCACCACCAAATCATTATTTCCAGGTTTAACCCTTCATTTGAATCCAATATAAATTCTTGGGCTAATATATATATATATATATATATAATAATAATAATCCTTTATTTATATAGCGCACACAGATTCCACAGCACTTTACACTCATATTGGTTCCTGTCCCCATTGGGGCTCACAATCTAAATTCACCTATCAGTATGTTTTTGGAGTGTGGGAGGAAACCGGAGGAAACCCACGCAAACACAGTGAGAACATACAAACTCATTGCAGATGTTGTCCTTGGTGGGATTTGAACCCAGGACCCCAGCGCTGCAAGACAACAGTGCTAACCACTGAGCCATCCTATATAATAATTTGCTAAAACGTGTGTAACGCCTCATCATGCGCAGTAGACACTGCTGCGCGTGCTGCAGTCATGCGCAGAAGAGACTGCCCGAGCCGCAGCTGATACAGAGCTGGACGCTCCTTCGGAGCATCCAGCTCTGTATCAGCCGTGGCACAGGCAGTCACTACTGCTCATGACTGCCCCGCGACCAGGTGGCAGTGGCACTGTGGCCCGTGTAACGGGCTCTTCAACTAGTAAATATATATTAAAGGGATAGTATTGTTTCAAAATAAAAGCAGCTCCAATTAATCTTCATAGTATTTGGGCCATGGAGAGTGTTATTTCAATACTGTCAGAGAATTGAATGTATCTTAAAACAATATGCAACGGTATATAACATTTTTAGTATATGTGTGTGAATATATATATATATATATATATATATATTAATTATATCTCTGTATTTGTACAAATACTTGCTGTAAACAATCCAGGACATACTTGAAAATGAAAGAAATCTCAACATATTCTTTCTGGTAAAACATTTTCTAAATAAAAATGAAGTATCCCCCTCCCGCCCCTTTTACCTAGTGTAAGCCACCTCCCCTCAGATGTGGAATCTGGTCTCTTGACCGGACAGATCACAGCAAGGGACAATCTTCTTACTGTGAGCATAAGGAAAACCCTACCGCCTTGACAGGTTTTCCCTTATGCTCACTGAAGGTTGTCCCTCTCTGTGATCCATCCAGACAGTCTTGGTGTTCTAAGGTGAACAGTGTTACATTGGTAAAAGGGGTGGGAAGAAGATACTTTATCATTCAATTACTCTTGAACTACAACATGTGATGTAATTGTAATCCCTTTAGGACCAGACGTGCGGGCAACACATTGCTCCATAAGACGTGGCCCACACTCTGGTCCTTAACCCTTTGAGTTAAGGGTTAAGTAAGTTCATGCCCTCTCCTTCAGTTTGATAAAACTGCCAACAACTTTCACGTCCACCCCCACAGACCTGACATCTATGGCCAAATGAAGATGTTATCTATAAACCCCTAAATGATCAGACGCACAGGCCAAGCATTTTTTTCTTTAGTGCATCAGATTCAGGGCTCCCTGAATGGCGTGCAGCCACGGAATGAGCCCTCAGTTCCATGACATTCCAGGACCGTCATGGTTCCTTATGGCAAGTTTACCCATGAAAGTCCTGGCACATCATGGGTCCTTACGGGGTTAAACAAAGGCACAAGGGCAAAAGTCACAGGACCATTAGGATTTCTGTCCACAGTAAGGTAAGTGGAGAGTTATTATTAGGGGTTGATAGTTCTCCTTTAAAGGGGATCTATCACCCCTATACAAGTTAGTCTTATTAGTTAGATTATTTAGTGAATATGTTTCAAACTGTATTTATTTATTTTTTTTTAAAACGCTATTTGGGCAAAAATTTATGTTTACAGAGTGCCCTGAATCATACCTCCGGACAGACTGCGGTTACCTGCTCTGTACCGCAGTCTGTCACTCTGTTTCTTCTCCCCTCCCTCTATCCAGGCTCCTCCAATGACAGAGGCGTTCTGTCTGTAAGCTGGAGATATCTCATTGGCTACATATCGATCTCTGCCAATGAGATTGCTCCTGCTTACATGCAGAAAGCCTCCGTCATTGGAGGAGCCTGGACAGAGGGAGGGGAGCAGAGGCAGAGTGACAGACTGCGGTACAAAGCAGGTAACCGCAGTCTGTCCGGTAGTAGGGTGCAGGGCACTTTTTAAACATTAATTTTCACACAAATAGCATTTTAAAAACACATGAATACAGTTTGAAACATATTCGCTAAATAATCTAACTAATAAGACTAACTTGTATAGGGGGTGATAGATCTCCTTTAAGTGAAAAAAGGCTAAGTTAAACTATTATTTTTTCCCCACTGGCAGAATGTTTATTAAAACTAAAAGTGACTATCACTTTAATGGAGATGAGCAGATGGTAAGCATAGTGTTAAATCAATAGTTCCTATTCACTTGGACAAACATTAAACATTGTTTACTGTGCACTACCTATTTACTGAATAGTGGCTCTTAGGTAAATGTGGAATGATAGGCTGCATGAATGGCTCTTTAGTGTCCACAAGTCAGTGATCATGGAAAATCGTACGGATCCATTGTCCATCTGTCATTGTACCAGTCCCTCCTCTTAAAGGAAAACTAACACCTTGTAATATTGACCCCTCTGTCCTCGTACTGTGGATTTTACTATTTGTCTTTGTGGATGAAATAACAAGGAATAGTAACTCTTTACCCTTTGAGTGCGTTGCATACCTCTCTGGCACTCAAAGGGGTAATATGTTAAAAAAAAATAATAATAATTATATATATATATATATATATATATATATATATATATATATATATGTATTGGGGGGTTTATCCTCCTGAATAAAACAAGGGTGCTCCCACTGTTGAGAGGGTTTTTATTCAAAAGTTATTACAGCTCAAAATTAAAAATTTTACGTGCAATAGATCAATGACATGAAATTGTACAGCTGTTTTCCCACCACCCTATGGACAGATCTGGTCAGCTGACCATAAATCTCTTTAGGGTGGTGTAAAAACAGCTCCACTGTACAATTTCAGGCCACTGTGATACTGCACTTGACAATTTAAAGTTAAAGCCGCAATAACTTTTGAATAAAACACCTTTCAGCAGTGGGAGTAGCCTTGCTTTTCTCAGGGATATAAACCTACATAAATCAGTCCAGGTTCTCCTGTCCATTGAGGGGGATATGACAGTTGCTGGTGGGACAACGGAACTTCAAACTCTGCTCATGGAACACGGTCATTTTAACCCATTAAGGACCTGAGGTTTGTTGTGCATCACTCTGCCCCATAGGCATACCTGGGAACTCTCAGTGTTTGACCCTGAGACTCAGGGTTCTGGCCCAAATCTCAGGGTCTCAGGGTGAAGAGCCAAAATCTCAGGGTGAGAGAGTTCAGTGCTACCTGTTATATATTCTGCTCCAGTTCAATGCTTCTTTGGCCTCTAAATGGGTGCCATTTATACCAGAAAGGCAGAGGGAGAAGTCCTGCTTGATTTGTGTGTGTTCATGCAGTGATATCTGTAAGTTGTTGTATATTAATGGCCATACCTGGGAACTCTCCGGATTTGCCCCGGAGACTCCGGTTCTGACAGAGCTTTACCGGGTCTCCGGGGCAGAGGCAGATTCCTCCGGATGTGGAGAGTTTCTATTGAAACTCTGCCACATCCGCTTTTTTTCTCCCGTTGTGCCTCCGTCCCCAGCCTTCTGTGTGACACATTTAACCCTCTGAGTGCCAGAGTGGTACGGAATGCATTGCTTTGCAACGCATTCCGTACCACTCTGGCACTCAGAGGGTTAAATCCCCCAACGCTCGAGTTAAGCCCCACCCCTTTTTGACGCGATTAGCGTCATTTTTGTTACCCCCTGCTGAACAGAGGACTACCCTCCGGGTAGCCCTCAACTGAAAGTTCCCAGGTATGTTAATGGCTCCTTGAATGCAGATTGGGGCGACTCTCGATTACAGCGATTAGGGCTGTATCGAGGATAATCTATATTATAGGAAATTTAAGGGTTAACATTTACACACTCTCAGGGTCAGCTCATTTTGAAAGTTCCCAGGTATGCCCATAGGGTTAAGGAGGCTGACGTACTCTGACTGCTACTTTGGAAAAAACTGCCAGACACCATCATGTCCGTCTCCATGGTCATGATATGGAGGAGGTACCAGAAGGGACTGATGGAGCAGGCGCGCTGTTGCCTGGCCATCAGTCTTGGCAGAAGTAGGATTTCTGACGCGGTAATTAGGCTGGATAATAGTACTATTGGTAAGTTTATCGCTAGATGGCTAATTATTGGGAGGCCTTTATTTGGGGTGATAGTTCCCCTTTAAAGACCAGAGGGTATACAATGCATTGTGAAGTAAAATATTGCACACTCCTTTGCCTCTAAAGGGGTTAATGAAAGTGGAATTTTTATTTCTCTCTTTTGGTCAGATGTTTTACACCAGAATTGCTCCATTTTTATTTAATGCATATGGCCTCTGAGACCTGTGAGCTGCTGCTTGGGATTGTGGGTGGAGGCTGAGGAGTGACAGATGTTTCTGATGGTATCCAGCGGGGGAGCAATTTCCATTGTATACAGAGAACACTCAGGGAGTGGGGGTAGGGGGGTTTATGCATTAAGACAGAGGTAGGAAACCTTTATCACTTGGGAGGGGGATGCACTAACATCTGATGTAAGGGCAAAGTGTGCCTGGTGACGTGTGGTGATTAATTTGTCTTAGAGAATAAGACACACTTCACTACAGCCACTAAGAATTAGGTATGCAAGGGGTGGGGGAGAGGCATTGATCAATAGCATATGACCTGTGAAAAAAGCTTCCGATGTATTCTAATGGCAGTTTGGAAAAGAAGCACGTGTTACAATTGTTTACAAGTAACAGCTGATCGGCAGATTGCAATCCTCATTTTTACAACTATCAGCTGATGGGGCAGCTTGAAATCTGCTTAGTGGGAACATTGACTGAGGCTTCTGTGTTTGCTGCCTCGCACCTGGGGCTATGAAAGTGGTGATTTTTTTCTTCTATCAGATTGTGAGAGGGTAAAAGGGGGTAGATCAGAGAGGATGTGTTCACCCTCAAACCTCAGCACTAAGAACAGAATCAGCAGATCCTTAACCCTTTGAGTGCCAGAGGGGTACGAAATGCATTGCAAAGTAATGCGTTATGTACCCCTCTGACGCTCAATGGGTTAAGCCACTGAGTGCCAGGGAGTGCACAGTGCATTGTGCTGCAATGCTCTCCTCACTTCTCTGGAACTCAAAATGTTCAGGGACAGCTGGTGCTGTTCTTGGTGCTGAAATTGTTTTGTATATGAGGGTGAATTGCGAGACCTTGTCAAACTGTGATGTGGGGTGGCGTTGGCAGCTATGACAAGATCCACAAGTTTTCAACATGAGACGTGTATGGGATTCTGTGAGTTCTGACAGCATCGCCAGCTATCAAGCTTAGTGCATGTGTTAACAGCATACTTTTCTTTGAGGGCTCCCCGGAAAAAATAGTCCTGTGGTGCCAACACGGTGATAACAGACACAAATCGCTTCAAAAGGGGGTGGGGCTTAATTGAGAGTGGGGGCGGGACTTTCAAAACTTCAAAAAAATGTTAGCAAAAGGCTGGGGAAGGAGGAGGAGCGGGCAGGGAGTGGGAGGAACACATTGTCAACGCAAGATGTGTGGAGTTTCATTATTTAACTCCCCACATCCGGAGAATCAGCCTTTGCCTCGAAGACCCAGTAATTTGCTGCCAAAACCAGAGTCTCCGGGCAAATCCGGAGAGTTCCCAGCTATGGTGAATAGCCACATTAACATATAAGCACACCCACAGGAATACGAAAAAGGATAATTAACACACATTTCAATATGCAAATTACTTATTGTCAAAGTAGACACTGTAACAATGTAAACTGGTGAAACCAGTAATCCTGATGTCCAGCATGGTCTTCAGCTACTGTCCGTCTTATGTCATCTTCCATCTTCTTCTCTCCATCTTCTGTCTTCTTCTCTTCCTTGTTTCACTCATTTTTCTGTAAAAAGAAAAAAATGAAACATTAAATTTATGACAGAAACATAACTTGAAAATACGTGCATAGAAGGAAAGAAGACAGAAGATAGAGATAGTCAAAAAGGAGACAGAAGATAGAAGACAGCAGAAGACGGACAGTGTATGACAGGTAAGTGTTACACAGATCTGGGTGTTAGGCTAGTGTTAGGGGTAGTATTGTTGCACTTCACTGTTAGATAGTGTAGGGTTAGTGTTTGGGAGGGTGACTGCTTGGCTTGCAAGCACATGTAGAAGACCATTTCAGTGAAATAATTATTTTTCACTAACGCGATCTCGGCTCAGCTGCAGAGACATGATGAATGTGAGACCGAATATCCCTGCAATCAGTACAACGCTGAATTCAGGGAAGGGGGAGGGAGGGGGGAACTTTGTCTTCGGTTATCTCTCAGACCATAAAGGTTTGAGAGATGAACCTGGGGGCTATTAACTTATTTTCCAAATATGTCCAATACGGGGGATAGTAATAATACAGTATTCTATTCATATTACGTATATGTTACAATTTTGTCTTGAAGATTCTGGAATATATAACCTTTCCTGTCTTGTTTTTAATTGTTTATATATATGATCTGTGACTTTTGCACCAATAAACATTCATGTTTTTGTACATTTGCAGTCCCTTCTTTAGAGTTCCTCAACTAATGAGCTTTTTTCTAGTGGAAAGTTGAGGAGGGATTTTCTTTTCTCTCTAATAGTTTGTACATTTTTATTATACTTGTATTTCTTTCTTTCTGCTCATGATTGCGCCTTACCATGGGAGTATATAATCTTATTAGTGACTTTATTTATTCCAGTGCCTATCCGTTTTTTATATACTCTACTGTTAGGTGACCGTGAACAGAGAGATGGGAACCATTGCACTAAGATGTCTCCAACTTAAAGGGATAGTAATGTTTCATATTAAAAGCAGCTCTAATTAATCATCATAGTATTTGGGCCATGGAGAGTATTATTTCAATTCTGTCAGAGTTGTAGTTTAGGAGTAATTCAATGACAAAGTATCAACCCGCGCCCCTTTTACTGATGTAACACTGTTCAGCCAGAGCAGAAGGGAGGTGCCCAGGTAGATTGCAGAGAGGGACAATCTTCAATTAAGATAAGGGAAAAACCTGAAAAACTTGTCAAGGGGGGCAGGGCTTTCATTGTTCTCATAGGAAGAAGATTGCTTCTGTTATCTGTCTGGTCTATGGACTGGATTCCACATCTGAGAAGAGATGGCTTACATTAGGTAAAAGGGACGGGAGGGAAAACTTTGCTTGTGAATATCTCATAAACCATATATCGTTCTTCATGTTTTTTTAATGCCTACAAAATAAAACAAAGATAAAACGAAGTATTACTATCCCTTTAAGAGATGCATGAGCTGCACAGTATAATGCAGGAATTGGAGAATTGCTCTCACTGGAGAGTGGATCTCATTGGTGCACCTCCCCATGAGTCACTCAGCACTGGTGACAGGTGCTCCTGAATTTCCTTTCTGCTTGGGTTAACGTCCCTGGATTCCAATGTCATTTCACTAACTCAATTCTTTCCATTTAGCGGGTATTTTCCTAGTACGTCAGCCAGAAGTGGACTTAGGGCTGTACTCAACAACCCAAACAGACGCAATTCTGGAGAAAACCAAACAAAAATTTACAGTAATTAAAAGGGGGGGGGTTAACCCTTTGAGTGCCGGAGCGGTACACAATGCATTGGAAAGCAATGCGATGGTGAACTCTCTAGCAATCAAGGTGTTAAAAAAACACATTTAAATCATTGTGAAGTTTGGAAATATTTATTTGTGCCCTATGGAGCAGCTGGGTGCTCCTGAATTGCACCCTTTTTGCTTATTGAGTATGGCCCTTAAGGCTTTATTCACAATAGAGAAAAAAAGAAAGATTTTGGAACAAACCAACCGCACCATGGAGGAGAAAAACATCCCCAAATCTTCAGTTGAATTAAATGGGGCTGTTAAGACCCTCTAGCATTTAAAGCACAACTATCGCTCCAATTAAAGTGCCCCCCCAGCGTTATTGTGAAATCCATCTTTTCTGTGACTGATTGGCAGGCTTCTTGCTGTAGACGCTCCGTGCCGTCAGTCACTTCCTGCAACTCCCCCTCACCAATCCTGCAGGAGACCGGGACGGACAGCACGGGCCCACAGATGTCTCTGAGGCAAGATGTCTGCGCTGATGCCTGCATGTGCGTCTCAGATCGAGTTGAATGTCACAATAATGCTGAACTTGTTCGGGGTAATACTAGTATTGCCATATGTATCTCTATATGAATAATTATTGGGGGGGCACTTTAACTGGAGTGATAGTTCCACTTTAAGGGATTCACAGACCCGTTTAAATCCATAGGGATCTCTATTTCACCCATGGTGCAGTTGGTTTACTCCAGGAGCGCACCTCTTTATGTTGATGATGATGAATACGTCCCTTATGGCGCGATGCAAGAAACGTTCACATCGGATAAAGAATTTTTGTGCGCAGTTAGATTTTGCGCATGTTCTAATCCAGGAAGCAAAATACCGAACGCTTCTTGAATTGCGCATAAAAAAATCCATTTTACGACAACAGTACACAGACGTATAAATTAATTCTCAATAGCAGTTCTTGCATTAGGCGCTTTCGCTATTCCACTCACACAGATTCGTTAATCTTAGCCACGCCCACAAAAAAATATACGCAGCCATTCGCTAATCTTGATTTTTTCATGCGCAGTTCAACAAAATCATGTGCAAACCTATTCCCTAGTGGTTTTCACACGGGAAGTAGCGATTGCGCACGTTTCCTGCATCGCGCCATTAGAGTCAGAAGCAGTAAAATATCAGCCATAGGATGGACTTTATATCCCACAAATGGTGGCAAGCTTAGCGGTATCCTGGGTTCCAAGCCCACCTACCATCACCCCATGGAACAGCCTTGTACTGTGTTCTGGTAGGCACTTAGAAAGCTGTCTAGAGACCCATTATATGTGTAGATATTGCATATGGAGTCTGATCAAGGGAGTAAGTTCCCAACAATATAGATGGCCCAACCAAATTAAAGCTCACTGACACTTAATGCTTTCAGTGCTTTTGGGAGGGGGTAATATATTACTGAGTATAAGGTTGTGTCAGTGAGTGGGGGAGGCAATGAATGGCTAAGACATGAAGGTCCTGCACTTTATGCCTTAATTAGCATAATCTATACATCTGAATAGCTCAAAAATGAAATGTGGTTACTACAACATCTAGCTCATTCAATATCAAAGATGATTTTAGCTGATAGAGTCCCTTTAAAGCAGAACTATCACTGAAAATAAAGTGCGTCCCAAATCATTCTGCACATAGCGCATATCCATACTACTATTACCCTGAATAAGTCTGGCGTTATTGATAAATCCAACTCATTCCCAGACGCACAGGCATGTATCAGCGCAGAAATCTTGCCAAAGAGACACCTGAGGAGTTGCATTGTATGTAAGATACAGGAAGGGACTGATGGTGCAGGAGCACAGATTCCGATACAGTAAGATGGCTGCTTGTGCGTCTGGGAGGGATTTGGATTTATCAATAACGTCGGACTATTAATAATACTAGCATGGATATATGTATGGCTATATGCATAATGATTTGGGAGGCATTTTATTTTCAGTGATAGTTCTGCTTTAAAGGGACCCTGTCAGCTAAAATCATCTTTGATTTTGAATGAGCTATATGTTGTGTTAACCAAATCTTATTTTTGAGCTAATCAGATGTATAAATTATGCTAATTAAGTCATACCGTTCAGGACCTTCATGTCTTAGCCATACATTGCCTCCCCCGCTCACTGACACAACCTTTTACTCAGCAATATATTACCCCCTCCCAAAAGCACTGAAAGCATTAAAGTGATAGTAATGTTTCACAAAAACAGCAGCCCCAATTAATCTTCATAGTATTTGAACCATAGAGAGTGTTATTTCATTACTGTGATCGTTGTAGTTCAAAAGTAATTGAATGATAAAGTTTCCCCCTCCCGCCCCTTTTACCTAGTGTAAGCCCCCATTCCTCAGATGTGTAATCCAGTCCATAGACCAGACAGCTCACATCAAGGGTCAGTATTGTTACTGTGAGAACAATGAAAACCCTGCCCCACTTGACAGGTTGTTCAGCTTTTTCCCTTATCTTAATTGAAAATTGTTTCTCTCTGCAATCTACCTGGACACTTCCTGCTGCTCTAAGCTGAGCAGTGTCACATCAGTAGAAGGGGCTGGAGGGCGATACTTTATCATTCAATTACTCTTGAACTACAACTCTGACAGAATTGAAATAACATTCTCCAAGGCCCAAATACCATGACGATTAATTAGAGCTGCTTTTATTATGAAACATTGCTATCCCTTTAAGTGTCAGTGAGTAGGGGAGGTAACGAACGTCCAAGACAGGAAGTGCTTACATGGCATTTGACTTGCCTTAATTAGCATAATTTATACAGCTAAATAACTCTGAAACTAGTTTTCTGAATAAAAAATGTCTATAACAAATAGGTGATTCTGAAAGTTTTTCTAACATAACCAGAGTTGTTTTAGGTAATAAGGTCCCTTTAAATATTCTAGGCCTGCCCTCGAAGCTCTTGTCATTTGTGTCTCCCTGAATTCCTGTTCATCAGAACGTTCTTTCACTCTGAGAATTTTATTTTTCTTTTCCCAATAAAACCAAAACCTCACAGAAAATGTTATTGACATCTGTCTATTAACCCTTTGATTGCCAGAGGGGTACCTAAAGCATCGCTTTGCATACCCCTCTGGCACTCAAAGGGTTAACAGAGCCATGAGCACTGAGGCAAGAGAGGCACTGGTCGTCCACACAAGTTTTTTTAAAGCGTAACTTTAATTCAAATTAAAGTGCCCCCAAATCATTCACATAGCAATACACATATCAATACTTCTATTATCCTGAATAAGTCTGGCATTACTGAGAAATCCAACTTGTTCTGAGACTCACCGGCAGGCATCAGCGCCGACATCTTGCCGAAGAGGCATCTTTGAGTCTTCGCTGTCCGTCCCAGTCTCCTCTAGGATTGGTGAGTGGAAATTGCATTGTACCTTAAGGTACAGGGAGAGAGTGATAGCGCAAGTGCACAGATGCCTCTATAACAAGATGCTTGCTGGCAAGTCTCTAAAAAAGTTGGATTTCTCAATAATGCTGAACTTATTCAGGATATTGATATATGTATCGCTATGTGAATAATGATTGGTGTGGGGCACTTTAATTTGAATGAAAGTTCAGCTTTAAAATAAAAATAATAGATCCCATTCCCTACTAAGCATAGGTTCTCTGTGGCGGTCCCTACACACCCACTTGTTTATTCCTAACCCCTGCTTTAGGCAGATCCAAGCCCCAGGGAGCTTATGCTACCTCTCTGGCACTCGAAGGGTGAACAAAAAAATACTGTTTTGAGAGCACTCTGCTAAAGGTCAAAATAAACCATAAAAAGAAAAACATTAGACATAGAAACAGCACATGAAATCACTGTAATAACGGTTCCTAAGTTTAGAATCAAATAATTAAACAATAATATCAAAAAATTAATTAATTACAATTCCAAACACTGTAATAAAATCACTGATCTGGAGTTATTCTGGAGTAAACCAACTGCACCATAGGGGAGACAAAAAACATTTCCTAAATTCTCATGCACCTGTGTAGAGCTTTTTAATTGCCTGAATGGTAGAGAGTTCTCCAATGCATTGAAAAGCAATGCAACTGAGACCTTGTTAGCATTCAAGGGGTTAAAAGCCGGGTTTAATTTAACAGGAATTAGTTGTTTTTTTTTCGCTATAGTGCAGTTGGTTTACTCGAGAATAACTCCAGTTTGGGTTTAGTAATGCGGGCCTGTAATCATACCTGGGGACTTTTTGTTGTGGACTCCCTGGAGAGGGAAGTCCTGTGGTGCTGCTGGGGGAGAAAAATGATGTGATTTGCTGCAAAAAAAAGGGGTGGTCCTTAATTATGAGTGGAGGTGGAGCTTATAAAATGAAAAAAAGTATTATGAATAAGCTGGGGAAGGAGACTAAGAGGCCGGGAAGTGGGAGGAACAGACTAGGAAGGAGAAGTGGGCAGAGTTTCATTAGAAACTCCTAAATCTTGAAAATCAGCCTCTGCCCCGGGAGGCCCGGTAATTAGCAGCCAAAACCAGTGGCGTAACAATAGGGGTCGCAGGGGTCGCACCTGCAACCGGGCCCGTCACTCCAGGGACCCGGCCGCCCCCCGTGACCCCCTTGCCTGCAGCAACTCCCACTATGTCCGCCAGTTCTAGTAATACAGAGCGCTGGGAGATTACATCATCTCCCATCCTCTGCATTACTAGAGCGGTGCACGGGAGCTTCAGTTGTAGAGATCTGTGCCGAAGGAGGCACAGATCTGTCAAGCCACACACCTACACCACCAGGACTGGAGGTAGGGGCAATGTGGAGATGAAGGGGGCATTGTGGAAGAGGTAATGTGGAGATGGGGCATTGTGGAAGGGGCAATGTGGAGATGAAGGGGGCATTGTGGAAGGGGCAATGTGGAGATGAAGGGGCATTGTGGAAGGGGCAATTTGGAGATTGGGGGGCATTGTGGAAGGGGCAATGTGGAGATGAAGGGGACATTGTGGAGTTGAAGGGGGCATTGTGGAAGGGGCAATTTGGAGATATGGGGGCATTGTGGAGATGGGGGCAATGTGGAGATGAAGGGGCAATTTGGAGATTGAGGGGCAATGTGGAGGTGACCAATGTGGTTGAGGGGGTCTGGGGCCAATGTGGTCGGGGGGGGCCATGGCAATTCTTGCACCAGGCCCCGGTGGCTTCTAGTTACGCCTCTGCCCAAAACCTCAGTCTTCAGGGCAAAAAAGAGTTCCCAGCTATGCCTATAATCCCATATAGGAAACAAAGCATATGATAAGATCAATTTCCACCCCAACAGCACTGCATCCCACCTTTACAATTAAGCTATCCACACTGTATCATAAATAGACAATGCACATAATTCAGCAATATGGATAAGAGGCCCACCCTGATGGCATAAAGCAGTCAGATATGAAAGCCACTCGTATTCACTACACATCATAGGTGTTTGATGTAAATCGCATCTCCACATAAAGATGGGCAATGTAAATATAGTTAGCAGAGAGAGCAGCCAAATTGTATTAATAGCCGATGCAAAGCAGGGATAAATATAGTAAGCTGTAAGCCACACTTCCACATATAGTGTATAAATAACAACGGGGAGGGATAGACAAAACGATTATAATATAGATCTCTCATCGCATTATATCTTTTCCAGTTCCCAGGTAATGATTATCTTGTGACATATTAGTGTCTGTGTCCCTCTGCACCATTATGCAGCGCTGCTGGGAATTGATCTTATCCTTTGTTTTGTTTCTGTATGTGAATATAGTTGCTGGAGTTCTGAGGACTCATTGATCAATGATTTTATTACAATGTTTGTGAAATATAATCGATTACATTTTTTGAGATTATTGTTTTATTATTTGATAATAATTTTTTGAAATTGTGATCATGTTGTGCTGTTTCTGGGTCTTCTCTTTTTCTTTTTTTTATGGAAACCTACATGTTATAGGACTTTTCCTGCTGAGTAAAACAAGATCACTCCCACTGTGGTCAATTGTTTTATTCAAACACTAGTGTAAAAGCCCGTGTACACGGGCCAAAGTACTGTGAGGTAAAGAGGCCGGTCCTGCTCTGCGTACTTCCTCCACCACACTGGCAGGGCACTTGACGCAGTCATGCGCAGTAAAGACTGCCCGAACACACAGAATGCTCCCAGCACAGAACTCCCAGCATTCCGTTTTTCCAGCATTCTGTGTGCATTCGGGAAGTCGCTACTGCGCATAACTGCATCGGACAAACATTCTGGCCTTTTACGTTATAGGATTATAACAGTTCAAAAACTAGGAAGTGAATTTACTGTGTTTACTTCCTGATAGTTCTGGCAGGAATTGACTCAGCAGTTTCTATCACATTCTATGGAGAACTGTATGTCACTGACTTTCCTTTCCTTAAAGGTGACCAGATTTTTAAACCTCCACATTGCCCTTCTCATCAAACTTTCCACCCCGTCCTCCTCCACACATTGCCCACCCTGTCCTCTTCCACACACTGCCCACTTCCACACTGCTCACCTCAGCACTGTCCAACCCACATTGCCCACCCTGTCCAATATTCACATTGTCCACCTCCACACTGCCCACCTTGTCCTCTTCCACACATTGCCCACTTCCTCATTGTCCACCCCCACATTGCCCACCCTGTACAACTTCACATTGTCTACCACCACACTGCCCACCCTGTCCTCCTACACACATTGCTCACTTCCACATTGCCCATTGTTCACCTCCACACTGCCCACTGTCCTCCTCCACACACTGTCCACTTCAGCGCTGCTCTACTTTAGTTCAGACCACTGACATTATGGCATGGAGGCCATGGTGAGGTAAGCCCTGCAGTGCGGCATGCTCTACTTGTGCGCTGAAGCATCCCGTGCCCCTGCGGCCCAGGATGACATCATTGCGCATGGTACACATGCTCAGTATTCAACTAGCTTCACTTCATTGAGTCTAATAGACTCAATGAAGAGAAGCAGAATGTCAGTGCAAGGCACTGAGATCCGGGGACATTTCTGGGGACAGATTCTCTCCGGGAACAGTGAGCTGAATCCAGGCACTGTCCCTGGAAACCGCGGACATCTGGTCACTCTACTCTCGATTAGAATGTAACAGAATAACTAATTAGATTTTGACCACTAGAGGGCACTGCTGATGTAAAGAAACACAGGTTTAAACAGTAATAACTCTGGAAATATGCATCTCTCGGCAGTGGGAGTACTCTTATTTTACTCAACATAAAAAGCCATACAATATATATTTTCATAGAAAAAGTGTACTGCTCCTTTAAGTTCATGCACTAAGACAGTGATGGGCAATGTGCAGGCCTCCCATCGTGTTCTTCCAGCCATTGGCAGCTGAGTCCTCCAGATTCCCTACCACTGCACTAAGATGGGATAAAGAGGTGATAATTAAGATATAACTTCTCCGGTGACATACATTCTCCATTTACATGTTATTCTATGATGTGTCCAATTTGGGAAATCTTAGTGCATAAGCTCCGTAGAATAATATATATACATTGGAGAGTTCATCACATTGGAGACGTTATCACCTCTTTTATCAGAGCTTTATCAAACCTTAGTGCATTTTTGGAAAACTTAGCAACCCATCTGCTTTTTTGGGACCCAAAGGGTTAACCCTTTGAGTGCCAGTGGAGTAAGCAATGGATTACTTGCATTTCTTCTGTTTGTATCCAGAGACATCTCAAATAATGCAGGCCCATGAAGTGTTTTTGTTACTCATCTTTTTTATTATATTGTATGTCTTCTTTTCAGGGAATTTTGGTTTTAATTTTATTTAGATATGTTTACAGGCGTACTAGACTTGCCTTAACCCCTTAAGGACTACGTGATGTACTATGACCTTTATGGTCCTTATACCCTTAAGGACCGGTGACGGTCACAGCACATCACATACTTTTTACTTACAGCGCTCTACCGGGAACGCTGTAAGTAAAAACAGGGCCTAAAATTGACCGCTCCAAGACTGGAACGGTCTCTCTCTTAGGCCTCAAAGCAGCACGCCGGTACGCGTAACAGGTCACATGTACCAGAGCGTCGGCAAGGATCAAATCGGTTCTTAAGGGAAGGTAACTTCCCTGGGCCGCTGGTCCTTAAAGGAGCAGTAAACCTTTTTTATGAAAAAATATATATTGTAGGGATTTTCCTATTGAGGATAATATGGTTAATCCCACTGCTGAGAGATTTATATTTCCAGAGTTATTACAGTTTAAACCCATGTTTTTTTACATTAGCAGTGCCCTCTAGTGGTCAAATTCTAATTAGATTTCCTGTTAGAGTCTAATGGAGAGGAAAGTCAGAAAAGTCAGAGACATACAGTTCTCCACAGAATGTGATAGAAACTGCCTGTCACTTCCTGTCAGTTAGAACTTCCAGGAAGTAAACACAATAAATTCACTTCCTGATTATTTAAACTGCTATAAATTTTGAATAAAACATCTGACAGCGATGGGAGTGACCTTGTTTTATTCATCAGGAAAAACTCTGTAAAATATGTGTTTTCATAAAAAAAGTTTACTGCTCCTTTAAGGGGTCAAAGTGAGATACCTTGACAGGGCGGCAAGCTTATACACAACTTGACCAATTTTGTGAAACTAAAATCTCACTTATTTACTAAGAATTATCATATATGCCCAACACAGGGCACATACTTCTGTATATAGAGGAGTGCAGGTTTGTCTTTCTGCTTGTGTCTTGCAGATTCTGTGACTGCTTTCAAAAAAGTAATGGATGCCTACCTAGCAAGAACAATACTGAGAATGATGACAGTTGGCTTCAATGCAGATAGGTTGTTGATCCAGGGAACTATCTGACTGCCATTTGGAGTCAGGAAGGAGTTTTTTTACCCGCTTGGGGCTTAATTGGAAATGGCTTCATTGTGGAGGGTTTTTGCCTTCCTCTGGATCAACAGGGGTGTTTTGACACGGGCTGGACTTGATGGATGCATGTCTTTTTTTCAACCTCGTCAACTATATTACTATTGCTTTGCAGTGAATTGTGTGCCCGTCTGGCACTCAAGGGGTTAATGTTGATCTTACAGTAGAACATTCTTTCACTGACAATGTTATTTTTCTTTTAACAATAAAACCCAAACCTCACTAATCTGGCTGTTTGAAAATGTTGACATTGTCATCTGTCTCTTCACATTAAATGGTACAATGAGATCTCTTTACTGTGAAGAGGTGTTCAGATGCCGCATTACAGGCTGTTCTTTCCGTCTGGCTGAGATCAATACATTTAATCTCTGCACCATTATAATGTTACTCACATGCTGCTCAGCATAATCCATTTAATTACAATATAAACCCCACATCCCAGAGCAAATGTAGCTTCTCAATCCATTGACGTATCCGTCTATCCAGTCAGTGGCATGTCATCAATTTACCCACATGCCTTTGTCGTATATCTGTGTGTCAAGAGATGCAGAGAAATATGTCTGCTTATACTTATCAAACTGTCTTTATTTTATTTCGGTGGTTTAACCCCGTGGATGCCACAGAGAGTTCCAATGAACTGGGAAGCAATATGTCGGAGATGTCTCTAGCATTCAAAAGGTTAAACGAAATCTCATGTTCAAATATAAACTGTTCTTAAATGAAACAGCAAGTTGTTGATTTTATTTAACCCTTTGAGTGCCAGAGGGGTATGGAATGCATTGCAATGCAATGCATTCTGTACCCCACTGACACTCAAAGGGTTAATTTCAATGTTTTAACCACTTGGATGCTAGGGAGGTCTACAACACATCACAAAGCAATTGCAGTCATATTTTAAAATTATATTTAACCCTTTGAGTGCCCTACACATTGTGGATCAATGCGTTGCGTACCCCTCTGGCACTCAAAGGGTTAAGTTATTTTACCTCCTGGATCCTGGGGGGGAGGTCACAATGCTTTTGAGACCTGTCTAGCATCTCAGGCGTTAAAGGCGCAATGCTTTTGAAACCTGTATAGCATCTCAGGGGTTAAAGGAATACCCATGCTTTGAGTGCCAGAGAGGTACGGAACGCATTGCTTTGCAATGCGTTCGGCACCCATCTGGCACTCAGAGGGTTAATACCAATTGTTCTTATATAAAACTGGTATTGAAGGCCCGTGTACATGGGCCAGGGTACCGCCCGGTGGCCTCGGCTGATGCCCCAGGGCCAGGGACGGGAGGTGGGACATTCGGGGTGGCCCAGTCCGGATCGGCTTTGCACCTGGACTGGGGGCCGGCACGTTTGGGCAGTCTCTGCTGCACATGTGCATATCATGCATATTATAGGACTGTGGTCAGGTTTAATATTAACCCTTTGAGTGCCAGAGGGGTATGCAATACAATGCTTCGCAATGCGTTGCATAGCCCTCTGGCACTCAAAGGGTTAAAGTGGATCTATCACGTTAAAGGGGAAGCAATATCTCATCATAATAACCCCCACTAAAGTTATTCCTTCAAAAAAAATTCCAGTGGCCTCTCAGAATTTTTCCTTCCTCCTTGATTCTCCAATGAATTCTTCCTAGTAAAACATTTCTAGATACATCATTTAACCCTTTCAGTATCACAGGGGTATGCCACACATTGAATAGCAATAGTAACATAGTAACATAGTTGACGAGACTGAAAAAAGACACGTGTCCATCGGATCCAGCCCTTGCCAAACCATGGTACACCCCTTGAGATTAGAGAAAGGGAGGTTTAGACTTCAGCAGTGGAAGGGGCTTTTTACAGTAAGGTCTTTTTAATTATGGAATTCCTTGTCCAAGGAGGTGGTTATGGCAGATACAATGGATACATTTAAGAGAAGATTAGATACATTTCTTCAAGAGGGAACATACAAGGTTATACTGTGTATTAGTAGGCAAAACAGGAAGGGATGATATTAAAGACTAATTTATTTGGTAGCAGGAAAGGTATGTAATTCTCATGTCTCTGTGTTATGAGGCAAGGGTTGAACTTGATGGACTTGTGTCTTTTTTCGACCTAATTTACTATGTTACATGTGCTATATACCTCTCTGGCACTCAGAGGCACTAACATCATCAGTCAGTCCTGTAGAGATGCACTGAGGGTCCGTAAGGGACCGGGCTGGTGAAATTATGGCGTATTTTCTTTGATTACATCTCGGCATATGCACTAAGATGTCTTTACTAACGTATTCCTGTGAATCTGCTGCAAATATACCACCATCGCCATGAACTCGGCATGCCATCACCAGGGTTACCATTTTGCAGTGACTATTTCGTCACTGTCTCATAAACATATTGAAATGCAGCTTAACGGGCCATTGTGTATTCCTGTGAGTGCGTTTATATGTTAATGTGACACTTCACCACATGCACTAAGCTCCCAGCTTAATGTATATCTCTACAGAGCCAGAGGGCAGTTTGTTATCTCTACTGGAGAACAAATACAGCAGCAGCCTCCTGTGAAACATTGCTATCCCTTTAAGCGTTTTAGTGTCATAGTGATGTACCTTGAAAGGGTTCCAACGTTAAAAACCATTGCACCATGCCTCTTATGTGATTTTTGTTAATTAACCTAATTGCTGCCTTATGAGTCCTGTGTTTACATGAATCAGCTGACCGGCAGCCCTCAGTAAGCACAGAACACCAGAGAAGCTGTTAATTGATACAGTTTCTCTGCTTGTTTGATTTGATGCCAATGAGGAAGGGGGGGGGCACTGCAAAATCTCCAGTGCTGGCTCCTCTGGCAGAAAGTAGGTTAATTAACAAAATTGACTTATGATGTACAGTGCAATGGCACTGAAAGGGTTAGGGAATGATGGTGGCATTTGAGGTGCATCCTCTCTCTTCCTCCACTTGCGTCTATAAACACATCACCAGCATTACTACAACCATACCTGGGAACTTTTGAAATTAGCTGACCCTGAGATATTTGAAATATTAACCCTTAAAGGGATAGTAATACTTCATTTTATCTTTATTTTATTTTGTAGGCATTAAAAAAACATGAAGGACGATATAAGTCTTATCTCTCAAACCTTTATGGTTTGAGAGATACTCACAAGCAAAGTTTCCCCCTCCCGCCCCTTTTACCTAGTGTAAGCCATCTCTTCTCAGATGTGGAATACAGTCCATAGACCAGACAGATAACAGCAGGGGACAATCTTCTTCCTATGAGAACAATGAAAGCCCTGCCCCCCTTGACAAGCTTTTCAGGTTTTCCCCTTATCTTAATTGAAGATTGTCCCTCTCTGCAATCTACCTGGGCACTT
Organism: Rhinophrynus dorsalis; assembly: GCA_037306005.1. Lineage (NCBI taxonomy): Eukaryota > Metazoa > Chordata > Amphibia > Anura > Rhinophrynidae > Rhinophrynus > Rhinophrynus dorsalis. The sequence goes on along the minus strand of CM074722.1, from coordinate 41,438,837 downwards.
CCCTTCTGATCTGGCTGAACAGTGTGACATCAGTAAAAGGGGCGGGAGGGGGATACTTTGTCATTGAATTACTCTTGAACTACAACTCTGACAGAATTGAAATAACACTCTCCAAAGTCCAAATACTATGATGATTAATTAGAGCTGCTTTTATTATGAAACATTACTATCCCTTTAACGCCCACAAGAAAGCAGATTCTATGTGTTACGTCAATGTTTGCTCTAAACCAGAGATAATCCAATCAATTTTTAAGGAACCTTTCACATGCTACAGTTCTGAGATATAACTTCTTATACACTCATAAGGCAAGCAGGACTTGTCCTCCTGCCTTTCTGGTAGAAATGTCATGGATTTGGACAATAAATAAGCAGTAAATTGGTGTAAATCATATAGGAGGACACACTGGATTTGCTCACCCTGAGACCCTGAGATTTGGTTCCAAACCCTGAGTTCCCAGGTATGACTACAACCCTGCATGCAAATGGTTAAATTCTCTCCCCATCTCCTTGCACAGCAAATTCTTAGTGTATGTAGTGAAGTGATCGCCACAAATCAACAGACATTTTGCCATAGCATCGTCCCTTAGTGCATCTCCCCCTTGGATGTAATGTCCATAGACTTCGCCATGATAGTTGCTTGCAGGACCACAGGATGCAAACTTGCCCACTGCACATGGTTGTAATCATTTAAGACCAGTGGGGTATGCAACACATTGCTTCATGTTGCACACGCATACATACCTTGTATTTAAACTGTTAAGTAGACTCATGCATTCTTCCTGCTCCAGTTTGAAAAAACTGTCAGCAATTGTCATGTCCACCCCCATGACCATGATATCCAGGGCGGACTGAAGATTTTATCTCTTGAAAAAAGCACAAGGAAAAAAATCCAAAGAGCTATTAGGATTTTCTTTCCATAGTAAGGTAAGTGGTGGTTATAATTAGGAAGTGTTACTTCCCTTTTTAGATTAGTTTAGTGAATTTTAAAGATAAATAAAAAGTGACTATAGGTTGTACTCGCCATAAAATGTATTAGAGAAATTAACCTTTATTTGTTGGTGACACAGTATAGCAATTTGTGCTAATTAGTATATGTGCTGCACCATTAATTACTGCATAGTGTGCTATGAATGAATCTAGGTGGAGCCCACTCAATGGGGACATTTTGAATAGCACAGTGAGTGGTAAGGTTGGCTTTGAACAGAACAAATTAGCATACTGTAGATGGAATTAGCATACTGTACATAGAATTTGCATAAAGTGCCAGCAAAAGAATAATTTCTCAAACAGTTTATGTTACTGAAAATGGATAGTATAACATATAGGAAGATTTATAAAAACACAATAAACAGAACCTATATCTAAAGATTCCCATACCTTGACAGAGAGTAACATGTGATCCAATGTATGCTGTGGCTCAGCAGGTTGGGGGAAGCCATTTCCTTTCACACTCTCAATAACCTGATAAGGTGGCTCAGTTGTATTGTGTAAGACGTCAGGGACTCGATGCAATGAGAGCCATTAGTGATATCAAACTAGACAGCCTGCGGTACAGAGCCGTGAACTGTGAACTGCAAATGCTAAATCTTCCTGCCTTCTTTTAAGGCTAATCTCAGATATTTCTGTGAGGTTTTCTATACATATTAAAATCATCTACTAATTGGAGTATCTGCACTGTTGTTCTGATAACTTTCATCTTGAATAATCTTTTATGGAGAAATATGTTCATGAACATGATATTGACATACCTGGGAACTCTCAGGGTTTGACCCTGAGACTCAGGGTTTTGACCCAAATCTCAGGGTCTCAGGGTCATACCTGGGAACTCTCCGGTTTTGCCCCGGAGACTCCGGATTTCAGACTGAATTACCGGGTCTCCGGGGCAATGTGTGGATCACCGGTTGGGCAGAGTTTAAATAGAAACTCTGCGCACTTGTGCTCCGTCCCGCCTGGTTCCTCCTACTCCCCGCCCTCTTAGATACATTTTGCAGGGTTTTTTTGTCCCGCCCCCCCTCCGCGACTAAGCCCTGCCCCTTTTATGACGCGAATCGCGTCATTTTCCTTCTAGGTCGGCACTGACAGGGTTACCCTCCGGGTAGCCCTGTTTCAAAAGTTCCCAGGTATGCTCAGGGTGAAAGGCCAAATTCTAAGGGTGAGAGAGGTCTGTGTCACCTACTATATGAATTTCCCCAATTAAATGTTTCCTTAGCCTCTAACCTGGCACCATTAGTACCAGAAAGACAGTGGGAGATGTCCTGCTTGTCTTGTTTGTGTTCAGGCAGTGACTTATCCAAACTGTAGCATGTTAAAGGTCCCTCGCACACGGACCAGAGCACCTCTGTGTTAGAGCAAGCAGGCACACATCGCATAAAATCTACATTATGGGAAGCTTTAAGGGTTAATATTCAAATATCTCAGGGTCAGCTCATCTTGAAAGTTCCCAGGTATGGATATTTATGGATATTTAAGAACTCCAGAGTTTACCATCATAGGTGCTGCAGTAGGATACACAGTTTAACCATCGATCTTGTCTGGAAAGAACAGGAAAAACAGTAGGAGATGGCTGGGTGGAAGCTCTTTTAACACATTTTCCGGCTCCATCTAGGAAAGGGCTTTCCAAGTTCAGCCCTCAAGGACCACCAGCAGGCCAAGATGTAAGGATTTCCATGATTACACACAGGTGAGTCAGTCACAATGAATGATCCTCTGATTAACTAATCTGTGCTTAATCAGGGAAATCCTCACATCCTGGCGTGTTGGTGGCCCTTGAGTATTGAATTTGGACAGACTTGGTCTAGGAGGTGAAGCAATTATTAGGTTTGTGTGCAGGAGACTTGATGGAGGCCTATCACCACTATTAAAGATGAGTGTTTAACCCTTTGAGTGCCAGAGGGTAAGCAACGCAGTGCAAAGCAATGCGTTGCGTACCACTCTTGCACTCAAAGGGTTAATCACATAATAACGCTTTAGTATAATAAGCTTGCCAACGCTCCATGGGGCTCAATTATAGGCAAGTCCTTAATTTACTCTATCCTGAGTACTGAATCTTTATTTAGAATTTATTTGCACAATGACAGAAAAGTGCCAGCATTTCGGTCTCACTTTAGTCGTTCATCATGACTATCTATATAAGATATAATGTAACCCTTTCAATGCTTTGCAATGCATTCTGTACCCCTCTGACACTCAAAGGGTTAATAAAAGTCAAATAAATGAGTATATAGGGTTACCTTTATTTCAGTTAAAACAAGGGGGACATTTCATTTCTGGTGATACCCGAAAGGGACGTGTCAAGTCAAAATGTTTGGAAATCACTGCTTTAACCCCTTGAATGCTAGAAATGTATCCAGTGCATTGCTTCGCAATGCGTGAGAGACTTCTCTGTCCTCCAAACCAGTGTTTCTCAACTCTTGTCCTCAGGACCCACTAACAGGCCAGGACTTAGGGATTTCTCTGCTAGAGCACAGGTGTGTGGTGATCAGAGGCTCATTCACATTGATTAACTCACCTGTGTTCTAACAAGGAAATCATGTGATCAGAGGCTCATTCACATTGATTAACTCACCTGTGTTCTAACAAGTAAATCATGTGATCAGAGGCTCATTCACATTGATTAACTCACCTGTGTTCTAACAAGGAAATCATGTGATCAGAGGCTCATTCACACTGATTAACTCACCTGTTCTCTAACAAGGAAATCATGTGATCAGAGGCTCATTCACATTGATTAACTCACTTGTGCTCTAACAAGGAAATCATGTGATCAGAGGCTCATTCACATTGATTAACTCACCTGTGCTCTAACAAGGAAATCATGTGATCAGAGGCTCATTCACATTGATTAACTCACCTTTGCTCTAACAAGGAAATCCTCACACCCTGGCCTGTTAGTGGGTCCTGAGGACAGGAGTTGAGAAAGACTGCTCTAAGGCAAGGTTAGTCAATGATGGGTGCTGTAGTCCCCAACAGCTGGAAGTCCAAAAATTGACTACCCCGATCTAAGGGATTGTAATCACACAAGCCTGAATTGCAATTGCCCCCTGCCACTCAATCCATTCTGCTGATCATACACACGAGTGAAACATGTTGAGGATGAGGGATGAGCGGGGGGGGGGGGGGGGAGCAGCGGTTATTTTTCTTTTCGCTCTTTAGATCAGTGATGCGTGTGTACAGGAGGCGCCGTCCGTTCTTGTTCTAAGAATTGTTGTTTGCTGGTTAATTATTGATAATAAAAGCACAGGTGATGATTCCACACTTTTTTGCTCAGTTAATTTATGGAAAATAGATGTGAGGTTGTTCACACGTTTGGTGTTGGTATGGATGCTGTTAACCCTTTGGATGCCAGAAAGGAGGGAAACACATTGCAGAGCAATTATTTGACTTCCACTTCTGCCACTCAAAGTCAGGGCTGTTTTAACAATAGAGCAAGGTGGATTCCCTCCCAGAGCCCACTGGTAGAAGAGACGCCACACCTCACCATCCATTTTGTTTGAAGGTCAATCTTTAAAGGGATAATAATACTTTGTTTTAACTTTATTTTATTTTGTAGGCATTAAAAAAACACGAAGAACGATATAAGTCTTATCTCTCAAACCTTTATGGTTTGAGAGATATTCACAAGCAAAGTTTCCCCTCCCACCCCTTTTACCTAGTGTAAGCCATCTCTTCTCAGATGTGGAATCCAGTCCATAGACCAGACAGATAACAGAAGGGGACAATCTTCTTCCTATGAGAACAATGACAAGTCTTTCAGGTTTTTCCCTTATCTTAATTGAAGATTGTCACTCTCTGTAGTCTACCTGGGCATCTCCCTTCTGCTCTGGCTGAGCAGTGTTACATCAGTAAAAGGGGCGGGAGGGGGATACTTTGTCATTGAATTACTCTTGAATTACAACTCTGACAGAATTGAAGTAACACTCTCCAAAGTCAAAATACTATGATGATTAATTAGACCTTCTTTTATTATGAAACATTACTATCCCTTTAAAATCAAAAGGAAAAACGGATGTGTCAGATGTGTCCCATTCTTTCTTAGTTACGGCACTTAGATTCTCGTTAATAGGAAGGACTTTGTGGGGCTTCTTATACCTCAGAAACATAGCATCTTCTTTGATCTGCAGACACAAACATCTAATTCCACAGAAGTTCTGACATCTTTAACCATAGAACTCCTCAGAATCTGGAGATGAAGGCTGGTCTGTGAATTCTGAAACCTGACAATGTTTAGGGGCCTGCCCATGACTGTAATTGAAGATTATCCCTCTCTGAAATCTACGTGGGCACCTCCCTTCTGATCTGTCTGAGCAGTGTGACATCAGTAAAAGGGGCGGGAGGGGGATACTTTGTCATTGAATTACTCTTGAACTATAACTCTGACAGAATTGAAATAACACTCTCCAAAGCCCAAATACTATGATGATTAATTAGAGCTGCTTTTATTATGAAACATTATTATCCCTTTAAGACCTATCACAATAAATTTGCAAGCGTCTGTAACTGCTGTGACCAAGACAATCAAATAATTTGAAAAAACTGACACTCATGAGGACCAAACAAGGTCAGGCAGGCCAAGGGTGACCTCAAAACCTCAGTACAAGTTCATTTCAGTTACAAGTCTGCAAAACTAGCAATTAACTGCACCTGAAATACAAGTTTAGCTAAATGATAGTAGAAGTTTAGTTTAGAGGAGATTTTGTGAAGCTGGCCTAACTGGAAGAATTGCAGCAAGGGAACCATTTTTAAAGGGAAAGTATTGCTTTTATTTAACAAATATTAATATTGTAGACATTAAAAATAGCAGTACAGTGAGCTATGTCCCATCTCGCAAACATTTATAGTCTGAGAGATAGAAGCATGTAAAGTTCCCCCCTCCCGGCCGTTTCAAAGAAGTCTACCCTCTAGCTGAGAGAAGCAGATTCTGGGACCGTCCCGCAGCTCTTCAGCAGAGCCGAAATAGCATGATATGGAAATAAATACTTCACTGGAACGGTCTACGAAGTGTGCTTGCAAACCAGGCACACTTTCTAGACTGTTCCAGTGAAGTATTTATTTATATATAGATCTAATTCAGCTCTGCTGAAGAGCCGCGGGATGGTCCCAGGACCAGAATCTGCTTCTGTCCCATAGATCAGGGCTTAAAATACAATGTCCTTTGCTACTAGCCAGACCTGAAAAGTTACTCGCCACTGCAAGCCATAACATACCCACCAGGGCTGAATTTCTACTTGCCAGGGCTAAATTTTCACTCACCATTAGCTAGTGGCAAGTGGAAATTTTGAGCCCTGCCATAGATCGCTGACGTTTATGAAAGGGGCGGGATGGGGGGAACTTTACAGGTTTTGATCCCTCAAACTATAAATGTTTGAGAGATGGGACATAGCTCATTGTACTAATATTTTTAATGTCTACAATATTCATATTCGTTAAGTAAAAGCAATACTATCCCTTTAAGAGTGCAGAATAAGAGGAACATACATTTCTGGGCCAAAGAACACAGAAACTGGATGTCTGAGAAGTTGATCTTGTGGACAGATAATCCATTTGAAATATTTGGGTCCAACTGGTGAGTATTTGTAGAGAACTGGTTAAATGATAGATGGCAGAGAGTTATTTTAAAAGGAACCATTTCAAGTTGGTTTAAGTGGGTTCATTTCTGGACCCAATGGTTTTTAATTTGTTTATTAATGATCTAGAAGTGGGAATTGAAAGTAGCGTCTCAGTCTTTGCTGATGTCACTAAGCAGTGTAAGGAAATACATACAGAGGTGGGTGTTTTTTCCCTACAGAAGGATTTAGATAAACTGAGTGAATGGGCAAAAAAGTGGCAGATGTCATTTAATGTAGATAAATGTAAGGTTATGCATTTGGGCTGTAGAAACAAACTTGCAACATATACTCTAAATGGGAAACAACTTGGAGAAACCTCATTAGAGGAACATTTAGGAGTACTGACAGTAGACTTCACAGCAGTGTGCAGAGTCACTCACCTGCTGCAAGAGCAAATAGGGTACTAGCCTGCATAAAACTAGGTGTAGATGTACAGGATGCAGAGCCGGCCCTTATATGGGTCACGGTGGGTCCATGGGACCCAGGAGGCACTTTGACAGGGGTGGCAATTTGTCGCCCCAAGGCATGTTCTGCTGCCACTGACTGTACTTCCTTGAAACGCCCCCTTTCCTCATTAAATGACAGGACAGAAGAGGGCCTCGGTGACCTGGCTCTGTGCCGATGGGTAGATGCTGAGTGGGAATGTGAGGACTGTGAGCGTGAGCACCACAGTGGAGGATTCTACAAGGATGTTGAATTGTAGCGGAGAAGGCATGTGCCGGAATGAGCAGGAAAGTGAGTTTGATTGAAGGTTTGTCTTGGAGCATTGCATCTTCCTCTCAAACAGCTCTGACTTCCCACGCGATTGGATGAATGGGCAGGAGGTAAGTGCCTGGTCATATGATCTCTGCTAGTTCAGTGCAAGTCACAGGGGCAGTAGAGGGGTTCTACAGGACTGGCACTGCACGTGCAATGCCAGAGGGGCAGCGGGGGACCTATTGTGATACTACTGCTACTGGGGTGTCTGACAGTGGGAGCAAAGGGGATCCCTTCATCAAACAAAAATAGTGTGTGTCTAAGAATACATCTGCCCTAATGAAGATGTAAGAGAGGGGTAGACATGTATGTATGCCTGTCCATGGGTTAATGTCTAAATGCATTTGTGTGTTTGTGTATGTGGCCAGAATGAAAGCACTCCGTTCTGTAGGCTCCTCCGTACTGCTAAACAACATAACACAATGGGTGTGGGAGTGTTTTGGTGGGCGTGGTTTTGGTAGGGGGGCAGCATTTCATTCTTGGACCCAGGCAGCACAAGGTCTTGGGCCGGCCCTGACGGGATGCCAATATTATTTTACCTCTGTATAAATCCTTGCTAAGGCCTCATCTATTATATATAGTACAATTTTGGGCACCAGTTCTTAAAGGGATAGTAATACTTAATGTGTAAAAAAAAAATGTGTTGTAGGGTTTATCCCCCTGAGTAAAACACGAGTACTCCCACTGCTGAAAGGTGTTTTATTCATAAGATATTACAGCTCAAAGTTGAATTTTTTAGGTGCAATATCACAGTGGCCTGAAATTGTACAGTGGCGCTGATGCTACACCATCCTATGGAGATTTATGGTCTACGGACCAGAGCTGTCCATAGGATGGTGTAACAACAGCGCCACTGTACAATTTCAGGCCACTGTGATATTGCACCTAAAAAATTCAACTTTGAGCTGGAATAACTTATGAATAAAATGTGATGGACACCCTGTGAACAAAGTGTAAAGACAAAAGGAGCAGCACTGCACCCCCTCTTAACCAAACTGAGGAGCAGAAGAAGGTCAGACTCCTCCAACAAGGGATAGGGGAGCAAGGACCTAGAGAGCGACGCTGGGGTACGAGGCTAGAGAGCGGAGGTTGCCTAAAGGGAGTCGCGCTGCAGCCCTAAGTTGTATAAATGTGCTAGCCACAAAGCTACATAGGCTCCTTTCAGTTGAGCCAAAGGGGTCCCGCGATAACCCCCCTAAACAAACTATACTGCCGCTATCCCCAGGGAGAAAACACACTCCAACAGGAAACTGTCCTCACTCAGATGGTCAGGGTAGTGGAGAAGCCCTTCTTCAGGAAAGAGAATAGTCAGCCAGGCCAGGGCATACACAGGGAGGTCTGTAACAGAAGCACTAGCAGCAGGTAGAAGAGTAGTCCAATTCCAGGCTGGGTCATACACAGAGAAGTCAGCTATGGAATATGAATGGCAGGCAAAGAGTAGTCCAATTCCAGGCCAGGTCATACACAAGGAGATCTGCAAGGCACAAGGAGCAGAGAGATAAGCAGGGTCAAGAGGAAGCCAGAGTCATACACAGGACAGGAGATCAAGGGGGGTCAGGCAGGCAAGGTCAGAAGGCAAAGCAATCAGCAAACAATACAGCAACACTGGGAACGCTATACTAATGCATCCCAGTGCAGAACTTGCCCCCTTAAGAGGAGGAAGTGACAGGAAGAGGCGAGGCTGGAGGACCAGAACCGGTAGTGCCGGCTCCTCATGCACCAGAAGAACTGGAGGACTAGAGGGCACTACGCATGTGCCAAGACAAGCTGGTACCCCTGTGCATGCTCCAGCAGAAGGATACAGTGCATCATAGAGCCATTTTGCCAGTACAGAGGAAGAGACCGGAGACAAAGAACTCGGGAGCAACATTTTTTTTTGACATTTTAAATATTACTGTCCCTTTAAAAAAGACATTACTGAATTGGAAAAAGGATTGGAGGATCTGAGTTAAAAAGACAGGCTAGCCAAATTGGGTTTGTTTACATTAGAGAAGAGACGTCTAAGGGCTAATATGATTACCATTTACAAAAATATTTGAGGTCAATACAAAAAAAATTCTAATTCATTATTTAGTTTAAAAAAATAGACTCTCCTGTTGTGCCCCTAGTACAATTTGATGTTGTTAATACACACATATCCTCCACTTGCAAGGGATCAATAAAAAGATCTACCAAAAAATGTACACAGTGTGAAGCACCAACACTATTTATCTTAGGTGATCCAACACCAGAGAAAAATCTGCCCAGTGACTCAGTACATCCAACAACGTCTCGAAGGATTTGAGCACATACGCTAAGATATATGTATATATACAATAGTGGTCATCAAATGTTTACTATTTGATATTTTGTTCCCATATGCGATTTATATGGCTTTTTAAATATTTTAATAAATATATATTTTGTTTACATATATGTTGGATTTATTGAGTTATTGGGCAGATTTTCTCTGGTGTTGGATCACGTAAGATAAATATTGTTGGCGCTTCACACTGTGTACATTTTTTAATTAATTATTTACTCAAACAGCGGAGCTATGAATGAGGAAGGCGCTTTCGACTAAAACAAAGGCAGTGATTTTTTATAGTAAAGGAGGTAAATATATGGAATTCTTTGCTTCGGAATGCTGTGCTTGCAGATTCTGTAACTGCTTTCAAAAAATTAATGGATACCTATCTAGCACAGAACAACATTGAAAATTATGACATTTGGATTCAATTCAGATAGGTTGTTGATCCAGGGAAATATCTGAATGCCATTTCAAGTCAGGAAGGAATTGTTTTACCCACTTGGGGCTTAACTGGAAATGGATTTCATTTTATTTTCCCTTTCTCTGGATCAACAGGGGTGATTGGGCTGGACTTGATCATCAACTAAATTACTACGTATGTTACAGAGAGGGTTTGCACAAGTTATGCTGGTGTGATTCTGAATGTCAGGCATGGAGAAGGCAGTGTCATGTTCTGGGGTTGCTTTGCTGGAGAGATGGTTGGTGATATTTTCCATGCCAATGGCAAACTCAACAAACAAGGCTATCTGTTAGAATGAAAGGAATAGTAATACTTCGTTTTATCTTTATTTTATTTTGTAGATATTAAAAAAACATGAAGAACGATATGTCTTATCTCTCAAACCTTTATGGTTTGAGAGATATTCACAAGCAAAGTTTCCCCTCTCACCCCTTTTACCTAGTGTAAGCCATCTCTTCTCAGATGTGGAATGCAGTCCATAGACCAGACAGATAACAGAAGGGGACAATCTTCTTCCTATGAGAACAATGAAAGCCCTACTCCACTTGACAAGTTTTTCAGGTTTTTCCCTTATCTTAATTGAAGATTGTCCCTCTCTGCAGTCTACCTGGGCACCTCCCTTCTGATCTGGCTGAGCAGTGTTACATCAGTATAAGGGGTGGGAGGGGGATACTTTGTCACTGAATTACTCTTTAACAAGAACTCTAACATAATTAAAGAGAAATCGCTATTCTTCCAAGACTGACAGCAGGACAGAGCACGGACATCGTGCCAAAGTGACGTCCGCGCGCCTGAGCTGTCAGTCCCAGCCGGGTCTATGAGGTGTTGTTAGGAGCCAGCCGGCTCCAAAAGGGACTGACAGAGCAGGCGAGCGGACGTCACTATGGCAAGATGTCCGCGCTCCGTCCTGCTGTCAGTCTTGGAAGAATAGCGATTTCTCTTTAATCAGGTAATAATTCTGGTGACTAGCGCTACTGAGCAGCTAGTCACCAGAGGGGTAATTATGTGGTGCAATTTTATTATTGGGTAGTAGTTGCGCTTTAAAATAAATAAATAAATAATTGATTTAATGTTGACACCTGGTTCTTGAAGAAGAGACCTTAGTGTCCTGAAAGCTTGTAATGTGCTTGCCTTTGGTCTGCCATGAAAGGTATAATTTTTAAAGGGCAACAAGTATGTCAGGGTAATAGGCTTTCTATCTGTAGGTAGTTACCTGACAATTTAGAGATCTCATTACCTAAACACAAACAAGACAAGCAGGACACCTCCCCTGTCTTTCTGGTACAAATGGCACCAATTTAGAAAATAAAAAAGAAAGATTTAATTGGGGAAATAATATAGTAACACAGAACTTGTCCCTTCGCACTGAGATTTGGGTCAAAACCCTGAGTCTTCGGGTCAGACCCTGAGAGTTCCCAGGTATGCTGATATAGTGTGAGATTCAGAAAAGCAGCTGATGATTCCTGTTGGCTGATGTAATTTGGCATCCACCAGCACAGTTAATAAAAATTAGGCTGCCCCTGGCAGCTTCAGAGCTTACTCATAGCGGAACACAAATCTTCAGTTAATCACTACGTTTAGCACAGTAAATTCATATTGCTGCTTCTCCCAAAGGTGACAGTCAGCAGTGGTGGTCGCAACCGCGACCGGGCCTGTCACTCCAGGGGCCCGGCTGCCCCCTGCGACCCCCTCCTCCTGGTGCCGCAAGCTCCCTCCCGCGCTCTAGTAAAGCAGAGCGCTGGGAGATGACATCATCTCCCAGTGCTCTGCATTACAGAAGAGGACAGCGCGGGAGCACGTCGCACCAGCCCACCTCTCCTGCCACTCCACTGGACCACCAGGGATTGGGAGGTAGGAAATTAAGGCATTGTGGAGGGCCTGGGGGCCAATGTGTTCGGGGGTTGGGGGGGCCCATGGCACTTCTTGCACCAGGACCCGGTCAGTTCTAGTTACGCCTCTGACAGTCAGCATCCTTGACAGAACGCTCTCTGCAAACAGATACAGACAGTTCCCTGTCAGGGAGTAGGGACATGAAAGTGTAAAATAAATAGGTGAAGATGAAGAACAGGAACTGTGACTTTCCATGGTCTGCAAGTATAAACTTTCAGTCACCTTTGCATTTTCGTTATTGCAAAAGTATTTTACCATTGCTTATAAAATATGCAAATAAAAATCCACTTCAATAGGGAATAATAAAACAAGCATATTAAAAACGTAATTTTAATAACAGTCAATATTCTAGATTTCACATGCATTTATATAGATACAGAAGACAACGGTCCCATAAATCACTGTGCATTTCCATGTGCTTCTCCACTACAATATCCCATACACCAACCACGTGTCATAAGAACAGAACTTAAAATCTGTCAGCCTGATGCAACGCAAAAAACAACAGGCTTTATAACATACCGATAAACTGATTGGCTACGTGCTAGCTAGTGGGCGGGTTTTGAGAACGCCGCTAGCGTTTGTCAAACCCATATTTGTAATTCGATTGGCATTCGTTTTCCTTCAGCGTTCAGCCCCTTACCTCTGATTGGTGGTTTTGGCCCTTCTCTCTTTTCCCGGTTTCAAGATGGCGGAGGAGTCGGTGTCCCTCTTCACAGCTATCGGCCTTAGCGAGCAAAAGGCTCGGGAGACACTGAAGAATGAAGCTCTTAGTCTAGTGCTGAGGGACGCAGTTATTCAGGTACTGTCACTAAGATCCAGTGCTCTTTGCAGTCCCCTTACCATCCTGTGAGCGTGTAAAGCAGTGGTGTTCAACATGTGCCTCTCCTGCTGCGGTCGAACTACAAATCCCATAGTTGTAGTCCCGCAATAATTGGAGAGCTATATATTACCAATTTGTGTCTGGTCTATCTATCTGAAAACAAATTTGATTATGGGTATTTAGTCATCTTTGTATGTACTAACTTACCTTGTGAGAGTTATACATACCTCCCAAGTGTCCCACTTTAGGAGGGACAGACGCTCTTTTACACCCAAATCCCTCTGTCCCTCTTTCCCACCCTGATGTCCCTCTTTTTAGGAGATCAGACTGTGTGATGTGTGTATGTGTATCACATTGCTCCACAGCAATAAACCTCACATTAATGTTTGCTTAACCCCTTAATCATACCTGGGAACTCTCCGGTTTTGCCCCGGAGAATCCGGATTTTAGATTGAATTACCGGGTCTCCGGGGCAATGTGTGGATCACCGGGTGGGCAGAGTTTAAGTAGAAACTCTGCCCACTTGTGCTCTGTCCCGCCTGGTTCCTCCCACTCCCCGCCCTCTTAGATACATTTTGCAGGGTTTTTTTTTGTTGTCCCCCCCCCCCTCCGTGACTAAGCCCCGCCCCTTTTCTGACACAATTCGCGTCATTTTCTTCACAGGTCGGCACTGACAGGGTTACCCTCCGGGTAGCCCTGTCTCAAAAGTTCCCAGGTATGCCCTTAAGGACCAGCTGTCCCGGGGTGTATGGTCCTATAAGGACCAGATATGAAACTTTGACATGCTGTCTCACGTGACTGATCACATGTGCCGACATGCCGAACGGGGGACTGAAAGAGCTTGCTCTGGTCTTGGAGCGAACAACTTCAGTTCCCGGGTGAGTAAAAGTACATGATGTACCAGGACCGTCACTGGTCCTTAAGTGCCGGACCAGCGTGACAGTCCGGGTACGTCAATGGTCCTTAAGAGGTTAAACATCAGTATATGTGTTTATACATTAGTCTGTAAATAAAATACTTTAGTCTTGTTAAAAGTCACATATTAGGTTACACAAGGAGATGTCAATAGGTCACGAAATAGCCTAAAAATTCTCTGTAATGCCTCACCCCCAGCCACACCCCCTAAACCACAAGTGTCCGTCTCTGGCAATTTGAAATGTTGGGAGGTATGGTTATATAATAGTAGGTATCATCACCCATACCTGTGTAACTTGTCAAGCCCATCCATAAATAGGCATCACAGTTTTACTGTATATAAAGCAGATATTGGGAAAACCCAAAATCCACCCATCCAGTACATTTTGTAGAATGAAAGTTCTCCGCTGCTGCTGAACTTCTTGAAGAGTTATCTACTTATGAAAATTCAAAGCAACAACTGTGGTGCCCTTTGCGATGATTGACAAGTGTCTGTTATTTGGGGCCCATATCATTGCATAATTGTCTGCTGAAGAATTACAGAAGTTTAAACTTTGTCATAGAACTGGAAGTTACCAAGTCATCAATTTTTTTGGTTCTTAAAGGGGAACTACCACCCCGCAAAAACTGTATCTCAATTAAGTCTTCATCTGGCGGCTAGCTGCTTAGTAGCGCTAGTCACCAGAAATATTACCTGGTTTAAAAGATTTTCGACTTATTCGGAGGCTGACAGTAGCAGGAAGCACGGACATCTTGCCATAGTGACGTCTGTGTGCCTGCGTTGTCAGTCCCTTTTGGAGCTGGCCCTTTCTAATTGTTCCCAGAAAATTTCAGTGTAGATTGTATTGGAGGGAGACCAGAAACCCTGAAATGATGATGCAGAACCACTGCACATCTGATCTTGCTGGCATCCATAACTAATGCAGTCCATGATGGAGGAACGCAAGGGAGACCCTTAGGTTCCTTTCTCACCAGCATGTGAGATAACTTCACCAATAGTGCCCTCCTGGGAAAAACTTAATTGTCACTGGTCATATATGCAGACACACTAAGGGAACTGCGTATATGGATGCTGTTATGAGCCCCAAGATTGACATTAGGGGGTTATGCTCTAAAGTGAGATGAAGAGATCACGTCTCCAGTGATATCACTTCTCCAATTTTTATGTTATTCTATGGAGCCTGTGCTCGAAGATATCTCTTGCTTAAGAAATCTTGGTGCATAGGCTCCATAGAAGATTCTCCACCCCAGTTGTTTTACAGTAACCAGTCTGTAGTCCTGAGGAGAGAGCTGGTTTAGTAGGGAAGAAATCTTATCTTGTCTTCGGGAAGAAAAGCTTTTCCAAACAAAGAGGTATCTTATATCCTGCCTAGAAAACGTTTTGATCTTGATGGACTTAGACTCTGTTTCCCTAATTTATCGGCCAGCCTAAGGTGTTTAAGGTAGAAATAACTAGCACCACATGAATGAGAGACAAACAGGAAGATTTTACCAGCCACTTGCCCAAATATGGGACTAATGCAAGTGTATTTTCTTAGGCCACTACAACCACCATGATTTCAGTCTTTGCTGTGCCCTGTGGATTCTAACCAAACAGATGTGAACTGAAAACGTCCAATGGGAAAAACCTTTGATCACCTTTTTTTTAGTACATCTGGCTTCTTGAATGTATACAGCTATGCATTTTGAAGGTTCACTGTTACCATCTAGTACCCTATTTACAGAATGCTGACTGAAGATCTCAACCCTTCCATCCTGAAATGTTCCCTTAAACAAAATAATTGAAAAATATCAGGTATCCTAACAAACAAGCATCCCCCCCCAAGGTTTTGAGAGGAAGGAAGATGTAGAATAATATATCTTCCAGTGGGATTCTGGAAGCACTGGATTTAGAACCTTGGATGAGATGAGATTCTGCACTGCCAGAAGGAAAGTCTGTTGCTTCCGAGTAGTCGCCAACGTTTTGCACTGGTAATGTGGAAAAGTGTGTGTATTTAATTTTATAAATATCATATATATATTTTTTTTCTCTCTCCCTTATGTCTAATACCAAGGAATCCAAAATAATGTATTGCCATTGTGGAAGGAAATTATGTAGACTTCTTCCTATAGGACTGATGCCTGGTTCAGAACTGGGATTTGTACTGGACTCGAATGAAGGACCTTGAAGTGTTGAATCTCTTAGCTTAGTATGGTTTGGAAGCAAGCTTTTTAGATGATGTCTTAACGTTTGGAAGGAGTGAAAAAGAAGATAGGCTTTCTGTGATGACAATCTTGAGTGAAGAACTTTTCCTCTGAGATAGGTTGGAGAAGGACATCAGCAGTTCATTGTCTTAACCACAGTGCATGTCTCCACTGTAGTCAAATCCGTAAATCTTGCAACCATCCTCACATTCTCCATTTATATGTCACAAATATAGTCTGCATCCAAGCAACGTAACAACCAAAGGTGGGTAGTTCTGTCAGTACAGGTGGTAGCAATTAGATGAAAAGTGGTTTCTGCTTCAGAGCACCTGCAGAGAGTGGCTTCTATTTTACGGTCCATTGGATCTTTAAACCAGGACCCCTTTTCCTCTAGAATGGTTCTATGTGTTCTTGGACAGGTGGGCTACATGAATATCCACCTTTTGAACATGATCCCAATATATGGAGACTTTAACATTGATGGTAAACTGGCTTTTCTTCTAAGGGAAAGATAGTGTTGTTCTGGTCTGGATTCGATTGATATGGGAGGTGAGGGAGGATAGGGTGGGCTTATGAAGCAAGATGCCAACCGAGGCAGCTGTTTCTGTACATGCTCCTTGAATGAAGGTGTGATGGAATGGTTGTCCCCTGTGTGTGCATGCATCAGAGAGTGTTGGCCATTTTCCAGCACTGAAGTAAAGTCCTCTTTCTGCTTAGCCTGATGAAAGGGGGGAAGGTACACACATTCCACACACAGATTACAATATTAATGTAATGACTTGTGTCCCGTCTCTTATACATGTATAGTTTCGGAGATCTACGTTTATAAAGTTACCTCATCCCTCCCCTTAGTTGTCAACACTCTAGCTGACAGAAGGAAATCCTGTTCCCGGGACCGGGCGGCTGCTCTTCAACAGAGCTGAAAGAGCATTATCTAGAAAGAGATGCTTAACTGGAACGGTCCACCAAGTGTGACTTTGTTGTCCGTTCCAATGAAGTATTTCTTTCTAGATGGTGCTATTTCAGTTCTGCCGAAGAGCCGTCAGCCGGTCATATTACCAGAATCTCCTTCTGTCAGCTAGATCACTGTCTATGAAAGGGGCGGGAAGGGGAACTTTATAAGCTTATATCTCTGAAACTAAACATGTATGAGAAACGGAATGCAAGTCATTGCATTAATATTTTTAATACCTACAATATTAATCTTTTTTCTAATCAACCATTACTGTTCCTTTAAGTAAACCCCTCTCCCTTGCTGATGACTGAATTATGGAGAAGGAAGCAATAAGGTAACTCCAAACAAAATACCCTCCACTGGGAAGCTCTACCAGTGTGGATCCAGGGGATCTTCTCTGGACTGGTGGCACATATGGTGGCCAAAATTGAAGAAAAGGATAATAGCTATCCATCATGCCAGCTGGGTAGGCCCAAAGAAACTGAAGGTGACTTTTCTCATGCCTTTTTTTATCATTTCTGATTGGTTCTACCCAGCTAGATGGAGGAGACATTCCCCAACTTTCAGTGCCTTGTGAATGACACAGAAGAATGTTTATTTCTGTCTCCTAGATGGGTAGAACTAATTCAAACTCTCTTCATACTGCCTTTAGTTGTTTTGTTCCTATCTGTGTGGTTAACCTCTTTTTAAAATGTGCTTTCCAATTTATGTATTTATTTGTCAAGATCTGCGGCAGTTTGTTTGCAGCTCAGCCAGGGGAGCGGACTGTGAGGTCCCTGGATCTTTGCCACACCACTGAGCAAATTTTCATGGGCTCTGGATGTTTCTTTTCTGTGGTGACCCCATGACCCTCACTTAAGCTGTGGAGTGAATGGGGAACAGCCTGCTGCCACCATCCCTGCACAGTCTTAGTCACACTTTTCTGACTGCAAACCCCCTTGGTCCACTAATGGATGAATATTATTTCCACTGTGCATGGTCTTTTTATCATACTGTACCCAGAGCCTTATATGGCCCCTGACCGACATAAAGCACCATTCTTTGAGATGCAGAATTACATTTGTTTGCCTTAGGGCTGATCACGGCCTTGTGTTCCGCTTCTGAAAGCAAGGGTAATGCACATATTGTCTTGTTTCGGTGCATGTTTCTTTTCCGTAGAGAGACTGGAACACCTGATTCTTAGCACAGGGTCTGGTGAGATGCTAGAGAAGAGTTCCTGGGAAATTGGAGGCATTTTCTAAGCATTTCTGGGTGACGGGCTGGAGTCAGGGGGTGCTTTCCAATGGTGGAATGCATGCTAGTGTCTTAGAGCTAGCAGGCATATTTCATGGACCAAACCACCAACAATGATGGTTTTGTCTTACAGTAAAATTCTGAAGCAACTGTGTCTTCAACTCCTCAATCATCTCAGCCTGCTATTGGCAAGACCCAACATTTAAAACTCGTCTACTGAAGTTGTGGAAGTTGCACAAAATCCTGAAGGTTGAGTAGCGTGTGAAAATAAGTTAGCAGCAGGAAGCACCTCAAATTCAAATAATTTTTAGAATGGATGAAGACTTCTGTGCAAGAGAAGTCATCTAAGCAGGGATCTTCCAAGCGAGGACCCTGTATCCTGCAGAACAAGGAATGTCTACAGTGTTATACCATGCAAGATGTAGATTCTGTAGTCTCCTCAGCAGAAGACTGAGAAATTGCAGAAATCGCAGAAATCACAAGTACCTTTTTAGGTTGGAAAAAATGTGAAATCACATTAGAATGAAAAGGAACGTAATAACTTTGTCTAATTCTCACCACACATGCATACTGAACAAGCAGAAAAACCCTGAACCTGAGTAAAAAACCTTCAGGTTCAAAGCAAGATGGGGCACAGTGGATCTGATGGCTTCAAGAGAGTGTTTGAAATGTCCATTCTTTTCTCTGTGAAGGTACGTTGCAGCCCTAGGATAAAGAAGATAATAATAATAATAATAATAACCAGTATTTATGTAGCGCCTTTCTCCCAGTGGGACTCAAAATGCTGTCAGCATTAACCAAATCGGCAGCTGAGTATTAGGTGTTATTATTACCCAGTCAATGGTACTCGTTTATCAACCTCAGAAGATTTGACCCTGTTGGGAATCAAACCTGCAACCTTGCTGTTTAAAGGGATAGTAATACTTAAAATGTAAAAAAAAATATGTTGTAGGGTTTATCCCCCTGAGTAAAACAAGAGTACTCCCACTGCTGAAAGGTGTTTCATTCAAAAGTTATTAATTTTCAAAGTTGAATTTTTTAGGTGCAATATCACAGTGGCCTGAAATTGTACAGTGGCGCTGTTGCTACACGATCCTATGGACAGCTCTGGTCAATTGACCATAAATCTCCATAGGATGGTGTAGCAACAGCGCCACTGTACAATTTCAGGCCACTGTGATATTGCACCTAAAAAATTCAACTTTGAAAATGAATAACTTTTGAATGAAACACCTTTCAGCAGTGGGAGTACTCTTGTTTTACTCAGGGGGGTAAACCCTACAACATATTTTTTTTTACATTTTAAGTATTACTATCCCTTTAAGCAGGCTCTGCAGTCAGAACATTTACCACTGAGCTGTCTCACCCGGTGTGCCCAGAGTCAAGTGGAACTTTATTCTACAATACATTTTTTTCCTCCAGTTCTACTACAAGTGATATCAGCACAAGCCAAAGTATGTGAGGGGCTCTGAGGATGAACAGCCTGGAAGTACATGCATATTTAAAATGTTTGACCCAATTTCAATTTTGATCTGTTCCTCTAATCCCCCACTAACTATAGCAGACTCACTTAACTATATTTGAAGGGATGGCTGGGTGGGATTTCATAGTAACTTAGTTGATAAGGCTGAAAAAAAGACCTGCTTCCATCAAGTCCAGCCCATGTCACTGCAATAGAAGAGATTAATTGCAAAGCAATTCATTCTGTACCACTCTGGCACTCAAAGGGTTAAAAGCAAACATTCTCACAATTTCTATCTCAACACAAGCAGTTTTATAGATTTCATGTGAATTAGAGATGTGAGAACAAAAATCTGATCTCTCTCTCCTTTTATTATGCTACTAGACTATTCTTCCTGCAGTTAGGGAAAAATTATTTGATTCCTTTCTGCTTTTTGTACATTTGCCCACTGACAAGGAAATGATCAGTCTATAATTTTAATGGTAGGTTTACTTGAACAGTGAGAGACAGAATAACAACAACAAAAATCCAGAAAAATGCATTTCAAAAAAGTTATAAATTGATTTGCATTTTACTGAGTGAAATAAGTATTTGACCCCTTTGCATAACATGACTTACTACTTGGTGACAAAACCCTTGTTGGCTATCACAGAGGTCAGACATTTCTTGTAGTTTGCATACATCTCAGGAGGGATTTTGTCCCACTCCTCTTTGCAGATCCTTTCCAAGTCATTAAGGTTTCGAGGTTGACGTTTGCAAACTTGAACCTTCAGCTCCCTCCACAGATTTTCTATTGGATTAAGGTCTGGAGACTTGCTAGGCCACTCCAGGACCTTAATGTGCTTCTTCTTGAGCCACTCCTTTGTTGCCTTGGCCATGTGTTTTGGGTCGTTGTCATGCTGGAATACCCATCCACGACCCATTTTCAATGCCCTGGCTGAGGGAAGGAGGTTCTCACCCAAGATTTGATGGTACATGGCCCCGTCCATTGTCCCTTTGATGCGGTGAAGTTGTCCTGTCCCCTTAGCAGAAAAACACCCCCAAAGCATAATGTTTCCACCTCCATGTTTGAAGGTGGGGATGATGTTCTTGGGGTCATAGGCAGCATTCCTCCTCCTCCAAACATGTTGAGTTGATGCCAAAGAGCTTGATTTTGGTCTCATCTGACTACAACATTTTCACCCAGTTCTCCTCTGAATCATTCAGATGTTCATTGGCAGACTTCAGACGGGCCTGTACATGTGGTTTCTTGAGCAAGGGGACCTTGCGGGCGCTGCGGGATTTCAGTCCTTCACGGCGTAGTGTGTTACTTGTTGTTTTCTTGGTGACTATGGTCCCAGCTGCCTTGAGATAATTGACAAGATCCTCCCGTGTAGTTCTGGGCTAATTCCTCACCGTTCTCATGGTCATTGAAACTCCACGAGGTGAGATCTTGCATGGAGCATAAGACTGAGGGAGATTGACAGTTATTTTGTGTTTCTTCCGTTTGCGAATATTCGCACCAACTGTTGTCACCTTCTCACCAAGCTGCTTGGCGATGGTCTTGTAGCCCATACCAGCCTTGTGTAGGTCTACAATCTTGTCCCTGACATCCTTGGACAGCTCTTTGGTCTTGGCCATGGTGGAGAGTTTGGAATATGATTGATTGATTGCTTCTGTGGACAGGTGTCTTTTATACAGGTAACAAGCTGAGATTAGAAGCACTCCCTTTAAGAGAGTGGTCCTAATCTCCGCTTGTTACCTGTATAAAAGACACCTGGGAGCCAGAAATCTTGCTGATTGATAGGGGGTCAAATACTTATTTCACTCAGTAAAATACAAATCAATTTATAACTTTTTTTGAAATGTGTTTTTCTGGATTATTTTGTTGTTATTCTGTCTCTCACTGTTCAAATAAACCTACCATTAAAATTATAGACTGATCATTTCTTTGTCAGTGGGTAAACGTACAAAATCAGCAGGGGATCAAATATTTTTTTTCCCTCACTGTAGCAGCTCTTTCCCCTTTAAGGAACTCTGGCAGACTTTCACATGCAGCAATATGATGAGCACAATAACTCCTGGTACATTGTGATCTATACCCCCGATGACCCTTTCACTGTCCCTCTGTGTTCTTTATTGCTGCACTAAGATCTTGTAATGATCATTATTTATGCATTGAGCCGGCTGGTCAAATAAGGGCACTTGGTTTCCTTACTAAATATTATTTTAGTCTGATATATAACTGGCATGGCTTCCTGTTAATTTTACTTTTAACCATTTCTCTTTCTGGTGCATTTAATTATTATATTTTATTATTTACTTACTCAAAGGGGTAAACTGCTGTTCCATGTTTTGCTAAATATTTTTTTTTTAAACTGTTTGAGTGCCAGAGGGGTACACAACACATTGCAAAGCAATGCGTTACGTACCTCTCTGGCACTCAAAGGGTTAATGATCTTAAAGGGACAGTAATGTCCCATAAAAATGTTTTATAGATTTGTAGAGGGTAAAAAAAGAATCAAATTGCCACAAACCCCATCTTTCAAACCGCTACTGTTTGAGAGATATTTGGCGTTAAACTTCCCCCTTCCCTCCTCTTCTCTTGATGTCAGCTGTAAAGCTGACAGAAGGAGATCCGTGTCAGCTGGCACGAGGAGGCTCTTCAGCAGAGCCAAAATCCCGTTATTAGAAAATAACTACTACATGGGAACGGTCTGCAAAGTGTGCTTGCACACCAGGCACACTTTGTAGACCTTTCCAATGAAGTAATTATTTTCTAATAATGGGATTTTGGCTCTGCTGCAGAGCCGCCAGCTGGTCCCTGGACCGGGATCTATTGCTTTCAGATAGACACTGATGTCATGAGAAGGGGAGGGGGAATTTTGATTGCAAATATCTCTCAAACAATAGAGGTTTGAGAGATGGGGTTTGAGGCAATGAAATATATACTAGTTGAACAGCCTGTTAAATGGGCCACAGTGCCGCTGGCAGCCGGTCGCGGGGCAGTCACGCGCAGTAGAGACTGCCCGCGCCACTGCTGATATAGAGCTGGACGCTCCTTCGGAGTGCCCAGCTCTGTATCAGCTGCGGCGCGGGCAGTCTCTACTGCGCATGACTGCCGCACACGCAGCAGTCTCTACTGCGCATGTCGCGGCGTTACACATGATTTAGCGAATTATTGTATAGGATGTTAGATTCTCCATCTACTAAGTAAAAAAAAAAAAAATCTAAATCTATTAAGCTGTTTGGAAAACAAAAAGCACATGATATAGTTGGTTTAAACAGATACATTTGAGTCTGAAGCAATGTAGGTAACCGGTGTACTGCTTTAATCCAGGGGCATCCACACCTTTTTGCTCTAGGGCCAGGCTGAGACTAAAACAATGGATTAAGTACCAGATCCTACTTAATGATTCTAAACTTGCTTCTTAATGCGTGTCTAGATTGTCCTGTATTGACACCCTTTTTGATTAATGTTGTTTGTAATGCGAGTTAAAGGGATAGTAATACTTGTAACAAAGTGCAGCTCTCAGTCTTCTTTATACTATTTGTCCCTCGTAGCACTGTATTTCAGTACTATCAGGCTTGTACTGCAAATGTAATTGAATCAGAAGGGATCCCCATTCCGCCCCTTCTAGCTACCTCCCATCAGATGTGGCTTCCTGTCCTGGAACCGGACAAATTGCAACAAGGGACAATCTTCATGCACTAAGTATAAGGAAAACCCTGCCCCCTTGACGAAGGAGAGCAGGATTTTCATAATACTTACTATAGATTGTCCCTCGATATCTGGACCAGCTTAGAGATGCGGGGGAAAGGGGTGGGATGGGGATCCTTTCTCATTCAATTGTGTTTGAACTACAAGTCTTATAATATTGAAATTCAGAGCTATGTGGGACACTTAGCATAACAAAGACTCTGAACTGCACTTTTGTTCAAGTGTTACTATCCCTTTAAGAGCTAAGGTCATAGTTCCTGTCAGAGACTTTGTCCTTGTATTTTCTTCAACATTCCCAATCCTCTTTTGCACAGGGAACCCCTGACATGCCATTTGGAATTCTCAGTGCACTCCTAGCATGTTTATAGCTTATTTGTCAAGAGTGTAATGAATCGTACATATCCAGAAATAAAGGAATTCTTATGTCTCAGAATCAAAATGACACAAATGAGCATATATTATGGATAACAATTTTCATAAAAATACATTTGAAACTCAACTTTCATATTTATATTATAGTCTTTTTTTCGGAAAACGTGGCAAACTAAGCTAGTACCCACGGCACTGTGGTTGAGAATCACAGAGCTATGGCAATTTGATTTGTCATCAGTACTCACTGAAAGGCTGCTTGGTACCTTATCTCGGTCTCTTTACAGAACGTCCTGCAGTAGTTCTGAGGTGCCTATCAAGAATGCTATGGAAATGGGAGTTAGGTAGCCCTGGAAAAGGCAAGTATGGATGCCCCCATAGAGAACATGTAATTGTAGGCTTTCAGCCTCAAGAAAGAGAAATAGAACATTGTTTATAGATGATAGTAGCCTATAGTACAGACTATTTAAGGTATATAGCCCCATATAATTTTTAGTTGTTGGCGACTTTAAGCCCCTTGTTTTGAAGTCACCTGTGGTGCCTTTATTTGGCAACTATCGCCTCGCATGAACTTGCCAAAGTCTAGTATGCTTCATTTTTACTGCATTCCCATAGGAACTGTTGCAGCAGGGGAAGATCTGCACGGTGCCTCAGGCCACCAGTAGATCTTCCACTTATTGTAACCTCCATATTAAGCTGGTAGTCATGGGCTGTCAGTCAGCTACACTTCCACCCATCCTGCGTCAGGATCGGCTAGGAAATGCAAGAGAAGGTGATTGATTGAACTGTGTATCATTGTAAGATAGTAGTGGAGGCTGGTAAAAGTATACATAAAGTTAAGCCCATACCAAAACACCCCTGTTAATTCAGAGGAAGGTAAAAAAAAAAAACCCACTGAAGCCCCTAGTGGGTAAAAAAAAAAAAAAAAATTACTTCTTGACTCCAAATGGCAGTCAAATAGGTTGTTGATCCAGGGAACTATCTGCATTGAAACCATCTGTAATAATTCTCAATATTATTCTATGCTAGATAAGCATCTATTGCTTTTTTGAAAGCAGTTACAGTATCTGCAAGTGCAACTTCCAGAGGCAAAGCATTCCATAACTTTACCACCCTTGCCACTTAAAAAAAAAAATCCCTGCCTTTGTTTTAGTCAAAGGCACCTTTCCTCTAGTCTTAATGGATGACCTCTCATTCTTAGCTCGGCTCTTTGCATTAATAATTCATTGGATAGTTCTTTGTATTGACCTTGATTGTATTTGTAAATGGTTATCATATCACCCCTTGGACATCTCTTCTCGACTGTAAACAACCCCAATTTGGCTAGTTTCTCTCTTAACTCGGATCCTCCAATCCCTTTATCGGTTTTGTTGCACATCTCTGCACTTTTTCCATTTCAAAAAGTCTTTTTAAGAACCGGTGCGCAAAACTGTACTCCATATTCTAGATGAGGCCTAACCAAGGATTTATATAGAGTAAGAATACCATTAGCACCCTGTGCATCTGCACCTCTTTTTATGCAGGCTAGTACTCTATTTGCTCTTGCAACAGCTGAGTGACTGCACACTACTGTGAAGTCTATCATCTATCAGTACTCCTAAAGATTTTCTGTAATGAATATTCCCCAAATTGTTTTCCATTTAGCATGTTTGTTTGTACAGCCCAAATACATTTGTCTACATTAAATGTCATCTAACTCCTTCTGCAAAGAAAAAACATCCAGCTCTGTGTGTACGTCCTTACACAGCTTAGTGTTATCAGCAAAGACTGAGACACTACTTTAATTTTCCACTTCTAGATCATTAATAAACAAATTAAAAAGCATTGTGCCCAGGACTGAACCCTGTGGCACCGCACTTATAAAATGAAAAAGCAACATGAAAACCTAAAAATGAACTGGGATTGTATACACCTGAATACCTAGAATTTTTTGTTGGTACCTGTTTCCTGAGGCATAAAATGTAGTCTCTTATGCTTTTAGGAAGCAGACATTCCTGCCTTTTCCAGGGTGCCAGGGCTCTTATTGATTATCTGTTAAAGGGCTAAGATAAGGTAACAGTATTACTGAATAAAAGATCAGTGGAAATCCATAACAATCAGTAAACCTACTAGCTCTAACATCTCAATAAACAATGCTCTCTGAACAGGACAATTTACACATAGGCTAAAAAGCAAGTTTAGGATCATATTTTGAGGATTTAACATGAATAACTTCTCATATGCCAGCTGTAAGTAATAGTGGATTATATCAAACTATTAATCTCTTTGTGTTTAGGTGAGGTTAATGGTTATATTTTCACATTTGTGTGTGAGGCCAGATTGACCCTATTGTGACCTACAGATGTCCCCATGGTCTTAGTTGGGGTATCCCTACATTAACCATTTGAGTTTCAAGGGAGTTACCAAAGGATTGTGAAGCAGTGCAATGCACACATCCCATGGCTTTCAAAGGGTTAACCACAAATACCCTCTAAAATCTGGGCTTTATTTTACAGAACTAGAGATGAATGGGATTCAGTTAGTGAAAAGACTTTTTGGTCCCTCCCCCCAATTAAATCTCTTGTTTAAGTGCAGAAAGATCTGTTTTCTATTACGTCACAGACCTACAAGGTGGAAGGGATTTACCTATGCAGGTTAAGATTAGACAAGTTTCAGGACCATTAATAGCAGGTTATTTAATAGGACGTTGTCACCTAAAACTGAAACCGATTCATATCCATGTATATACTGTGATCCCAAATATAAAGAAAATGTTTTGTTTATAAAAGCTCTGACATCTGTCATAAATGAATGCGTAGAGATTCAGATATGTTATTACACTTGTTTAACCTTTTAAACACCAGGGAAAGTTCAGTACGTTGCCTTGCAATATGTTGTATGCCCCTTAAAGTGGATGTGTCACCTATATATAACATAGCCTAAATAGTTAGGCTACATATTGAATAGTACTAAAACATTATTAATTTTTTATTTTGTGTAAATTTAACTTAGAAACTTTGGGCTGCAGTTACTTCCGCATAGACTGCTCTGTCTCTGCTGTCCTCCCTCCTCCGATGAAGGAGGCTTCTGTCTGTAAGCTGGAGCAGTCTCATTGGCAGAGATCGATATCTGTCTAGCCAATGAGACCACTCCAGCTTACAGACAGAAGCCTCCATCATCGGAGGAGGGAGGAGAGCAGAGGCAGAGCGACGGACTGCGGTTAAAGAGCTGTTAACCACAGTCTATGCGGAAGTAGGGTTCAGCCCGGACTTTCTAAGTTAAATTTACCCAAAATAAAACTTAAAAAAACAAACAAACAAAAAAAACAAACGAATAATGTTTTACTACTATTTGATATGTAGCCTAACTATTTAGGCTATGTTATATATAAGTGACACATCCACTTTAAGGGGTTTAAAAAACCAAAACAGTCAGTGAACCCAACACACACAATTGCTTTGAGATTCGAGCCATTCATGCTTATGAGGAGTTTGTATAAAGTGGTTGCATATTCATGTATAGCTGTCGCCACACCCATTGGAAAAGTATATATCACATTTTTGTATACCTAAATGCTTTACAAATTAATAGAGATGCACCGATACCGATTTTTTTTTTTTTTTTTAAGACAGAGTACCGATACTTTTTTCAAGTACTCACCGATACCAATTACAGATACCTTTTTTTTTTTTTTTGCGGTCATTTGCCAGTTTTCTAAGTACCTATATGTTTTAGATACTTGGAAAACTGGCAAATGACCGCAAAAAAAAGGATTGGTAATTGGTATTGGTGAGTACTTGAAATATATATACACACACACACACACACACACCACCTCTTGACTCTTTCTCCCCCTCTTGATTCCCACCTTTTGCTTCATTCTACCCCTCTTGAGCCCCCTTCTTTTGCCTTGGCTTTTTCTCTCCCTTTTGATCCCCCTTTCTCCCCCTCCTTCTCCTTGACTCACCCTTTTGCCTCTCTCTCCCTCCTGATCCCCCCTCCTTTTGCCTCTTCTTGGCCCCCCTCCTTTTGCCTCTTTTTTTCTCCCTCTTGACCGCACTCTCTGCCTCTTTCACCACCCGCTGCCCCATCTTGCCTCCCTTACTCTCCTCTGCCGGGTGCTCACTGTTCTCTCGCGAGCCCCGGCAGAGGTCTGCGTCGGAGCATTGCCATGGTAACCTGCGGCAACGATCCGACGCTACAGGAGTGAGAGAGGTGACCGCGGAGCATTGTGAGCAGCTCCCCGGGCTCCCTCTCTGCAGCACCGACCCTGACACAGGGTATCGGTGCTGGCATCGGCCGCATTTCCGCGAGTACAAGTATTTGCGCAAATGCTGGTATCGGCACAGATACCGATACCAGTATCGGTATCAGTGCAACCCTACAAATTAAGGCTAGGAAAGCCTGATGGTTATAAGATTAATATATATAATACTATATTAATTTTAGGTAATGTCCTTTTAAAGCAGTTGTTCTTTATTCTCCTGCCCAAGGCATCCCTAACTGGAATTTTCAAGGCATTATTTTAAAGTTAACTTTACAAGACCATACAATGGACATAAATACATAATTATGCAGTTTATTCTAAGGCCAAGCATTGTTGGACACAAATGAAAAAGTTGTAATAGTCACATAGACTGGTGTACAAGGATAGGTCTCCAACACAAAGCAAAGCTACTCGATGGAAACCTGGCATTTGAGGGCGTAAAGGGAGCGTAATGTTTAAAGCATAACTATCACCTAAATTCAAACTTTTATAGTGGGTTTTAATAGTTAACCCAACATTAGAGGTGGGTGTATATATATGTGTGTGTATATATATATATATATATATATATATATATATATATATATATATATATGTGTGTGTATATATATATATAAATTTTTTTTTTTTTTTTTTTTTTTTTTTATTGCTTACAAGTGCAGATATTAGCCTATCAAAATCAGGCACTTCGGCTTTCTGCAGGACTTAATGTCCCGCTTGACTTCCCAGCTGCCCCAGGGAGCGTGTTCATGCTGCACTTCGATGCTGGGTTTCTGTGCTGTAGTGTTACAGCAAACTCCGTGTACAATGCCCAGTAGCATCTGGCACTCAAAGGGTTAAAGGGATAGTAATACTTAAAATGTAAAAAAAATATGTTGTAGGGTTTATCCCCCTGAGTAAAACAAGAGTACTCCCACTGCTGAAAGGGGTTTCATTCAAAAGTTATTAATTTTCAAAGTTGAATTTTTTTAGGTACAATATCACAGTGGCCTGAAATTGTACAGTGGCGCTGTTGCTACACCATCCTATGGCCAGCTCTGGTCCCGGGACCATAAATCTCCATAGCAACAGCGCCACTGTACAATTTCAGGCCACTGTGATATTGCACCTAAAAAAATTCAACTTTGAAAATTAATAACTTTTGAATGAAACACCTTTCAGCAGTGGGAGTACTCTTGTTTTACTCGGGGATAAACCCTACAACATATTTTTTTTTACATCTTAAGTATTACTATCCCTTTAACGGGGATTACACCATACGTTTCATGACACCTTCTTTAGGTCATTGTCTCCTGCTGCCCCCTACTGGCAATAGCCCTGCACAGCTAACTACATTTGCGCTCCCCCCCCCCCCGACTTTTTAAAGCGTTAAGTAGGTTGACGCACTCTACCTATTTCACTTAAAAATAAAAAATGCCAGCACGAGTAATGTCTGCCTTCATGGAAATGATGTTCAAGATTTGTAGGTCTTCTCTTGTCACAAATGATCAATTCAAAGGGGCCATTAGGATTTTCTGGCCATAACAAGGTAACTGTGTTCGAATTTATTAGAGGCTCTGTGTAAACCATTTGAGTGCCAGAGAGACATCCAGTCACTGCAACACAATGTGTTCAATGAGTTCAATTCCATTCTGGCACTCAAAGGGTTAAGCTAGTTTGTTTAGGGCAGTGGTTTTCAATCTCTTTTTGCTCAAGGCACCCCATACACTCAATCTGGAACTTCCGGGGCGCCCCCAGCATACGTAATGTAATTTATCAAGGGCATAATAAAGAGT
The DNA here is from genome assembly GCA_037306005.1 of Rhinophrynus dorsalis. Taxonomy (NCBI): domain Eukaryota; kingdom Metazoa; phylum Chordata; class Amphibia; order Anura; family Rhinophrynidae; genus Rhinophrynus; species Rhinophrynus dorsalis. The sequence continues at coordinate 41,409,174 of CM074722.1, read as the reverse complement.
ACAATACATAAATAAACAGTTATTACAAGGTCTCACAGCCATGCTAACAAAAATAAACATTGTGCAGAACGATTTCCACAAATAATAATTTAAAACTCGGCATACACATGTTTGTGAAAGTCTTCATAGAAAACATGGGGCACCCTAGGTTGCTGTCCGTGGCACACCATGCCATGGCACCCTGGTTGGGAACCACTGGTTTAGGGTTCACAATTCCAGTCTTGCATAGATATGTGAATGTTACGAACTTTCATGTACGAGCAACTTGTATTTTTGCAGTTGCATTATTTTAACCCCAAATGTACCAAATTCACCATTCCCCTTGATTTAAAACTGCCCCGTTTTGCATACAACGTTTAAACTTTTAACCTGTGTATGTTTGTGTCAGTGAAATCAGGAAGCGGGCTGTGTAATAGATGAAGTTTCTGTAGGAAACATTACAACCCGCCTTTGAAGCCCCACATATTCCCCTCTTTTGAAATAAACAGAGGCAGGACCAATGACGTATTCTGGGGCTGAACGATTCCAGCTGAGGGTTCTGTAAGAAACATTTAACCTTTTATGTACTATTTACGTGAAAAGTTTAAATGTTTGAAAACCACTTATGCAAGCAGCACGTTTTAACCCTTTGAGTGCCAGAGCAGTATGCAACACATTGCAAAGCAATTATATTTTAAGTTTTAATAGGCACAACTTTTTAAAGTGATAGGTCTGATTTATGTTACTTGTTTCAACTAACTTTCAAACACAGTTGATATAGAGTGGATGCTATAGAGGTCTTCCTCTCATTTCAGAGGAATACAGCTGTTGTACTTAGGACATTTTGGTTCAATTCTGGAGTAAACCAAGAGAACCATAGGATACAAAATCCCCTAAACTTTCATTGATTTCAGCTGGAGCTTTTAACTCCCTTAATGGGATAGTAATGTTTCATAATAAAAGCAGCTCTAATTAATCATCATAGTATTTGGACTTTGGAGAGTGTTATTTCAATTCTGTCAGAGTTGTAGTTCAAGAGTAATTCAATTATAAAGTTTCCCCCTCCCGCCCCTTTTACTGATGTAAGACTGCTCAGCCAGATCAGAAGGGAGGTGCCCAGGTAGATTGCAGAGAGGGACAATCTTCAATTAAGATAAGGGAAAAAACTTGATAAACTTGTCAAGGGGGGCAGGGCTTTCATTGTTCTCATAGGAAGAAGATTGTCCCCTTCTGTTATCTGTCTGGTCTATGGACTGGATTCCACATCTGAGAAGAGATGGCTTACACTAGGTAAAAGGGGCGGGAGGGGAACTTTGCTTGTGAATATCTCTCAAACCGTAAAGGTTTGAGAGATAAGACTTATATCATTCTTCATGTTTTTTTTTAATGCCTACAAAATAAAATAACGTTAAAATGAAGTATTACTATCCCTTTAAAGGCTAGAGATGTCTCCAAAATATTGCTTTGGAAACCTCTCTAGCATTAAGGGGGGGGGGGGTTAAAGCCCAATTTTAATGCAATGAAAATGTGTATTCGTTCCCTGTGATGCAATTCGTTATGCCTGTCCCATATGCATGCAGGCTTACATTCCATCACTATACGCAGGATAGAAAGTGATGCCTTTATTGGCTGAGTGGCTGTAGGATCCAAGCTTTAAAGACATGGAGGAAGCTTCATTAAAGAGGAACTTTCATCTGGTATAAAGTCAGTAATTAAAGGGATAGTAATACTTCATTTTATTTTGTAGGCATTAAAAAAACATGAAGAACGATATAAGTTTTATCTCTCAAACCTTTGCTTGTGAATATCTCTCAAACCATAAAGTTTCCCCTTCCGCCCCTTTTACCTAGTGTAAGCCATCTCTTCTCAGATGTGGAATGCAGTGCATAGACCAGATAACAGAAGGGGGCAATCTTCTTCCTATGAGAACAATGAAAGCCCTGCCCCCCTTGACAAGTTTTTCAGGTATTTCACTTATCTTAATTGAAGATTGTCCCTCTCTGCAGCCTACCTGGGCACCTCCCTTCCACTTATACACTACCCTCTCAGTGAAGTAAAGCCTTCTTACAATACGTCTAAACCTGTGTCCCTCTAGTTTTAGTCCATGGCCTCTTGTCCTAACATTTTTACTCATTTGAAATGTACTTCCATCTTGTACTTTGTTGAATCCCTTCATGTATATGAATGTTTCTATCATATCCCCTCTCTCTCTTCTCCAACCTATACATGTTCAGATCCTTTAGTCTATCCTGATATGTATTTTCCTGTAAACCAGTCACCATTTTAGTAGCCCTTCTCTGAATACTCTCTAGAGTATCTATATCCTTCTGGAGATGGGGTCTCCAGTACTGTACACAAAACTCTAGGTGAGGTCTAACCAGAGATCTGCAGAGTGGCATGACCACTTCCCTTTTTACTTGCTACCTCAGCCTCAATGTGTTGGAAACCAGTCTAGCATACAAGGGGTAAGAATGGTTTGATACAGTTCTACACATATTTAATCTGAAACAATGTTCCACTATCAGAAGAAACAAAACAGAACCAGTGATGCACGACACAGAATCTCCACAATGACATCAGTACGGGACATTCATGTAGCCTCACAGAGGAGGGGGATCCCACGACTGAATGGGTTCATGTGGGTTGTGTGTGGGAGTTTACAGTAGCAATGGGATTTTCTCATGCTGCTCAATAGCAGTAACTGCAGAGTGACTTTTAGACATTTTTTTTTTTTTTTTTTTTTTTTTTTTTTTTAATACCTTCTAGATCCGTTCTTCTTGAGGCCACATGTTTAATCTTTTGTGTGTCAGAGTGGTATGCAATGAATTGCTTACCACTCTGGCACTCAAAGGGTTAAAAAAAAAAAAATCTGGGTCAAACCATCTCCACTGTAGGGGAAAACTAGAAATTCCCCAAACACCCTTTGATTTAAATGGGAATTTTAACCCCTTGAATGCTGGAGAGGTCTCCAGTACATCTCGAAGCAATTAGTTGGAGATGTCTAGCATTCAAGGGGTTAAAATCCCCATTTAAATCAATGGCCTTCCCTGTAGTACAAATGCTTTGCTTCCCAGAATACCTCCCATTTTTTTTTTTTTCTTTTGAACATACAGCCCTTAAAGGGATAGTAATACTTCGAAACAAGTATATTTAATTCTATAGGTATTAATAAACTAAATTTCTTGCACCAATTCCTATCTCTCAAACCTCTATGGTTTGAGAGATATAAGCTGACAAAGTTCCTCTTTCCCTCCCCTTGCACGTACGTCAGCTTCCCGAGTTAGAGAAGGAGATCCCGTTCAACAGACCATCCTGCGGCTCTTCAGCAGCGCCGCAATCACGCTAGTTAGGCAGAAATACTTCATTTGAACGGTCTACAATGTGTGGTTGCAAGCCAGGAACATGTTGTAGACCGTTCAAATGAAGTATTTCTGCTTAACTAGCGTGATCACGGCGCTGCTGAAGAGCCGCAGGATGGTCTGTTGAACGTGATCTCCTTCTCTAACTCGGGAAGCTGACGTACGTGCAAGGGGAGGGAAAGAGGAACTTTGTCAGCTTATATCTCTCAAACCATAGAGGTCTGAGATATAGGACGTGGTGCAAGTAATTTAGTTTTTTTAATATCTATAGAATTAAATATACTTGTTTCGAAGTATTACTATCCCTTTAATGTTTGTCCTGTTGGTGTTCCCCAAAGACTGCCTTTCAAGATACCCTACTTAACACCTTAAAGACCAGAAGAGTGGGCAACAAATTGCTTTGCAATACATTGCACACCCTATATGGTACTTAAAAGGGATAGTAATGTTTCACAAAAACAGCAGCTCTAATTAATCTTCATAGTATTTGGGCCATGGAGAGTGTTATTTCATTACTGTCAGAGTTGTAGTTCAAGAGTAACTGAATGATAAAATATCCCCCTCCTGACCCTTTTACCTAGTGTATGCCTCCTCCCCTCAGATGTGGAATCTGCTCCTGGGACCAGACAGATCACAGCAAAGGACAATCTTCTTACTGTGAACATAAGGAAAACCCTGCCCCCCTTGACAGGTTTTTCCTTATGATCACTGAAGATTGTCCCTCTCTGTGATCCATCTGGACAGTCTTGCTGCTCTGAGGTGAGCAGTGTTACATCAGTAAAAGGGGAGGGAGTGGGAAACTTTCTCATTCAATTACTCTTGAACTACATCTCTGACAGTATTGAAATAACACTCTGTGGCCCAAATACTATGAAGATTAATGGGCTTCTGCTTTTTTTGGCAACATTTCTATCCCTTTTAGGGGTTCATCATATATTTGGCTCAGACGTCATTTAATATTAGAATAGCCATATATATCCAGAGTTCTCAAATAAATGTAGTGTTTGTTTCAACCACTTCAGCTGGAGGTTATTAACCCGTTAAAAAACACACGGTCTGTGTGTGGGCGGCCCTAGAGGACCACAGCAGTTGTGTTTTTTAACTGATGCACTGTGGGATGGCATCATGGCCATGAATTCCATGACGTGCCAGGACCGTTACCGGTCCTTAAAGGAGCAGTAAACTTTTTTTTTATGAAAAAATATATATTGTAAGGATTTTTCTATTGAGTAAAATAAGAGTACTCCCACTGCAGAGAGATTTATATTTGCAGAGTTATTACAGTTTAAACCCATGTTTTTTTACATCAGCAGTGCCATCTAGTGGTCAAATTCTAATTAGATTTCCTGTTAGATTCTAATGGAGAGGAAAGTCACTGATATACAATTCTCCATAGAATGTGATAGAAACTGCCTGTCACTTCCTGTCAGTTAGAACTATCAGGAAGTAAACACTGTAAATTCACTTCCTGATTATTTGAACTGATATAAATTTTGAATAAAACATCTGACAGAGGTGGGAGTGACCTTGTTTTATTCAGCAGGAAATGCTCTGTAAAATATGTGTTTTCATAAAAAAAAAGTTTACTGCTCCTTTAACTTTAAGACAGGGTTGACTGTCCTGGCATGTCACCAGATGTTAAAGGGATAGGTAATACAACATATTGTGGTTTTTTTTTTTTTTGGTTTTTTTTTTTTTTTTTTGTTAACATTTTAAGTATTACTAAGTAAAACAAGGGCACCCCCACTGCTGAAAGGTGTTTTATTCAAAACTTATTACAGCTCAAACTTTTTTTTGTAGGTGCAGTATCACAGTAGCCTGAAATTCTACAGTGGTGCTGTTGTTACACCATCCTATGGACAGCTCTGGTCAGTTGACCATGAATCTCAATAGGATGGTGTAGCAACAGCGCCACTGTATAATTTCAGTCCATTGTGATACTGCACTTAAAGGGATAGTAATACTTAAAATGTAAAAAAAAATATGTTGTAGGGTTTATCCCCCTGAGTAAAACAATAGTACTCCCACTGCTGAAAGGTGTTTCATTCAAAAGTTATTAATTTTCAAAGTTGAATTTTTTAGGTGCAATATCACAGTGGCCTGAAATTGTACAGTGGCGCTGTTGCTACACGATCCTATGGACAGATCTGGTCAATTGACCATAAATCTCCATAGGATGGTGTAGCAACAGCGCCACTGTACAATTTCAGGCCACTGTGATATTGCACCTAAAAAAATTAAACTTTGAAAATTAATAACTTTTGAATGAAACACCTTTCAGCAGTGGGAGTACTCTTGTTTTACTCAGGGGGATAAACCCTACAACATATTTTTTTTTACATTTTAAGTATTACTATCCCTTTAAAATTCAAGTTTGAGCTGTAATAACATTTTAGTAAAACACCTTTCAGCAGTGTGAGTAAGCTTGTTTTACTCAGGGGGATACAACCTACAATATATATTTTAAGTATTGCATTTAATCCCTTAAAGGGATAGTATCGTATCACCCATTCCATAAAGGGTTTTTTTTTCCCTCTCTTTACATTTGCTCATATTTTTTCACCCTCCAAATTAATGTCCACTTGTTCTAGTCTTACTGTTATTTAAAAAAAAAAAAAAAAAAATGGATTCCTCTTGGCCTTTACTAAACGTGTTAGTGACACTCATTGCCCTTTTTCATTTTACATATACTGGAAGTGCGTAATATTTAAAGGGACAGTAATGTCCCAGAAAAAAATCTTTATAGTTTTGTAGTGCTTAAAAAATTAAAGTATATGCCACAAATCCTATCTCTCAAACCGCTATGGTTTGAGAGATATTCGGCACTAAACTTTCCCCTCCCTCCCCTTTCCATGATGTCAGCGTTGTGCTGACAGCAGGGGAGTCCTGTCCGGGGACCAACCGGCAGCTCTGCAGCAGAGCCGAAATTGCGTTATTGGAAAATAATCACTTCATTGGAAAGGTCTACAAAGTGTGCCTGGTTTGCAAGCACACTTTGTTGACCGTTCCAGTGAAGTAATTCGTTTTAAATAACGCAATTTCGGCTCTGCTGAAGAGCCTCCTCGTATCGGCCAACATGAATGTCCTGCTGTCAGCTTTACAGCTGACATCAGGAGAAGGGGAGGGAGGGAGAAACTTTGAATGTGAATATCTCTCAAACCATAAAGGTTTGAGAGATGGGATTTGTTGCATATAGTTTAAATTCTTTTTTAAGTGATCGTAATGTTTCACAAAAACAGCACCTCCAATTAATCTTTATAGTATTTGAGCCATAGAGAGTGTTATTACTGTGAGCTTTGTAGTTTGGGACATATCCCTGGAACCACTCAAAGATGGCTCATTTTAATTGTCTGCCCTTGCTCTGTTATCCGGTTAACGTTTTATGTGTTTTGGGGGGCTCAGGGGGCTTTGGGCACTGTTGGGGTACTTTTTCTGGGAAAACTACATTTCCGATGAGTGCTTGCTTTGCGCGCTTGTTTATGATTGGCTCCTTCTGTGGCAGCCATTTTGTGCCTTTTCCAGAAAGAGTATCCTACGCAGGGCTTGGACTCTCCTTCTCTCCTCTGCAGATTAACCCTTCGCTTGCCAGATAAGTACATTTTAGCAGTTTCTGGGGTGAACTTTTAATCTTACACAATGTATTTGGGTGATTCCTTATACTATGTTTTTTGAAGCAGTGAGAATGTCTGATCCGTTGGAGCTTGGGGCCAGGCCTAAGACTAAGGATGATGGTGTCTCTGTGTCCCCTATTGCTCATTGTTCCTCATGTCATTCAGATTTGCCTGCGACCAAGGGCACTTTCAGTTTTCAGCTCTTCCCTTTGGTCTGACTACAGCTCCTCAAGTCTTCATCCGTGTCCTGGGAGCTTTAAAATCTGTCGGGATGGCATCAGTTACTCCATACGTGGACAACCTGCTTCTGAAAGCCCCCTCTGCAGAACTTCTTCATCAGCAGGTTCAGCTATGCATTCATGCTCTCACCCATCACGGATGGAGCATCAACATGGACTAGTCGTATCTTGTCCCATCCCAGCGTCTGGTCTTCCTTGGCCTTCTCTTCGACACTCAGCAGAGCATGGTGTTTCTCATGGACGAGGTGGCTCACCAGATTGCCCACAGGGTTTCTGCTGTTCTGGCTCATGATTCAGTTCCAGCCAAGAAGATGTCCTCTCTAGTAAGGAAATCCATCTCCACCATCGAAGCGGTCCCATTTGCCATGGCTCACACCAGGGAACTCCAGATGTTTGTGATCCAGGTGTGCAAAGGTCAGCCGAAACGTCTGAAGATGTCAGGATCCCTTCCTCTTCATGTGGAACTGAGTTTGTCATGGTGGCTCGTCCTCTCCAATCTGCTGAAGGGCAAGTCCTTCCTGGTATCCTTCTGGACCACAGTGACGACGGATGCCAGTCTCTGGGTCCTGGGTCACCTCAGTGCTCAAGATCAGTGGTCTCCGGAGGAATCTCTCCTTCCCATCAACGTGTTGGAGCTTCAGGCGATCTTTTATGTTGTTCGTCATTGGACACCACATCTGGAAGAATGCCCAGTTCCGGGTACAGTCCGACAACTCCACAGCCGTGGCTTACATCAACAAGCAGGATGGAACAAGAAGTCTTGCTGCTTGGTTAGAGGTCAAGGCTATTTTGTCCTGGGCAGAAGAACATGTTCCTGCCATATCCGCAGTGCACACTCCTGGCGTAGACAGCGTCATGGCAGACTTCTTCAGTCGACACACGGTGGACAGTGGAGAGTGGGAACTGCACCCAGAGGTGTTCACCCTCATTGTTCAGAAGTGGGGTCTTCCTTGCATCGACCTGATGGCGACAAGACACAACCGGAAGGTTCCGAGGTTCTGCTCTCGCTGGAGGCATCCTCTAGCTGTAGCGGTGGATGCCATGTCCATTCCTTGGTTATTTCCTCTGGCCTACATCTTTCCTCCCCTCCCCATGTTGCACAGGATGTTACGGAAATTGAGACTGGAGCACTGTCCGGTTATTCTGATTGCTCCATACTGGCCTCGCAAAGCTTGGTTTCCGGAGCTTCTGGATCTGTTAGTGGCCGAGCCATTCCGGCTCCCTTGCTGTCCGGATCTTCTTCTACAGGGTTACCTGTGGAAGGCAGATGTTCATCGGCTAGCTTTGATGGCTTGGAAATTGAATCCTCAATATTGAAGATGGGTTTTTCTTCTGGTGTGGTGGCTACTATGCTCAGTGCCAGCAAACCTGTTTCTTCTAAGGCCTACCATCGTGTCTGGTCGACCTTTCTATCTTGGTGTGCTTTTAGGGACCTGTCTCAGGAATTTGATCTGACTACAGTCCTGTCTTTCTTGCAGGATAGTGTGGACAAGGGCCTCGGTTTGAATTCCCTCAAGGTTCAGATTTCTGCTCTTTCTGTTTTCTTTCAGAGACGCATTGCTGCTGTTCCTGATGAAGGTTTTCTTCCAGGGCGTTGCTCATACTCATCCTGCTTTTAAGAATCCCGCTCCTCCGTGGGATCTTAACTTGGTTTTGGGCGTCTTTCAGCACCCTCCCTTTGAGTCCTTGGCTACTATTCCTCTACTCCTGCTGACGTGGAAAATGGCCTTTCTCCTGGCGATCGTGCCTGTTCGCCGTGTCGTGGAGTTGCATGCTCTCTTGTAGACCACCGTTTTTTGGTGTTTCACAAGGAAAAGGCGGTGCTTCTCACCTCTCAGGAGTTTCTCCCGAAGGTGGTCTCTGAGTTCCACATTAATCAGGAGATTGTGGTGCCTTCTTTCTGCCCTGACCCTACCTCTGACAAGGAGAGGGATCGCCACTTGTTAGATGTGGTGCGTTGTCTCAAGTTTTATGTACATCGCGCTGAATCCATCAGACAGTCTGATGCACTGTTCGTCATTCCTGAGGGCCCCAAGGCAGGAAGACCTGCATCCAAAGTGACTGTTGCGTCCTGGATCAAGGCCACTATTCGTAAGGCTTACGAGCTGAGGAAGTAGCCTGTTCCCTTTCGGGTCACGGCTCATTCTACTAGATCGATTGGGGCTTCTTGGGCTTACAAGAACCAGGCCTCCTCTGATCAGTTGTGCAAGGCTTTCACTTGGTCATCTGTGCACACCTTTTCGAAGCACTACAGTGTTGATCTACTGGCATCTGCTGAAGCCAGTTTTGGGAGGAAGATCCTGGAGGCAATCTTGCCTGTCTAGGATCCTCTTCTGTTCTTTGGTGCTTCCTTCACTTTTGAGCCCTGTTGGCTCTAGTTCAGTGTGCAGTGTAAGTTCTTGGAGTATTGTTACCCCTGTTCGGTGTCCACTGACACTTATTTTGTTGGGCTATCTCTGATCTGATGGTTCATATCTGCTCTGGTGACTTTGGGGGCCTTGCACTTGGTCCTTGCCTTACTTCCTGCCTCTGGGAAACTCAATGGTTTGACATCCCAAAGTTACCAGTAACCTGTATTGGACGACAAAGAAAAGAGGATTTTAGTCTTACCTGTTAAATCCTTTTCTCGTAGTCCATACGGGTTACTGGTCTCCCACCCTGTCAAGGGACCATGCTTGGCTGTCCTGTGGCAGACCGTGGGGGTCCTTTGGGGTAATTCTCACAGGAGTCTTCTTTCCCTTCTACTATCTAGTCAATAGTTAGTGTCTCAAATCTTACTGGAGCTGGTTGGCTAGCTGCAGCCAAGGAGGGAAGGTAGGCTCCATCCCCTGCATTCAATTCTAGAATTGCTCCTGCCTATCCAAAGTTACCAGTAACCTGTATGGACTAAGAGAAAAGGATTTAACAGGTAAGACTAAAATCCTGTTATTCTTGGTTATACTGTGGTAGAGGTTTAACGTGAACATGTCTTTTTTTTTTTTTTTTCCCCCCCAGCCTAATTTGCCATGTAACAGTGTGTTTCCCTGTTTGCGTCACCAACCATGTTCCATTATTGTGGGACAGACAGTCACCAAGCTTAGTAAGTGTAAGTTCCTTAGTGCATATCCCCCCCTCCCTCTCTCCAAAGTCCTTCCTAATGTTTTGTGGATTAGCTCAAGAACCATTTTGGAGGCCTGTCTTTCAGGAGTCCCTAGGTCAATGATTCTCTGTTCCAGTCTATTGGACATACACCAGCAGGTTTGGCGTTTAGTCTCTGAATGCCAGTTGGGTAAGAATATTCCTAAATAATAAAAGTAGTACAATCAAAAATGATGCCACTAATTGCCCTCCTGTGAACAAGCCCAGATGTATTGAAAGCATGACCTGAGGTTCTCCCACAAGTAACCCGTCCTTCCCCTTAAGGTAATGCCCTTTTTTTGTTGCTGTTGGCAGCATAGATGATATTAATCTAATGTACGGGGAACCCCAGTTTTATATGGCATTGTTTATCTACATCTTTGAATAATTGCAGTGACCATGCCAGTGTTGTTGGCAGCCCTCCACCTGCTGTTGGAGTACAACCTTTGTCAACTAGTGGTGCCCTTCTTGGATTGTAGTGACTTTCTGGCAGCAGCAAAAGGGTTAAATTGAATGCAAGACCAAACTCTCTGCTCACAGCCATTGGTTTGTTTTGTTCATTGTAGTGACTGGACCTTTTACTCAGAGTGCTATCCAGTGTATTGACCACCCCTCTACCACTCAAAGGGTTAACTGTGGCAGAGGTGAGGGAAGGCCTGGCTTTACAGGGGTTGGAACGGTGTCTCCCTAATTGATAATTCAGAGGTCCTGTGACTATTTGGAGTTCTTTCCATACTGTCAGACCAGGCTTAATTTAGTTTTTCTTGCTGCTCAGCCATTGGTCTGTCCCTGCTGGAGCATTCAATCACCACCACACAGCCAGAACCTTCCAATGACGTCAGCAGCACATGGCAAACAATTCATAACTTGTCAGGAGTGAAGAGGTCTGGTTACAGCCCTACCATATGCCTGAGTCCTGTCCTCAAAACATTAACCCATTACATGACTGCAGAAAACTCTATCGGTGCAGGAGATGCCTGGCGCATACTGCTCTTCTCCTGGCAAAATAACCCACAAAGTTGCATATTTATATTTATCAAGGTGAGTATAGAGCAGTTCTGGGGCATGCAACTGCACAGTATGTGCAAAATGAACCTTTTGCATTTTGGACTCTTCTGTAACGCATATTTCGTCTCCTTCCCCCCCCCCCCCACTATGCCACAATTGGTTTGCTCCGATTTAGATTCTTTAACGCTTTGAGTGCTGGTGGGGTTGTGCTGCGTACCACTCTGCCATGCAGATGGTTACTGCCTCACATTATTTGGCAATTCATTAGAAATCCATTCAGATTGTTTGTATGGCTCTCATATGTTTGACCCTAAAATATATATAAGTAGCAATATTGGCACAGTTTTTGACAGTGTGTTTGATAAAATAAAAAAATAAGAAATAAAGTCTCATGCAGTTGTGTGTAAGACTAAACATATAATGTTTTATAAAGGAAGTGTGCTATGAAGACAGACACTACAGAACACATCCTAAACAGGAGTAACCATTCTATTTGTTATACAATGCAGTGGATATGTGTCTGGCACTAAAAGAGTTAAAATACTAAAAGTGGAATTTTTTGTGTAGTACTGTTTTCCCCCCGACATCCAGGTGACACCAGAAAGGTGGTCATATTTTTTTATTTATTTATTTTTTCTCTGTCGTCCAATGCAGGTTACTGGTAACTTTGGGTAGGCGATCAGCCCCTTTAATAGGCAGGAACAAGTCTGAGAAGTGACTGCTGGGTGGAGCCTACCTCCTCTCCTTAGCTTGTAGCTTGCCAATCCCCAACCTGTAAGAGAACAGTTCTGTTGTAGTTTTAGCTTTTTTATTATTTTCTGTTAGAAATAGAATACCACCATTAGGCGGATTACCATCACTGACCATTCCCATCACCCAAATGTAGATAGCTCAGTTTACCAGGTGCTTTTGTGGACCTAAGCCATGGGGGGAAAATCTTGGCTGCAAGTTCTTTCCCCAGGAGCTGCCCATCGAGGCTTCTTCTTGATATATGGTAATCTGAAGACAGAAGACCTGCTGAAAAAGGTGACCACCATTTGAGTGCTGAGGTCCACATGTCCCATGCTTCCGCTCCACACAGGGATCTCTACTGGAGTTCCTATTACATACTCATGCACTCATTGGGTTTATTCTCTGTCTGTGAGGTGTTTGTAGCAAGTTAGCAGTTTTTTTGGGGGGGGGGGGGTTGGGCACTTTCCCTGTTGGGTTCAGTGTTTGAGTGGTTTTAAGTTTGATATTCACCTCGCTAACTTTGTTCCACGCCCTTAAGGGGCACATTTACCGCATAGACGCCATTGCTCAATTCACTTCTATGGGACTTTACAGTTTGCGACGTGTCTCTGCAACTGCTCCACATAGCGTGGTCAGAAATGGCTCATGTTGGTTTTCCCTTTCTCTGTCATCCGGTCAACGTTCTGGGTATGTTGGGGGATTTAGGGGGCTTCGGGCTATGTTGGGGTAGTCTCTCAGCGAAACCATGTTTCCCATGAGCGCCCGCTTCGAGCGCTTGTTTCCAATTGACTCCTGTCACGGCAGCCATTTTGTGTATTCGCAGATCGAGTATCCTATGCAGGGCTTGGACTCTCCTTCGCTCCTCAGCAGCTTAACCCTTTGCCTACCAGATAAGTCTTATTTTAGTGTTTCTGGGGTGCATTAATTATCGTACATGCTTTTATTGTAGGTGTTTTGAAACTTTGACCGTTTTGACTGTGTGAGAATGTCCACTCCGTTAGACCTTAGGGTACTGGAGTATCTGTGTCCCTCATTGCTCCTCATGTCAATCAGGGTTACCTAGAGAATACTCAGGTCGTGTTTGCCCAGCATGTGCTGCTGCCCCTGAATCCCCTGCTGGGACTTCCAGCCATGCACTAGAGCCAATATGGATGCAAGAGTTTATGGCTACTACAAGGGACCTCCGGTCCACCTTACAACTCCTTCCATCCACCTTACAGGGGGTCTTCAATTCGTTGCAGACCCCCGCCCCTATCAGATCTTCCCTGCCTAAACCGCTGAGTGTACCTGATGTGTCTTGATTCCTCTAAGGAGGAATCATTGGTGGACTCTGAAGATGACTGTTCAGCTGTTCCTTCATCTCCGTGTTTTGGCGACCCCTTCGAGGCGGACCCCATTCCCTCTACTGAGGGCCTGATCAGTTCTGTGTTGTGCACCCTGAACATTCCCTTAGTGCAGGAGGTGTCTTCTGACACCTCTGATGTTTTCCAGGAGTCTGTTAGGTCCCATGCCTGCTTTCCACCTAATCCCACCCCTTTGACCTCTTGGTGTCAGAGAAGTCGAAATTTCCAGACAAGAAACCTTCTGTGTCTAAGAAGTTTGCTAAACTTTATCCGTTTTCTTAAACGGCCCTTACTCAGTGGGTTTATCCCCCTAAAATGGATGCCCCAGTTTCCAGGCTTTCTAAATCAACTGCCTTACCAGTTGCTGACTTCTCTGTTCTTAAAGACTGGACTGACAAGAAGCTTGAGACTTTTCTCAAAGCTATTTTTGTGACTGTGGGCTCTGCCCTTCACCCTACCTTTGCGGCTGCATGGGTAAATAGGGCTGTGGCTGTTTTGGACTAAACAGCTCAATTCTGCTGTCCGTCAAGGGGCCCCTACTTCTGGCATGTTGAGACTTCTCACTAATGTTGCTGAGGCTCAGCATTATGTCTCTGCTGCTCTACCATGTCTGTGGTAGCAGACGGGCTCTTTGGCTTAAGATCTGGTCGGTTGACACTGCATCTAAGAAGGCTCTGCTGTCTTTGCCTTTTCAGGGTTCTTCCTTGTTCGGGCCAGAACTCAAGGATCTCATCAATGAGGCCACTGGAGGGAAGAGTTCTCACCTGCCAGTGGACCTGAGGAAGAAGGCACCTGTCAAAAGGAATCTGCTTTTTCGTTCCTTTCAGGCAGACTCGCGCGAAGTGACACAGACGGTCCTTCAGGCTCCGCGCTCCTCATCCAAGCCTAAGCAGCAATGGACATCCAAGTCCTCCATGAAGCCCAAGGCTTCCAAACCTCCTTCTGCATGACTCACTGAACCAGAGTCCCCACCCGCAGGTTGGCGGCCGCCTACGCCACTGCCTTTCAGCTTGGCAGACATCTGTGGCGGACCCATGGGTTTTACAAGTGGTGGCCTCGGGATACAGGATTCCCTTCACCTCTCTTCCACCTCCAAGGACCTTTTTTTTCTTGTTCTCCCTTGGGAGCAGAAAAGAGACGCCTTTTCGAGGACCTATACAGGCCCTTCTGGACAAGGCGGTCCTGGAGCCGGTTCCCCCACAGGAGAGGGGCTTGGGATTCTACTCCAACCTCTTTGTGGTTTCCAAGAAGGATGGGGGCTGTCGTTCCATTTTGGATGTTAAACTCAACTCCTTTGTGGTCAGGTCCCAGTACCTCCAGGAGTCTCTGCGCACTGTGATAGCAGCCATGTCTCCTAGAAAATTTCTGGCCTCTCTTGAAATTCAAGATGCCTATCTGCACATCACCATTCATCCAGAGAGTTGGTAGTATCTCCGCTTTGCCTGCGACCGAGGGCACTTTCAATTCTCTGCCCTCCACTTTGGCCTGACCACAGCTCCTCAAGTCTTCAACAGAGTTCTATGAGCTTTGGTCTCTGTTCTACATCAGAATGGCATCAGGGTGACTCCATATATGGACAACCTCCTTCTGAAGGCCTAGTCTCCGGAACTCCTTCACCAGCAGGTTCAGGACTGCATTCATGCTCTCTCCCATCACGGGTGGATCATCAATTTGGACAAGTCGGACCTTGTTCCTTCTCAGAAATTGGTCTTTCTGGGCCTCCTCCTCGACACTCAGAGTGGGATGGTGTTTCTGACAGACAAAGTGGCTCATCAGATAGCACTAAAGGTCCAAGCTGTCCTATCTCAGGATCCAGTTCCAGCCAAGAAGTTGTCATCCTTGGTGGGGGAAGTTCATTTCCACCATCAAAGCAGTTCCGTTTGCCATGGCTCACACCAGGGAACTTCAGAGGTTTCTGATCCTGGCCTGCAAGGGTCGTCAATATCTCCTGGAAAGATCCCTGTCTCTCCCTCTTCAAGTGGAGCAGAGTATCTCGTGGTGGCTCAACCTGAACAATCTCCTGAATGGCAGACCCTTCCTGGTGCCCTTCTGGACCACAGTGACGATGGATGCCAGCCTCTCCGGATGGGGAGCGGTGCTTGGGCACTTCAGTGTTCAGGGCAAGTGGTCTCAGGAGGAATCTCTCTTTCCCATTAATGTCTTGGAGCTTCGGTGATATTTCATGCCCTGCACCACTGGACGCAACACCTGGAGGATTGCCCGGTAGGGGTGCAGTCGGACAAAGCCACAGAGGTAGCCTACATCAACAAGCAAGGCAGCACAAGAAGTCTTGCAGCTTGGCTAGAGGTCAAGGCTATTTTATCTTGGGCAAAGGAGCATGTCCCTGCCATTTCCGTAGTTCATATTCCTGGCATAGACAACGTTCTGGCAGACTTCCTCAGTCGACACAAAGTGGACAGCTGGGAGTGGGAGCTGCATCCAGTAGTGGGGTCTTCAATGCATCAACCTGATGGCAACCTGACACAACAGGAAGGTTCCAACATTCTGCTCTTGCTGGGTGGATCCTGTGGGTCTGGCAGTGAATGCCTTGTCGATCCTGTGGACGTTTCCTCTGGCTTACATCTTCCCTCCTGTTCCCATGTTGAACAGAGTTCTTCGGAAGTTGAGACTGGAACGCTGCCCAGTCATTCTGATTGCTCTGTACTGGCCTTGACAGGCTTGGTTTCCGGAGCTTCTTGACCTCTCAGTGACGGAACCTCTTTGACTTCCCTCCCCTCCAGACCTCCTCCTAAAGGGTTACCTCTGGAAAGAAGACGTTCATCTTCTGGCGTTGACGGCATGGAGATTGAGTCCTCAATTTTGAGGAAAAGGATTTTCTTCAGGTGTTGCGGCTGCTATGCTTAGTGCCTGCAAGCCTGTTTCCTCTAAGGCCTCCCATTGAGTTTGGTCTACCTTCCTGGCTTGGTGTGCTGACAAAGACCTATCTCAGGATTTTGACCTTCCTACAGTTCTTTCCTACCTCCGGGATGATGTGGATAACGGTCTCAGTCTGGGTTCTCTCAAGGTTCAGACTTCTGAGCTCTGTCCTTTTTCAGAGGCATCATGCCATCATTCCTGATGTCAAGGTTTTCTTCCAGGGTGTTTTACCCCTGTTCAATGTCTGTTGACACTTTGCGGGTAGTGTTGAGCTATTTATGATCTGTAGGTTCATTGGTGCTCTGGTGACTTTGGGGGCCTGCGCCTGGTCCTTGCCTTTCTTCCCGCCCTGGGGAACTTAATGATTGGACATCCCAAAATTACCAGTAACCTGTATTGGATGACAGAGAAAATAGGATTTTAGTCTTACCTGTTAAATCCTTTTCTCTTAGTCCATACAGGTTACTGATCTCCCACCCTGTCAAGGGAACATGCTTGGCGCTCCTGCGGCAGAACGTGGGGGTCATTTTGGGTTCATGCTTCTTACTACCTAGTCAGTAGTTACTCTGCAAATCTTACTGGCTGGGGATTGGCTCGCTGCAAGCTAAGGAGAGGCGGTAAGCTCCACCCAGCAGTCACTTCTCAGAATTGTTCCTGCTTATTAAAGGGGCTGATCGCCTACCAAAAGTTACCAGTAACCTGTATGGACTAAGAGAAAAGGATTTAATAGGTAAGACTAAAATCCTATTTTTTAATTACTGGCTTGTTGAATTTTATCACCCTTTCAGCTCCAAAAAGTTGTGCTGCACAACAATCCAGCAGTGTGTGTGTGTGTGTGTGTGTGTGTGTGTGTGTGTGTGTGTACATTATAAAATGTATTTTTATATATATATATATATATATATATATATATATATATATATATATATATATATATATATCATATATACTCACACACAAATAACGTGTGTATATGTATAGTGTGCCCACATGTTCCATGCATGTGTGTTCATTGCAGTCCCTGCATCTCTTTGCAGAGATCTTGACAGGAGTGGCCGGGAGATGGTGGCTGTCAAAATGGACCTATGGGTCAGGCAGTACAAAGAAGATTTTCATAACTCCTTACTGCCTCCTCTGGGAGTGTTTGGCCTCAGAAAATGAATTTTGGTCACGTGAAGCCGTTTTGTTTTTATTTTAGACCTTGTGCTGGGGCATTAGGACCTCTCCAGATGCCCCTAAGCTACTGATCTCCCAGGCGATGTGGCTTGGAGAGAAATAGAGGTGATGCAGGGGTGCAAAAGAGCTCTCCTGCTTCTGTTGTAACCTGAGCTAGGGTAGGAGTGTGCAGGATCGCCAAACCCTCTCACATCAATGAGGGAAATCATATATATTTATAAATCTATGACAAAACTATAAAACTCACTTATTGGGTACTACGTTGCTTCATAATGTGCCCCTAAAATATATTTATCAGCCAGGATGGTATATTAATATCAAATTCATATAATTCCAGTTGGGTGCTGGTGTTTTAAGATTAAATTATTCGGCCACTCTGTTTCCAGGCTTTTTTATTCCCTTTCCATAGAAGGAGGCTCTAGTTTTAGAGCAGGATTAATCAGTTGTTAGACCACCAGCTGTTGGACTACAACTCATATCGCCTGAATCGGCCCCTGGTTTGGTTGGATGATGCGTTGTAGTCTCCAAGGGCAGGAGGTTGACCACTCCTGTTACAGAGCATCTTTTGAACATCTAGCAACCTCCAAACCACATATACACTGACAATTCAGCCTTGTTCCACAGAATAACACATGATGTCTGCCACCCCAGTCTTATTTCACTGTCTACCATGGGCGTCCGGAGGGGGGGGGGCAAGTGGGGCACTTGCCCCCCCCTACAATTACCCTACTCCATATAAATAAAGGGGCTAGATGGGCTGACCTGGGGGTCATATTATGGCTGTGCCCCCACCCTGGAAAAAAGTCTACGGACACCACTGCTGTCTACCCTTGGTTACACTTGTGTAGAAGAACCCCTGGTATTACGTTAAGGGACATTGGTGTTCCATGCAATACAGAAGTAGTATAAATGAATGTTGCAGTTAAACCTTTTTGAGGGGCTGGTATTTAAAAAAGCAAGTGGCCATGAAAAAAAAATTAAGGTAACTTTTGAAATGGATTCAAATTTGTTGGGTTTCCTGTCTCTTTATGCTTGATTCAAACCCCCCCCCTTTTTTTTTTTTTTTTTTAAACATTATTAATACATAACAAGCTAATTCTCATGTATATTAACCCTTTGTGCCAGAGAGGTATCCAAAGCAGTGTGTTGCAATGTGTTGGATGTCTCTCCAGGTTTAATGCTAGACTGTAGGATGCACAGCCATCTGGTCCGTTAAACATTCAATAAGCATCTTGGACCCATGTGTACTGAGTGGGAGAATTGTGTCACAGACTAGACATGAATGAGTACTTTTGGCAGGCATTTAGGCTGACAGTAATTTTTCTTGGTGAAACTACACATTCTTCAACCATGGGACTAAGTTCGTGGTTTATTAAATCCCACACCACCTTTTATAGAAATGTGTAGGACCCTCTGATCTTCCTGTTAAGGTCAAAGTTCATTTGTTTAACCTCCTTATTCTCACTGGAGGAAAGACATAAAGAGAGAATTTATACATGACTAACCACAGATACAGCGGAACACATTACAGTAAACGATGGTCACACAGGAATCCCTGTGTGCCATAGAAATCGACCACATTATCCAGGGTTGAGTAACTTGCTGCCCTTCAGCTGTTGGACTACAACTGTCATCATTCTCAGCTGGCAGCAGGAACTGTAGTCCAACAGCAGCTCGACTGCTGCAGTTTACTGACCTAGCCTGTTACTTTTACCCTCAAGGGGCTAAATGAACAGCCCCAATAATAATTGCTTAAACTTTCACCTCTAATACATTGTCTCATATGACTTGATGTAGTAAAATGGTTTGTGGATTGATGTTTATCTAAGTCCATACTTTGAGATATTCGCTCACAAAATTAGACTTTATGTAGGCCCTTCCACATTCTGCAGCACAGGGTAACATTGACATGGCTCTGCAGGACTTCCCATTCCTCAAATTCACCTCCCTCCCAGCTCTCTCTGGGATCGCATTCATGCTTCCCTTCATTGTGATGTGCAGCAAGTGTACGGAGCTTGCAGTTCTGGAGCAAACCAAATGCACAATAGGGGACAGATAATTGACCTTGGTCTACATTGGGCTAGACAGGTTAGACACCCCAAATAAACTAGGGATTAAAAAGCTCCATTTATCAACTGGGATTTGATGAATTTCCATTTGCCCACTGTGGTACAGTTGGTTTGCTCCAGAATGGCACCTTTTTTAGATTGCTAAATTAACCCCCCTATTACTGATATCTTATAATGTATATTCTCTTTTCAGGCGCAGGCGGTATTGGGTCCAGCTGTTGACAAAGTAACTGGGACCTTGCTGTACAATGTGGCTACGCGTCTTAAAGATACCAAGCGGCTGGGCTTCCTGGTTGGGTACATCGCCAGTAAGAAGATCAGCACGGATCTGCAGCTGAATGGTACTTGTCCTTCAGCCAATATTACCTTTAGTGGTCTTCATCTGAGCATGGTATTGCTGTAGGATCTGTGGCTACAAGGAAAAAGGGCTTACCAGAGAGTCTAGGTTTATATAATATATATATAATTTTTTTTTTTATTTATTTTATTTCAAAAGGGATAGTAATCGTTTTATCTTTATTTTATTTTGTAGGTATTAAAAAAACATGAAGAACGATATAAGTCTTGTCTCTCAAACCTTTATGGTTTGAGAGATATTCACAAGTAAAGTTTCCCCTCCCGCCCCTTTTACCTAGTGTAAGCCATCTCTTCTCAGATGTGGAATGCAGTCCATAGACCAGACAGATAACAGAAGGGGACAATCTTCTTCCTGTGAGAACAATGAAAGCCCTATCTTAATTGAAGGTTGTCCCTTTCTGCAATCTACCTGGGCACTTCCCTTCTGCTCTGGCTGAGCAGTGTTGCATCAGTAAAAGGGGCGGGAGGGGGATATTTTGTCATTAAATTACTCTTGAACTACAACTCTGACAGAATTGAAATAACACTCTCCAAAGTCCAAATACTACGAAGATTAATTAGAGCTGCTTTTATTATGAAACATTACTATTCCTTTAAGTATAATATATCACAGTCCTCATGACATGTTTCTTCCTTATGAAACTCTTGACAGAAACTTTTTTTTGTATTGGGAATAAAGTTTCCGAATGCTGGACCTTGCAGACAATTGTAACTCTTCAGTTAACACTTTGAGTGCTATAGAGATGTGCTGCACAACCTTATGATATGTAAAAGTTTAAAAGGAGCCTATCGCCTAATAAAAATTTTTTCTAAAAGGTTTCAAAATAAACTCTTGTCTTTGCTAGTTTTTTACTTCATAGATTAAGCCAATTAAGGTATGCTGTGCAGGTACTTCCTGTCTTACCCCTACATCACCTCTCACGCACTAACACTGCTCAGCAATTTACTGCTCAACTCCACTAGCTCTGAAAGTGTAGGTGTCACTAAGAGGGGAGGTAATGTAGATCCAGGAAGTAAGTGTCTGCACAGTGTTCTTTCATTAACATAATCTATACATCGAATTAACCCAGACAATAATGGTCTTTTTAAAAAAAAAAAAAAAATAGTAAAATGTGATTTCGAAACCTCTTGCAAACTGACTAAAGTTCTTTCAGGTGATGGGGGTCTGCTTTATACGATTCTAATGGCTACAGATTTTAGATACATTGGTTCACACTTTTTTTTTTCCCTTTACCGCACAAAAACTCAAACTGTTTTTATTAACAAAACTTGCAGTATTTTGCTATACCCAGTATCTCCCACACCCAGTACTACTGTGTTTACTGTAGATTAGCTTGAAGTTTTTGCACTGTACTAAAACTTGGCACATAGACAGCTCCAGTGCATTGAGTCACAATGCATTAACCCTTTGAGTGCCAGAGTGGTGCGCAACGCAGTGCAGAGCAATGTGTTGCATACCATTCTGGCACTCAACGGGTTAAAGACTTCTCAAGGCAAAAAGTCTAGTGCATAGTAACAAGAATTTTATCCCCAACTCGCACATCGTTAACCCCTTAAGGACCAGTGGTCCCGGGGTGTCTGGTCCTTTAAGGACCAGATAGGCGAGTACGACGTGCCGCCCCACGTGACTGATCACGTGGGGCGGCACGTCGAATGAAGGACTGAGAGAGATCGCTCCGGTCTTGGAGTGATCAACTTCAGTCTCCATTATTACTCACCGCGCTCCTGCAGGAGCGCGGTGAGTAAAAGTACGTGACGTACCGGGACCGTCACTGGTCCTTAAGTGCCGGACCAGCGTGACGGTCCGGGTATGTCACAGGATGCGAAGGGGTTAATGTGCTCCAGAATTGTTTGTCTCTTGTATTTTGCTTGAAGGGGAACAATGACCTCATACATTTGTTTTCTTTCTTTCTTTCTTTCTTTCTTTCTTTCTTTTCTTCTAAATGTACGCACTTACATATTGCATCTTCAAGCTGTGCAGATCCACATAATGCGACACCCTGAATCTTCGGCACAGCTCTTCTTATAAACCTCAGTATAATGCTAACCGGAGCTTGATGTAACAATAGAAACCATTAACACCACACCGAAGGGAATTGTGAACGTGCTTCCTGGGGCAGCTGGGAGGAAAAGAAGAGCTGTGCCGAAGATTCAGTGTGCCCATTTGACGGAAGTGCACAGCTTTAAGATGCATTATCTTTAAAAGTACATACATTTAGAAGAAAGAAAGAAGGAAAGCTTTTTTTTTTTTTTTTTTCTAATACTACTTTATTAATTAAACCTATGGTAAAAAAAAAAGTATGTGGTGATTGTTCCCCTTTAAAACCCCACAATATACTTCCTCTTCTCCCTTTCTATATATGCCTGTTCATGTACTCCTCTTTCTGTTCCCAGCTGCACTGGACTATGTGAAGGCTCATCCCTTGGACCCCATTGATGCTGTTGAATTTGAGAAGGAGTGTGGAGTGGGGGTGGTTGTAACACCGGAGCAGATTGAAGAGGCTGTGAGTATTATGAAGGATGACTGACAGCAGGGGGGGTTGCTGGGTACCTACCTAAGAGACGTGGGGCCTAGACCCTTTTAGCACTTTATTATAGTGCCAAGCAGCCAAAGTACACCACATCAGAAGACTATTGAACAATTAAAAAAAGATGGAAACAAGAATTGGGACTGTAAATGTTCATGCATACTAGCTTAGGCATAAAAATACTAGTGATCGCTCATTTGAAGCAGCTGGTTGTGTAGTTTCCAAAGTGGTATGACTTCTCAACATTTTTTCATACAATTCTAATGACTACTTTTATTGAATTTGGGCATAACATAAAAAAAAAAAAAAAAAAAAAAAAAAAATATTGCTCTGGTAGGTGCATTTTGGCCATTTGGAGACCCACCCCACCCCACCTCAAGGTATGACTAACCATACCAATGGATTACCATTTCCTTGGAGGTACGAACTACTGAAAACCGTAAAATTCTATTCTTGCCAAAGGTTTTGGCATCTTTGAAGTAGTGGCAATGAAATGATATAATTGTATATAATAAATCTAACTGTTTTTGGTTAGCTTTCTGCCCCTCCTTGGGGTAGCCGGGGGGAAGACTTTGCCCACACAGTACCCAGATGCCACTGGGCAGTAATTTTGACAGGCATCTGCCGGTGGAAACTTGATATAGTGATTCAGACAGGAGTGGCTACTCCTGTCAAAACCACTGCAGCAAGATTCACAGGGGTGATGATTTTGACAGGAGGCCCCCTGGCCACTTTAGTCAGAATCACTGGATCAAGCTTCCAAAGGCAAGGGCCTGCCCCCACCTCACCTTTCTCTTTCAATCACTAGCCATGAGATAAAGGCAATGGGCCACCCACTCCCATTTGCTGCATTGTCTCTTCCACCCTGTCCCATTCTCTGAAGTCACCGCAGGGACCTGGCCCCACATTGCCTTCCTTTTATAATACAATGCAATAGCAATTGTCTTGAAGGGGACTGGCCACCCATTCACCATATACAGCACCTGCCTTTCCAATCCCACGAGCAACGTCATGCAGCATTTGCTGGTGTGTGTATATATGTATGTAAGATAGATATATAATATTAATATAGCACCACCTTCTGGAAGTGTTTATGCATTCTTGAAGAGGGGTAAAAATGGAGGTGACCCCCTGTACACTGTCTTAGACATGGAAGTTTTTTAAACGGACACAGTGTGCGATAACCTACATAATACTTTAAGAACCAGAGAGTGCAGATTACCTTGTGCAATGGGTGGAGTTTGTGTCCTGTGGTGCTACTGGCACCTGTCATGTCCGCTTCCATGGACCTGACATCCAGGATTTGATTGAAGGTGTTATCTCTTGAACCCAAGTGCAAGGGAAAATTCTGAGGGGCCATTAGGATTTCCTGGCTATGAAATATGTAGGGTTTGTTAGAATATGTTGCCTCCCCTTTAATCCATACTTGGCCTACTAGTTCACTTGTTGCCTACACACACACACACACACACACACACACACCTATCTCGATGTCCCGGTACCAGTTGTATACTGCTTTACAGGCTACTATTTAACCCCCTTGGATGCTAGAGAGATCTCTAATGCATTTCAGAGCAATGTGTTGGAGATCACTCTAGGAACTAAGGGGTTAAAATGTTTTTGTTGTCATTGTTTGCTATAGGCCAAGGGTATTTTTTGAGTCGGGGAGACAGTGGATAGGACTGAGGTGGAGTAATGTGGGAAGTGGTGGTGTGGCCATAGGCAGAGCGAAAGGCACATAGAATGCCTTGCCTAGGGGGTGCCTGAGATGTAAATCTATCCTTGTGTACAGTGTAGCTCATTTGTACCAGTACGATTTCGATCAGTACATGCATCAATTCAGCAATGAGGCTTGGCTTTAACGTTAGATTAGGGGCTTCAGCCCCTTCACACAGTACCTAGACTGGAGCTTTCGCCCTTGTAATACATTACTATTATGCTGTGCAGTCCATCTGCACCACTAATATTGGCTATCCAACGCTAGTGCTATGGCCCTGCAAATTGTCGCAATTAGTTCCCACTAACAAACGTGATTGGATATCACAAACATAATTAAAAAGACCACACTCAGAAGGTGATAGTAAAATTCAGTCTTTCATACAAGCCTTTACAGGACTTCTCCCTTTCTTCCTAGGGAGTCTTGGTTATAGAGCTTATAGGGGTTTTTTCCCTTCTCAGTCCCTTTCTTCAGAGGTCACTGCCCTTCTAAACCACCGGGGGAGCTGCAATAATCCGAAACAACAAGGAAAAGAGAGAGGGAGCAAATCCCTCTAATAGTAAATCTGTATAATAGCAAATAAGTATGCTCCCCAAAACCCAGATAGCTGATAGCATATCTGGAGTCAATGATCGTCTCTCAGCGATCTCCTCTATACAGTCAACGTTCCAAAACTTCCAAGGGTTTTCAGGAAACTATATTTATTAGTTATACAATTTCAAATAGTATAATAATCTGCACAGTTTAAAAGCAACGGTGAAAATAAATAAAATACTACTCCTTTAACCTTTTGAGAGTCAGAGAGGTATCCAAAGCAATGCATTGGATGCCCCTGTGGCACTCGAAAGGTTTAACCCCTTAACGATCGGCGCGATGCGGTCACTCAATGACCACGGAGCATTTTTTTATTTTTTTTTCCGATGTTTCCTGTTCCGAATTCCGGGCTCCCCCCGCGGCTGCACGCTGTTCAGGGAGTCTGGAATTCCGTGACGGTCATAGCACGTCATGGGTCGTTAACTCAGATCGACCCATGTTGTACTATGACCGTCGAGGGTCGTTAAGGGGTTAAATACCTTGCGTACCCCTCTGCCATTCAAAGGGGCACGCAGCTCGTTGCAGATCAATGTGTCACATCCTCCTCTCACTCAGAGGGTTGTTGACTTGTATACTTTGGCAGAAGATGCTGTTTCTTTGCCAACAGGAGGTTACCTGTGGCCTTTCACCTGAAGGAGGAGTTGTAGTCCATTAAGAGCTGGAGATCTGTCAATCCTTCACCTCTGGCCTAGGCTTCTGTTTATTTTTTGTTTTTGTTTTTTTTTCACATCTCGTTCAGTGGAGTCAGTGACACTTGACCTTTGTTTTGACTTTACGTATACTGCAAGTGCATAATATGTAGTCAGATTGTCTGCCAGTGTTTCTCAACTCCTGCCCTCAGGACCCACTAACAGGCCAGGACTTAGGGATTTCTCTGCTAGAGCACAGGTGTGGTGATCAGAGGCTCATTCACATTGATTAACTCACCTGTGTTCTAACAAGGAAATCATGTGATCAGAGGCTCATTCACATTGATTAACTCACCTGTGCTCTGACAAGGAAATCATGTGATCAGAGGCTCATTCACATTGATTAACTCACCTGTGCTCTAACAAGGAAATCCTCACATCCTGGCCTGTTAGTGGGTCCTGAGAACAGGAGTTGAGAACCACTGGTCTATGCTATTTTTCCATCTTCTTTTTAGTTTAGTTTATAACTAATTTATTTTTACTTCTATGTCTTTTACTGGGAACTAACTGAATTTCTGTTTCCAGAGAGATCTCCGTCAAACTGAAAGCAGAAAAGCCTGCCTCTGTTACATCACACAGAGCACTCGTTCCTGCTGGGATTGTGGTACGTTGTATCACTATCCCATCTTTCAGAGTCTGACAGAATGGTCTCTGGAAACACAAAATCAGGGAGTTTGCTGCCAGAAAAAAATAAATAAAATAAAAAGAAAGTTTGACTTTACATATTCTGCACTTGGGGAATATGTAAACTTTATATTGTAAAGTGAAAAATGTGGGTACCCTATTGAAATGTCGCCATCTATTGGGCAACCATCAAAATGCCGCATTAACAATGTCATCGGAATCAAAAGTGCGACATCAGAATGTGCCCTCCTGCTCAGGTTTCTCACTTCCTCATCTGTCCAATCCCCTACAGCAGTGAATGAACAGCCCAGTTGCTAAATAACATTTCAAGTAGTTAAAATGAGTGATTCAAAAGGAGTCAGTGCCATGTTCAAAACTGAAAACCAGTTACCTGTTTGTGAGTTTTGAAAGGTGCTTTTTGTAAAGGTGTGTGTGTGAGACACTCAAATCAAACGGTTACATCCATTTAACCCTTTGAGTACTAATGGAGTCTCAAATGTTTTTCAACTGGACACCCAGTTGGCATTAAAACGGTTAACCCTTTGAGTGCCAGAGACGTATGCAACACAAAAGTCTGCTCTGTCACTCAAATTGTAGCTACTATTCACAGGCAGCCCAAGGTAAATCCCTAGAGAACCGAAACTCACAATGAAAGAAGCTGCTTTTTAAAGGGGAAATATCACCCCAAAATTAATTTGAGCTTCATTGACATAAATTAACTTTTGTTGACCTGTACATCTTGTTTTCAGATAATGCAAATTACTATACAGCCAGTTATATATTCATTCTTTGCATCACATGGATTCCGCTTCTTAATAAACAGCCCCCCAAAGCATGTAGATTAATAAGACTTCATTAACCACTTTACTGCCATGGATGTCTGGAAGACTTTCTCTGTATACCCCTAAAACTATGTGTCCCAGATGTTCTTAGGTAGGGGAGAAGAATTTGAGCAAACACTACCCCCCCCCCCCCCCCCCAAAAAAAAAAAAAAAAAAAAGTGTAAGTGAAGAACTTATCCCCCCCAAGACACTGTATCTTATATGATTAATGTACTAAAATGGTATACAGATTGTTGTTGTTGTTTGTTTGTTTTTTTTGTTTTTGTTTTTCATAGTTTTAGATATTCGCTAGAAAATTTAGACGTAATGTAAGCACTTCCGCGTTCTGCTGGACTTCCCAGTGCCTCCGATTCTCCTCCCACTTCCTTCCCAGGTCTCCCTGGAACCGCATTCACGCTTCCCTTCATAGGGATGTGCAGTGCGTATATTGTAACAGCAAGCTCCATATAATGACATACAGCTCCTGCTGTTGTAATATACATGCTTCACATCACTATGAAGGGAAGTGTGGACGTGCTCACAGGGAGAGCTGGGAGGAGAACTTGAGGATTAGGAAGTCCAGCGGAGCTTTGCCAACGTGATCCTGTACAGCAGAATGCGGAAGTGCTTACATTACGTCTAAATTTTCTAGCGACTATCTAATAAAGCATGTACTTTAAAAACAAAAAAAAGCTAATCTATATATCATTTTAGTAGATTAATCAAATACGATAGTGTCTTGGGGGTGAAATTTCCCCTTTATCTGAGAATCACCCTACATATCTGCATGTAGTCCTCTGCTGCAGGACTCTGTGCACCTTGGAGATGTCTCCATTCTTGTGTGTGATGATGTCATTGTGGCAGAGGAAATATGTGGAGACAGGGGGCGCCCTCAAACGGAGCCTGCAGCTCTCCTCCTCTACACCCAATGAAAGCAAAACACTGGCATCACTGGTAAGGGGAGACACTTGCTTTGGTGAAGTTAGAGGTATCCTTATGCTCATGTTGTTTATTTACTGAATAGGGTGTGTGGGGGGGGGTGATTAGAGACTATATGGCAAGTGTGTAGTGTACACAAAGATGACTGAAACAATCATTTGAATGTGAACAGCAACAAGTGTTTAAAACATTCTTACCCCAAAGGAGACAGATGCCTTGCCAGCGATGTTGTTAAAGGAACATTAACAGTTAAAAAAATAAAAGGACACGGGTTATATACACTAAATACCATCTAGTTCACGCTACATGGTGAGGGCTTCCATTACCATAGCTATCTTGATAGGAGTGATAGTGTTTTATTGTCTATAAATGGGCAGAGATGATAAGCCAGCAATTCTGAACAGAAGAGCAGTTGGAACTATTCTCAGTAAATTAGCAATATTATCTGTGCGTAAACACAATTCACCAAATTATGTGTCTCTACACATTCATTAAAAACACAAGTTTAGAATTAGATTTTAGGGATCTAACATCCCTGTAAATACATTTTACAGATACTAGCTGGAAATTCAAGACTATATAGCTCAGTTTCATTTGTGGGTGTTATGCCTCTTTCACATGGGCGATACAATTGTTGCAGCAGTTCTGTTGCCCATTTATCTACGTCCGCCTTGCTCCTGTGCTCCACTACCAATCTGAACGCTGGGGGGGTTGCATGCCTGATTGTCAGCCCATATGAGCACCATCCAGTATTACTGGCTGGTACCCATGTGTGCCATCTGTTCATTGGAGGTTGTGATGAAGATTGCAACATTCAATGCCGTTAGTGCGAAAGGTCTGCTAGAGGCCCCCATAGGGCACTTTACCCTTTGAGTGCCAGAGGGGTGCGCAGTACATTGCAGAACAATGCATTGTGTACCCCTCTGGCACAAAAATGGTTAAGACTAGAAACATAGCCACATTGTTGCTATTTCTGAATTCCCTATGTTAAAATCACAGATGTGAATACAGCATAATGCAAGGGTGGACAACTTGGGTGCTCATTATTAACCCCTTAACGACTGCGTGGATGAACTTTTTTTTTTTTTATAAAGTTGAATCCTGTGATGGCAGAGCGGAGTGCCATCCCAGAAATCCATTACATGTCTGGACCGTCAGTGGCACATCATGAGTCCTTAAGGGATAAAGGACTACAATTACAGTGATTCTTAGCTAGTTTATGGCTGGCTGATGATGATGGGAATTGTAGTAGGAGGGCCTCAGACTGCCCACACCTGGCCTAATGCAGGCGAGAGTGGGTAATCTCTGGAATCCTCTCTCAGTTGAGTAATAAATCTTTTTGTTGCCAAGTTGCTTGTAAAATGTAGGCTAATCAGGCAGTCAGTTTCTGTTGCTGTCTCTGAATGTCTGTTGAATAATTACTGAACAAACTGGTTGTGAGCAGTAGTCGTCTACACTCAATTTATCTGAAAACATAATTGTCCCTGACAATTCCTTGCACTAGTGACTTGGCTACTAAAAGTCACAAGATTGGAACTGTACACATCAGTAAGAATGGTGCTTTCTAAACTGGCACCAAACACAGATTAGCATCATGTTTACTATCTGGTTTTATGACATCACAACCTGCTCCGTTCAGTCTTGTTAATGGCCAGACCAAGCAGGTTGTAATGTCACGGGATCAGGCCAAGTTTCATTGCATAATACAGTCATATGACTACTCCGCTTGCATGATCAGGGCTAAATATTAAACCTCTGCATGCCAGAAGGGTGTGTGCAAAAGCATTGTGAAGCAATTAAACATCATACCTATATATTGTCAATTTAGCTAGCATAGTGTTTTGGTTTTTCCCCCTTGTATATAAGCCACAAATATTTTATTGTTATTTTAAAATACAAAAATCCATTTCTATTTTAAGACCATGGGTTACATTTTTTTTTGTTTTAACTTATTTAGGTTTCAGTAAAATCTTTTTATTTTACCGGATTGCTTTCTTTTCCTTTAATTCTGTATAATTATAAGTAATCCTGTAGGTCCTTTTCTTCCAGTTTTATAAACAGGTGCACAGTCTGTCTGAAGTCTGTGATTATATTGTATCTGCGTGTACACGTGTCTTGGTCTCTGTTCACAAGAACTGACTATTCATCTGAAATAGAGATTGAACACAAAGGGGGCGGGTGATTCACTAAGCAGTGATAAAGTATAGATAACTTCTCCAGTTTATCCTTCTCCAGTTCCTATGTTAATCTATGGAGCCTATGCAATAAGGTGTTTTTCAGCTTTGGCGATCTTAGTGCATAGGATCCTTAGCATAACATAGGTACTGGAGAAGTGACATCACTAGAGAAGTTATCTCCACTTTATCACCATACCTGGGAAGTCTCTGGATTTTCCACTGAGACTGCGGTTTTGACAGAGCTTTACCGGGTCTCTGGGGCAGAGGCTGATTCCTCTGGATGTGGGGAGTTTCTATTGAAACTGCCCACATCTGCTGTTTCTCCCGGTGTTTCCCTTTCCCCAGCCTTCTGTATGTCACCTTTAAGCCCTGCCCCCCCAACTCGCGTCAAGTCCCGCCCCTTTTGACATGATTCGCATCATTATTGTCCCCCACTGCTGCATCAGAGGACTCCCCTCCAGGTAGACCTCAATTGGAAGTTCCCAGGTATGTTTATTACCTCTTTATCATCACTTAGTGAATCTCTCCCACTCTCCATCTATGAAGAACTGGAGGAATTCTGGAGCAAACCAACTGCATCATAGGAGACATAAATGTCCCAAAATGGGTTTTTAACCACTTGTATGCTAGAGGGGTCTCCACTGTTTTGTAAAGCAACGTGATGAAGACCTCTAGTATTCAGTGATTTAAAAGTGGTTTCATGAAGAAGCAAGTTTTATTTTCCTAAACCTGCTGAAATGACTATACCACACACCCGAAAGTCATATCAGAGTTCTGTCCATATTAGTTAAAGTGGAACTTTCATCTTATATGAAGTCACCCTGCGATAATTAGGCAGGTGGTGACTAGCTTTATAATAAGTCTATTACCTCTCAAAAGTAGCCAATTCTAAAGAAATCCTTTATCTTCAGAGACTGATAGCCAGGTTATTGCAGTCTGCGCTCCTGCGCTGTCAGTCCCTTCCGGTTACCTTATGGCACACTGCAGTGCTTCTCAATGGAGACCCGGACTGACCACTCAGGCACACAGACAAGATGTCTGCACTGATGCCTGGGTTCCGGTCTCCTAATATAAAGGATTACTGTACAATCGGCTACTCTTGAGAGGTAATAGATATGTTGTAAAGCTAGTTGCTACCTGTTTATTGCAGGGTGACTTTATATAAGATGAAAGTTCCATTTTAATGAAGTCTCCCATTTAAATAATTGGGGAATTGGTCCCCTATGGTACAGCTAGTTGGACCCAGAATTGGTCCAAGTCCTCTTGGTACATCAGCCCCTATGAGACATGCCACATACGCAGACCGCGCTACACACACCACGCCGCATACATACCACATATATACACTCCCCACATACATACCCAACCCCACATACATCGCACTGCATGCACACAACAAATGTCACACCACATACGCACACTGAAAGTAATAGGTGCGTGTTTTGGTTTTATGAATATGGAGCAGTTGTTGCTTTATATGCATCTCATATGGAACAATGTGCCCCTCACATCTCAGGAGTCCTTGCAGATACAGGGGTGTTGCAGACTTTTCAAAGATTGCAGGAAGCGGGGATCACATCCCCAAAAGCGAAAACTGAAAAAAAAATAAATATAAAAGCCTGTAGGTATAATAAATACTTTCTGTTAAAATAAAACTTAACTATTCCTTTAACTCCTTGCATACCAGAAGGGAGTACAAAGCATTGCCTCTGCCACAGGCTGAATGGGAGAGCAGTGTAGAATGTTTGTGTCTGGCTGGCAGCGAATGACAAGGGAGAGCAGTCCAGAGTGGTGTTGGTATCTGCTGACATGCCAGCCAGCTAAATATCTCACTGTTATTTTAAATAAAAGACAGCTAACTGTAATATAGGTGAATTTAAAGGCTCTATCAATATCAAGTAAGTTAAATTTGCAGTGTAATATTTAAGGTCTCTGATACTTCTTTCTTGTAATTAATTTTTCTTCTTTTCTTGTCCTTCTCCAGGTGGAAGCTGTAATTCAGAAATGTAAAGCCCAGCTCCTGGCAGAACGGTATCGCTTTAACATGGGGCTGTTGATGGGTGAGCCATAAACCAGTCGTCTAGAGACTCAGAAATTGCATTGCAAGCTTCTCGACAGTTATGTGTGACCTTAAGTGATAAAAGCGCTGAAGAAGAAAGGAGCCTTTCTAGTTTTTAACCCCATGGATTCTAGTGAGGCCTCCAGCATATTGCTTTGCAATGGTTTAGAGACCTAGCTAATATCCAGTTAGGTTAAAGTTCTGGATTTCTATCCCAGGTGCCCCGAGACAAGGCACTCTAGGTACTTTTTGCTCTGCCCATGGCCATTCCCCCACTTAACAATGTTTCCTGGCCAGAAAATACCCTTGGCCTTTAGCAAGCAAGAACTAAAAACTTCAACCCTTTGGTTGCTAGCAAGATCTCCCAACGCATTGCTCTGCAGTGCTTTGAGAACTCACTAGCATCCAAGGGGTTAAATAATAGCCTGGGCTATAAAACTAGTGCAGCGACCGTGAGCTTGTTCTGGTCACACCCACAATTCAGAATGTGGGTGTGGCCAGCACAGCTGAGGTGGCCCTCAAAATTTGGAGCTCCAAGGATTTGTCTAAATTACCTATCGGAAAATCCGGTCCTGATTATTCTTAGTCTGGTTTTATATATGCTGCGTGAAGGCTTCCTTTCCTGCCTTTCCAGTGCTCTTAGATGTAATAGTTTTATTGTCTGTAAATAGCCTAAAATAATAATAGAATAAAAGTGTATGTATATAATATAACGTGTGTTAAAGGGATACTAATACTTGACAATAAAAATGGCTCCAATTAATTGGCCACAGAGAGTGTTATTTCAGTACTGTCAGAGTTGTAGTTCAAGAGTAATTGAATGATAAAGTATCCCCCCTACTGCCCCTTTTACTGATGTAACACTGCTCACCTCAGAGCAGCAAGACTGTCCGGATGGATCACAGAGAGGGACAATCTTCAGTGATCATAAGGAAAAACCTGTCAAGGGGGGCAGGGTTTTCATTGTTCTCACAGTAAAAAGATTGTCCATTGTTGTGAGCTGTCTGGTCAAGGGACCAGATTCCATATCTATGGGGAGGCGGCTTACACTAGGTAAAAGGAGTGGTAGGGGGATACTTTATCATTCATTTACTCTTGACAGTATTGAAATAACACTCTCCATGGCCCAAATACTGTGAAGATTAATTGGAGCTGCTCATTTTGTGAAACATTACTATCCCTTTAAACACACCCCGTCTGCCTGAGGTCTACTTCGGTTCCTACTGAAAGTTTTGCATCATTTATGTGGACAATCCGATGTGTGTACGCCATTCCAGTTTTTAGCCCCCCACAACGTGTCAGGATTTTATATGATTCTGCTTGTTCATCGGTGGATCTGTCATTAACCCCTTTGAGTGTCAGATGGGTATGCAATACCTTGCTTTGCAAGGCCCCTCTGGCTCTCAAAGAGTTTAAAGGGATAGTAATACTTAATGTAATACTTAATATGTAAAAAATACATATTGTAGTGTTTATCTCCCTGAGTAAAACTGTACTCCCACTGCAGAAATGTGTTTTATTCAAAATTTATTACAGCTCAAACTTGAATTTTTTAGATGCAGTATCATAATGGCCTGAAATTGTACAGTGTCGCTGTTGCTACACCATCTTATGGAGATTTATGGACAGCTGACCAGAGCTGTCTATAGGATGGTGTAGCAACAGCGCCACTGTGCTCCTGCACCTAAAAATTTTGAATAAAACACTTTTCAGCAGTGGGAGTACCCTTGTTTTACTCGGGGGGGGGGGGGGATAAACACTGTAATATCTCTCTCTCTATTTATATATATATATATTATAATTATTATTATAAATATTTTTCATATTAGGTATTACTATCCCTTTAAAGGCCATTAACACCAACTGATAACCTAGCACTTCCCTTCTCTTACTATGGCCTGAAAATCATCACGGTGACACTGACTTTTTTACCTTTGCCCCTTGGTTCGGTGATACCAGTCCTGATGCAGAAAGCAATAGTTGAGCAATTCTGGAGCATACCAACTGTGTTCATACAAGAGAAAAAAAATCTCCAACTCTCATTGTTTTAAATGGGGCTTTTAATGATGGCATTCAAGTGTTTACACCCCGTTTAAACCAGAGTTTTTATTTCTCACTAAAGCTGCAATGTGTTTGCTGCAGAACTGATTATCCTTTGCCTTGTGTATGAGGCATCTTCAGTCTGTCCTGAACGTCATGACAACAGAGATGGATACGATTCTTGATGACTGGGTGGGCGGAGTCTGGAATCCAGGCACCACCCACTGCACAAGGTCGTCCTCATTGTTTGTTTAAAAACAAAAATGGATGCTCCATGGGGCCCAGGAGTCCTGCCAATCCATGACTGATTAAAGCAGTTTGATTCCATTACATCACTGTTTCTCTATATTTTTGGTCAGGGCATACCTAATATACAGTTTGTAATTTTGAAGGCACCCCTGATATTTTATAGATCCTTTTTCCAAGGAGTAATGAAAGGTACAAATACATAATATAGGTATTTTTAGGTCTCTCAATCAGAATAACAAAAACAAACATGTTGTGCCTAACAATTTCCATAATTATACAATTGAAACTGTGGACTCACATTTGTCAGTGACTTTACTGAAACGAGAGAGCACCATAAATGTATGTACACAGCA
Organism: Rhinophrynus dorsalis; assembly: GCA_037306005.1. Classification (NCBI taxonomy): domain Eukaryota; kingdom Metazoa; phylum Chordata; class Amphibia; order Anura; family Rhinophrynidae; genus Rhinophrynus; species Rhinophrynus dorsalis. Next base: position 41,374,517 of record CM074722.1, on the reverse strand, counting down.
CCTTGATTGAGAACCACTGCATTACATTAAGGACTGATTGAAGCTGTTATGTTTTGAACCAAGACGCAAGGGCAAAATTAACTGCAGCCACTGAGATTGTCGGGCTGTAGTAAGGATGGGATAGGAGGTGTCCCTTTCTCTTTAAAAGCATTGTAAACCTAATGATGATGATGTATGTATTGTAGGGATTTTAAAAGTACGTGAAATTAGTGTTTATGCACCACGTAATGAGGCATAAGACTTAACCCCTAAGGCCCCGTACCATGCCAGGACCATCACGCCGGTCCAGCATTTGTCCACTTAAGGACCCTGGCACATTGGTCCAACATGCGATAAGGACACATGACGTGCCAGGACCGTCATGAATCCGATAGGAAAAAAAAAGGCTCTGTGGTCCTTTAAGTACTGGCCGCGTGCATGGCCGGTCCTTAAGAGGTTAAGGTCTGATGACCTTCCTGGCAAGTCATGGAATTCTGGGATGGCAGGGAGGCTGCACCCCACTCTGCCATCCCAGAATACTATGCAATTAAAAAAAAAAAAAAATAGCCGTGGACCTTAATGGTTGCCCCGTGTCGGATTGGGCAGTCCTTATGGGGTTAATGCAGTTGCTCACCAAAAGGCTTTCCTCTTATCTGTGTCAGTTACAGAAATGACTTTCCTGTCGCTTTTGAGTAGGGTTGGCACCTAGCCGGTAAAATACTGGCCGGTTGGTAAATACTTGGCATTGTGCTAAAGATAAATCAATGTCGGCAGAAGGAAGGCCAGCATTTTTGCAGCAAAGATGGCAACCCTAGAGTCTATCAAGAGTTTTTATATTTGATGGAGTCGGAGTTTCTCATGAAACATAAATGAATACCCCTAAAGGTCATACATAAAACTAAAGTTTACGCCTCGGCTCCTATAAGTATACCAGTGGCTGCCTACTGTTGACCCTCCCTCTGTAGAGGACTGCAACCGCCATGATTCCAGGCTAACTGCTGACTGGTTGGGGGTTGATGGGACATGTAGTTCTCAACAGCTGGAAGTCCCTGGTATATACAATTGTTGGTGTGTTAGTGGTGTTTTTTTTGTTTGTTTGTTTTTTTTCCCTGCGGTGGCGGGCGGTTGTTTTTATATGTGTATACTAGTTTAAAAGCCCGTGTACACAGGCCACAGTGCCACCCAGCAGCCTGGTTTGGTGCCAGGAGCCTCTCTGCTCACTGCCTGCAGTACAGTCATGCGCAGTATAGACTGCCCAAATGCGCCTCGGCTGATACAGAGAGGGGCGCTCCGAATACAGACCGTAGTCCTCCCCTGCACACCTTCCTGGGACCGAGCACTCAGAGGAAGGAGCGCAGAGAGGACTCCGGTCCAGATTCAGATCGTCTCGCTCTGTATCAGCCGAGGTGCATTCAGGCAGTCTGTACTTAGCATGAGTGCAGCGCGGGCAGTCTCTACTGCACATGACTGCTTCTGACAAACATCCTAGCGAATTATTCTATAGGATAGCCCCCATTTTGTTTTAGGGGTAGCTTTCCTTTAACCTCTTGAATGCCTGACAATGGTTTGGCAAAGACTCTCCTGAGACTTTTTGGGTGGAGGGTGTCTCAGAATGGTTTAGCAGCCCTTATGAGATGATTTCTTTTAACGGTAAGAGCTTTTTGAGGGAGAGGTCATCTCAGGAAAGCTAGATCAGGTGGTGCACACATATTCCTGTGAATGCATAGATGCAGAACCATTTCTGTGTCAGTTCCAGGCAGTGAAAGCTTCCCGTGGTAATTATCGCATGCAGGGGGGTTGAACTTACACCTTTTAGGAGGCTCTACACCGCGTCCCTGAATGGCAGGGTATTGCATTGTGTACCCCTCTGGTACTCGAAAAGGGCTAAGTATGAGACTGGGAACTTTAAAGGGATAGTAATGTTTAGTAAGTAAAGTAAGATTGAGTCTTCTGTATAAAATTGTAAAATTGTATAACGATGTGTAGCAGTATAACAATGCAACGTTGTGGTTTTCCTTTTATTCTATATTCAATTTTCCCCCTCCCACCCCTTGTGCTGAGCTTCCCACTGATGCTTAAAGGGTTTGAGTGGAGCATTTTAACCCCTTAATGACACAGGACGTACATGTACGTCCTGTGTGGCTGTCACTTAGTGACAGAGGACGTACATGTACGTCCCGGAAATCCGGCTCCCCGCGCGGCTGCGCGCCGTTCGGGGACTCCGGATTATTTAAAAAAAATAAAAAAAAATGTTAGACGGGCGTTAAGTGACGGCCGCGTCTGCACGCGGCCGTCACTAAGGGGTTAAAGGGATAGTAATACTTAAGATGTAAAAAAATATATGTTGTAGGATTTATGTCCCCGAATAAAACAAGGGTACTCCCACCGCTGAGAGATATTTTATTAAATAATTTTAACTGCTCAAACTTGAATTTTTTAGGTGCAATATCACAGTGGCCTGAAAATTTACAGTGGCGCTGTTGCTACACCATCCTATGGAGATTTATGGTCTAAAGACCAAAGCATTCCATAGTATGGTGTAGCAACAGCTCCACTGTAAATTTTCAGGCAATTGTGATATTGCACCTAAAAAATTCAAGTTTGAGCTGTTATAATGTTTTAATAAGATATCTCTCAGCAGTGGGAGTACCCTTGTTTTACTCAGGGGGATAAACCCTACAACATATATTTTTTTACATTTTAAGTATTACTATCCCTTTAAATCCACGTCTTGGGACAAACTGTAAAAAGAAATCCTCTTCCTTGATTTCGTGTTGTTAACAAACCCGTTGAATACCAGACACACCTCCCAGTGCATTGATCTGTAATATTTTTGGAGATCAGATTTAAAGGAGCAGTAAACTTTTTTTTATGAAAAAATATATATTGTAGGGATTTTCCTATTGAGTAAAATATGGGTACTCCCACTGCCAAGAGATTTATATTTCCAGAGTTATTACAGTTTAAACCTGTGTTTTTTACATTAGCAGTGCCCTCTAGTGGTCAAATTCTAATTAGATTTCCTGTTAGATTCTAATGGAGAGGAAAGTCAGAAAAGTCAGACACATACAGTTCTCCATAGAATGTTATAGAAACTGCCTGTCACTTCCTGTCAGTTAGAACTATCAGGAAGTAAACACAGTAAATTCACTTCCTGATTATTTAAACTGCTATAAATTTTGAATAAAACATCTGACAGCAGTGGGAGTGACCTTGTTTTATTCAGCAGGAAATGCTCTGTAAAATATGCGTTTTCATAAAAAAGTGTTTACTGCTCCTTTAATCAACTCTGGTCCTCTAAAGCTACCAGCAGTGAATGTTTTCAGGATCTCCTTGAAAGTGAAGACAAATGGACTAATTAAAGTGACCGAGCCACCAATTAGTCCAGCTGGGATACCCCTAAAAACCATGCACTGTTGGTAGTTCTTGACGATCAGGATTGGATACCCATGCTCTATCATCCAAAGAGTTAAATGAATGTTTTCCCTTGTACTAACACTCCCTTAGTCAACCCATAGTCCTGAGTTCACTCTCGGTTTTCTTACAAGTTCTCTGTATTTCCTTTGCTCCGCAGGGGAAGCCAGAAACCAGCTGAAGTGGGCGGATGGGAAGATCATCAAGAATGAAGTGGACATGCAGGTGACTGGGGGGGGGGGGTACGTCTAACCGTTTGAGTGCAAGAGAGGAATGCATTGCTTTCCAATGCATTGAATACCCCTCTGGCTCTCAAAAGGTTATTTTTATTTTGTAGACACCTTTTTTTTTTTTTTTTTTTTTTTTTCTTGTCCACATGAAAATAATAAATGATCTCTGGCTGCCGCCCAGTACTGAGTAATATGATGGTGATGTATAAATAACATGCATCCCAACATTTCAAATTGCCAAAGAGGGACACTTGTATTTTAGGTGGTGTTGCTGGGGGTGTGGCTGGTGGGCATGGCATTACCAAGAATTTTTAGGCTATTTCATGACCATTGATGCCCCATTGTGTAACTGAATAATTGATTTAGAGCAAGACCAAAGTGTTTTCCAAAACAGGTTAATGGTAACTTTGGGTAGGTGATCCGCCCTTTTAATTGTAGGCAGGAACAATTCTAAAATTGTATGCAGAGGGTGGAGCCTACCTTCCCTCCTTGGCTGCAGCTATCCAACCAGCTCCAGAAAGATTTGTTCCTTGGTGAAGATAACACAGGCAAGAGAACAGTTCTGCTATAGTTTTAGAAGTTTTTTATTTTGGAGTTAGAAAGGGAATACCACCATTAGACAGATTGCCATAACTGACAATGCCCTTAGATGTATCTAGCTCAGTGACCAGGTGCTTTTTGTGGACCTTAAGCCTTGAGGGGGAAATCTTGGCTACAAGTTCTTTCCTTAGGAGTTGCCCACCGAGGCTTCTTAAAACATGGTAATCTGAAGACAGAAGATCTGCAGAAAAGGTGAGCGACCCTTTGAGTGCGGCAGGTCCACATGTTCCACAGTGCCCCTCCACACTGGGATTTTCATTTGGAGTTCCTATTGCACACTCCTGCACTCATTGGGTCTATCTGTATGTCTGTTGGTTGTTTGGAGCAGGTTTATGTGGTACTTAACCCTTTAGCTGCTGGTTTTCTGACACTTTTCCTACTGGTTCATTGTTTTTTGGTTATCCTAACATGTTCTAGTGATGTTTCATGTCTTTTAGTTTTACAATTTCAATTTTGTAAAATTTGAGTTCCTTTACCGCATAGGTGCGATTGCTCCATTCACTCCTATGGGACTGTACAGTTTGGGACCTATCTCTGCAACCGTTTAACCTAGCATACGTTTAGCATTCGCTGCAGCATGGGTGAACCGGGCCATTGTGGTCTGGACTGAACAGCTCACCCTTGCTGTCCGTCAGGGTGCTCCTACTTCGGATATGTTGCACCTCCTTGCCAACATTGCTGAGGCCCAGCACTATGTTTCTGCTGACTTATTTGATGCCATCCATTTGATGGCTAGGGTTTCCACCATGTCTGTGGTTGCCAGACGGGCTCTTTGGCTCAAGATCTGCTCTGCTGACACTGCTTCCAAGAAAGCATTGCTCGCCTTACCTTTTCAAGGCACAGTGAGGCCACAGGGGGTAGAAGTACACTTCTACCCTTGGTTCCTAGGAAAGAAACACCACTTAAGCGTAACCGGTATTTTCGTTCCTTTCAGAATGAGACACATACTGCAAACCAGACGGTTCCCTCAGCTCCGTGTACCTCCTCCAAGCCCAAACAGCAATGGAAGCCCAAGGTCTCCTCCAAGCCCAAGGCTTACAAGCCTTCTTCGGCATGACTCACCGAACCCGGGTCCACACTCTGCTGTGGGTGGTCGTCTGCGTCACTATCACAGCATTTGGGAGGATTTAGTGGCGGACCCATGGGTGTTACAGGTGGTGATGGAAGGGTACAGGATTCCTTTAATCTTTTTTCCTCCCTTTCTATTCTTTCCTTCTCACACGCCTCAGGGTGCAGAGAAATGCTGTCTGTTCAGCGCTATTCAGGCTCTTCTGGACAAGGATGTTCTAGAGCTTTCCAGTTCAGGACAGAGGTATGTTTTTTACTCAAACCTCTTTGTGGTCTCCAAGAAGGATGGCGGTTGTCGTCCCATTTTGGATTTAAAGGATCTCAATTCCTTTGTGATCTGGACCCATTATCACCAGGAGTCTCTATGAACGGTAATTGCTACCATGTCCCCGAGGGAATTCCTTGCATTTCTGAATCTTCAAGATGCGTACTTACACATTGCCATTCATCCAGAGAGCCGGCAGTATCTCCGATTTGCCTGCGACCAGGGACATTTTCGGTTTTCAGCTCTTCCATTTGGTCTTACGACAGCTCCTCAAGTCTTCAACCGTGTCCTGGGACCCTTAGTGTCCGTCCTCCACCGGGACGGTATCAGAGTTACTCCATACATGGGCAACCTGCTTCTGAAAGACCCTTCTGCGGAACTTCTTCATCAGCAGGTTCAGCAATGCATTCATGCTCTCACCCATCACGGGTGGATCATCATCTTGGACAAATCATATCTTGTTCCATCCCAGCGTCTGGTCTTCCTGGGCCTCCTCTTCAACACCCAGAAGAACATGGTGTTTCTCACGGACGAGGTAGCTCACCAGATCACCCTCTGGGTTTCTGCGATCCTAGCTCAAAATCCATTTCCAGCCAAGAAGTTGTCATATCTAGTGGGGAAATTTATTTCCACCATAGAAGCTGTACCGTTTGCCATGGCGCACACCAGGGAACTCCATCGGTTTGTGATCCAGGTGTGCAGGGGTGAGCCGGACCTTCTGAAGATGTCAGTGTCCATCCCTCTTCATGTGGAACTGAGTTTGTCGTGGTGGCTCGACCTCTCCAATCTGCTGAAGGGCAGGTCCTTCCTGGTATCCTTCTAGACCACTGTGACGAAGGATGCCAGCCTCTCCGGCTGGGGAGTGGTCCTGGGTCGCCTGAGTGCTCAGAGTCGGTGGTCTCCGGAAGAATCTCTCCTTCCCATCAACATATTGGAGCTTCGGGTGATATTTCATGGCCTTCATCATTGGACATCTCAGCAGGAAGACTGTCCACTCCGGGTAGAGCCCGATAACGCCGTGGCTTACATCAACAAGCGGGGTGGAACAAGAAGTCTCACCCCTTGGTTAGAGGTCAAGGCTATTTTGTCCTGGGCAGAAGAACACGTTCCCGCCATATCCGCAGTGCACATTCCTGGCGTAGACAACGTCATGGCGGACTTCCTCAGTCGAAACATAGTGGACAGCGGAGAGTGAGAACTGCATCCAGAGGTGTTCACCCTCACTGTTCAGAAGTGAGGTCTTCCTTACATCGACCTGATGGAGACAAGACACAACCAGAAGGTTCCAAGGTTCTGCTCTCGATGGAGGGACCCTCTAGTTTTGGCGGTGGTTGCAGTGTCCATTCCTTGGATATTCCCTCTGGCCTACATCTTTCCTCCCCTCCCCATGTTGCACAGAGTGTTACGGAAATTTCGACTGGAGTGTTGTCCATTCATTCTGATTGCTCCATACTGGGCTCGCCAAGCTTAGTTTTCGGAGCTTCTGGATCTATCAGTGGCGCAGCCATTCCGGCAACCTTGCCGTCCGGATCATCTTCTACAGGGTTACCTGTGGAAGGAGGATGTTCATAGTCTAGCCTTGACGGCTTAGAGATTGAATCCTCAATATTGAAAAAGAAAGGGTTTGTTTCTGGTGTGGTGGCTACTATGCTCAGTGCCCGCAAACTTGTTTCTTCCAAGATCTACCATCGTGTCTGGTCGACCTTCCTATCTTGGTGTGTCGATAAGGACTTGTCTCAGGAATTTCATCTGCCCTCAGTGATGCAGGAATAATGTTGCATGATATAACTATCCTGCTGTCATGGTTGATTGACTAGAAACAGTCCCTAATGGAGGGTTCTCTAGAAGCAGAAATTCATGGAATTCATGGTCAGGGACATAAAAAATAGATGCAAATAGGAATTCATAGAAAATGCAGGCAGTTTGACTGTAGATATTATTATGCGCTTGCTTAATATTTAAAGTCAAAGAAAGGAGGGTGACTGTTTTGCAGCAGCTCAGGCTTTTGCTTTACAGTGATAAATATGGAATGCATTTTTCTTTCCCCCCTGGTGTGACGGTACCAGCGGACACCCAGCCTTGGTGTCGCCGTTGATGGTCACTTCTTCCGTTCGGAGCCAGATGGACATCCAACAGCATACTGCAATATACCCCAATCACCAGGCAAAACTAGCGTCAGGGTAACCAGAACAGTTTAATGGCACAAAAACACACATTTTTATACAGTGTGGAACAAAAAGGACAGACAATGGTGAGCTGGGACTGGTGGACAAAGGGGTCAGACATGACTGAATTAAGGGACAATGGGACTGCTTAGGGATACACACTACCACAATGGCCGGGGCTGGGCTTTAGGTGGGGACAATGGGCAGGGTAACAGGGACACAAAGAGCCGATAGACTTGGTGACGCTGCCGCTTCGAAGCCTCGGCCAATGGGAGCGTGAGCGACCGAAGCTGACTAGCCATTCAGGTGGCCGCAGACAGTTCCCTATGATAAGTCTATGGAGTCCCTTTAAACTCCTCGCTGAGTTAGCGGCCATACAGTGTTTTCCATACCGTGTCACAGTGCACTTTAAACAGTGAGCCAATGGGAGAAGGGCCTACTTCTCCCCGTGTTAAGTCAATGCAGGCCCTTTACTTTCCAATGACCAATCAGCGGCCGTCCGACACTCGAAACAACGGTGGCTCAGTTTCGTAGTGAATGTCAACTGCTTGGGGGAAAATCTAGGGCTTTCTGCCCACACAAAGATCCTCAGTGGATTGGGAGTGGGGTGCCCATTAGGGCAATGATCCAGGGGTTACCAGACACGGGAGATTGGGCCGGTTCCCATGACACCTGGTAATTTGTAATGCAATGAAAGTATAGGAACGCAAACACCTTTAAAAATTCAATTTGGGTATATAATTTAAAATAAAGTATTTACAGATAACCTCTTATAAAAACTAGTTTTTATGTTAGATACCTAAAACTTTAATGCTAAACTTACATGTTAACCCTTTGAGTATCAGAGGGGAATGCAAAACAATGTGTCATGTACCCCTCTGGAACTCAAAGGGTTAAATGTATGTGTAGACTGTCTTTTTGATTACTGTTTTTAGTGCAGTTTGAGACTAGAAAAAGCATTTAATCTGAGAGTAGTACCCATCTCTCTTGTACCCAGGCTGTTATTTTGTCTCAGCCCATATACAGACAGTATAGCACTATCACTTCAGAGACGATGTTGATAATAGGAGTCAGGGAATCCTGGAATAGGCAGGAATGATTACTTTCATAGAACATTTGAAAGATTATATTTTAGGTCTCAGGAAAACAGAATTTTTATAGATGCTAGCATGGAATATAGGGTATTTATGCATAGAAAATCCAAAACAATTTTAGGCTTGGTGTTCCTTTAAAATTTAAAAGTTGAACTGTCACGTTTTACCAGGTGATTTTTGAAGGAACTTTCAAAAAGCAGCTATATCATCTATGTTTTTCATTTTTTATTTACAGGAATAGTAATGTTTCACAAAAACAGCAGCCAATGAATCTTCATAGCATTTTGCCATGGAGAGTATTATTTCAATACTGTCAGAGATGTAGTTCAAGAGTAATTGAATGATAAAGTGTCTCCTTCCCATCCCTTTGTAAGCCACCTCCCCTCAGATTTGGAATCTGGTCTCTTGACCAGACAGCTCACAGCAAGGGACAATCTTCTTACTGTGATCATAAGGAAAACCCTGCCCCCTTGACAGGTTTTTCCTTATGATCAGTCTTGCTGTTCTGAGGCGAGCAGTGTTACATCCTTAAAAGGGGCGGGTGGGGGATATTTGATCATTTATACTTTAACTACTATTGAAATAACACTCTTCATGGCCCAAATACTATGAAGATTAATTGGAGCTTCTTTTTTGTGAAACATTTCTATCCCTTTAAAACCGTCATTTATGATGTTTGTAGCTTCATTTATGCAGGCCCTGCCATACTGCTCCCCGTCCGAACTGCCAGTCCCTACCAGGAAATACTAGCATAACTTTTATAAATAATGCTAAGTAACTTGAACTATTGTTTGGGAGAAAAAAAATGGCTCTCAGCAAGCGCACTGGTTCAGTGGTGGCTTGAGGCACTAGTCCCAATTCCCAGTCACAGATCCTAGGTGGAAGCTGGCGGCTGTTGTCCCCTACTTTTCAAGATAAAGCACTGATCTCCATGCAGCAGGTTCTAACCCCATACCTACCAGAGCAAATTAGAGTCTGGGGCACATGGCTAGGCTTTGATTTAGATTTAGATTTTACTTTAACCCCTTAATGACTAGTCAAATTAGGGGTGCTTTGCACTTAAGGACCAGAGCAATTTTGGTTCACTTTTAAAATGTGGCTTTGTATTTGGCAACCATGAAAATGCCTAGTTTAAAATGCTGCGTTAATCAAAAGGTGATACCAGGATGTTGGGAGAATCTAAACACAGACATTCTGATATTGCATGGTGAACCGTTACGTACATATGAATAAATGATAATTATCCCTTCTCTCTGGCTTGTCTGCTCTGTGGGCCTCCGGCCCCAGGTGGCACTGTGAGGAATGGATGCACGTAGCAATATATATATGGGATGAAGGAGTCCTGTAAGAGACAAAGGCTACAGGGCTCTGATAACCCTTTGAGTACCAGGTCGGTCAATAATATATTGCTCACCCCTTTCAATTAGCTAAAGAACCTCCTGTCCCCCATGTCTGCTAAAGACCCTGGCAAGCAGAATAATCACCAGATCATTTAACACTATGAGCGCCACAGAAGTAGCCAAGCATATTTATTCTACACTAGTATGAAAGCCCGTATACACTGTGTAAAGTGCCACCCAGCGGCCTCAGCTGCTGCCCCAGAGCTGGGAGCAGAGACAGGTAGTGAGCCATTCAGAGCGCCCCACTCCGAATCAGCGACCAGTCTCTACTGCGCATGTGTTGTTTCGCACACATGGAGCTTCGAAGCCTAGCAATTTATATTATACAGATATGTACATGACATTTCACCATGCGATATCAGAATGTTTGTATTTTAATTCACCCTTCTGATATCGCCATTTTGATTGACGCGACATTTTAAACTCTCTATTTTCATGTTCGCCCGAGATTTCAATAGGATACCAGCAATTGTTATTGGTTTTTTGGGTTTTTTTTCTCCCCTTCTCCCAACCATATTTTCCCTTTGATTCCTTTAGTACACCCACATAAATTGTATACTGTTTTTAAGCACAAATAGGGTTTGATACCACACTTATGTGAATAACCCTCTGGTATTTGTTAATAATAATGAAAACAATTTAAAAAAAATAAAATAAAGCACAACTTTTTCTCCTGTGTTAATTTGTACCTATTTGGTAAATTTTTTAATGAGACTGGATGAAAGGTATGAATGTCCAGTTTTAAGGGGGTACAGTAGATCAGACTGTGTGGTGTGTATATAAGTATCACCCTGGTGTCGCTGTGTTTAGGAGATCGGACTGTGTGGTGTGTATATAAGTGTATCACCCTGGTGTCCCTGTGTTTAGGAGATCAGACTGTGTGGTGTGTATATAAGTGTATCAACCTGGTGTCCCTGTGTTTAGGAGATCAGACTGTGTGGTGTGTATATAAGTGTATCACCCTGGTGTCCCTGTGTTTAGGAGATCAGACTGTGTGGTGTGTATATAAGTGTATAACCCTGGTGTCCCTGTGTTTAGGAGATCAGACGGTGTGGTGTGTATATAAGTGTATCACCCTGGTGTCCCTGTGTGTAGGAGATCAGACGGTGTGGTGTGTATATAAGTGGATCACCCTGGTGTCCCTGTGTTTAGAAGATCAGACTGTGTGGTGTGTATAGAAGTGTATCACCCTGGTGTCGCTGTGTTTAGGAGATCAGACTGTGTGGTGTGTATATAAGTGTATCACCCTGGTGTACCTGTGTTTAGGAGATCAGACTGTGTGGTGTGTATAGAAGTGTATCACCCTGGTGTCGCTGTGTTTAGGAGATCAGACTGTGTGGTGTGTATATAAGTGTATCACCCTGGTGTCCCTGTGTGTAGGAGATCAGACGGTGTGGTGTGTATATAAGTGGATCACCCTGGTGTCCCTGTGTGTAGGAGATCAGACGGTGTGGTGTGTATATAAGTGGATCACCCTGGTGTCCCTGTGTTTAGTAGATCAGACTGTGTGGTGTGTATATAAGTATCACCCTGGTGTCCCTGTGTTTAGGAGATCAGACGGTGTGGTGTGTATATAAGTGTATCACCCTGGTGTCCCTGTGTGTAGGAGATCAGACGGTGTGGTGTGTATGTAAGTGGATCACATCGCTCCACAACAATAAAACTCGCACTAATGGTTAACGTTCAGTATATGTTTATAAAGTAGGTTGTGTGAGTAAAATAAATTGGGATTGCTCTAAATAATTTAAATTATTAAATAAAGAGGTGTAAGTAGGTCATAAAGTGACCTCACTTAATCCTGCCTCCAGCAGCCGCAATGTAAGGGTTATGCCCCCATCTTTGTACAGTTTTGTTTTATTTTAAGTCCATTCTCTGCTTCTCTTCCCTTACTATCATAGTGAGGAGGTAAGAGGTAGAGAACAGTGAAAAAGGCAGTGTAGAGATTACATTGCCTTTGCCTGTGTCATTGACTAAGCCGGTACATGTGATCGCTGTAACAATGATCACCTGTACCTACAAAACGGGGAAAGCCTGAGCAGTCTGTTTCAGCCTCTGCACCATGATCACTGTGCACCATGAGGAATGCTGCGATCATTTAACCTATGACATGCCATGACTGTCACTTGTCCTTAAGCCACATACACCGGTGACTGTCCTGGCATGTTGTCGGTTGTTATGGTGGTTAAGGACCAGAGGGAAGTGCAGTGTATTGCTCCACAATGTGTTGTGCACCCTGAGGTCCTTAAAGCAGTTATGATTTCAGTGCATCCCAAAGCAGTGCATTGTACACCCCTTTTGGTTGTCAAAAGGTTAAATGCCCTAAACCCTGAGCGATGATTTCAGTCCTTCTTTAAAGCAGAACTATCATCAATCTTATATTGAGCCCCAAATCCTAATTATAATAGCAATATGCATATACATACTTGTATTTTCAAGAGTAATTGTGGCACTAGCGAAAAATAAAACTTTTTAGGCAAACAGTCAGCGGCAGGGATCTTGCTGTAGGCGCTCTCGACTCCTGCGCCATCAATCCATTTGGGTACCTTAAGGTAACCAGACATTCAACTCCCCAATTGTGGAGGAGAAGGGGACAGACAGTGCAGACTCAGTTGCCATCTCTGCAAGATGTCTACGCTGTTTCCCGCTGCCTGTATGCCTAAAAAGTTTTATTTTTCACTAATGCCGCAATTTTTCTTGAAAATACAAGTACGTGTATGCATATCATTATTATGATTAGGATTTGGGGCTCAATATAAGATTGATGATGGTTCCGCTTTAATAAACAAGATCTGCTCGTGTAAATGGTGTTTATTCACCAAATAGGATCTCTTGACCTCCCCTTATTACCACTTGCTTATCTCGTCCCTTTCTCGCTCGTTATCGGATGTCAGTGTAGAAGTGAATCTGCTTCCTCTTGCAAAATGAAATCCCTTTATCTAATCCGCTTTCTACCATAATATTTTTAAAGAGTAAATTTGCTGTTTTTACTTTGGGGAGGGGGGGAGGGATGGGAATTCCTCATTCAGAGAAAACAGCACACTTAAACATCTTCAAGCTATATTTGGCCTGTATGTTTTTCTGACCTTTTACCCCTGACCATTATCTTTTTTTTTTCTCCCTCTCACATTCAGGTTCTTCATTTACTTGGGCCTAAGACTGAAGCTGATCTTGAAAAGAAGCCCAAGGTATTTTCTGTATGTTTACTCTGACTGGGTGTGTGACACATTGGTGACCTCTGTGGACAAGGTCACGCTGTTGCATTTTAGTTTGATGTGGCAGTGCTGAATCTGCTAATGCTTAGTCCTACGTCATTCCTGCAGGGAGACGGCCCGTCTGACAATTTTGTTGTATGCGTCATTCTGTGAATCTACATACTTTTCTGCTCCCTTTTTAAAAAAATATAAATAAATAAATAATAATAATCAGCTAATGCCACGTGCATGCTTTCCTCTGTAGATGTGAATGACGGGATATAGCTAATCACTTTGCTGACTGCACTGTGACCAAAATAATGCCATACTTACTTGTATTGTTTACAGTGCAGTGAGCAGCAGACATATAAGGGCCTTCTCATGCTGTTAACTAATGTCCCCAAAATAGAACTAATTGGACCATATGTACAGTGTAACTGTGGAGCAATTCTCAGTGAAACCAACCGTATCATAATTAAGAAATAAAAATTCTCATTGGTGTAAATGGGACTTCTAGAGGAACAGTAAATCCATATTAGTAACATAGTTGAAGAGGCTCAAATCTTATCTCTCAAACCGCTATGGTTTGAGAGGTATAGTCATTGAACTTCCCCCCCCTCCCTGATGTCAGCTGTAAAGCTGTCAGCAGAAGATCTGAGTCATACGACTCGAGGAGGCTCTGCATCAGAGCAAAAATTGCTTATTGCAAAATAATTACTTCATTGGAAAGGTCTACAGAGTGTGATTGTAAACCAGGCACACTTTGTAGACCTTTCCAATGAGCGATTTTGGCTCTGCTGCAGAGCCGCAGGCTGGTCCCCAGACCGGAATCTCCTGCTGTCAGCTAGATGCTGACGTCAGGAGAAGGGGAGGGAAGGGGGAACTTTCAGTGCTTATATCTCTCAAACCATAGTGGTTTGAGAGATAGGGTTTGTTCCATCAAGCTTATCTTTCCTCCTCTAGAAATAACAAGTTTTTATGGGACATTACTGTCACTTAACCCTTCATGAATCCAAAAGGCAGTTAGATATTTTCCCGAATCAACATCCAATCTGTTCCGAAACCGGTTGTTACAATTCTCAATATTGTTCTGAGCTGAAAAAAAGTTATCTGTTACTTTTTTAAATAGGGTTGCACCGATACTGGTATCAGTATCGGTGCCGATACCAGCATTTGCGCGAGTACTTGTACTCGCGCAAATGCGGCCGATGCCAGCACCGATACCCTGTGTCAGGGTCGGTGCTGCAGTGAGGGAGCCCGGGGAGCTGCTCACAATGCTCCCCGGTTGCCTCTGTCCCTCCTGTAGTGTCTGAGCGTTGCCGCAGGTTACCATGGCAACGCTCTAACGCTGACTTCTGCCGGGGCTCGCAAGAGAACAGCGAGCACCTGGCAGAGGAGGGTAAGGGAGGCTAGATGGGACATTTGAGCGGGTGGTGAAAGAGGCAGAGAGGGGTGCCAAGAGGGAGAAAAAGGGACTAAGAAAAAGGAGAAAAAAAAAAAAGAAAAAAAAAGGAGTAAAGATCAGGAGACAAAAGGAGGGGGACTAAGAAGAGGCAAAAAGGAGGGGGGATCAGGAGAGAGCAAGAGAGGCAAAAGAGTGGGATCAAGAGTCAAGGAGGGGGAAAAAGGGGGGTCAAAAGGGAGAGAAAAAGCCAAGGCATAAGGAGGGAGCTCAAGAGGGGGAGAATGAAGTAAAAGGTGGGGAGAAACAGTTAAAAGGGGACAGTCAAGAGGTGGTGTGTGTGTATGTATATGTGTATATATATATATATAATATAATATTTCAAGTACTCACCAATACTTTTTTTGAGGTCATTTGCCAGTTTTCCAAGTACCTAAAGCATATATATTATATATATAATATATGCGCTTTAAGTACCTGGAGAACTGGCAAATGACCGCAAAAAAAAGTATCGGTAATTGGTATCGGCGAGTACTTGAAAAAAGTATCGGTACTTGTACTCAGTCTTAAAGGGATAGTAATACCTAAAATGTAAAAAAAAATATGTTGTAGGGTTTATCCCCCTGAGTAAAACAAGAGTACTCCCACTGCTGAAAGATGTTTCATTCAAAAGTTATTAATTTTCAAAGTTGAATTTTTTAGGTGCAATATCACAGTGGCCTGAAATTGTACAGTGGCGCTGTTGCTACACCATCCTATGGACAGCTCTGGTCTCAGGACCATAAATCTCCATAGGATGGTGTAGCAACAGCGCCACTGTAAAATTTCAGGCCACTGTGATATTGCACCTAAAAAATTCAACTTTGAAAATTAATAACTTTTGAATGAAACATCTTTCAGCAGTGGGAGTACTCTTGTTTTACTCAGGGGGATAAACCCTACAACATATTTTTTTTTTCATTTTAGGTATTACTATCCCTTTAAAAAAAAAAAAAAAAGTGGTTATCGGTGCATCTCTATTTTTAAACCATTTACAGTGTCTGCAAACATACCTTTCCAAGGCAAAATTCTACAATCTTACTGTCTTTACTGAAAAAAATCCACTTGTCAATGTTATAGATCAGTGGTTCTCAACATGTGTCCTCAGGATGGGGGGGGGGAGATGCACTATGGTGTGATAAAGAGGTGGTAAAGCGGGGATGACTTCTCCAGTGATATTACTTCTCCAATTCCTGTGTTATTCTATGGAGCCAATGCACTAATATTTATCAGGTGGGATAGATCTTAGTACATTGGCTCCATAGAATAACATAGGAACTAGAGAAGTGAGATCACTGGAGACGTTATCTCTTCTTTCTCACGCCTTAGTGTATAACCCCCTGAACTTGAATATTTACCAGCTACAGCACAGTTGAGAGAATCAGAATGAATGAGCCACTAATTTACTCACCTTTGCTAAACCAAGTTATGGCATTTTAGTGGGTCCTGAGGGAACTCTAGAGGTAGAATTTTATACTCAACCGGTGCATCTATACCACTTTTTATACATAGTAATACATTATTGCTCTTGCAGTGCCCAGATGACACTAAACATTGCTGTGAAGTCTCTACTGTTGATCAGTACTCCTAAAGGTCCCCAAGTAGTTTCTCATTTAGTGTTTATGTCAGTGTTTCTCAACCGGGGTGCCGCGGCACTTTGGTGTGCCGCGGACAGCCTCTAGGGGTGCCGCGGACTTTATAGCATTAATTACACAGCGCTATTGTAGATGTAGTTAGGGTGCCACAGAATTACATTTAAATTTGTTGGACTCCATTCTTTTGTATGCACGGTGCGTCCATCAATGCACTGTGTAGCGTAGGAACGGGCAAAGAAGACAGCTCATTGCTGGAGGCGCGTCCTGATTGGGCTGTTGGGTGGAGGTGGGACCAGTGGCGTACTAAGGGGGGGTGGTCCACCCTGGGTGGCACTCATTAAGGGGGTGCCGCTCTGACTGAGTGTGGCGCTGGCGTCCCGATTTTGCCCTTTAACTTCCAAAGCAGCAGGTGAGGGACATCAATGGTGTGGAGGTGAACCATGGACAACAATTGTGCAGGTGGGCAATGGAGACGTAGAGGTGGAGAGTGGGGGCCAATGTGGATGTGGGCTAATACGAGGTGGACTGTGGGGTCCAATATGGAAGTGGACTGTGGCAAATGTGGACAATGGGGGCCAAATGGCCAATGTGGTTTGTGGGGGCCAATGTGGATTGTGGGCAATGGGGGGCCAATGTGGAGGTGGGCAGTGTGGAGGAGGCAGACAATGTTATGTGGGCAGTGTGGGATGGAGGTGGGCAGTGTGAAAAAGGTGGTCAGTGTGAAAGAGGTGGACAATGAGGTGGACAGTGTGAAAGAGGTGGACATTGAGGTGGGCAGTGTGGAAGAGGTGGACAATGAGGTGAGCAGTGTGGAAGAGGTGGACAGTGTGAGGGGCAGTGTGGAAGAGGTGGACAATGAGGTGGGCAGTGTGGAAGAGGTGGACAGTGTGAGGGGCAGTGTGGAAGAGGTGGACAGTGTGAGGTGGGCAGTGTGGAAGAGGTGGACAATGTGAGGTGGGCAGTGTGGGAAGAGGTGGACAATGTGAGGTGGGCAGTGTGGGAAGAGGTGGACAGTGTGAGGTGGGCAGTGTGGGAAGAGGTGGACAATGTGAGGTGGGCAGTGTGGAAGAGGAGGACAATGTGAGGTGGACAATGTGTGGAGGAGGTGGGCAGTGTGTGGTGGAGGTGGGCAGTGTCATGTGGACAGCGTGTGGTGTAAACTCAAATGGGCAATTAGCAATATTAACTGTGCCCCACAGATGAGCCCATTCAGCGCACAAATTTATTCTCCCACCATACCATTTTCTGGAGGGCCAGAGGGGTACATTTTGACACCAGAGTGGCTCATCTGATGGCCCTGTGTACACCTCTGGGGTATCTGTTACACATGGAGTCAATGGGTTACCAATGTGCCACTCATGGACATCAGTGTGGCACAGTCTGTTCCATATAGTGCCCTTAATCATGAACCACATGGACTTATGAAGTGTAGTATTTCAAACAATAAAAAAGTAACCATGAACTGTATTACTGCTCCAGCTCTCTGTCTCACTTGCTCTGATACTAAGAAAACTGGAGAAATTCTAATCTAGGGCAAACCTACTGCACCATTGGTGGCAAATACAAATTCCCAAAATTGCAGTTGATATAAACTGGGCTTTTAACCCCTTGAATGCTAAGATGTCTTAGAGACCTGTTTAGTATTCAAGTGTTAAAAAGCCCAATTTAAATCAATAGGAGTTTTTTGTTATATTTATCCCCAATGTATAACTCATTTTTACTATGCTCCATTATGTTATTCTGAATTTGGGAGGTAAAAGTAACTACTCTTATACTTACCTTCTTCATTACACACTGTTATACGACTTTTGAGAAGTTAGGGGTGCCCCGGGAATTCCGTACAGTGTGTAGGGGTGCCTTGAATGTAAAAAGGTTGAGAACCACTGGTTTATGTAGTATATTTGTTTCTGCAACCCATATGCATAACCATACATTTATCTGTGAAAAATCTCATTTGCCATTTTTCTGCCCATTCACTCATTTTATGCAAATCTTTCTGCAGAGAAAAAAACACACTGCCCTTTATGTATTTCTTTACACACTTTAGTGTCATCAGCAAAGATTGAGACACTACTGTCAATACGCTATTCAAAATCATTGATAAACAAATGAAAAAGAATTGGGCCCCGTAGTGAACCTTGCAGCACCCCACTTACAACAGCAACTCCGTTCTATAATCCTATATAATAATTCTCTAGGATGTTTGTCAGAAGCCGTCATGTGCAGTAGAGACTGTCCGAACGCTCAGAATGCTGGGAGCACGGAATGCTGGGAGTTCTGTGCTGGGAGCACGGGATGCTGGGAGTTCTGTGCTGGGAGCATTCTGTGCTTTCGGGCAGCCTCTAGAGTGCATGACTGCATTGGTGGCAGGACGCAGAGCAGGACCAGCCTCTTAACTCTTTGAGTGCCAGAGGGGTACGCAACGCATTGCAAAGGGTTAACATCACCTGGACCTTGGCCTGTGTACACGGGCTTTTAATATAACAGATGTCAACTCCCAAGTCGAAGCCCTTTTAATTTGTGCAGTAATGTGTTTTTAGGCACAATGTAAAGGCAGTTTCCATGTATGCTACATCAACATCAATACCATTGTTAGTATTACTACTTACCCTTTTGTAGGATGCAATTATACTAGATTGACATATTCTGATCTTCATAAAACCGCACCAACTTGTCCTAATGTTGTTGCTTGTCACATATTCCTGAATGCTATCTGTTTGTAGTCCTTCTAATATCTTGCCCACTGTGGACTCACATGTTGATAATTTCCCCATTTAGATCTTGCCCCATTTTGAGAAATGGTTCTACACCTGCTTTCATCCAATTACAGTGTGATATGTATGAGATTTGAATCAATGAATGAGTGTAACTGTCTTGCTGTTACTGAACTAAGCACCTTAAGCCCTTAAGAACTACGTGACGTGCTATGACCGTCACGGTCCTTATACCCTTAAGGACCAGTGACGGTCATAGAACGTGACGTACCTTTTACTTACAGCTCTCTACCGGGAGCGCTGTAAGTAAAAACGGGGCCTAAAATTGATTGGTCCAAGACCGGAGCAATCTCTCTTAGACCTCAAAGCGGTGCGTCTGTACGCGTAACAGGTCATGTGTACCGGCGCGTTGGCAAGGATCAAAGTGGTCCTTAAGGGAAGTTAACTTCCCTGGACCGCTGGTCCTTAAGGGGTTAAGTACCTCTGGGTGGATGTCATCAGGTCCAGGTGTTTTATTAACCATACATTTTACAGTCTATTTTGTCCTCCGCAAAGCATATACTTAGAGGAAATTCTTTGATTCTCCAACTTTGTCCATAGCCTGCCATTGTTGCTTCCTTTATATATACAGAGAAAAAGGTTGCGTTTAAGGCCGTGCTTCTAAACCTTTTTTCCTCAAGGAACCCCTAACCCGTAATCTGGAACATTCAGGGCACCCCTAACATGTTTAATGTAATCGATCAATTGCATAATAAAGGGTACAGCTAATAAATATACAGATATTATTAGGTCTCATAATCATAGCCATTAAAATAAACTGCTTTCCGGTCCGATTGATCCTTGTATAACTCTGTATTACAATATTTTCCCGTTTGTAGTTCAAGGGGAAATTCAACGCTAAAGGATCTCCCTGCCTCCCCTTTCCCCTGCGTCACGCTGCCACTCTAAGCAGGAGGACAGTGTGCAGTGAGGGACAATCTTCAGGGAGCATAAAGAAAATCCTGTCCTCTTTCGTCAAGGGGGCCAGGATTTTCCTTATACCTGATTCCAATTCTGAGGGTGGTAAAAGGGCCGGGAGGGGGATCCTTTAGCATTGAATTACTTTTGAACTAGAAAATGGAAAATATTGAAATACAGCTTTTACATGGCCCAGGTTATAGGAGGATCATTCAGATCTGCATTTTTTTAAAGGTATTACTGTCTCTTTAATTTGTTCTCCTTGTATTGATTTCCTGATTGTATATATTGACTTGTATAATTATCCAAGAGCGTCCTGAAAAAATTCCATCCATCTTGTGCATTTTTAGTATTGAAGATAATATTTCATTGCATGCCATCTAATACTACTTTTAGCATTGTATTTTAACACTTTTAAAGCTGTGAATGTTTTGGTTAAACCCTTGTTAGTGGGTTTCTCATAACGTATTTCTAAGCGTACTATTTTATGGTCACTGTTGTCCAATGTTCCTGTATATTTATCATGTTAGAATTGTTAGAGATCTCTAGGTCCAGCAAGGCCTCATTTTTAGTTGGTTCCTCTACTAGTTAGTACATTAAATTGTCATTAAGCATAATTAGAAATTGTTTCCTTTTGTTGTGCAGGAAGTCTCATTTCTCCAGTCGATTTCATGGTAGTTGAACTGTACCATTCTGGTTAGATTTCATAATTGAGAAGCTTTTTCCATTTGTAGTAGTCCTACCTGGGAACCTCTTGTCTTTGAGTCCCAGAGAGGACTTGTGTGCTGATGTACAGGGTATGTCAATGACGTGATTCACATCATAAAAGAGGTGGCACTTAAAGGGACAGTAATGTCCCATAAAAATGCTTAGAGTTCTGCAGAGGTTAAATAAATAAGAGATATTACACAAATCTTATCTCTCAAACCGCTTCTCTTCTCCTGACGTAAGCTGACAACAGGAGTTCCTGGTCCAGGGACTGACAAGTGGCTCTTCAGCAGAGCCGCAATAGCGCAATTCAAAAATAAATACTTCTTTGAAACGGTCTACAAATTGTGCCTGGTTTCCAGGCACACTTTTTAGACCGTTCCAAAGATGTATTTTTTAATCGTGCTATTGCGGCTCTGCTGAAGAGCCTCTTCGTGTCGGCCGACATGGATCTCCTTCTATCAGCTTTACAGCTGACATCGGGAGAAGGAGAACTTTCGCAGAGGATTCTCTCAAAGCATAGCGGTTTGAGAGATAGGATTTGTGTCATATCATTTATTTTTTTAACCTCTTCAAAGCTCTAAGCATTTTTTATGGGACACTACTGTCCCTTTAATCAGGTGGGAGAGGCTTGTTCGTCTACGTGTCATGAAGTGGACAGAACAGGGAGGTAAGGAGAAGAAACTCCCCACCAAATCTGCCTCTGTCCCCACAGACACGGTAATTCAGTCTGTAAACTGGAGTCTCCGGGGCAGATGCCAATGGCTGGCTGTGGGGTGGATGAGAAGTGTAGTCCTCAGTAACTAGAATGTCTCAGGTTGCTCAAGCCTGCTCTAGAAAATTGTCTATTAACCTTTTGGTACCACTCTGGCACTCAAAGGGTTAAGCCTAACTAGAAATCCTGCCTTGAGTCCGTAGCCTGTAAATCCTAGATTTGCTGATCACAAGGTTTTTATTGTCCCCTCCCACTGCTAGAATGAAGGGGCACCCCAAGGATATTGGGCATTAGTGTTACTTATTGTCAAAGGGCAGCACAAAACATGAGCAACGTCAAACACAACCTACTATTGATGGATGTTGCTTCACAAAGTGCTTACGGTCCTGCAATCCAGGAAGTTGAAGGCTGCACTGCAGTGTGTCCTTGTGAAAAAACGTCCGGTATAATTCAGTAAGTTGACCCATGATGTGCCAGGACAGTCGCATTGCTGGAATTCTGGGATAGCTGCATGCCACTCTGCCATCCCAGAATACTATGCAAAAAAAAAAAAGGCTCCAGATCGGGCAGTTGTTAAGGGGTTAAAGAGGTGCAATTCTGGAGCAAATTAACTGGACCATAGGGGAAAAATTTAAATCTTCATTTATTTAAATGAGGCCTTTAATCCCTTGAATGCTAGAGAGGTCTCCAGCTCATTGCTTTATAATGCATTAGACACCCATCTAGCATTCGAGGGGTTAAAAGCCCTATTTAAACCAATAGGAATTTGGGGAATTTTACTTGTCCTCCGATGGGGCAATTGGTTTTCCTCAGAATTACGCCCCTCGCTTCCTGAATACAGATCTTACGCCCATATTGATTGAACTGGACTTATTCTGGAGTGAACCAACTGCGCCATAGGGGACAAATAAAAATTCCTGTATGAAATTACATTGGGCTTTTAACCCCTTGAATGCTAGAGTGAGCTCTTTCGCATTCAAGGGGTTAAAAAGTGTTGTTTAGATTTACAGGAATTTAGGAAATTGGTGTGTCTTCTGTGGTGCAATTGGTTTACTCCAGAATAAACTCCAGTTGTTTTTATTATTATTCTTTATACTCCAGCTTATACCGCAGCGCTGTACAACAGGCAATAGACCTACAGTGATATTAAGTGGTACAAATCAAATGTGGAGAACAGGGACATCGTTCCCTATTGGGATACATTTACACCTTTAAAGACCCAAAAAGGTATTAAACAGAACATCTAAAGGGTTAATACTTCGAGTGACCGTCATTCCAGTTTGCCATTAGTTTATCATTTCCTTATCTTTTCACATACTGAAGAGATGACCATTGGCAATTACAGGAGCATAGTGCGCCACCTTGTGGTTTGGCTGGTGCCTTTCCAGTGAATAGTTTGCTGGATAGAACCAACATCGTCCCCATTGCACACTGTCATGAGACTTCTGTAATAAGGATTAGAGTAATTCTGGGAAAATCCATCTTCTCAGTTGGGAAAGGATTCACCCCCTCCCCTACTAAGAACTGCTGATCCTTTTCTTTGTGCATATGGCCCTTACAGTGCCAGAGAGGTGTGCACACCAATCTGAATTTCAGTTGGTTAACCCTTTGCGTACCAGAGGGGCATGCAACGCATAGCAATGTGTTGCATACCCCACTGGCACTCAAAGGGTTAAAGGAGAAGCACCACCTACTAAACACCACCCACCTACCTTACCATGACCAGAAAAAAAAACAATGGCCCTTATGAATTTTTGTTCAAGAGAGATTATCTTCAGTCAGTCCTGGGTGTCATGTCCATGGGTGTAATTGTGGGCAGGGCCACAGGACACAAGCTGCGGTCATTGCACATGGTAATCTGAACTATAATCAGCTGGGAACTATGTGGATCTGCCTGTAGACTTCAGTATCCGGGAACAGAGGCTGATTCTCTGGTGGGGGGAGTTTCTTCAACCTACCACCCTGTTGCTCCTAATTTACTCCCACTTCTCTTCCTTTCCACCCTGTTCCTCCCAGTTCCCTCCCACTTCTCTCTTTCCTCTCACTTCCCTCCCACTTCTTTTTCTTTCCTCCCATTTGATATCTAAAATATGATTAAGCCACACCCCTTTATGATGCAAATTGCATCAGTGACATCCTCTGGTCAGCAGCATATAAGCCCTCTCCGGGGGCTCAAGATGACCAAGTTCCCAGGTATGACTATAAGCAGGGCTGTCCAACTTCAGTCCTCAAGGGCCATCAACAGGCCAGGATGTAAGGATTTCCCTGATTACACACTGGTGAGTCAATCACAATGAATAATCCACTGATTAACTCACCTGTGCTTAATCAGGGAAATCCTTACATCCTGGCCTGTTGGTGGCATTTGAGGGCTGAGGTTGGGCAGCACTGACTGTAAGGACCAAGTGTTGTCCACCTCCATGTATACAACATTCAGGACTGATGGAAGATGTTCTCTTGTACCAATGCATAAGGTTAAAGGGATACTAATATCTCTTAAAAAATAGTTAGTTGATCCTTCTTTATATTAAAAGTAACAGATTGCGCTATGTCTAAGACTTTACTTTTGTTTAGTGCAAAAGTTAAATGATAAAGATCCCCCACCCACCCCTTCTGTCCACTTCACACAGGCGCTGCAGTCTGGTCAGGACGGCTGCAGCGAGGGACAATCTTCAGTAAGCAAAGGGAAATCCTGTCCTCCTTCATCAAGGGGGCCAGGATTTTCCTTATACATACTTATTGAAGTTTGTCCCTCGCTGCAACCATCTGGTCCCACGGACAGATTTCACATTCAGTGGGAGGCAACCAGAAGGGGCGGGCGGGGGATCTTTATTGCTTAATAACTTTTGACTGACATACAATAAGCTCTTACACATAGCACAGTTTTTGTTACTTTTAATATAAAGAAAACTCTGCAAACTACTTTCCTTAGAGACATTACTATTTCTTTAAAATTCATACAGGTGTTTGGGGTTTTCTGGCCATGGTAAGGGAAGTGTGGGAGGAAAATTAATAGGAATCATTACTTCTCCTTTAAGTGGAATGTATTTATCTGTCTTACGTATGATATATAAATGGAATTCACGTGACGTGCTCTGAACTTTGCGCTATGTCCAAAACTCCGTATCACTAAAAACCACAACATTGAACTTGGCACATGTCCCAGACTGTAGGCCCTGTGCTGCTAGACATTACACTGACGTCAGGAAAGTAAACTATGCTTGGACCAATTTTAAGATTTATTGCAAGTGATGTAGGTAGATGGATTTAAATATTGATACTATACACATTACATCACTTGGGCAATGCCAAGCGTTTTTTTTTCCCTCTTTTTTTGCTAGTAATATTCATTGCGTTAGAAAATAACAAGCACTCTGTAATGCATAATGATGTGGACTTTACAGAGAGGAGGGAATTTTTTTTTTAGCTGTTCAGTTGTTGTTAGACTACAGCTGCCATCGTCCCCAGCCAGCTGTTGGATGACCAAGGATATTGTCTTAAAACAACTTAACCCTTTGAGTGCCAGAGGGGTACGCAACACATTGCTTTGCAGTGCGTTTTAACTCTTCGAGCGCCAGTGCAAATTGCCTACCCTTTAGCTAGAGACTGACCATGCGCATGTCACTCTGTATATTAAAGGTCAACCTCAGTATAATGCTAACCGGAGCTTGATGTAACGATAGAAGCCATTAACACCACGCCGAAGGGAAGTGTGTTAACGTGCTCCCTGCGGCAGCTGGGAGGGGAGTTGGAGGGAGAATTGGGAAGTTGAGAGGAGCTGCGCTGGTGATTCAGCGGTGATTCTGTGTGCTACATTATGCTGACCAGCACAGCTTGAAGGTTAAAGGGATAGTAATGTTTCAAAATAAAAGCAGCTCCAATTAATCTTCATTATATTTGGGCCATGGAGAGTGTTATTTCAGTACTGTAGAAGTTGTAGTTTAAGAGTAATTGATAAATTATCCCCCTCCCACCCCTTTTACTGATGTAACACTGCTCACCTCAGAGCACCAAGACTGTCCAGATAGATCAGAGAGGGACAATCTTCAATTAGCATAAGGGAAAAGCCTGAAAAACCTCTCAATGTGGGGGGGGGCAGGGTTTTCATTGTTCTCACAGAATATTGACCCTTGATGTGAGCTGTCTGGTCTGTGGACTGGATTCCACATCTGAGGGGAGGTGGTTTACACTAGGTAAAAGGGGCGGGGGGAGGACTTTATCATTCAGTTACTCTTGAACTACAACTCTGACAGTACTGAAATAACACTCTCCATGGCCCAAATACTATGAAGATTAATTGGAGCATTACTATCCCTTTAAATATCTTTAAAAGTATGTAAGTAGGAAAAAAACACACCTTTCTTAAAACTACTTTAATAAGTAAACCTATGCTAAAAACTTTTTAAGAGGTGGTAGTTCCCCTTTAACTGTAACTTTATTTGTTACTGGGGGGGGGGATATGAGTGACCTGGAAGTGAAGGAGGAGCAAGGAGTTTGTGGTGGAAGGGAGGGGGATCTGTATCAGGTTGACCCCTTCTTTTACTTGGTCACTCCTTGCTAGAGGAGTCTCAAAAGCATTGCAAAGAAATGTATCAGCGACACTCCTAGCATCCTAAGGGTTAAGGATCCAAATCAACTAACTGGTTACTCAAATATATTTAATACTGACAAGAATCATATGGGTCCTGAGGATCAAGGGTGTTGATGAGTTCTTATGAAGGAGAGAAAAAAGTATGCGTCTAGAACAGATTGGCAGAGTCAGTGGGGATTTTCTGAGGGGTGAAGAGCACACTTAGTGATAGTAATGTCTATGTAAAATTAGTTGCCCGAGTCTTCTGTATATTAAATGGAACATATTGCGCTATGTCTAAGCACTTCTTTGTAGTTAAAAAGTTATGAAGCACTGAAGATCCACTGCCTGTCCCTTTCTGGCCGCCTCCCATGGAATCTGAGATAGGGTTGTGCGACTCGACGGCTGCAGCGAGGGACAAACTTCAGTAAGTATAAGGGGGCAGGATTCCCCTTATACTTACTGAAGTTTGTCCCTCGCTGCAGCCGTCGAGTCGCACAACCCTATCTCAGATTCCATGGGAGGCGGCCATAAAGGGGTGGGCGGTGGATCTTCAGTGCTTCATACTTTTTAACTACAAAAAAGTAAGCGCTTAGACATAGCGCAATATGTTCCTTTTAATATACAGACGACTCTGGCGACTAATTTGACATAGACATTACTATCACTTTAAATCGGTTAGCGTCTCAGTTCAGCACAGGACCTTCATCAGGATGTCGTGATAAAGGTCCTGGGTTGGGCAGAAACACTAACCGATTTAAGTGTTCTTTCACCCATGAAAAAGACCTACTGGCTCTACATATCTGTTCTGTTTAGTAAATCTAGTGTAGGGCTGTGCACCTGAACACAGATAATTAATAAGTCAGTGCTTCCATCAATCCTGTGTGTGTGTGTAATACATAAATATATATAATATTGTCAGTTTCATAAGTAGGATGCACTATCAACAATTAGGATGATAGCCTGGGTGCATATAATATACTCACACCATTACATAGATCAGCACTCACTGGATACTTTTAAGTAAATAAAAAAGGTTTATTGATGGGTCCATCATTAAACCTATTTTATTTGCTTAGAAGTATCCAGTGAGTGCTGATCTATATAATGGTGTGTATGTGTATATATATATGTATGTATGATAATGTTAATGTGTATGTATGTATGTATGTATGCGTGCGTGCGTGCGTGCGTTGCAGTGTCTGGGTGTGTACACAGGCCAAAGTGCGTAAAACTGCAGAACGACAGCTCCCAGCATTCTTTGTGTTCTGGCAGTGTCTACTGTGCATGACTGCATCGGACAAACGTACATCTGGCCTTCTAGATTATAGGATAGATACAAACCGTAAAATATCTGGTATAATAATCACTTTTTTTTAACCCCATTTCACCTTATGTGAAGTGGGGGGAGGTGCATTAAAAACAAGTATAACCCTTTGAGTGTCAAAGGGGTACGCAAAGCATTGCAAAGCAATGCATTGCGTACCCCCCTGGCACTCAAAGGGTTAATAAAACAAAGTTAAGAAAACAATAAAGCCCAAATGTTTACTTCCTTTCTTATCAGCCTTCAAAACGCATATGTCAGCCCCCAGTGTCCTTCCCTCTACTCACTTCCCGCGATTTTGCGAAACATCGAGCCCCTGAGGATGCAGCCTTAGGGTCCGTTCGAAATGCATTTGACACGTCTCTGGCATGCAGAGGTTTAAGCAAAAATTCCAGTCTTGCCCATTGTGTATACTAACATGTCAGTATTACAATCTTTAGTGTGTCTACCTTCAGGAAATTCTTTTGCAGGATTATTTAGTTGTAATTACTCTGAACTATGTAGACCATTTTGAGTACTTCCGTGAGAACGTCAAACACAAAGCCGTTGAAGCTTTTAAACCTGCTGTAAATATGCTCTTTTGTGTACCTATCTATATTTGATATAAGCATACTTGGTAGATGAGATTATGCATGTTTTGTGTATGATTATACTACGTTTGACTTCTATGTTCATTTCAGAAAAGCATATATTCTAAGTGATTTGGCCCCGCTTTCTCTAATCCAGGGGTGTTCAGTCGGCCCACAGTGAAGCCTTAATATACTACAATATAGATATATCACTGCCTGGACACACACAAGACAAGCAGGTCTTCTTCCTTCTTGGTAGAAATAGCATCAATTTACAAACTAACCAAGCAGTTAAAGGGGAACTATTACCCCAAATAAAGTGCCCCCCCAATAATTAGCCATCTAGCGATAAGCTTACCAATGGCACTGTTATCCAGAATAATTACCATGTTACTCAGAAATCCTACTTATGCTGAAACTGAGGGCCAGACAACAGCGCTGCAGAAGCATCTGCGAGCCTGCTCCATCAGTCCCTTCTGGTACCTTTAGGTACCAAGCAGCGCCTCTTAGAGGAGACTGGGACTGACCATGCAGGCGCTCAGATGTCTGTAAGCTAAGATGTCTGCACTGCTGCCTGGCCGTCAGTTTCTGCAGAAGTAGGATTTCTGACTAACACAGTAATTAGGCTGGATAATAGTACTAGAATAGCATAGAATAAGGGGTAACTTGCCTTTCTACCCCTAACCTGATGTAAACGATTATTTCCAGAAGTTGGCGCTAAAGCTAAAAAAAAAAAAAAAAAATGGCATTTTATTAATTTTCTAGCCCTTCAAATGTACTGAAATCTTTGAAAATTATGGAATTTCCTTCTATGTTCATTTGCGTCTGCATCCTGTTGGTATAAGGTGACCTACTGTAGGGGTGCCAGTGGAGACTAGTACTGACAGCGCAGATGTCTGTAAACAAAGATGTCTGCACTCTTGCCTGACCGTCTGTCTGGGCACAAGTAGGATTTCTGAGAAAAGTGGTAATAATTCTGGATAACAGTACCACTGGTAATCTTATCGCTAGATGGCTAATTACGGAGGGGGGCTTTACTTGGGGTAATAGTTCCCCTTTAAGGGCCATGAAGGAAAGGTATGCAAGGCGTAACATTTTGGAAAGTAGACATTCACCTGCATCACAGTAGGGTATTTTTGCATTTCTACCTCTAGGCTGGTGTGAACAATTGTTTCCATAAGCTGGCGCTAAATTGGAATTTCAACATTTCCACCACGTCAAAGATACTAAAATCTTAAAAACCTATGGCTTTTCCAAATGTATTCAGCACTTTCTACCTGCCACCCCATTGGTATGGGTTAGGGGGATGCCAGAAGCACAAAATTACACCTGCCACTTTTCTTTTTTTAAATGACCTGCCTGTAATATAATGTTCATAACCATTACAGATATGAAGAAAATGAGAGCAGTAAACTTTTTTTTAATGAAAAAATATATATTGTAGGGATTTTCCTATTGAGTAAAATAAGGGTACTCTCACTTCCAGAGTTATTACAGTTTAAACACGTTTTTTTTTTTTTTTTTTTTTTTTACATTAGCAGTGTCCTCTAGTGGTCAAATGTTAATTAAATTTCCTGTTAGATTTTAAAGGAGAGGAAAGTCAGGAAAGCCAGTGATATACAGCTCTCCACAGAATGTGATAGAAACTGCCTGTCACTTCCTGTCAGAACTATCAGGAAGTAAACACAGTAAATTAACTTCCTGATTATTTAAACTGTTATAAATAAACATCTGACAGTGATGGGAGTGACCTTGTTTTATTCAGCAGGAAATGCTCTGTAAAATATGTATTTTCATAAAAAAAAGTTTACTGCTCCTTTAAGTAAGGCGTACCATTTTAGAAAATTGACATTCACCTGCATTTCCAGAAAATGGTGCTAAGGGAAACGCCTACTTTTTAACACTTCGGTAACTTCAAAGATAATAAAATCTTTCAGAACCATGGAATCTCTTATTATATTCAGTACTGAAAGCCAGCTCGAGAAAAATGGTAACCCACTGGCATAGGCTGACATACAGTAGTGATGCCAGGAACATGGCTACCATTGAAACAAGGCTGGGAATGATTTCACAACTACCAGTGGACGGGTCACTTTTAAAAGGTTGCACGCAAAAGAGCATGTGACCAATTGACAGAGTAACAATGTCGCCGTAATAAAAACGCCCTGCATAAAAGCTCAAGGTTCTCATGTCGCCTCTTTAAAGTTTGCTACCTTCAATTTACTGGCCGCAGCATGCAAGTGCATATAACATATAACTAGCAGCGTATTACACGACAACTCCCATCATCCTTACCTTGTTTGGTGATTCAATTGCACTTCACAACTGCCCTGAACATTGCTTTGGTTGAGTGCCAGAAGAGCCGTGAATGAGCTCTCTCTCTCCCCGTTCAGCTCCGCCCCGTCACCAGGCACTCAACCAATAAAATGTTCAGGGCAGTTGTGAAGTGTAAGCGACAAGGGAAGGATGATGGGAGTTGTAGTGTAACATGCTGCTCGTTATGTTATATACACTTGGATGCTGCAGCCAGTAAATTGAAGGTAGCGACTTTTAAAGAGGCGACATGAGAACCTTGCGCTTTTATGCAGGGCGAGATTCTCATGTTGACATTTTTATTACGCCGACATTGTTACTCTGTCATTTGGTCGCACGGTCCGCGTGACCTTTTAAAAGGATACCCCAGTCGACATACCTGGGAACCCTCCAGATTTGCCCAGTTTTGACACTGCATTACCGGGTCTCTGGGGCAGAGGCGGATTCTCCGGATGTGGGGAGTCTCTACTGAAACTCTGCCCACTTCTGCTCCTCCCACTTTTGATATGTTAGGCCCCTTTTTGATCTGTATTGCATCAATTACATCCCCCAGTGGCATCAGACAGTTCCCAGGTATGGCAGTGGAACAAGGCTATGGGAATCAGAGAGTGTATGCAGGTATGAGAGATAGCAGCCTTTAAATCATTGAGATTTTTTATTTGGTCCTCATAATAGTTTGTTTGCCCTAGAATTACATTATTTTTGTTTTGAACATAATGCTTTTGGAATTTGATTACTTCTGTGCAACTTATAATGGGTTACGCCAGTAGCTATCTAGAACAGGATCACAAGTTCCTACACATGCATTAGAATGAAAAGTTTAGGTTTAGATCTTGGGGATCTAGATTCAAGGAATTATTACAGGTGCTAGCTTGGACTAAAATATATTTAAAAATAATGTATAGAACACAATTACATTTGATTGTAGGAGGGGGTTAAGAAGCTCTTGCATATATCATGTAAAATATTCAGAAATTGCCTGATCATCAAACTTCAGGGGAAGAGATCATTACCTGAATCCTCGACAAGTCAAACGCGTACATTTTGAACTTTTAGTTGCTTGATTTACATTAACAAATGTTGACTTGTTTTTCTTAAAGGGTAATGCCCGAATTTAACTTAAAGCAATGTGGTAGATTTGAAAATAATAAAGTATATGGAGAAAGTCCTCTCTCTCAAACCTTTATGATTTGAGGGATATTTGTGGCTAAAGTTCCCCCCTCCCTCTCCTTGCACTGACGTCAGCGCTCTACTGACAGCAGGAGATCCCGGTCCTGGGACCTGACAGAGGCTCTTCAGCAGAGCCAAAATAGCGATCGTAAAAGGAATTCCTTAATTGGAAAGGTCTACAAAGTGTTCCTGGTTTGCAAGCACACTCTGTAGACCTTTCCAATTAAGTAGTTTTTTAAAGATCGCTATTTCGGCTCTGCTGAAGAGCCTCCTCGTGTCAGCCAACACGGATCTCCTACTGTCAGCTTTACAGCTGACATGAGGGAGGGGGGAACTTTAGCGGCAAATTTCTCTCAAACCATAAAGGTTTGAGATATGTCTTTTGCATCCTAGAGGTTCCTTTGTAATGATCATCCATCAGTGATGGGATCGGATTTAGTGATTACGCAGTATCTACATTATCCAACCTCTCTGAGGCTTCTAATAGCCTTTTCTAAGAATTTGTCCTTTTGGTTGTCAGTGACACAAGGCTTTTAACGCGCAGCAGACTGAGACTGCATTCTTGGCCTTCCCCTGCTTCCGCGCTGCCTCCTCCAACCCTAATGGATAGGATTCATCTCCTTCCGTTAGAATCCAATAGATGGTCATGAGCAGTCCCTTCTAAGTGTAACAGCTCATTGCTGAAGGAAGTTACTTTAGACTGTTGCGATAGCCAAAATGACCCTTAAAAGGACCCAGTTGCCTAAAAATGGCAATTTTGGACGAGCTTTCAAAATCACTTTTATGTTTTAAGCAATATTTTTTTATTTAGACAGCCATTTTTTGAGGTATTTAGATAAGTGGTGCTCAAACTGTTCGGGGGAACCCCAGGTTTATCTGAAGAAGTGCAAAGTGTTCTGCAGAACAGAGGTAGTGGTGAACAGTGTAACAAGGCTGGCGTGATTCTGTGTCCAAACAGCAAACCTGCACTCCTCCATTCTGATTGTGAAAAGTGATAAATGAGTGTTTAGTCCCCAAGCTTGCCACCTGTCAAGGTACCCACATAACGGCAAGTCCTACTCTAAAACTCCTAATAAACCTTTCTAGGTATACAAACAACCCTAAAGAAATCACAAACGCATCAGTTTTTTTTGTTTTTGTCTAAAAATGTCTGAAAATAATAATGTATGCGATTAAAAATATATGACAAAACAAACATATTAAAAAGGAGAAGAGATGGACTTGTCTCTTGCATTCAAAAGTGACTGCAGGCCACATGGGGAATAGTTGATTACCAACAGACAGGGAGTATTAAGTATCTTTTGTGTGCGTTTGTCATTGTCAATTTAAGTTCTAGGTTTTGTGTGTTTTTGTTTTTTTTCTTTATCTTGTAAGAAATATTGTATGCACTAATTTTATAATACCTGTACCATCTAGCACTGAACTACATCTGATATGATACTGATTACCTTAAAAGCTAAGAAAAATATTTAAAATTATGACAGCTGGTTTCAATGCAGATAGATGTTGATCCAAGGAGTTTGCACCCTTTTACAGTCAGGAAGGAATTGCTTTACCCACTTGTGGCTTAAAGGGGTAGTAATACTTTGTTTCATCTTTATTTTATTTTGTAGGCATTAAAAAAACATGAAGAATTATGTAAGTATTATCTCTCAAACCTTTATGGTTTGAGAGATATTCACAAGCAAAGTTCCCCTCCTGTCCCTTTTACCTAGTGTAAGCCATCTCTTCTCAGATGTGGAATCCAGTACATAGACCAGACAGATAACAGCAGGGGACAATCTTCTTCCTATGAGAACAATGAAGGCCCTGCTCCCCTTGACAAGTTTTTCAGGTTTTTCCCTTATCTTAATTGAAGATTGTCCCTCTCTGCAATCTACCTGGGCACCTCCCTTCTGATCTGGCTGAGCAGTGTTACATCAGTAAAAGGGGTGGGAGGGGGATACTTTGTCATTGAATTACTCCTAAACTACAACTCTGACAGAACTGAAATAACACTCTCCATGGCCCAAATACTATGAATATTAAAGCTGCTTTTATTATGAAACATTACTATCCCTTTAACTGGAAGTGGTTTAATAAGGCTTAAATAGGGTTTTCTGCTTTTAGTTTGTCTCCTTCCTCTGGCTCAAAAAGAGTGATATAGCAAAGACTGACCTTGTATGGGGGTTTCCTCCAGCTGTTGGTAAAATATTAAGACTACCCCTTTTATGCTAGACAGGTTCGCTATGCATTAGAGTTAAAAAGTTTGATTGTTGGGGTTCCACTCATATTCAGTATGAAAAAGAAGAGTTCGGCTATGAAAAGTTTGAGAGCCATTGATTTAGAATTGGACCAAATACGAATTCAGGCATATGCCGTGCAGGTGCTTCCTGTCTTAGCCCTTACATTATCACTGACACTGCTTAGTAAGGCATTTCTCACCTGCCCCTGAGTGAGGACACTTCTCAGTAATCAATTTCCCACCTGCCACTGAGTGAGGACACTGCTGAGTAAGGTGATGCCTGCCTGCCTCTGAGTGAGGACATTGCTCAGTAAGGCATTTCTCGCCTGCCACTGAGTGAGGACACTGCTGAATAAGACCATTTCCTACCTGCCACTTGAGTGAGGACACTGCTCAGTAAGGTGTTGCCTGCCTCTGAGTGAGGACACTTCTCAGTAATCAGTTTCCCACCTGCCACTGAGTGAAGACACTGCTGAGTAAGACAATTTCCCACCTGCTACTGAGTCAGGACACTGCTCAGGAGAGCGCTTCCTGCCTGCCACTGAATAAGGACTGCTCAGGAGTGCGTTTCCTGTTTGCCACTGAGTGAGCACTGCTCAGGAGAGTTTCCCACCTGCCACTGATTGAGGACACTGTTCAGTAAGGAGTTTCCTTCCTGTCACTGAGTGAGGACAATTCTCAGGAGGGTTTTTCCCACTGCCACTGAGTGAGGACACTGCTCAGGAAGGCATTTCCCACCTTCCACTGAGTGAGGACACTGCTCAGGAAGGCATTTCCCACCTGCCACTGAGTGAGGACACTGCTCAGGAAGGCATTTCCCACCTGCCACTGAGTGAGGACACTGCTCAGGAAAGCATTTCCCACCTGCCACTGAGTGAGGACACTGCTCAGGAAAGCATTTCCCACCTGCCACTGAGTGAGGACACTGCTCAGGAAGGCATTTCCCACCTGCCCCTGAGTGAGGACACTGCTCAGGAAGGCATTTCCCACCTGCCACTGAGTGAGGACACTGCTCAGGAAGGCATTTCCCACCTGCCACTGAGTGAGGACACTGCTCAGGAAAGCATTTCCCACTGCCACTGAGTGAGGACACTGCTCAGGAAGGCATTTCCCACCTGCCCCTGAGTGAGGACACTGCTCAGGAAAGCATTTCCTACCTGCCACTGAGTGAGGACACTGCTCAGGAAGGCATTTACCACCTGTCACTGAGTGAGGACACTGCTCAGGAAGGCATTTCCCACCTGCCACTGAGTGAGGACACTGCTCAGGAAGGCATTTCCCACCTGCCACTGAGTGAGGACACTGCTCAGGAAGGCATTTCCCACCTGCCACTGAGTGAGGACACTGCTCAGGAAGGCATTTCCCACCTGCCACTGAGTGAGGACACTGCTCAGGAAGGCATTTCCTACCTGCCACTGAGTGAGGACACTGCTCAGGAAGGCATTTCCCACCTGCCACTGAGTGAGGACACTGCTCAGGAAGGCATTTCCCACCTGCCACTGAGTGAGGACACTGCTCAGGAAGGCATTTCCCACCTTCCACTGAGTGAGGACACTGCTCAGGAAGGCATTTCCCACCTGCCACTGAGTGAGGACACTGCTCAGGAAGGCATTTCCCACCTGCCACTGAGTGAGGACACTGCTCAGGAAAGCATTTCCCACCTGCCACTGAGTGAGGACACTGCTCAGGAAGGCATTTCCCACCTGCCCCTGAGTGAGGACACTGCTCAGGAAGGCATTTCCCACCTGCCCCTGAGTGAGGACACTGCTCAGGAAGGCATTTCCCACCTGCCCCTGAGTGAGGACACTGCTCAGGAAGGCATTTCCCACCTGCCCCTGAGTGAGGACACTGCTCAGGAAGGCATTTCCCACCTGCCACTGAGTGAGGACACTGCTCAGGAAGGCATTTCCCACCTGCCACTGAGTGAGGACACTGCTCAGGAAGGCATTTCCCACCTGCCACTGAGTGAGGACACTGCTCAGGAAGGCATTTCCCACCTGCCACTGAGTGAGGACACTGCTCAGGAAGGCATTTCCCACCTGCCCCTGAGTGAGGACACTGCTCAGGAAGGCATTTCCCACCTGCCACTGAGTGAGGACACTGCTCAGGAAAGCATTTCCCACCTGCCACTGAGTGAGGACACTGCTCAGGAAGGCATTTCCCACTGCCACTGAGTGAGGACACTGCTCAGGAAGGCATTTCCCACCTGCCACTGAGTGAGGACACTGCTCAGGAAAGCATTTCCCACCTGCCACTGAGTGAGGACACTGCTCAGGAAGGCATTTCCCACCTGCCACTGAGTGAGGACACTGCTCAGGAAGGCATTTCCCACCTGCCACTGAGTGAGGACACTGCTCAGGAAGGCATTTCCCACCTTCCACTGAGTGAGGACACTGCTCAGGAAGGCATTTCCCACCTGCCACTGAGTGAGGACACTGCTCAGGAAGGCATTTCCCACCTGCCACTGAGTGAGGACACTGCTCAGGAAAGCATTTCCCACCTGCCACTGAGTGAGGACACTGCTCAGGAAGGCATTTCCCACCTGCCCCTGAGTGAGGACACTGCTCAGGAAGGCATTTCCCACCTGCCCCTGAGTGAGGACACTGCTCAGGAAGGCATTTCCCACCTGCCCCTGAGTGAGGACACTGCTCAGGAAGGCATTTCCCACCTGCCCCTGAGTGAGGACACTGCTCAGGAAGGCATTTCCCACCTGCCACTGAGTGAGGACACTGCTCAGGAAGGCATTTCCCACCTGCCACTGAGTGAGGACACTGCTCAGGAAGGCATTTCCCACCTGCCACTGAGTGAGGACACTGCTCAGGAAAGCATTTCCCACCTGCCACTGAGTGAGGACACTGCTCAGGAAGGCATTTCCCACTGCCACTGAGTGAGGACACTGCTCAGGAAGGCATTTCCCACCTGCCACTGAGTGAGGACACTGCTCAGGAAAGCATTTCCCACCTGCCACTGAGTGAGGACACTGCTCAGGAAGGCATTTCCCACCTGCCACTGAGTGAGGACACTGCTCAGGAAAGCATTTCCCACCTGCCACTGAGTGAGGACACTGCTCAGGAAGGCATTTCCCACCTGCCACTGAGTGAGGACACTGCTCAGGAAGGCATTTCCCACCTGCCACTGAGTGAGGACACTGCTCAGGAAGGCATTTCCCACCTGCCCCTGAGTGAGGACACTGCTCAGGAAGGCATTTCCCACCTGCCCCTGAGTGAGGACACTGCTCAGGAAGGCATTTCCCACCTGCCACTGAGTGAGGACACTGCTCAGGAAGGCATTTCCCACCTGCCACTGAGTGAGGACACTGCTCAGGAAGGCATTTCCCACCTGCCACTGAGTGAGGACACTGCTCAGGAAGGCATTTCCCACCTGCCACTGAGTGAGGACACTGCTCAGGAAGGCATTTCCCACCTGCCCCTGAGTGAGGACACTGCTCAGGAAGGCATTTCCCACCTGCCACTGAGTGAGGACACTGCTCAGGAAAGCATTTCCCACCTGCCACTGAGTGAGGACACTGCTCAGGAAGGCATTTCCCACTGCCACTGAGTGAGGACACTGCTCAGGAAGGCATTTCCCACCTGCCACTGAGTGAGGACACTGCTCAGGAAAGCATTTCCCACCTGCCACTGAGTGAGGACACTGCTCAGGAAGGCATTTCCCACCTGCCACTGAGTGAGGACACTGCTCAGGAAGGCATTTCCCACCTGCCACTGAGTGAGGACACTGCTCAGGAAGGCATTTCCCACCTTCCACTGAGTGAGGACACTGCTCAGGAAGGCATTTCCCACCTGCCACTGAGTGAGGACACTGCTCAGGAAGGCATTTCCCACCTGCCACTGAGTGAGGACACTGCTCAGGAAAGCATTTCCCACCTGCCACTGAGTGAGGACACTGCTCAGGAAGGCATTTCCCACCTGCCCCTGAGTGAGGACACTGCTCAGGAAGGCATTTCCCACCTGCCCCTGAGTGAGGACACTGCTCAGGAAGGCATTTCCCACCTGCCCCTGAGTGAGGACACTGCTCAGGAAGGCATTTCCCACCTGCCACTGAGTGAGGACACTGCTCAGGAAGGCATTTCCCACCTGCCACTGAGTGAGGACACTGCTCAGGAAGGCATTTCCCACCTGCCACTGAGTGAGGACACTGCTCAGGAAGGCATTTCCCACCTGCCACTGAGTGAGGACACTGCTCAGGAAGGCATTTCCCACCTGCCCCTGAGTGAGGACACTGCTCAGGAAGGCATTTCCCACCTGCCACTGAGTGAGGACACTGCTCAGGAAGGCATTTCCCACCTGCCACTGAGTGAGGACACTGCTCAGGAAGGCATTTCCCACCTGCCACTGAGTGAGGACACTGCTCAGGAAAGCATTTCCCACCTGCCACTGAGTGAGGACACTGCTCAGGAAGGCATTTCCCACCTGCCACTGAGTGAGGACACTGCTCAGGAAGGCATTTCCCACCTGCCACTGAGTGAGGACACTGCTCAGGAAGGCATTTCCCACCTGCCACTGAGTGAGGACACTGCTCAGGAAGGCATTTCCCACCTGCCCCTGAGTGAGGACACTGCTCAGGAAGGCATTTCCCACCTGCCACTGAGTGAGGACACTGCTCAGGAAGGCACTTCCCACCTGCCACTGAGTGAGGACACTGCTCAGGAAAGCATTTCCCACCTGCCACTGAGTGAGGACACTGCTCAGGAAGGCATTTCCCACCTGCCACTGAGTGAGGACACTGCTCAGGAAGGCATTTCCCACCTGCCACTGAGTGAGGACACTGCTCAGGAAGGCATTTCCCACCTGCCACTGAGTGAGGACACTGCTCAGGAAGGCATTTCCCACCTGCCACTGAGTGAGGACACTGCTCAGGAAGGCATTTCCCACCTGCCACTGAGTGAGGACACTGCTCAGGAAGGCATTTCCCACCTGCCACTGAGTGAGAGAAGGAATGTAGGGCTACGATTAAATGCCTAAATGACACGCCTTAGCATAATCTATTAATCTAAATAAGCTGATCTTCTAAATTAAAAAAAAAATATAGCCCAACTTTCCAACCTCCAGTAAACTCTTAGGCGCCAGGGGTGTGTCCCAGTCCTAAGGAGCTGGATGAATCCTGCCAGGAATTAACATATTAAAGGGACACACAACCCCAAATAACTTTTTCTAGTATTAAAGCACAGACACAGGGCCTTGTGCACCAAGCAAACCAAATTCATCATAGGGAACAAAAAATATTCGTAACAATTTAAATGGCTTTTAACTCCTGAATGCTGTAGGGGTCTTCACGCATCATGCAGTCTTCTGGCATTCACTGGGTTAAAGTATTTTACACATGCTGTAACATTATGCAGTGTTAGGTGTGTGGGGGGGTCCTTTTAACCTCTTGGTGCTCGGTTTCTCTAACTCGGCAATGTGCCGAAGATGTCTTTAGTACCTAAGCGGTTAACAGCCTTCAGTCTTCTCCATTCGGCGACATGTTGATTTCATAGATTCCACTAGAACAGTACAGCTGTATGTCACAATGACCTTTATATAATCATCTGAGAATATTTCTTGTTTTTTTTTTTCCTTTTTAGGTGACAAAACAGAAAGTAGCAGAAACCGAGAAGAAACCAGACAATCTTGTGAATGGTATGTTTCTGGATTTTTTTCCTCTTGTCATACTTCCTCTTTCCTCCTCTTTTGATTGTTTGTGTTTAATGCTTTATGATGGTTAAACATTGCCTACATTCTTCCTTTTAATTGAGCTCTTTTGTTGACTGCATAGCTGGGATTTTTCTGATGTAATTGATGTAAACATGTCACTTTCAACCCGCAAAACAAGACACTGGAGTATTTGACTCCTTATGGGGGGGGAGAGGGTGTAATCCTTGGTCACTAGACCTGGTATTAGCCCTTTGAGCTTTGCAATGCGTCTCATACCCCTCTGGCACTCAGAGGGTTTGAGTCCATCTATCATCATCAGTAGCCAGTCAATGGCTAGTTAAGAATGATGAGAATTGTAGGCCAAGAACCACTGGCGGTACAGAGGTCGTCTGAACTTGCTCTACAACAATAGTGTTTTTTGGAAGTGCACTTTAACCTTAACCCTTTGAATGCCAGAGGAGGGAGAAACACATTGTTTCACAACGTCTTGCTGAATCCTCTGGCACTCAAAGGGTTAAAATGAGTGGGTCTCAATCCGTTTTACAGGCCTTCCTTAGGAATTTGTCCTTCATACAACAGTTAAGTGTATCTATTTCCTGTTTTTAGCATTTGAACTCTGCTGTAGTGTGAGGGACCGGGGGCCTATCTCTACCTTGAAAATGTTGCCTGTACCATTAGAATCATGGGTAGGGCTCCCTCTGAGTGGCTAATCTTATTCAAGGAACATTCAAGGAACAGGTACTTGCTACAGGGCTTATTAATGGGGATGTATCTCCCCTATACAAGTTAGCATTAATCATTAGCTTATAGAGCGAATATAAACAAACTAGTTGAGGAGCCCATTACACGGGCCACAATGCCACTGCCAGCCGGTCACGGGGCAGTCATGCACAGTAGATACTGCCCACACAGCGGCTGATATATTGCCAGCCGGTCGCGGTGCAGTCATGCTCAGTAGAGACTGCCCATGCTGCTATTTCGGAACACCCCGCTCTGTATCAGCCTTGTCACGGGCAGTCTGTACTGAGAATGACTGCAACACGTGCAGCAGTCTCTACTGCGCATGACGGCGTCGTTACAAACTTTCTATCAATTATTACATAGGATGTGTATTCATTTTTTTTTTTTTTTTTTTTTTTATAAAAAAAGCTCCTGTTCGTCTAAATTGAATTAATAATATCTGAGCTGCAGCTACTACCGGACAGACTGCGGTTATCTGCTCTGTACTGCAATCTGTCACTCTGCCTCTGCTCTCCTCCACCGGAGGAGGCTTTCTGGAGCGATCTCATTGGCAGAGATTGATACTAGCCAATGAGATCCCTCCAGCTTCAGGCAGAAATCCTCATTCATCGGGGGAGGCTGGATAGAGGGAGGGGAGCAGAGGGAGAGTGACAGACTGCGGTTACAGAGCTGGTAACTGCAGTCTGTCCGGTAGTAGCTACAGTGCAGATATTATAACTTCAATTTAGACGAACAGGAGCTTTTAATAATAATAAAAATAATAATAAAAAAATGAATACGCATTTACTTATATTCGCTCTATAAGCTAACGATTAATGCTAACTCTTATAGGGGTGATGCATCCTTTAAAAGCAGCTCTTAGGCCCTTGTTACATTCTGGGGTAAACCAGCTGCATTGAAAGGGAGAAATGCTAATTACCACCGATTTAAATGAGTTCTTTAAACCTCTCAAGTGCTGGAGTGGTCTCAACTGTATCACATCTGTATGCGGATGACACTCTAATCTATCTCTCTTTCCCTGACCTAACTCCAGCTGTGCAGTCTTGAGTCACTCAATGTCTGCCAGCTATTTCATCATAGATGGCCCACTGCCATCTTAAACTCAATATGGCTAAGACAGAGCTGGTGGTGTTCCCTCCAAAAACCCATCCACCAATCCCCTTCTCCATCACAATAGACAACCATGCCATACACTCAGTACCCAAAGTACTCTGTCAAAATTAACTTTCTCCCCCCATATCCAAGCTGTCACTAAAGCATGTCGCTTCTTCCTAAAAAAAATATTGCCAAAATACGTCCTTTCCTCTGCATGTCAACTGCAAAAACACTATCTCAGGCTTTCATTCTATCCAGACTTGACTACTGTAACATTCTACTCTCTGGTCTTCCTGCTTCTCATCTCTCACCACTTCAATCTGTTATCCATTCAGCCACAAGAATCACCACATTTACTCCCAGATATCTTCCCTCTCATCTCCTCCTGAAATCCCTCAGTTGGCTACCTCTAAAGTATCGTATTTCTTATAAAATTCTCCTCCTCTCCTGTAAGTCTCTGTGTTCTTCAGCACCCTCTTACATTTCTGCTCTTATCTCCCGCTACACCCCTTCCCGTACCCTACGGTCTTCCCAATGGTTCTTCCTGTCCTCTCCCTACACAACTCGAGCCATCTCTCGGCTACATGCATTTTCACTGGCTGCCCCTCGACTTTTGAACTCCCTCCCTATCACCATTCGCCAATCATCCACAATCATCACTTTCAAGCATCTCCTCAAAACCCACCTGCTCAAGGAGACATCTCAATAGCAATATCCTCATCCTTGCACAATGATGGTGACATCAGAATCTTTCTGCACTTCCTTCACCACACCTTGTACTTGCACTTATAATCATCCTGCTCTCTCTGTATGTCATCATGAACTCTAATTAGATTTTAAGCTCCTTGGGGCAGGGTCCCTTTCCCAGGGTATGTTTCCCTTGCTGCACTTTCCCCCAAAAGTAATGCAATGATCGCACTTTAGCTTAATGCTATTAACCCTGTTCTGTATTTTTGTATTGGATTATATCAAATTCTGTTAAGTGCTGTGTACATGTATGGCGCTATATAAATAAAGATGCATACATACATACATTGCAGGTTGGTGGAAGCAATGTTCTGCTGCACACCTCTCTTCCTCCTGTGTACTACACAGTAGAGTTCAGCTTCCTGACCAGGAAGTGAGGAGCACACAGGAAAATTGCTTCCCCCAGTACATGCAGTATTGCACATGTTAAAG